>CM057004.1:23535231-24147731 GCA_029891345.1 Dryococelus australis
AACAGAAGCATCTTGTGAAAGAAAACTGTTTGGTAAAACAGGCACCGATGAACGCTATGGCGATGAACCATATGGTGATGAACGCGATGGCGTTAAACGCATTGACGATGACAATTAACGCTATGACGAAGCGTAGGGGCATTTGAAAACTGATATCCGACAGTTAACTAACTACAAAACATCATTTAAGAAAGTGGCCGATTTCTTAATTGACTGCAAAGACGATGTTTTTGAGCTAAAGGCTGATAAAGGTAGATTGTATATTGGTGATAGCGAAGTAACATTCATCAATGACATATACTGTAAAAGGTCGAACATACATTGCAACCGATGGTTTGATGAAATTACAAACTGGTAAGAAAGTAACAGAAAGTGACTACACTGCAACCGACTATGAACACTATAGTCGTATCCTAGCAGATACGAACACATTTTTTCAAAACAATGATCCAAACTTGGGAATGCCAAAATCGAGTAAAGGGAATAAATGGAAAATTATTGTTAAACATATTTACGATTCGATTAAAACGAAATGTCCCTCAACTAAAACGGGGAAAGGTATACAGAAATATACAGGCTACCCCAAAGAATACATATGGATGGATGATGTTAGGATGCTTATTGATCGACTTCTCGTTATTTATAGCGAAGAGAATGCTGGAAATGATAACTATTACAATGAAATGTTGGAATAATGAATATGCTCAACAGCAAGTTTAGTGACTTTGTTGTGAATAATCCAAAAGGTATACTATATCTGATACGAATGTTAAACACAATACCACATACTTTTTGGGAGTCGGAGCATCACGGAAAAGGGTTACTCAATGACATAATAAATTCACTACCTTTTGAGTTACATGCACCCGGTTATCAGTACTTAGGTCCGGGTACCAGACTAAAAGAGAGAATTGAGTGTGGTGATAAACTCATTAATCCACTAGATGTGGCTGCAATAGAACATGATATAGCTTATCATCATCATAAAGATCTAGCTTAAAGACATGTAGCTGACGAAGAACTAGAAAAGAAAGTGTTCACAAAATTAAGTTCAGATGCTGGTCTCAATGAGAGATTTTGGGCTGGTGTTACTGGATCTGCAATGCATATTAAACGTAAGCTTGACTGGGGAATTAAAATAAAATTATAAAATATTTGTTATAATAAATGAAAGTAAAAAACATTGTATTACAAGTTCCTAACGAGGAGTTGAAGGGTTTGAATATTGATTCTTTCCTAACGAAAGACCAATTGGATCATAAACACAAGAAATTAAAGGAGGACAAAGAGATGACTATCACAATTTCAGTTCCACAACTTAAGAAAATGTCCAAAGAAATGAAAACTGGAAATGGTTTGACAGTCCACAAGGGTGGATTTTTACCCTTAATTTTCTCAACATTGTGAGCTCTAGGAGCATTAGCTGGCGGTGCATCATCTATCACTACATCAGTAATTAATGCTAAGAAGAAAAACCAAGTATTGGAAGAACAACGCAGACATAATTTAGCTATGGAGGAATACGACAAGGGATTGAAGCAAGTGGGTTAAGAATGGTAAAAAAAAGTAACTCCACTCAGTAAATTTTGATACTGATAGAATGGTTAAAAAATTAAACATTAATAAGATTTTCGGGTGTATTTATGATCAATGAGCTACTTAGCACGTCACTCGATAATGAATGTTGGATTGTTAATCTAGATGTTTCAACAAACTCTGGTACACACTGGTTATGCTATTAGAAAAAAGCAAACAACAAATATTATTTCGATTCATTTGGTGAAAATCCACCCCGACAATTAATAGCATATCTCGGAAGTAATATTTTTTATAACGATGATAGAATTCAAAATTTCAATCAAGTAACTTATGGTCATTTGTGTGTAATTGTGCTAAATTTCTTTTCCAAAAATTATTTCACTATTAATAAACAATGGATATATGTGGAAATGAATTAATGAGCTCTTGGATTGAAAATCAAATTAAAGAACGCACGAACAATGATGAGATCAGTCCTAATGATTTTGTTTCCAACACACAGTTCAATGACTTTATAATCACACTGACAAGAAATAAAAGATCATTGGATAAAGTCTATCTTACTTACTTGGAAGTAGATAATAATATAGATTTTGAACAAAAAACACTAAGACATGTGGGACATCCCGTTGCACCGATGGATGCAATCAATTTAGAGTACTATCAGAAAAACAGATTTAACATTATTCGTTTAGTTGGGAAATACAATTCAAAAGAAAAAGCATTTTACTTTGATAACCGAATAGAATACTTTTTTTATGAGAGATGGAACTATAGTTGAAATAATAATAAAACCAGAAAAATATAAAAGTGTTATCAACTGTCATCATGAATGGAAAAAAATTGACAATCATAAAACTTTTAAAGTATACCCTGATGATATGATATATTTTAAAATACCAAAAGCCCACAATGTACCCGAAGGTACAATTGTGTTGGTATATGAATACGTTTAAAAAGATCAGATTATGTTAGTTTTTAATGGAAACACTTCCATTAAAAACAAAACTTACAATGTAAGAATTTAATAAGTCTTTAATTTTATTATGGTATTTGCCATTATTTAACTTACGAGTCACATATATTGTAACAAAATCATATTCATTATTCCAACATTTTGAACACGTGTCCCTAAATTTCTCAAATGACATATCACCACCAACAAAATCACTATGAATATGTTAAAGATTTGTATCGTCTTGTCTGAATATGCAAAGAAAATTTGCATTGTCTCTTATAAGCTGCTTAGATACTTTTGCGTATGTCTGAGCTAAATAGAAACAATCAATATCTTTGTTTCTACTGCGAGTAAAGTAATCTCTTACCATATTTCGATTTTCAAGTATGATATCATCGAAAACAACTACAGACTCTTTATGGAATTCATTTACATCAACCATTTCTTCATTTGATGGAAAGAAGTATGCTATTGGTTCATTAAATAATTTTGATGCTACATATATAAATTAATATATTTTGGTTGGTCCAGACTTTTTGAACATACATAGAGAGTACCAAAGTCCAACCATCCCTGAGCATATATAAAATTATCTATCATAAGTGTAGTTTTCTCACAGTTACTAGGACCCACAATCAAACACCTAATATTATTAGGTAATAATTCTCTGTGACGTTTTGTCGATAGTCTTGTCTGGTATTCTTATTTTAATATCCCAGTCTACATGTTTCTTGCTCATTTATTAATAGATTTTTTAAATAATGTAATAAATGAGCGAAGTATTCAAACTAACAGATAACAAATCAGTGTTGAATAAGAGACTACATTACCCTTTAGAGATAGAGGAACACTCATTGGATTTAGTTCAGTTCTATACTACTTATCTAACGCATAATATTATCTCTGGGAGAAATTAGCTATATTTTGTGGGCCAGAATGATATGAAATCAGCAATTGTTATTCCAGTTGGTCAATATATCTTAAAAGATCTTGAAAAAAGTATAAAAGCAATTTTTTCAGTTAGTGTAGATTCAATGGGTGGGAAAGAAAATGATATATCTTTCGAGCTGGATAAAATAACAAACAGAGTGAAAGTAAAATGTATGCTTAAATTGCAGTTTGGAAAACGGGGTTCAATAGGAAAACTTTTGGATTTCGTAGAAAATAAAACTCAGAAAGCAAATGTGGATCATTATGGCGATACAATTCCAAAATTTGCTCCATTTGAAACAATAAATATACACTGTAATACAGTAAATGGTATGATATTAAAATCTGATGAAAATAACCATAGAGAAACTAGCATAATTACCACTTTTAAATCGAGAACAACATATGGATTTGGCGACACGATCTATTACAAACCAGCTTATCCATTATTTTTTCCAGTGCAAACAAATCAAGTTAATGAAATAATGGTTGAAATTAGGGATGAAAAAGGTAAGTTAATTAACTTTGATTTGTCTGAACGAACAGTGGTATTAGAGATGAAGCCGTAGATATTTTTTCGGTTGGGAGTAGTCATATTATATAATAACGTTAATAGTTTTAAAAATATTGAAGTTTCATATGATAAAGATGAATAATATTTCTATAGAAAGTGTAATGAAAGAACTCAATGTTTCGGCTACTTTAATGTGTCGAATTTGGAGATGTGTGTCTAAGTTTTTAATTAGACTATGTTGTAGCACATAGCCGAAGTCAGAGCGATAATTGTGTTTTAATGATTGGATAACCATTAAAACTTTATAGAGATATGAGCACAAATAAAAATCAACTGATTTCTAATACGACGATCATTTACTCTTTAAAAAACCGATAGAATGCCTTTGTTTAGCACCACAATCCACCATTCCATCATATGCAAAATTTATACCACCACGATTAACATCATCTAAAACTTTTTTGCTGAAAATCTGAAGATATCTGTCTGGTAAGGTTACTTTAAAATTTCCAGAAGTAATTACCACTTTGTATCCATACCGTGTATCATTTATTTCAGCATGGTCTATGGGATAGGTCTGTCCCATTGTAAGTTCAGAAAGTTTCTTAAATTGTTGGGATCCGTTCAATACATTTAGCAACTGGTCCATCTTTATTATATGCAAATATTTTATTTTTTACGTAGTCAAATTTCTTGAACCGCTCTTTGCAACTGCTTCCAAACGCAACTTATGTAGTCACTTTTTCGCGGCTGCACTCGAATCGGCAGTTGATGTTTTCTGATGGCTCATGCATTCAATTTACCGTTGGTTTTCCGATAACTGGAGGCTGCTCCCAAACACAACTTTTTATAGTCACTTTTTGCGGTTGCACCCAAACGCAACTTTTGCAGTCACTTTTTGCAGTTGCACTCTAACGCAACTTTTGTAATTTCTTTTTTGTGGTTGCACCCAAATACAACTTTTTGCAGTCACTTTTTGCGGTTGCGCTCGAATCGGTAGTTGATATTTTCCTGATGACTGGTGCATTTAATTTGCAATGGATTTCTGATGGTTGGAGGACTGCTCCCAAACGCAACTTTTGCAGTCACTTTTTGCAGCTGCACTCTAATGCAACTTTTGCAGTCACTTTTTTGTGGCTGCGCTCAAATCGGTAGTTGATGTTTTCCTGATGGTTTGGGTATTCAATTTGCTGTTGGTTTTCCGATGGCTCGAGCATTTCATTTATCGTTGGTTTTCTGATGACTCAAGCATTTCATTTACTGTTGGTTTTCTGATAACTGGGGGCTGTGCTCGAACCAGCAGCTGATGTTTTGGATCAGGAAAACAAAGGTATTTTTTCCTGATGGTTTTCTGATAGTTTGGGTATTCAATTTGCTGTTGGTTTTCTGATGGTTGGGGGCTGTGCTCGAACCGGCATTTCTATACTACTACACTGCAATACTGAAAATGTTCCCGCACCTGGCTGATGCAGTTAAAACAGATCCAGGGAATTGCTACATTCAATTCCCTGCAAACTCACCACAGGCTCAATTCATATAAAGCATAATGGTCACCCCCTCATCTGTCGAACAACAAGAACACATGGACTTGGAATTCCAGCAACAAAAAGAAAGGGGAAAACCAGTAAACAGGACACCACCACCCACAAGGAGGACAAACGCCTCCGCCATTCGTCGTTTGAGGCAAACAACACGGAAATACCGACTTCTATTCGGTTCGTCCCTTTGAAGGAGGTCACAGACGAGGCCTCAGTACAGCCAACCCCCGGCCCTTCAGGCCAGCCTCCAGTCAACACCCAGCTGTCTGCCAGCTGAACAACACCACAGAGAAAACTCCAAATTGTAGTTCCTGATTGCACAAAATACCACTTGCTACTGGAAGAACTCAGGGCCATCAGCAAGGACGGATTCTCACTGCTTCCAACTCGCAATGGAATTCAAATCCATACAACAAAGTTTCATCAGTACGAGGCTGCTCGGCAACTGCTCTCAGCCAATTACATCAACTTCTTTACTTTCAGTAATAATTCCGAGCAGCCACAGAAAGTACTCTTCCTCATCCGACATGGAGGTCATCGAACGGGAAATTCAAGACAGCAGACATAAGTCCACCACATATATCATTTTAGTATAAAAAAAAAAAAATCACCTGCAACACAGAGCCCAAGAAATTCAGTCTTGAGCCTCAACCCTTTTTTTTTTTGTGTAACAGCCGCGCAGGACCCTAATCTGCCCCTTTTACACACGTTGACAAAAGTTAATATGACAGTAGCTCATCCAAGCACAAAAAAGACCACAAGATGTGGCTCAATGCCGCAAGTGTCGCGCCTTGGGACACACATGAAATTTCTGTTTCATGCCAGAGGTCTGTCCACACTGCGCCGGCTCACACCCCACAGGTGCCTGTCCCTCTGCCAATACTTAACCCAAATGTGCAAATTGCAATGGGGAACATTCTGCCCTCTCCAAAAACTGGTCTAAATTCCTGGAACTGGTACAGAAGAGAACACAAATCGGAGAAAGAACATCTCAGCCAGCTCCTGCACCGTCCAAGAACCTGGCATCGAACTCGAGACAACGAAACCCACAACTTTCGTATGCGCAGGCACTTGTTTCCCGCCCACTCACAACAACACATACATATGAAACCATTGTAGATACAACACCACCACCAACTGCCTCTCGCCCTTTCCCGCAAGGTTCGCTGGGAGAGATGCAAACCACAATGCGGGAATTCCGTGAGTTCATGGCATTCCTACAAGCTTGCGACTTTTCATCACTCCTGGCGCACTTCCGCCCGTACATCAGCCAGGTTTCGAACATAACAGACAAGCAGGAAAGAACCTGGATACTGCTCGAGGCCATGGCGACGTTTGCAGCCTCTTGAGCTGGATACATGCCCTAGAAATTTTTTCCTTCTACCCATGACCAACACTGGAGCAATCGTAACAATACTTACAACTAAACTACTTTGCCTTGCGACAAACCGCGTATTTAAATTAATAAAAACACCAATTGATTGCAGCACCTAGTTTTGCAAATAAAAGCTGCTTTGTGCCTTCAGCACACGCAAATATACTCATTTCAATTCAATCTAAATATTATTACTAACTACTGGCCCTTAATTTCCTTATCAACTACAACAATTACAATAAAATCACTTGCATAAAGCAGAACAGCAACACAAAATATGAATTTTTCAAGTAATTTCTTCACCAATTTAAAGAGCAGATATTAACTTATAAAGTTTTGCAGCATTCTCTTATTATTAAAATCAATTGCATTACAACAACTTTAACTATTAATTACATACTTTTAATTTTCCCGATACAATATAAAAACTGTTCTCGGTAAATAATGACAGTGCTGCCATCTCTTGTGGAACTCCGAGCGCCACGCCTCCTAGAATTCCCCCGGTCAAGACTTGCACTCTAACTTCTCACTTATAACTCGGTTTCCAGGCTCTGCTTTCAGATTTTTACGAGTATTATATAACAAACATTAATAATTATTATAGACGACTTTTATAGTTTATTCATGCCCTCAGCGCCAAATATAAAGACAATTCACTTAAAACAAGCCCCTAACCTGGTCGGAATTTTCCCATCGGTCCGGGACAAAATTTCGCCTCTTTTAACAAAACTACCTTGTGTTCGCATCGCACCAGTCATTCCAGCCCAGTGGCTCGACTCAGTAACATACACTCATGTATTTAAATATACAGTAGTTTTTTAATTCACTATGCAGCAACCTTATTACTTTAGTACTTAATTCTCAATACTTATTATTATTTACAACAAAAACACTGAAATAATTTTCGCGCAACTTAACTTCACCACACTACAATGAAACTTGTTTATTATGGCAAAACAATTTTTAACTGATTATTTTAACTTTACCTGGCAATTAACTTCCCTTTTTCTTACCACACTGTCACCAGTCCCCTCGCAGGGGCTTGCGACAGCACAACAAAATTCCTGAACTGTAAAATTCCACGTTGATTAATTCAATTAACTTCGCCACTCTCCTTTATCCCGTACAGGCAGGGAAAAGTAGATTAAACACAGCTATGGAAACAGCTCCCAGGCACTACCCTGGGAATCCTGTACAGTAATGTTTGCTTTGAAGCATTTAGTCGTTTTGAAGGGGGGGAGGGGGTTAGCTTCTCCTCGCCTACACAATCTAATTGGGAACCATCTGGGTGGCCAAGGTCCCTCACACGGGACCGATCCACCCCCGCGCTGAGGGAGTAACGTCTCAGTGATGTAAAACCGGCGGTCTCTCCTGCATGGCTGCTTCACTTGTAACGCACTCACAGATGACTTCAATAGCGTATTTTATTCAATTTTAGTACGGTTTTTATAACTTTGAAAAGCTTCTATAGTCGTCGGAAAATTATTTCCTGGAATATTTTCAAGGCAAATATATAAGGAATGGGAAGAAACTCAACAAAAACACTGTATACAATACTCCCATTTAAATGTAAATAATTGATAACTTTGCATATTTAACGGCGAAATTTGTTTCTAGTTATCTGATACAAACACACTCACGCTTTATGTATATTATCATTTAGGTCAAAACGGTTGTATATTTATTTATGTTGATATTA
The DNA here is from genome assembly GCA_029891345.1 of Dryococelus australis. Taxonomy (NCBI): domain Eukaryota; kingdom Metazoa; phylum Arthropoda; class Insecta; order Phasmatodea; family Phasmatidae; genus Dryococelus; species Dryococelus australis. Next base: position 23,543,785 of record CM057004.1, read on the forward strand.
ATACTCATTAAATTGCACGTAAAAGATAGGCCGATACAATGTTTTTGGCTACTGTTGGTCACGTGACCTTTTTTACCGGAAAACAACCGCCTAACTTCACGCTATAAACTGGCTTAACTTGTTAACATTGCACGGTATAGGGTGTAGCCACCCCCTGCCTCAGAAGCAGGGGACTTCCATATTGAATCACAAATATCGGGGATCATAAAGATAGGTCTGGCAACTGCTATAATTTTGCCTTGATGTAATGCGTACGCGTAGTGAAGCTGGTGGCGGCTTGCGAACTAATAGCGCCAGCGCAGGCTGACCTGCTTGTAACATTGCGGTATATGGGAGTTTCGGAGATTTTTGAAGAATATTAAATAACACCTTTTTATTTTCTAATGTCCGTTCGGCATAAATAATTGTAATAATTTTCTAATGTCCGTTCGGCATAAATAATTGTCATATATTTAGCTGCTTTTGAAGTGGGTTTCGTTTACGATAATGTTTTACTGGCGCAGAATACCGAGTTTGTAAAAATCTCTGCATCACATTTTTTTCACGCACCATATTTATTGTTTTTGTATATTGTAATGAAAATTATGGTTCGACAAGTCCAAGTTTATTTTATTTAGTAATATTGTACATCATGTCTAACAGGATAACATTACAGGGCATGTTAATACATAGTGTATAAAATAAAAATACAATTGTGTACTTGTGTACAAATTACTGCATTGTGATCACGCCCACACGTATGACAAAATGTTTTTCTTTTTTTTTAAGCGTGTTTGTTCAATACAAGACACTTTGAAGATATTTAATATATTTCTTAGAGTTATTTAAGTTTGAGGTTGTCGATTCTGATAGCTTGTATATATGTATCCCTTTCAACTCAATAGGCACTTCTCTTATACAAATTTGTCGGATGATAATATACTCTATAGGCACTGCTTTACATTCTTGTGGAATAGTGATGGAAATCAAAATTTTTAAGATATTCGTTTTTGTTTGAGTAAATAAATTAATAAGCTCAAAAATGTAGATTGATGTGAATGATAATTGTAATTTTTTTTTTTTTTCAATAAAGACCTGCAACCTGTATAATATCTATTTACTTTAGAGGTTATTCTAATGACCCTTTTTCTAGCTACAAATATTTTATTAGCATAGTTGCATATCCCCAAAATAATATACCATTATAATGATACTGCATTGTTCAAGACACAATACACTGGTTTAAGGTATTGGGGTTGTAATACTTCTACTAGTATGTGTGATGAATAACTATTTTATTTGGCTGTATTATTATTATTTGCCATATTCAGGGTAGTGGCAATATTTACAAAATAGTTATTAAATTCATTAGTAACATATAAACATATAGTGGTCCTGAAAAAATTTTATTGTTTCACAATAACTGCTGTATTTTTTATAGTTCTGCTCTACTGAACCTTCAAATAATTTTTTTTTTATTGCTCGAAATGATCAACTTAAGAGCGAAGTGGCAATCTGAGATACCGCACTATAATTTTGAGTTTAAATCGGGACAAGCAGTATGTGAAAAACACTTTGTACTAGAAATTATTATATAAAAGGTATTTACAGATAGCAAAGTAAGTTTGTAATTGGTAACATTACAAATTTGTCTTAGTCTCATTCCTGTGAAAAAAATTTATGCATAAATGGGGATCGCAGGGAAATTTTGGTGTAGAAATGTAAGAACTAACAGCAGAAAAACCTGAAAACCAAACCCAAGCTCCAGAAAACTGACATTCAAATCTGCACCAATTAGATTGTCGAGTACAGCAATGTGATTGCAACGGGGAAGGGGCCGTTATGTGCTTCATATGTGCGCTCTTTTCTCTAGAGCTCAGGGAATCAGAGTGGTGTAGATTTGTATGTAAACAGTTTCCAGGCGCCACATCTATAAATAAATGTATGTACAGTATTATTGATTGTAACATAATTTGTCACGGGTACGCAAATAATGGCACATGTACAAAACCTACCATTGCACAGAATGATAAAGCAAACCAAGTGATTTGTCATACAGTTATTGAGTAACTTATGGTTCAATAGAATAAATGTGCACATTTACACTGAACACTATTACAGGTTTCTAACAGACAGCTGACGAAATTATTCTCTGTCGTTGGCCAATTCAACAGCTTTCATACAAGTCACAATTCACCTTGTATGAGAAAAACCTGTGATATAACAAATATTAAAAAAATATTTTGCTAGCATTGCACCACCAAATTCATAACTGCAAGGCTGATGCACAATCTGTGAAGCTCTTGTACTTGTAGCCTCCATTCTACATTCACAAATATCAAACACATTAACTGTTAATTATTTGTACTGAAAACTGTTTTTCAGCCAATTGTTGCTCGTTAGTCCACAACACAAGGAAAATCACAAACATTGTCAAACACAAACATATATCACCTATTATGTATGGTAATTTCTTGCAGTCAAAAGAACTAACAATTTTCACAGCAGGGAACTGTGTAAACCTAGGAAATTTTTGTAACTGCATACACAGAATTTGTGTTGCTAAAGTTAATTTATTTATTTATTTATCTACTATCAAATCTCTCCAGCGATCTTATGATGAGCAGGAGCTCTGGAATATAGCATTAGTCAAAAATGTTACAAAACAAACATATATCTACACAATATATTTGTAAATATCTCCTATGGCTCTTTTTGGAATCTGATTAGATAATTTGAGAGGAAGGTGCCCACTGAATGATACAATATAACATAACAGCATGAAAAGATGAAAAATAAATATGTTTAAGGGAGGGCGTCTTTAGACGATATGATAAATTATGTTGAGTGTAACATGCTGCGCTTAGTTTTGGGACTATGTTATCAAAGTGAGTATTCTCATAAAGATGATTGTCAATATGTACGCCTAAAATCTTGTAGGATGGCTTTCTTTCAAATCATAGTTTCTATATTTTATTAAAAAGTTATAGTCCTGTTGTTTTTATGTGGAGAATTACATTAAAATTATTTGATCCCAGTTTAAAGAAAGATTATTTGCTGTAAACAATTTATCTAGTAATGAATAGTCTCATTTAATGACACTATAAGTGCGGTCAGATTCTCATCTTTAAATAAAAATTTAGTATGTATCATTAAATACAATAGAGGGCAAAGAATGGAATCTTTGGTAACAATGTTTTGATTCACTTACCCTTTATTTAGACTTGTATTAATACCAACTGAATTTATTGCAACCTCTTGATATTTAGGAGTAGGAGACAAGTCAGATGTAAACCATGATAAAGTATGTGCCTCCTTGGAGGGAATTCAGTGAGTAAAGATCAATTCAGTGGAAAGTTGTTCTTTTTATTTCACTGTAGGCTGCTTTACAGCCGTATAACTGTTATGGGTCTTCTACCCACTGCATCACTGCAACCTCTTGACAGCGTCTTAACTTATTGTGTGTGTCTGGCATCTGAGATGGCCATTCAACAGTTTCACTCAACATTTAGTGGTATACGAGAGGGCCAACACTCTCATTAGATAGGCATAAGAGGTTTATTGCATCATTACAACTATGTCACCTCATTGCAGGGTGAACTGATGAGAGCAACGTGGGTGAATGACCCACACCCTGGATGAGTCTCTCGTGCCCTGGCATCCATCGCAACTCCACGAATATAGTAGAAAGTAGATTATCCCTACTAATAGGGACCAAAGGTAATTCAGATAGGTAATCGAAAATTCGGATCATAGAACTACATTGAAAATGAAGACAAAAGAATTTGTTAAAAAAAACATTTTTATACAACGTAAAATTTATTAGACATGCATAGAACACTAACTTATCCAAAACAGAAACTGTACAAAAAATAAAAAAATTAAATAGGTTAACAATAACCACCCTCCTGCCAGACATGTTCACTGTGAACAACACGTGAAAGGACACAACACAAGATCACACACAAGTGCTTCTCTCTCCTCGTGGGTAAGGGAAACACTGTGACAATAGAGACTTTCGTGTTTTTACTATTCTCTTTATTTTTCAAACAAGTCCGGATAATAGACCTGATAATGTATTCTAAAATCTGGTATCGTAAGTCAAACCTCCCTCTTCCCCGCTCCTGAAACCACGACATACGGTCAATGTGGATAATTTCTTGATCTGTGATGGAGAACATAAATATAGTGTTATAATTGGCTTCTTTTCTGCATCAATTACGATATTGCAATTGCGATATTGCAGTGGACGTTGTTCAGTATTGTTTGAGTTTAACATGTTATGAAGTACAGTAAAAAGTTTACTGAATTAATATGTATTAAAAATACACATGTACAGGTGAACGAAAACGGATCTGACTCACACGACCTGCAAGTGGCCTTAGCTGCAAAAAAAAAAAAAGCCAAAATGGTGCAAACAAGATCACTTGACACAAAATTAAAAATAAAAAGCCTGTGAGTCGATGGAGGGATGCTGTGAACACTGAGGGTTACACAAAAACAAAGTTCAGGTTACTAGCGTGCAACGATCATGGCACACAAAAATTATCAGAACAAAAGTAGATCACCCTCCGTGACGTGATTAGTGTGCAACACATACGGCCAGCTGGATCTGAGCAGCTGGGCACACTTTGACTGGAACAATACAGTTGAAACAAACACTGAAAATAATCCCACATAATGCACTGACTTGCTACATCCGTTAACACTTGTTAATTGCTATAACATATTGTATAATAGGCAGTCTGCTCAAATACGCGGTGCCTTATATGCCGATTCTAACATTTGCCCGTGGGCTTTAAACTATGTATGATTTAAGAAAAAAAAAACATTTTCTGACATAATTACCGAGTTTTCTCAATGTGACAAAGAGACATTGCACTAACTAGTACATTCTGTTTGTGAATGGGTCACAGGACCCGTTCTTGCATGAACATTTCTGTCAAGCACGCATGAATATAGGACATGGGAATACTGGCACTAAATATAAGATTACTGTGATCTGAGTCTCCACGAAGTTGAATGACACAATATCAAAATACACTAATCTCTCAAATTAATTTTACTGTAAACAGTTACAGAACTGTGATAGAGAGATACTCTGACTATAACAACAAATATCAAAGTACAAGAATGGTGTCTCGCTGGTGAATACTATGTCACCCGTATAAGGCTGTAGTAGCCCTTGTCACCCATACTTAAAAAACACTATGAAAACAGTTTTGTGTTCTGTTTTTAATTGTTTCTTAACTGTTAGATATTAGTTTGTGTATGTCTGAATAGTATCCCTAATGATTGCAGACTGTAAGTTCTGTTCTATACTTATCAAACTTTCAGAATACATATACTGTTCTGTCATTATCAACTTGACAAAACAAACATTTATTTAAAAAATTAAACAACGTACTGACCATAGTGTTTTCATACTGTGCTGAAAGTATTATTACACAATAAAATCTCTTGCTTTCCTGGACAGTTCTACAAACATACTGTCACATAATACTTTTATACTGTCAAGTAATTTCATTATTTGGTACAAACATCATCAGTACAGCTCACAGTCACTGAGGTGATGTACTTTATAACAGTATTCAATAATTAAAAAACAGGTTTGGTGTGTAAGGAAGGTTACTTGTAGTGTACTTGTAGTTAACAAGGTTCAGGTACTAATGACAATGAGTTTTGGTTATCTTCACTCTACAACAGTGTTGACTACCGGAACCTTCCAAATTCTTAGCATATTTAATTTTGAAAAGTTAGAGCTTATGAAATCTCCACTTTTGTATGTTGTGGATCAAGATTAGAATAAAATACAATTTTATGAACTGAATAGTCAGCCCAGAACCTGAATTTCGTTTAAAATTGTTGGTGTGAGACCAGCACATCTCTGTACGATCTAAATGATAGTGGAATATTAGCTTTTAATTAAAAATCTGTAGGCTAATATCAAAAGTTCTTTTTTTCTTTGTACATACATGCATAAATACATACACTTGAAATTAGGCTACCACCCGGTGGCGAGCTCTCTCACCTCTCCTTCACCCAGTCAACTCCTTTTCCACTCCCTTCCTGAACTTACCAACCCCTCTCACAGATACCAATTCCTCCCTCAACACATTCCACTCCCTCACAGACCTCACAAGCATGGACTGCCTACCCCGCTCTGTTCTCCTCCACATCTTCTGAAGCTTCTCACTGTTGTTTCCTCTTCCTTTAAACACCCCCTTACTTAGCTTGCAGTGTAGCCTCCCCTTCCTCCCTCTTCATTCACCATCCTGTACATCCTGACTAACCGTTCAACTTTCCTCCTGTCCTTCAATAAGCTCCACCCATTTCTTTCATCATCACTGATGGCCTATAGTTCCCGTCTTCCTCACCATCTTGCCCCTGGCTTCTCCACCTACCCTTCACCCATCTTGCCGCCTTTCTCTGCACCTTTTCCAGTTCTCGCACCTCCACCTCCACATACGGGTCCCATACTGCTGCAGCATATTCTAACATTGGCCGTACCATTGTGCCACACGCCTTCTCCTTCATCTCACAGATGACTCCATTCAGCACCCTTCCCAGCATATCCAGAGCCCTTCTTCCCTTTGCTACTACCCTCTCTACCTGTTTTTTCCATCTGAGGTCTCCCTGCAGTACAATACCTAGATACTTATAATCTGCTGTTTCTTCTATCTCTTGTCCCTCCCATCTGTACATGTCCCTGCTTATCATCTTCTTCCTTGTGAACCTCACTACCTTAGTTTTTCTTACATTTATCTTCATTTTATTTTTCCTCGTCCACAACCATATCTTGTCAATGTCCACCTGTAAATTTCCCCTCCAGCACTTTTTGTTATTTATATTATTTTTTGAAGCTACTTCGATGCTGTAGATTCAACTTATACAAATTGTTGGGAAATACCCTTCCTGTTCTGCAAATTTTGCTAAATTTTGTTCTATTTTTTTTTTGTGTTTGGTAGATAAAAGTGAATTTCCATCAAAAGTGGTAGGCACAATTTACAGTCCACAATGCCTACTGGAAATCATTCTCCATACTGATTGCAGGACTACCACTGGGCATGCACTCTCTAAAATTTTGAACTTAATATGATGATCCAAATTTTACATTCACTTTTTTTAAATACTATTTTTTTAATGTGTTTTACTTGTGATTAATCACATGGTAAGTAAATCCTACTAGCAATTTCGAGACATTAATGGAAAATATGCAAATTATGCATCAGATAAGAAACCTGTTGGTGCAATGTTTACATAGTGTTTTTTTTTTTTTTTTTTTATGGGGACTAAAGAAAATATTTTGGTGAAAATCCACATCTAAAGTTTTAACAATTAGATTTAAGGTTGCAATATTTAACCACTGCATTTTGGACTTTGTAAATGGCTGACAAGAGGTCCCCACCTCCTGACACCAGTGTCACGTGACTGCGATGTGTGGGACATAAAGTACGCTCACTGAACGCTGCCATGCAATCTGTACATAAATTGATAACTTCTTACCTGATTTGGATTCAGTAATAGTATAACATAGAGCTTTTAAATGTAGCAATATTTCATTGTATTATAATTTTGTCCATGTTTATATAATCAAAACTATTTACACTATGGAACAAACATTTGCCTGACCAATCACGACATGTTGCATTTTGTCTTATATGCAGGTATGTTTATACATGTCAGAATTTGCATTATAGAACAATGTCAAAATGCGGTGGATTTGCAGTGAATAAATAAATGGTGTTACTAAGGAGTCGTATTACTCTCTCAAATAAAAATGAAACTTTTACACAAAATAGTTTTGTTACGCAAAAAATACCTGTACAGGTGTAATGTACATGTACACAACATGCGGATATTTACTTTAAAGTATGAAAAAAAAACATTCTGTCCAACACCCTAGCAGGATACGAGGCCTAGAATATAAGGAGAATTCAGAATTGGAAAGTGACAACTGTGGTGGATCAGTGCATGAAACTGGGACCACGGTGGTATAGTGGTCAGACTTCTTGCCTCCCCCTAAGGTGAACCGGGTTCGATTCCCAGCGGGGTCACTCCAGATATTTGCACGTGGGAACTGTGGTGACCAGCAGGTTTTCTCTGAGATTCCGTATTTCCCCTGCCCTTGCATTCTGGCACTGCTCCATTCTCATTGGCTCTCAAGACCACGATGTTGAAGGCTGCCCAAAAACTCTACTCCAGTGCATGCAATTTTGTCCAAGGAATACCAAATATAAGCCTATAGCTAATGTTCGAAATGTTCTGTTCAGTATCTTGGGTTTTAGAATAAATAACTTTTTTTTTTGTGTAGCATTAGTACATTTTATATGGGTTTCTGAAAATTTTAAAAGTTCCATTATTGAAGGTTGACAAATAAAAACACAAAAAAAAAAAAATATTAATTTATTTTTGCCCTAGGTTTCCTCTATATTATTTGAGTATTTTCATTTCTGAAAACCATTTAGTTACAATGAAGAAACTTGCCAGTTGTGGTGTGAATCAACATTACTCAAGGTCAGTGCTGAGAGAATGCAGTGTCTTCAGGTCTATGTGCTAAAGTAAATTATTTATTTCGCTTTGTTTTTTTTTATAGTGCATCAAAGTGTAAAAACAAGCAAATTTGTTTAAAATATTTACTTTTCTATCAATGTCACAGTTTCACTTGACCGATGCATAGATAAAGTAATGAGGCATGTGGCAATGTCAATTTTTCATAATACGGAAGAATATGTAATGCGCACACAAGAGATCTTAAGGGCTTTCAGAAGTGCTCATTTATTTATATATATATATATATATATATATATATATATATATATAGTGGTTTTTTTTTTTGTTTTTTTTTTTTTTTTTTATTAGTACTATGCATTCCCTTGATCCCTTTTTGAGGAAGTGGATATAATTTCAAACACCCATATTTATTTTGAAATGTCTAAGTTCCAATGCATAAGCAATTGAAGAACCAATGAACTAAACACATGTTGTCTTGGTTTTCGTACAAAAAATAATCTCCATAATTGTTATGAACAATTGAACTTACAGCGTAGGGCGTGTGTAGAGGACATCACTCTTGCCCCTAGTCGAATGGGATAATCAAGGTGCATTCATGCCCTTGACAGCAAATACAGGTGGTGACAATTCAACGTCACAGCCATGATGCACTTTTCAGCTAGGCAAGGGCCCTTGGCTCATAAATTAGAACACACATTCAATTAGTTTAAACAAACATGTTACTTTGTGAATGAACACTGAAATAAGGAACTTTTTTTATTTTAACAGTACCTACTCATGCTTTTTTTTAAATACAGCTTTGTAGGTATGAGTATTTGAAAATTGAATATATTTACTTCAGTGTAAAAACTTTTTTTCATAAGGGGGCTGTTTAGTGTGGATGGCAATAAATTTTAGTTTTGGCATTTTTAAAATAAAGGATTCCATTATATTTTTTAATGTTTTACTTCATAATTTCCTTGATCTTTACAACTACCCTCACTATGTGGAACTTTTAGCTATAAATTAAGCATAATTCACAAATGAAATGCTGGGGCATGACTAAATTTTTGTACTTCTCAAATATGCTATTTTCTATCTTATTTTGGTTACACTAATAATTGGGTAGCAAATTTTGACTCGATTAAAAGTACATTATTTGGACAAAAACCAAATATTAACTATAGTTGCTATGAAAACTTGTCATGTGGAAAGGAAGACATTAGGTAATTTAATGTGTTATTGGTTATCTTTAAAGAGGCACCTTTTATTTACGTTAAATCGCAATATTACAACACAACTCTTGCATTATGTAAATTTATTACTGTCCCAATGTCACATTAAAGAACACATCACAATTTTAAAAATAAAAAACACGAAATTCCACAAATTACTATTACAATTCGTTTGAAACTTGCTAGCCTGCATGTATTCTCATTCGAATCAACACGATTGTTTACGTTAAATCGGAATACTATACCAAAAAAATCATTGCATTACACTAATGTAATCTTCTTTTACTTGTCAGGTAAACATTATTACGATTTAAGAAATATAAAACGTGAAATTGCGTTAAACAACTCTTTTGACACTTGCTGGCCCATGTAAGTTTACATTCGGGTCAAACACGATTGTTTCATTAAACCAGAATACTATCATCACAAAAATCATTGCATTACACAAATTTAATCTTCTTTTAATTGTCACGAAAAAATTATTACAATTTTATAAATATAAAACACCAAATTACGATAGTTCTTACACGTATGACACTTGCTGCACATGAATTCTTATGGGAGAAAGCCAATTGTTTTGGGTCACGCTCTACTATTACTATTTCTACTCGAACTTCACTAAGCATGCGTAAAACGACGGCAAGTGTCCAGGCCTATCTTTATGACCGTGCTGTTACAAAATTGTAACAGTTATTTATATTATAACAGTTACGTAAATAACACCCAGCTCTAGTGACAACTGTTTATATTTTTTAATATAAACTTTAAAAGTTCTTCTGTAGCCGCCGTAGGAGATGATTCGGGTTTTTTGGACCTCGGTGTCGCGGATGCGACGTCATTTTGCGTTTGTGTCGTCTAGAATGTTCCCGAGTTTTCATGGTTTCGTATATTCTATAACGTGTTTTGATTAATTGATTGCTTAATAGACTGATATGTTGTTCGATTCAAATCGTTAATTTAGGCCGTGGGCGTATTTGCTGTTGGCCAACCAAATTCCTTAAAAAAAAAAAATAATAAAATAAAAAAATAATATGTTTGATGCACATACTCTTTCACAGAAGGGGCATTCTGTAATATAATATTACAGGAGGCGTATAGTTTTGATTGTAATTATTAAAGGTAAACAATTTTAAATATTATATATATATATCTCTTCTATCTATCTATCTCTCTCTCTCTCTGTGTGTGTGTTTTTTTTTTTTTCATTTCCGATTTGTTTTGTTTTGCTCTTAAATGTAATAAGCCTATTTTTAAATACAAGGTTAGGTCAGCCCTCCAATTATTCAATTTATAGCAATAATTAGATAGATTCACTTAGGAGTTTATGTTTATTTATTTGGTTGCCTAGGGTAACATTTCAGTTCCTATTATGATTGGCTTTATATTTAATATTTAGCACACTCCTGGTGCTTACTTCATATAAGCCAGATATGTTAAAATTTTGCTTGGCAAAATGACCATAATTCTTCCTAAAGTAGGATAGATTAATATGCAGATCCAGGGATAAGTTGCTAGGGGTGTGGATCTTTGAAGTGGAGGTGCGAGGTGCGAGAACTGGAAAAGGTGCAGAGAAAGGAGCAAGATGGGTGAAGGGTAGGTGGAGAAGGCAAGGGCAGGATGATAAAGGAAGAAGGGAGCTATAGGTCATCAGTGATGATGAAAGAAATGGGGTGGAGCTCATTGAAGGACAGGAGAAAGTTGGAACGGTTAGTCAGGATGTACAGGGTGGTGAATGAAGAGGGAGAGGGGAGGGTACACTGCAAGCTAAGTAAGGGGGTGTTTAGAGGAAGAGGAAAACAACAGTGAGAAGCTTCAGAGGGTGTGGAGGAGAACGGAGCGGGGTAGGCAGTTCATGCTTGTGAGGTCTGTGAGGGAGTGGAATGTGTTGAGGGAGGAATTGGTATGTTGAGAGGGGGTTGATAAGTTAGGAAGGGAGTGAAAAGGAGTTGGTTGGGTGAAGGAGAGGTGAGAGAGCTCGCCACCGGGCGGTAGCCTAATTGCGAGTGTATGTATGTATATGTTTGTTATGTTATTGTTTGAAGAGATCTCACGAGGTGTCAGAAATATTATTTTTGTGGTGATTTGATGTTGCTAATCCCATCAGAGAAATGAGGCTTTCCTAGTGTCAGGAATGACGCCACTGACAATGCTCACCTTCCCAGCACTCCAGTCAAGTTAGATTCGAATCTCAGATTCATTTCCTAAGTACACTTGAAAACCAAGTATATACTACCTTCACTAGTCAAGTATGTGTACTCCTGGACCTTTTTCCCCCCATTTCGAATACTTCTGCTAAGGCTTTGTTACACCGCTCTGCAAGTACACTTAAAAACCAAAGGTTTTTGGAGAATTTGTTTACTGTGTTAAGATTTTTGTTACACTTAAACAAGTACACTTGAAAACCGAGTGCATAACTTGACTGCTGTTGAGTATACACACTTCTCTATATATTCCGTACATTTTACATACTTGTGGTAAGACTTTGTTACAAAGTAGTTACCCGAACTTGGAGCAGTGCTATATTCAGTGACAGTGGACAGAAAAATATATTTTTCCTTGAAAATGACAAAAGGTACTGCATACTTGAATAGAGATATTTTGTTAACTAATGAATGCTCTTTGCAGAGTGTATCGAATTCATTGCGACCTCGTATGGTATTCAGTTAGTAGGTCACCAAAATCAGAGTCATTTTTGAAAGGGCGAGTATAATGCACTAATATAATATTTTGTACATTACACGGTTTACCATCATGTTTTTTTTTTTTTTTTTTTTTTTTTTGCAAAGCTTTAAGGAAGTACAGGTGAATGAGGCAGAAATGCCAGTCTATGGTAGATTCCACTCTCGTGAAATACTCTGACGTGTCTTCAAAAGGAAAAATACACTGCACAAAATCTGTTTTGCATCACCTGCAATTTTATTACTCATTGTCACAGGTCATCTTTTGTTTTTTGTGGTTTGTGGAAAGTCAGGGGTGGTTTTGTGTACTGACAAAGTGTGTTTTTATCCCAGCCTTTCTGTTGGTTGTGAGCAACACAGTAGGTACTTCTGAAATCCCAGTGATGCAAAACTTTTGTTGTGCAGTTTAAAAACTATACTGTTTGTAATAAATAATAAATAAATAAATAAGCTTTTTACTGTAATAAATTAATAAATATAAACTTTCTACTGTAATAAATAAATATCTTTAAGCTTTTTACACAATTAATGACATTTTTACTTAAAAGTGTTTTGATAATTTTCTCCATATTTATAAAATTTGCATGCTGCATGTACACTTAATAACCACGAAAAAAAAACAATATGAAATTGTAGCCTGAGCTGCTGTGCCACATCAATTCTTTATGACCCGCTGAAATAAGTACGTAAAACTGCTGATAGATTTTTGCAAACCATAATGCAAAAGTTCTTTTGTCTTAAAACCATTGTAGCACCACCTTATATTGATGACATAGAATCTTTCCAGTAAAGGTGATAGGTCTTACTACATTGTCATACAAACTTTACGGTTCGCTTAAACTTGCATATGCTGGCCAAATTGAGAAACTCTGTTTCATTACTAAAAGTTTGTTAACAGTGGGTTCTGCAACAAAATAATATATTGTTGCACACTGGCAGGACGTACCCCTTTCCCTCATATGGATGAGCAATGCTACCAGCCATATCGGGGATGTGCATGCGGCTCTCGGCCCGCCCTACCGATGCCTGTGGGATGGTGGAAAAGGGGTAAGAATGATTTTGGGGGCGGTGAAGCTGATGTCTAGGATGTGATTATACCTGGTTGGCACCAAACACTGTCAAGGCGAAGTCAATGTAGTCGTGGAATCTCTTAGCCTCGGGGATGCGGGCCGTACGCCCAGACCAATCTCTTCGCTGATGATGCTAATGACCTCTGCCCCGTTGATTACTCCTCCAGATGAACAATCCTGTTTGTTAAACGGTAGCCGGTCGATCGACTATGTACCATTGTTGATCTTGACGGAAAAAGGGCCTAGCCATTAACACTAACGTAAGTGGATTGTCAGGGCCAACCATATACCCGTAAAGTTCGTAACGATGCTTACTGACACTTGCAAAGGAATTAAACTTGATTGAGCGGGTATTATGAGGGCCAGTCCCCTGACACGCTAGTGCAATTGAAAATAAATACTGTGTCGTTCAGTTCACAGACATATTTATTCTGATGAATTTACACTTCTCTCTCTAGGAGAGCACTTCACATTACACTTGCTGGCTTTAACCGGCCACTACGGTGAAACTGCTAAAAAGCATCTTACGGCATACAATGCATTACTGTGAAAGCTGAAGCTTCCCGTAGCTATGCAAATACCACGGGAAGAGGAGGTGCGATATTGATGTGATATGTCGTTGCATAACCACCATGTCAAAAATTTGGTGTGCAAAAAGGCCAGCTTTATCCATTTTGATCCTGAATATAGTTCAAATTACTATATGTGGTGCACAGGGGTCAGACTACTTGCCTCCCACTAAGGCGAACCGGGTGCGAGTCCCAGCAGAGTTGCTCCTGGATTTTCTCGTACGGGAATCATGCTGGATAATTCTGCTGTCCAGCTGGTTTTCTTGGTGATCTCCCATTTCCCCTGCCCTTGCATTCTGGCGCTGCTCCATATTAACCTCACCTCACCTCACTTCACCTGGTTCTCAATACCGCAATGTTCAGAGCCACCCAAACCTCTTAATGCTACTGTTAATGGTGCATCTAGTTGATATTAAACGTGATGTGCAAGTACACTATACCTTAGTTTAAATGTTAAACACGTGCCTAGGAACTACAGTTTTCGTTTTTTCCAGCAGAATCCTGTGAAACTAATGTGAGAAGTATGCCGGTAAATACAATAATATCCTTATGCAAGGATTTGGTCAAGTGTTATGTTATTTCAGTGGCACAGATTAAATTAGTTGCATTTTGTTGATAGCTGCACAAATATTTGCTATATCTCGTGAGCTTGCAGTCATCAATTCTCTCACTTCCCATACAACTTGCTGTGCTTATTAACATAACTGGTGTGTGTATTCCAGTGTGTGTTCAACAATTTTTTTTTCAGGAGATGAATGAAGAATTGCATGTTAAGGATGACCCAGCAAAGCAAGAACCTTGTGAAATCACTTTCCCAATTATAAAAGAGGAGATAAAGGAGGAATTTCCGGTAAGTACACAAATAATTTTTTTAAGCACTTCTTATGTTGGGCAAGGGAATAGTAGAGCTGGGTTGTGTCTTGTATTGCTCAAGGCTGCTGTAGACACAGTTTGTGGTGACATGTGCTTTAAGTTTAAGGTGAGTAGCAAGACTGGATAACTGGGTTGCTACTGACTGTCAGCGCTGTTATTTGGGTGCAGCTTCAAGACTTAGTATTGTTTTGGGGACTTATTAAACCAGTGGTGTTTTGTAACTCCATTAAACTTCTGTTTAACTATGTTAATCAGCATCTGAGAAAACATGAATTAACTAATTGGTATTCAAAAACCAGGATAGTAAATTTATACATTTTTACTATTAATGGAACTGTGATATTGGCTCCAAAAATCATGATAAAACACAATACCTATTATACATTTCAAAGCAAACACAAATCACGCACTCTATGTACAGGATTTAAAGTACTCCATGTAGTATAGTAGGCCTACATGATACTTTCACTGATAGTTATGTTGCACCGGTGTAGTGTAATTTATGCTGCAGTGAGAGTATACACAGCTGCACAGTCGCCAGGTGGGCGGCATGGCGGTGCATAGTGTGTGTATGTGTGTTTGTGTGTGCACGTGTGCGTGTGTGCACGTGCTGGCATGTGTATGTGTGTGAAATAAGTTAAACAATGCCTTTCTTGAAAAATTCTTCAATTTTTTTTTTGTTTGGCATCGAGTTTGGTGTTTTTGTTTATAACACACCATGCTTGAAACTGTTTATTTCTAACTTTTCCGCAATAGTTTAAACTGTCCTTTTACTCTTTGTTGACGTTGCAAAAATGGCACTACAAAGCGAACAACGACCCGGGCCGGCGCCCAGTGATCGATAAACTGGCAAGACTTGGTGTTGGGGTGGTAACTTTGTCCATGTCCGATATGAAAAATGTGTTATTTTATAAGCTGTCGTTTCACAAGTTTCTTTTTTCGGATGATGTTAACAGTCACTTGTTTACTACTTGCAGCAACCCATTTTTACATTAACTGGGAAAAATATTTTTATCTAAATTTAATACTTAAAACAGGTATAATATGTCTAAAATCATCACTGAAATGCTGTGAATACAGTAATAAATTATACAATAATGACTTAAAAAAATTACTTGCAAAATATATAAACAAAGCAAAACACTTACTTGTTTTTTAACTTGCCTAGTGTATTTTATGGACCATTATTTATTAATTTACGCATGTGTTTTGAAAGTAAAAAACAACATGGTGCTGATTTTGTCACAATTTTTAATTTTTTCTAACATCTTCTAGATACAAAATACCAAATATATCAACATTTTTATATACAAAATCGTCACGTGATCATTTTGTCAACAAAATCTGACATTTTGGACATCGCCTGAATGAGTGTGATCCGATACGTGTTTTAAATGTTTATTATGACTACATAAACAGATGAAATTCAAATTCTCACTGCCCTTCAAATGCGAACGGTTGGCAGTCTGTGCTGTGTAAAATCTGCTCTCTAAGACAGTATGCATAACTCTTGAATGTGGCCCGCCCATTATGTGCTGTTTTTGTTTACTGCAGCAATTACATGTGTTTCACAAAACACATTCCTATCAATTGCAACATTTTCATATAATTTTTAAAACTTAGATGTTGCCATTAGTGATGTATTTTGTTCTTAAGTGTTTCAGTCAGTGTTTACATTATTATGCTACTTTACAGCAAGTGGGAAGTTACGTCATGAAGAAAGAGTTTAAATAAAGCAAACAGCTCTTAATAGGTAATTTCCGCATATAAATGTATACGTTTTTATCGTTCATTGCCTTTCACAGGATGACATTCAATAGAATCGTTATTAACTACATCTAAACTATAACAATTTTTTTAATATGAATTTATTTTTAAATTGCATTTTTGCAGTGCTCTTGGAAATCACTTGTCGCTTGTAGGACATGAAATGCATCGTTACTCTACACCAATGAGATACGTGTGCACACTTGAAATACCGCAGGAAGTTATTTTTAGAATCATGCAACTGATTATAGTCATTCGTGCAAATAAGATAAAGATTGTGCATGTTTCTTGTGTAAATTTCAAAACCTACATTCACAAGAAGCAAAGAAAATTGTGAATTTAGTATATATAGAATCATATTACCATTCAGAAACCACAGGCACCTACATGCAATTCACTTAAAATTCCTGGACACACTAAGTCAGAAGAAATACCATTTGTGAAAGCAAAATAGTTCCCCATAAAGCTATGAAAGAACCCAGTGCCGACAACTGCACTACTAAAATAAAAAAGGTGGGAGATGTACAGACATTCCTGAGGACACTTCAGAACCAAGGAAACTTCTAGTAGATTGCAAACAAATATTCGGCAGTAAGAAATTTTTTAACAAAAGACAGTTGTGATAAACTTTTAATGAATGCAGTGATGATAAATTATGCTTGTGAAGCATTATTTATGTTTCTGTAATCTGTTTATTTGTGTTTTGTGTTATACCAACTTTTGATCAAATGAATGTAACTATGCATACATTTGTGCTGTTATTTTGTTGGAAAAATGTCATGCATTAAACTAGTGTATCTTCTATTGAGAACATTGGAAATCCCAGTTCATAGTTGAAAGAGTTGCCTATGCTCGTGGTACCATGAGAGGGAGCTGTCTTTCTTCAGGGTACTCTCACAGCATTGAAACTGTGATGTCAAGTTTGGTCTTTCTTACACAGGTTTTCTCTTATTGTGTCTGCACCTCTGCCCTGGTTGCTTACGTGTTCAGGCCAGTCCTCTCCTTCATCCTGTATTCCTAGGGGCAGTGATTGACAGTATTTCTTCATCTGAGGTAGCCACGTATACAGACTCGTGTGTCTGTGGCATATTTACCACTATAGCAATGTGATATATAAATATATCTTCCTTTATTCAAAAATGGATTCACTTTAATGATCATTTTCAGTAAAACACACCCCTCCAGTAACTCACTCCTAGGTTCAATGGATGACCAAAGAGTAGGAAATTTAAAGAAAGAATATGGGACATCATTCATGCCTAAAGAGCATAAGTCAGTCTTTTATTTATTAATATTATTTTAATTATTTAGTATTATGTACAATATTCGTTTCATTAATGTAGTTCTAGTTCTTTATTTTCAGAAGATTTATAATGTGAATTTGCCACTTTAGCAAATGGAGGTAGAGATAATGTTATTGTTGATGTTCTGTTGGGAGAAATTGAATTGTACCCTACATACTAGAATATTTTAACTTGGGCCTGTCAGGCTAAATATTCTTTTGTCCAAAATATTAGTGCATCTGTGTGCAAGTGTGTAGTGTTAATGTAAATGACTGTCACAGTGGGAAGATGCTCTCGGAGATAGTGTTGTTTCCTGCGCTGGAACCTCGACTGCTCCATGTGAGACTGCAGCAAGGAATACCACAGTCATCAAGGATGTGATGACCTTTGATGACAGCTTGATGTGTCAACAGTTAGGGGAGGGTGTCGCAGGTGTGTATGTATTGAGTGTTAATACTGATTGGCTGTATTCACATAGTTTTGTGTATAATTTGAGGTCTAAATATGTCAACCTTCCTCAAAATTACAGTAGACCCTAGATTTTATGAGGGTAGTGGTTTCACGAGGTCATTTTGGTAAACCATCAGAACACACCAAAAACTGATGAAAAAAATAGAAAAGCCCAACAACACTGCAAGCACTCATTAGATGTGTAATTACAAATAATCTTGTTAGTCCACAGTGAAGAAATGTAGGGGTTGTAGCATTACTATGTAATTGGTTTGGCACAATATAAAAGAACACTATGAAAATCAGTTAAAAACTGCAGCTTTGTAAAGTGAGTGTGCCACGTGCATCCATGCAAGCAACATGATGTCACCCCTCTCTCATTTGTGCTTACTCCCATATATGTAACACTCCAATGCCATGTGCACAGCAAAAGGAGCAGCCAATAGCAGTGCAAGTTACACATCCCACCTTTTCCTCCTGTCCGCATTAGAAGTCACGTAAATTGTGGCACCCTTGTTAGTCTTTGCTTGTGAGGTTTTTGACTTTTGGATATAATTTCTTATAGTGCTGTTTTAAATTTGACTTGAGTCAGTGTGAAGGCCAACAACCCCAGGAGGTTGACAAATGCAGTTCTAGACAGGGCAGTAGACTGGTTCGCCCAGCACAGAGGCCAGGGTGTGTCCGCCAGTGGGCCTACGATATAGTACAAGTTTCACAAGTCGTTTCATGTCACATTTCACCTCTGTAAGAACACGCACAGAGTTAGACATTCCTAGGTGCACATCAGCAACATTGTTACGTAACATGAGTAATCTTGTTTCAAATTTATTTAAACACTGACAAATCTCATCACCATCGTGTCGAAGGGAGGATGAAAACATCGGAGAGCAGGAGACCATCGAGGCAGGGGCCAAGCCTCCCATATTTTGTCATTAGTAGAATCACTATCAGAGACTGGCGTGTATCGTATCGGCACAGGTGAGTCCATCACTCTGTGAGTCTCTGTTGGTGTTGTTTGCACATGTAAAACAGTCATTTCGGACAATCTATGTTCTCGTTGTGGTACGTTGATAGTTTCCAGCAGTACAGAACCCTCAGTGATGGTGTTGACTCATGTAGTCAACTCACCTGTCTTAAAGCTACGAAAGGCTGGCGACTGGGAGTCTTGGAGGGACACCTCCTGGAAGGGTGTCCCTTAGATGGGCGCTGCCTGGAAGGATGCCGCCTGGATGCTCTGACTGGGTGCTGCCTGTAAGGGTTCCGGGGTGCTCCGACCGGTGCCGCCTGGATGATTGTCATCTGGGTGCTTTGTAAGGATGTCTCCATCGCGATGCTGGACACTACTATAGGTGGAGCGCCGGATACTACCATGGTCTCCGGTGGTACAGTGCTGTGCCATCCGGAGATGAAGGCATTCATCTTTTCGAATAACTCCCCTGCTGCAATTAGGAGGTTAACATCACACTTGGACCAGAAATCGACCAACAACGTGGCGAAGATGGGTTCTAGCTAATATCCATAGCCACAGCACAAAAAAAATCTTCGACACCGATACGATGGCGATGGAGAATAATGTGTTGTACTGCGAAATCACTTGTTGGCCATAGGCACAACACGGCACTGCATCATCGTCCTTTGACACCACAACACCCCGTTTCTCCGCCCGACATGCCTCGCACCATACACGGGGGTGCAGTTGCCAAGGGTACCTAGACTTTATTTTGTGCCAATTACAGCCTGTGCATAGTGCGTATGCATACCCTCCAAAACACGTAAAGCACTTAGTAATATTCTCCGACATACCTTTCACTGCCCAATGCTATACAACAATGGTGCAATAAAGTCCAAACTACAGATAATAAGCGAGGGTCCAAACCCCCCCCTTTCCTTTAATGCTCTGCATACTCCCACCACAGCCAGCCTCCCCTTCAGTATGTGCTTGTTTGCTCATGAATACAAAAAAAGTTACCTATAAACTTGTCATTATTTCCAGATAGGCAATATCCTTAAATAAGTTGACGTACTAGTTCGTCTTTTTTAAACTGTATACATATTACCATTAAAGTATTAATATTTTATCGACAAAATTCTGTCAATAGCCAATATCAATGTAATGGAGTGAGGTGACAGCCACAGGCAGGTAAATAGAGTGGGAGGTGTTCCCCGCCATAAGAGCGGAAATGTAGCTAGCTGCCAGGAAACTGTATTGATTCTAGCATGAAGTTTTGTTTATTTTATTTATTTTTATCAGTTTGCAGTGCATGTGTGACAGAGCAGGGCCAAACGGATAGTCGGAGAATTACTTTGCGCAAGCTTTTTTCCTATTTCCTGCTGCCATCCAGCACCTGTTGGCACGAGAGAGACTCCTGTTCCCGCTGGCCAATCCTCTTTAGATAAAATTTATTTTCTCCACACTTTATGTATTTAGCAAAAAAAAAAAAAAAAACTTTATATTAAGAAAAGGTAACAAGCTATAAAAAAAAAGTAAATAGAATACACAACCTAATCAGTTTTGATATACATGTATATTTTATTTACACAAATCAGACTTTGCTATGCCCCTTTACCCTAGGCTGCAGCAAGGCTGGAATTAACACAAAATCCCAGCAAAAATGTCTGAACACAAGAATGGCACAAAGTGCCAGCAGTAAGAAAATCTATTGAGCAAGTTAAGGATAATTAAAAAGTGAAAATTACAAACTAGCACAAAAACTCATGAAGTATGTATAAACTTTTATTTGTTTTTTATTTTCATTTTGTTTGCCCTTAGTTATATAATTTTTGTTCCAGAAAACCAAGTCCTTTATATAATTCTCCATATACTGAACATTTTTCAAGAGGAACCAACTTCAAATAAAATATTACGAGCAAATCCACTACAACGGGCAGCTAAGTTTAATACTGTACATTATTTTTCCACCGCACTTTTGAAACTTTAAAATTTTCAGGTACATTAAGGCTGTATTTACAAACAGCATATTGATTCAGACTAACACCATGCAACTTTCATAAAACTCACATTTAAAATTGTTATACTTTTGACTCAACAATAACCCCTGGTTTAGAGGCCATTCACAAAAAAAAAAACTCTTTAAAATTATGTTTGCCATTTTGTCTTAAATGGTTTTGTGTAGGTAACCTGTACATTACCAGAGCAGAAGGCCCTTAATTAAATTTTCTACCCCAGGTGGAGTTGACATGCCTGCCTCCAAAACTGTTGTACACAAAAATGCATTTTGAAATTTTCCTCGAGTCCAACTGACACAAGACAATTGCTCGCAAATAGCAAGCCTTAACCTTGGAGGAAATTTATGTTTGGAAAAAAAAACCACTAGGTTCCTGCTGAAAGCGACTGCAAAAAAAATATTTAACCTAAGTCACTGTCAGATTCCTTTAGAAAAGAGTACTTGCAAATATTTGATGCATTTTAAAATTAAGCCATTTTTGACACCTACACTCATGTCAAAGTGACGTCACGTCTTTGCTTTAAGAGCCTGCCATTTTAAAGTTTAAGCAATTTTTGTTACCAATACCAACACCCAACTTTAGGTGAATGCTCCCTTGAGGCCAATCATCTGACCCCGACCGAACATTTACAGCAAGTATTTATACATAAAATTAAAATTGAGTGCTAGAGGGGTGAATGCAATTCACTCCCCAATAGCAGCACAGTTGAAACATTCTTTTATTGAGTTCTCCAGTTATGCTGTAGAGGTGCCCATCACTGTCTTTTTGTCCAAATAAGGCGACAACTGTGTTACAAATCAGCGGAAAATACATCACTCAGAACATCTTGGAGCTGCGCGATGACCAAAGTGCAGTGTGACGTCACAGCCACCAGTCATCCGGGAAGGAACAGTGGTGCTCTGAAGAGCACGTTTGCAGCTACCGGAACTAACCCCTTCAGTAACAGGTGAGCCTCGTCCCACACCTGTCGCGCGGAAGGTGTGTGTGACTCCATTGGAAAAAAGTATGCAGAAACTGTGCTTCAACCACTGCTAGGCCATCACCAGACACAGCGTGCAGCAACTAGGTTTGAAAATAAGTAATTTTTCGGTGTTCTAAACAGGTCCCAAATATAATTTTCAATCGACTAACTTTCAGTATTTTTTTATGCAGAATGTATCTCCCCCACGTAGTCATGTTGAACGGGGCGGGACAAGAGACAACGAAACACGTAGTTTTTTAGATGTTGTCTCACAAATTACAAACAAACTACAAATGTGGCAGCCTTTTTAAAAATTCAGTCTGCTAGTCAAAATATGTTCGTAAAAAATTATTAACAATCTTTGACGTTTGATCCGGCGCAGTAGATCTGGAATCTTCGGGATATCGTCTTCATCATCTTCTTCTTCCAAGTTGAGGTCAGCCAGGGACGAACCCATGTCGACGCGACTGCAGTAGGTGACATCACACGCGAACATTTGTGGGGGGGAGGGGGCGCTTTGCAGTCCATTGCAGGTCCCCTGGAAATTTTTTTCTTATGTATCGTAACATCGACATGACGGCAAGACCATCAATGTTTAGTGGAAGCAGTTTGATTGGACACCTCGTTGGTAGTATTTTTTTCCCGACATATACCATTTGGTGTGGAGCAGTTCTGGGGGGAGCAGTAGGGAGGCGTGAATTTCGATGCTTGTAGAGTCGCCTCGTCCCAAAGTTGCTGCAAATTTTAGAACCTGGTCCACTGTTGCTGGAAGGGGCATATCCCGCTTCATGTGATGAACCAAGCAATTTCCAGGAGTGCAGCAAGTTATTAACTGTTGCGTAGGTTCACCCAAAGTCGTCAAATATAGCCCATTGGTCCCATCCATCACATTTTTCTTCATAGGTAAAGTAACGATCCAGACTTTCAGAGCAAATAGACTATTTTAGAGTTGTCTGGGAA
Organism: Dryococelus australis; assembly: GCA_029891345.1. Lineage (NCBI taxonomy): Eukaryota > Metazoa > Arthropoda > Insecta > Phasmatodea > Phasmatidae > Dryococelus > Dryococelus australis. Next base: position 23,567,070 of record CM057004.1, read on the forward strand.
TGACAGAACATACAAGTTCTCTGGGTGAAAGGGCATTATCTTGTTCCCACTGTGACTCGTACTCGACTCGAATAATTTATTTTAGGGTTCTATTTATATACTTTTTTCGCATCATGGAATGACGTTATATTTCACACTACCAAAGATATCTGTGCATGTGTGTGTGTCTATACATTTTATATATATATAAAACACGCGTGCACACACGCACACACACACACACACATTTGTGTTACATCTCTGTACATACTACTTGTAAAGTAACTGTGCGTTTCGTGAAGCACTCATCAAAGAACTAGGATCAGTTTATTTCCTCATTTTACGAATAAATGGACAGCCATGTTCGCTCTGTAAGTCAACAATCTCAACTTTCACATATTAATCAACCATTTTTTTTCCAATTAAGGTTCGACCGCATAAACTGGTTTGAGTCACTGCGTGATTGTAAGATTTCCTTGTGCATGCAGCCGCTCTGGAAGCCTTGCAGATTACAGTGCATTATTACAAATGAAACATACATGTCCACAACTTACGTATCAACTTCAGTATTTTTACTGACATATATCCTTACGTATTTTACTGACGTGTATATACTTGTGTATTTTACTGAAGTATATGTGTAAGTAATTAACTGATTAATTTTACCAGGCCGGAAAAACAATTGTACTGAACAATCCTTTCATGGAGTATCAAGCAGTAGGCAGCTGTGTTTGCGGGCACATTTTCCTTGGTGATTATCTCGATCTAGCTGTCAACCATGCCATTCTGCATTTCGATGTATCAAATACTACCAAAGATGCAATATCTCGGAAATTTTCGGGGCTCAAGGCGGGATGCGCATCGCGTCCGTAGTATGAAGATTGGAATTGCGAATACATATAATATGCCAGCAGGTACCGCCCGTTTTCAAAGTTTGTGTTCAAGTCCACATACGGGTAGCTTTCGCTATTCTAAATTATCTTTACGTTTTTGACCTTGCTGTGGTTGAACATAGACTTGTCTGCTTTGACAGTACGCAGTTTGTTCGTCTGAAGCCCCAGTACGACGTAGTGTGGTTTTTCCGTGCTGGACAACATCTTCATGAGACAGTGATTTCGCGTGGCAGTGGGCAGGGCCAGGCAGGTGACCTAGCTCCAACTTCTGAATGTGATTGCGAACACTTTGTCTTTCTTGGCATAATTCAACAGCTTGCAGTACTCGTGTCAGTCGGTATTTCGGTTGCTGGAGCTATTTTGAATAAATATACACGTTCTTGAAACTAAGGCCATTCGGTTCCTCCAGCAGGCTCAGTAAAACGCATATCTTGCCACAACCTGGCGGTCCGCATATCAGGGCTCGCACGCTAGTAGGCAACAGGGCACGGTGGCGTGATTCATGAGAAATATCTTCATCTTTGACATAAATGAGTATGGGTAGAGTAATATCGTGCTTGATAATACATATGTTACCACTAAAACCTTGTGAAGCATGTGGAGCACAGGGAGTATGCAGAGCACGTGAATCTTGTGGAGCATGTGAAGCATGCAGAGAATGTGGAGCATGTGGAGCTAAGTGTGATGGTGAGTGCCAAGCCGATTATGGATGACGTCGTGCTGAGTGCGGAGGCAGAGCCGATTGTAATTGCAAAGAACCAATGCTACAAGTTTTAGCATGTCTCTTCAAAATATCACTCCGCGTAAACTACTTCTGGCAGTATTTGCTTCGAAATTACATTTTCATAGTTTTCATCCTGCAGGTAGTTATTTCATGGCATCGTAAATTCCTCAAAGCTGTAAATGCTTTACCGCAGAAGCGACACCGCAGATGCATCATTGCGTCGTACTGATCCGAATCTAGACTGATACTGAAATGAACAAAGTATAAAAGAAGAATATGTACTTTGTAGGTCAGTTTAATTTGATTCACCGTCAGGTAAGATAGTGAAATCCGGTCGTGAGCTCATCATCCATTCCAGGTATTGTGGAACCTAGTTAGAGCAACGACACAGTTATCAATGCGCTGGATGAGGTTTATTTGCAAGCAAAAAATAACCAACATTGCGTACCCCCTACACAAGGATCTGAACACTAGGCAGATTCTTTATCCAACATCATGAAAGCCAAGGTGAAACTAGGCGTGAAATTATGTACAAGCATAAAGTCTTCGCAGAACAACCCTCGAAAAACTAAAAGGAAAGTGAAGTACACGGTAGGAGGGTTCCTGCCTGCACAGATACCTGCGATCGACCCTCTGGCCGGTATTGCCTGGACAGTCATGAATATAGTTAGTACCGTGAAGCAGGCTTTGAATGATCGAAAACAGCAAGAGGAAACCCGCTGCCATAACAGAACACTGGCAGGTATCGCCATGGGTAAAAAAGCGGCAAAGGACTAAATTTGTGACCCGTATCAGGGAATGAGGAGATCAAGGAATGAGGAGAAGGAGCGGGATCAATTGCAGGGAGGAAGAAAATAGGAAAAAATCGAAAAAGGAAATCAAAGTGATGCTGCCTAGACGTCCACTGACGAATATGGATTTGGAACTGTTTGTGTGCAAATTGAAAATACCTAATTATAGAGTGTTTCCGAGAGATGTCTTGCCCGCTAAACCCAAATGGCACGAATGTGCCGTAACTAGTCTGGGCATGACAGATGGGCCTGGCACGCACTGGTAGCTTATGTAAAACATGACAAAGATGCAATATACTATGACAGTTTTAGCCATTTGTGTTCTCCGCCCAAACTGTGCAAGTACCTGAAAAGTCGTAATGTGACTTACAACTACGAAACGGAGCAGATGCCCAACACGTGGAACTGTGGACACTTGTGTCTGCAATTTTTAAACGATCGGGATTTCTAGTGATAAACTGTGGAGAACAAAATCAATATAATCTGTGAGGTATATAAAGGGCTGTGTCAGCCATACCAATCTCATCGGTATGTTGGTGTCCATGATTCTGAGTGGTAAAACTTCCGAGCTGGGGGCTAGCTTTTACCTTCCCTTGGAGCAGCTAGAGGGTAAATGGTGTGTGGGGTTAGTTGACTTTAAAACTTGCAACCCCATATCCAACATAGAAGAAAACGTGAATTCCACATTCCGTTACATAGTGGCAGGAGATGCGAAAGAAATCAGCATTCCTACCAGGGTGTACGAGCTGAAGGATATGGAATACTTCATAAAGAAATTGCTACCCCGTGACATTCAATTCGAACTGCATTGGAATCCGAATACCCTGATGGCTGAAATGTTTTGCACCGTAGAAATAGATTTCATGGAACCGGATACTATCGTGCCCATACTGGGGTTCAAAGCCAGTGTGTACGAAGCAGGAATGAAACATGAGTTGTCGCAGGCTGTAAACATCTAACCAGCAGCCAGTCTCTCTTACTTTGGAAACCATTGAATGATTCATCCCTCACGTGACCCTGAGCACTCGTGAATGTGTCAAGCTTTTGAATTATGTCAAGAAAGACACAGTAATCGAAATAGCATTCAGAAATTGGAGCCTGGTCACCTGCCTGACCCTCGAAATCACTGGGTTGTGAAACATTGTCCAACACCGAAAAGCCACGCGCTATGTTGTACTTGGGCTTCAGATGAACAAGCAGCGTAGTATCAGAGCCGACAAGTCTACGTTCGACCACTGCAAGGTCGAAGATATTGTTGAATAGCGAAAGCTACCCATATGTGGATTTGAACGCAAACTTTGAAAACGGGCTGTACCTGCTGGCATATTTCCTGTATTCACAATTCCAATCTTCGTACTACGGACGCTAGGCGCATCCTCTCCTAAGCCCGGAAAATTTCCGAGACATACCACCTTTACTAGTATTTGATACACCAAAGCAAAACGAGCGCGTGCAGAATGGCATGGTTGACTGCCGAATTGAGATAATCACCAAGGAAAATGGGCCCTGGAAAAGCTAATTCCAACACATACCAGTAACAAACTGCTTTATTACACACTTGCAGACATGTTGGCCAACATAACTCGTGATCCAATAACATTGCTAACATGAAATTTCCTTTTGATCATGTTATAATGATCAGAGGGGGAGGGGGAATATACTCAGTGTAAATAACTATTGCAAGTCTTTCACTCAAACTAACTAGTAATTTATATGAAATATTATTTTTCAATACAAATAATATCAGTATTTGATTTTAGACTTTTTCTTAAGGAAGCTCTCTGAAGAGCTATATATTTTATAAGGGCATTTTCAAGGGTGCAGTGTCACGTAATATCTGGGTGCAAATTGGCACAAGTTGATAACACTATGTATTATTAATATTATTACGATTCCCCCTCCCCCTGTATATTTTAAAAACACACAACATTAAAAAATAAAATAAAAGAACAACACTACAGTACATTCGTACTTTAAACAATTTGTTTCGCACTGTTAAAAACAAAACGCAACATATAACACCAACAAAATCCTCTGTTAATTAAGGATGGTAAAACTCAAGATGTCCATGAATATACATGTCTCCAGTCATACCAACCAACTTTCGATACAACCAAATCTGATCGCCAAGTTCAAACTTAATTTTCTTATACGAAGACAATGACGCCTTGCCATTAGCATATCCGGGATTCGAGGGGTAATATTCAACTCGCATCTGTAGACCATACCAGGTTGGGTTACCTTTCGTCAGGCTAGACAATACAACTGTGATGAAAATTCTTGGTGCATATTATACACCTAACAGAGTAACTTTCGTGTCCCTGACATGACGCCCAGCTACAATACGAGGTTTGCGTGGTCTGGCACTCGTCGTCGGAGGTGGCTATTGCAGTGTCAACTGGCACGTTTTTGGTTACGTTAGGGTTCTACATACTTGCAGTGTTTTGAGCTCGACAGGGTGTTTTCAGACTCCCCAAAGTCTGTTTGGGTTGTGATTGATTTCTCTCGGCTAGCGGGCATGCCTCAGGGTCATGGAGACTCGTTTCTGCTTATATGCTCTCTCAAATTAAGGTGGATGCCTCACACTGGGCACCAGAAAATCCTCTAGTTTGACGCTGATGGACTCAAGCAATTAGTTCAGTCACTGACCCAAAGTGATTTTGGATGGATGCTAGGCTAGGTACGTCCTTGTGGTGTGCTTCTTAGTTTCTGTGTGGGACAGGTACAAAACTGGCCTCATTGGCTGTCTACTGGGTACGAAGTTTGGTCCAGCTAGGATCACTTTGCGGGGGTGTGGCTTTATTCACCCTGTGGGTGACTTGGTGTGGATTCATCGTGAGATGTACTAGGAGTTGTTTCTGTGATACAGTAGCTATCGACTAGTGTTGTATTTGGTACGTAGGCAGACGAGGTGCTGGATAAGTTGGGTGCCCCACTGAGAGAGGGGTGTTCCTTACCTGGGCACTGTCTGTGCCATAGAGAAAGGCCTGCACCACCGGATGGTACCCATAGGCTATATTGGTTGGCGGCTCGAAGATAGCTGGTATGGTGGCGGGTGGAGCTGGAGCGGTGAGCAAACAGAGTACTGCAGCTTGCTCTCCTGAACTAAGTTGCTTGAACCCGTCAGGCAGGGATTTAAGTCCCCGGGAAGATTTAGAGGCAGCCCTTGACCGTTTCACCCTCTTTTGAAATTGCATTAGGATAAATATCTATGATCAGACCTGGTTGGAGTGAGGTAATCGAAGTGTAGGTGTGTAGACATTATACGCCATAACTCACTCTCAAACTCCAGCACCAGGGGGTGAGGAGTTACTTGAGCTGCATAGCGTCAGCAGTGGTTCCAACACGGTTAGGTCCTGGTAGGGTTGGTCTCTGCAAACCCAGAGAACTACCCCTCTGCACCACTAGTGTGCAATGAGAAAAGCAATCTTCAAGCTGACAAGCCGATCCTACCAGAAATGTGTCCCTATTGTCGTGGTTCTACCGTTCACTACACTAAGTGCAAAGAACGGGTGGCCTTCCAACTCTGGTGTAGTGAGTGTCCCATAGGTGCTGGTCCCTCCAGACCTGAGGAAATACTCCTCTTGGCACCACTAGTGTGCAATGAGAAGGGCAAACTCCAGACTGGCATTCCAACTCCTAAGTAACGGTATCCTAGTGACGGGGCTCTACCGTTCATCACACTAATGCGTCGAATGGGTGGCCATCTGAGATTGTTCTGTATGGTGTATGAGGAGTCGTTACGCGAAGAATGAAATCCCGGTCTCCTTCCGTCCCATGTTTAGGGCTGATGTCTACAGGGAATAGGTACTAGGATACGGAAGTGATGTTCGAAAGTAAGAGAACCAGTATTTATTCCAGTTTACGGAAATAAACAAGGATGGTGAAGGTACTACCTCCAAGCCCCTAGGGCTTACGGAAGGTAAACACCTACGAAAAGTTGGTGGAGGTGATCTACGCAAAGCAAGAGGAAAGGTAGTATAACAAAACAGCTAACTGACGTGACTTTTCCTAGCTCTATTCTGCTTATCCAGAAAGAATCGGTACATGTCTAAGTGTTACAGCAGACATAAGCTTTACTACGTCGGGTCTTCGGTAAACTTGGTACGAGAGGGGAATCTTCGGTACTACAAGAGGCATGGTGAAGAGTTCAGGAGAGATTGTGCGATGAAGGCCCAAGGTAGGAGACAGACATCAACTATGTGAAGACTGGTCATGAGCCTTGGTTCGGCCCACTATTTATACTCCTTGTGTGGCTTGCCCCGTCTTCATCTGGCTTAGGGGTTGTCTTGGAGAGGGGGTAGCAGGTACAAAGTGCGTGCCATAGATCATAAATAAGAGTGATGTCAGTGGCGTGCGCAGGATCCAGGTTCATGCCTCGGCGCTTTTACTAGTAGTGGCATTTGATGGCGTGCTGCTATTCTTGGTGAATCCCATCGTATGACGATGGTGGCTCGGCTGGTGAACAATTGTAACAGGCATGGAGTGTCCGTCCTCTGCCTTACTATATACAACTATCTCTGACGCCTCTCTGGTGGTGGTGGTGGCAAATCAAACTCCGTTGCAAGTGCCCCACGTTCGTTTGCACTAATGAATAGGAGCCCATTAATAATAATTAAAAAGACATCATGCAGAACTATTTGCCCTTGTACATCCTGTGTTTAAAAAATGTTGTAAACTATGCGTATGCAGCGACAAGTTAATATAAAAAAATTTGAGATGTCTGACAGCTGAATTATATAACAACAAACAGGAGCGACCTTACTTCCTCCTGCATTTTCCTTCCCCTCCACCAAGTTTGGGGAGAAGGCGTGAGGGAATTAGTTGACTACCAATCAGCACGCTATTTCGCTCATTGTCTCACACACACACAGCCTGGAGATCACTGAACTTCCATTGCTATTTCACTCTGACCCCTTAACTTTCTACATCTGTCTCTCACCCCTCTGACTTCTTCTTTTCTTCTTCAAGCCCTCATCATTCCTCCGTAGTGTGCCATGCGAGAAGGGTTGGCACCATGAACAGATGTTAATTTCCCTACTGTGTTCCAACCCGTTGACAACACACGTATCTGTTCAAACGTAAACAAATATAGCTTTAAGATAGGTTATAAAAATATTTGTACAATCAGGAATAATATTTTTAAGGAAATTAAAAGAACAGCGTGCTTGATCTTCTCTTTATTTTTCAAGATAGTAAAAAGTGTTTATGGTGGAAGGTTATATTTTCTGCCAATTTCACTTTTACTAACATTACCCTCATTGCACTTGCATGATTTTGAACTTTGTTGCAATGTCAAGTTTTTTAATTTTACTAGCATACATCATAATTTAAACAGAACTGAGGTTTACAAAAACCCTAACACATAAAGATATGCTCACAATTTAAATCCATTCAACATAAGATTCAAAAAAGTATAATCTATCATAAACAGTGGCCACCTTCCATTACTGCTGATGAGCATTGAAATTACTGATAGTGAAAGGTTCATCAGTGTTCGTCAGTAGTAAGGGGACAGCCAGCAGTGAACAGTGGTAAATATTTTGATCAGTAACGTCATAGTTTCGGAATGCTCAGCAGTAGTATCATTAAAATTATGTAAAAGGGATTCAATTATGAATTTAAGAATTATCTTATTTTTCTCTTGAGTAAATAGAATTCTTATGCATATAAAACAATTATTCATAATTGTTTGACTACAGAAAGGTAATTTTTGTAACAAAATATAACTTTTTAATTTTTGTACTGCTTTTGTTTGGAATTTCAGCAAGGACTCTTATGTATTTAATGATCCTGCCATATGCACATGTTAAATATATCTGAGAACGTACGACAACTTGAATTCAGCCCGCCAAAATTGTGTTTCACTGGCACTGCATAACTTCTGCAGCATCAGTAAACTCAGTGCTTTCAGTAATCAATGTAGCCTTGTGCAGTGTGCCGTACAGCGTTATGCGGATACTAGTGCCAGTGATGATCAGTGCTCATCAGTAGTATCGGAACAATAGCCAACATTACTGAAATTACTGACCAGTGGGATCAGTGAGTAATGGAAGGCGGCAAATGTAGCATTGTCTGGCAACTGTTATACATAATCATACTTTTCCCCTTTCACACCTGGCATGTGGAGAAGCAATGCCCTTGCAAGGGGCAAAGTCTTTCTACCTCCACATCATAGAAGGAGCGGTAGGCAGATAGCATATCGCTGCTCCCTCCTACATTCAACAGTTCGTACCCTTCCGCTGTGCCCCCTCCTAGCCTATAGCCAACCATACCCCCTCGCCCCTTTTCTTGTCCTAAAATTGTTCCACTTCCGATTGTGTCTCTTGTCTTTGTGCCCCTCCTCCTTATCCCTCACCACAACACCCGCATGAACCTCTTCCCACGTTCCTTCAGCTGACGCGAGTGACGCCATGCGACACACACAAACAAAGGCTGGATCAGGCGTGGAAAATGGGTGGATGTCACTTGCAATGTGATGTGTTTAAATATTTAAAAAATATGAATTAACTGTACCGCTATATTGAAAAGCTTCATTAATAGATTTGCGTTATATACTAAATAAGTACCTTTCAAATGATAAGGCAAATGACAGTACATTTAAAAAACCATCTTAATTGTGGACATAATGCTATAGGCCATACTCGCAACAACGCGGTTTCACTGTATAAGGTCAACACTTCTTGGTTCCCGTGAGAACTTTATAACAGGGTTCTACTGTATTATGAATGTTTTCTTTAATATTCCCATTTGCATTGTTTTCTTTTAGTCACACTTGACAAATACGTAATATAGGCCTATCAATGTGTTCATTATAAAGTTTAATGAGGTTGGGTTATTTTTGGTTTACTAATATGTCTAGTATACATCTACAGAATGTCCGCATTTATAGAATTTTTATGTCAGTCCCATGAAATTCTATGGGTAGTGGTTCTACTGTACAGGAGGTCTACAGGTCATGAAGGTTCTGAAAGTCACTAAAAAAGTTACAAAATCTAGGTTATAGTCACAAATAATTTTCACCGCAGTATCATCATCAGAGTTGTGAATGAAACCAAGAGTTAATTGGCACAGACAGTTTTTTTTTTTCCATTTGTGATAGAGCAGCAAAGTGCTCAAACAGGGTGACCAATTTCTGGAAAAACATGGAAAGCACAGGAACATTTAAGCCCAGAAAATTAACAGGGAAATGGCTCACAAAGAAAAAGTCATATAGTTAGTTTACATGAAAGTTAAGGGTTCACCAATCTATATTTTTAAGTCAAAATATATCAATTAGTAAGTAAATGCTGTTAATTATAATAAAATGCTTTGAAGGTACTTAAGCACCCGGTAGTTGTAACTTAATTTTGGACCAGCCTGTAGCTAGCAACAAGCACATGATGGTTGTTATTGACTTTCTGATGTACCGTTGACCTTGAGTGACGTATTCTTAATGGCTGCACATTCATTTCCTTCAGCCAATTAGATTGTATTTCTCAGGTTGCACTTCTTCTTAACGATCGCTTCTTCATTTGAACCCTTCCTGAGAGAGTGTTCCAAACACCAAAGCCTATGTTCCCTTTTCTATATTCGGCTGTAGAAAACCTTACCCGAGAATTAATGGAGAGGTTCATTAACCCACCATTCTAGAAACTCATACTACATGCAAACTGATCAACATAGGCGTGCAAAATGTGGATAACTGTGTGAAACTGCGACAAGTCAAGATTGGACCAGCTACAAGACAATCCCTCGATGACGCTTGTGTTAAGGAGGTCTGTATGGAGAAGTACCATCTAGAGGCAAAAAACTGTCTGGTGAAGTTTGTCAGGAAACTTATCGATAGGAGCCCTCTCAATTACAAATTAGTTCAAGCATCTACTTGTCTTGATCCTAAAAAGCTATTGACTAAGCCAGAACAATGTAGGACTGGCTTTGAACATGTGTTGGAATGCTTTTGGCGAACCATCATGTGACTGCTATTCTGGCTGATGAAACCATCTTTCAGTTTGGTCACTTTGCATCTCACACTGACAAGACTTGAGTTTTCAAAATTTGAGCGGGGCAAATCTCGACTGGACAGATTTTATGCCAAGCAATTCAACGGCTTAGAAGAATATAAAGATGTGTGGCAAGTAGTCAAAATTATCCTTTTGTTCTCCCATGGCAATGCCTTTGTGGAAGGAGGTTTCTCCATTAATAAGGAAATGTTAATGGAAAATCTTCATGAGGAGTCTGATAGCATTGAGAAGAGTATGGAATGGCATACAAGATGCAGGTGGAGAGGATGTCCTAGTCGTGGATCAAGAAATGCCTCGTTATGCTCATGGAGCCAGTAGCTAAGCAAAAAGAAGCATTCGCAGAGCGGAAGTTTAGAGAAACAGAATTGGAGAAGCTGAGCCGGTATGAGAGAGAAGAGAAGAAGAGAAAGGCTGAGAAACTGCAAAAGTTGAACAAAGAAAAAGAGGAGTTGCGAATCAAGCAAAGTGAGCTTGAAGTGAAAATTAAAAAAAACTTAAAAGTTAATAATGTGATAATGAATGTAAGAGGGAAATGCCATGACCAGTTATTGATTGACTTTGTTTCTGGAATATAGTGTAGAATAAATTTTTCTGTAAACCAAATTAATGCACTGAACATACTAAACGACAGCAGTCAGACTTCTCCAAATCAAGTACTTCTGATGTTAAATGTGTCCCAACAAAATACTTCTAGCCTACAGTTTCAGGCATGTACTTCCAGTCCTCAGTCTCAACCAAGTACTTCCAACATCTTGTCCTGTGAATTGAGCCCCGTTTAGTCTAGAGCTCTACATGTAATCATAGCTTTGGTTCTACATCTCCTGGTGACGTAAAGCCATATGCATATCTTATCAAAGATGAAGTAACCAAAGCAGAAATATTGTGGGTTTTAAATACGGATGTTTGTCACACTTACACGAGAAGTGTGGGGCAGTACAAGTGATTGGTTTCCCTTGGTGTTTGCAGACAGTACAGTGACCTTAAATTAAAAAATGCATAAATATAAATTGCAGTATGTAATTTCATATGGACTTGGACCATTGTTCCAGCAAAATCTTATGCATGGTATTAAATCTTCACAATTTTATGCTGTCTCATTTGATAAAAGTGTAAAGGAAATAGTGCATAAAGTCGAATTGGATCTTGTGATTCGATACTAGGGTTTTCTCAAACGTGAAGTCTGTACATATTATTTAACATCTGTTTTTCTAGAGGACTTAGTTACTACATTTATGATGGAAACCACTAATTGGAAATTGTGTTTACAAAATATAATTCAGAATTTGTTTAATGACGCTCATATACATTTAAAGTTTCTGCCAGATTTACAGTGTGTGTTAGGTGACTGTGATGGCCAACGTATTTTTATATTTTGGGATATGCTCTTTTCACTGGCCGGCTAAAAGCCAGCAGCAGCTAGGCCATGATGACACTCGCCGCCCACAGTGATATATTGGTAAGCACATGCGTGCTGTCCGCCACGACCCCAGACTTCTCAACGGGAAATTATTTTCAGTGTTATGTATTTTATTTCAGGGTCCAAATTGTTTGCAAGGGTACTGTGTATTTCTTTTCAGGGTAAATTGTGTTATAAAATGTAAAAATGATCTTTTCTCAATATTACACCATGTTTGTTTTTGAAATTTAAAGTACACGCTGCGCTGAAGAGCTGGACATTGATATTCAGGCGAGAATGCCTTCAAAAGACATTTATTTCACAACAATATTTTTTGATTTTAATTGCTTTGATAATTTAGTATTAAAATACTCTGTGTGCTATTTAATTTCACATATTAATATTTTTCACTCAGCATGCAAGGCACTTCCGCTTGTGTGAACCCCATAGGCAGCCATGGTAGGTCTGCGCAATCCATGCCTCTGGGCAGTCGTTTTAGGAGAGTTGGCGAGGTAGACGCTGTCACGTGCGCACTTCATATTTTTACACTGAATTAGATTTCCATAGTTTTCATGTAGTATACCGGTTAACCTTTGCTTTGTGTACATTTTGCCAGACATCCCCAGCAATATGCTTCTGCTTAAATAATTAATTTATGCCCTTGAGGCTTTTGAAACATTAACAAAGATGAGGGGAGGTATTGTCGGAGAGGCCACGCGGCCCACGAAACTTGTGTATCAGGCGCCATCCCGTGTTTATTTGCCTATTTCATGTTGTGCCCCATGTTCACCCAGTGACATTTTTGTATTTTTATACTGCAGTATTATTTTTCGTCTTAACACGCTATGTGTATTGACCATCACCACACAGCACGTGGTTCGTGAACGTGCCCCGACGAGTAGGCGTTAGTGACGAGACCCAGGTATCTTCTTCAGACGAGTGATAAACCAGCAGGTATATGAGATGTTAAATGATAATGTTATTGAATCTACTCAAAGTCTCTACAATTCTGATATCACACTAGCTCCTAAAAAGGATGGCGAATGGAGGTTTTGTGTAGACTTTTGCCCCTTGAATAGTATTACAGTAAATATGCAACCTCCTGTAATAAACATCAAGGACACTTTGTCAACACTACAGCCCGCTGCTGTGTTCACTTCACTAGATCTCAAGTCTGGATATTGGCAAGTGCCTATCTGCCCCCAAGACTATAATAAAACCGCATTCACAACACCTGACGGGTAGTGATTTCAATGTGTTGCCATGCCATTAGGCTTAAAATGTGCTCCCACTACCTTACAAAACCTCATGGTCAATGTCTTAGAAGGTTACACAGGAGACTCTGCGATGGCGTATCTAGACCATGTACTAGTGTGGTCAAATAGCTGGGAAGAACACCTACACCACCTAAGCCTTGTGTTTGAGAGATTGGAACGTAACAAATTGACAAGTGTAAACTGGGCATGAGTGAAATGGAATTTCTAGGCCACTATGTCTCACGGGACGGACACAAACTAGAAACACAACATGTACAACAGATACAAGACAAACCTATGCCTAATTCGTGTAAACAAGTTCAAAATTTTTTGGGTTAATAAACTGGCTCTAGCTCGATTTAACCCAGAACTTCCGATTGTTTTGCAAACAGATGCTAGCCAGGAGGGCATTGGAGCGGTACTCTTATCAAGTGGGCGAACAGGGACAGAAACACATCATAAACTACCACAGTGCAAAATTCGATCATGCAGAGAGGAAATACCATGTAAACGAGCAGGAGTGTTTGGCGATCGTTCACGCACTACGAAAGTACAGGCCTTACCTGCTAGGGCAAAAATTTACCTGGAAAACAGACAACATATGTTTGCTTTAGTTAGAGGGAATACACAACCGGAAAAAGTAAGCTCGCCCGCTGGGCCTTGTTTCGACTTCCAGGTAGAGCACATGGCGGGGGAAACCAATGAACTTGTAGATGCGCTGTCTAGAAACCAGTGCCAGCAGGTAACCGTAACTGACGATGCTGAATGGCAGGAGGCACTACCACCTTGCCACACCACCCTGGTAACAGGAACAACACCCCTTGTCTTACAAAACATTGTTGCCAAATGTCCGAATGATCTGGTCTCTTTAAATGTCCATGATGTCTTAAGGAAAGTACATATCACGCAAGAAAACTTCCCAGACGCTGTACAACGCCCGGCAACACTGCACCAATAGGTACCCGTAACATCGGAGGGTAGTAGACCGGAAAATACAAGTTCAACCATCTGGAAATGGTGGAAAGTGGCGGACCTATGTACCAAGAGAAACACTTGAACTAGTACTGAAGTACAGACACAACAGTTTAGAGCATAGTCATCCAGGTTCCGAGCAGACACTGCGAAATATCCAGAAATATTTTCATTGGCCAGGTGTACAGAGAGACGTACGTCAATACGTGCATAATTGCGTTACATGCAACATAAGGATGCCACAGAGAACAGATGGTGATGCACCACAACCACCCCCGCCTACCAACTGATCCTTTTAAAACTGTTGCTTTAAATATCATGGGCCCGTACCCCTGCACCAAAAACGGGAAATGGTTTTTGATTGTCCTGACCGACTTGTTTATGAGGTGGACAGAGGCTTTCCCTGTTAGCAATGTCCATGCACACACAGTAGCACATGTCATGCAGAGCGATTTTTTTTCCAAAGTGGGGATACCCTGAGTTTTTGTTCATAGATAATGGCACATGGTTTGTGGGGAAAAAAGTTGAGGTACAAAATGAGGAACCAAACACAGCACCACCCCAGCCTACCACCCCAAGGCGAATCTAAATGAGCGCCGAAACCAGGACATAAATATACAGTTATGAGTCCAGTTAGAATCAGACCATACAAGGTGGGCCGAACTTATCTTCGAGGTAATTTTTTGTGTGAGAAACAGAGATGGTACAAGTTCGCAAACTGTGCGCACCGGGAGAACCCTGAGAAAGCATCTTGGTACCGCAAGAAGATATCGCTGTACACCAGCAACAAATACATACACAGACAAGGGAGAACCAGGAAAAGTATTCTAACACATGGGTACCGGAGTGTAAGAGGCAACCACCTGAATTAAGGCCTGAGATGTACGTGCACGTAAGAGAAAACCCGTTGTCCGCGGGGATGAAAAATCATTGCGCAGGGCTAGCACCCAGATGGATTGAACTGGTAAGAGTAGCTGCAAAAATGGGAAATTCTACGTTTCTAGTGAAACTGGCACCGAGACGTGTGACGAAACGACACAGCGACAACCTGTGTATAGCCTGCACACCTGTAGGGAAGAGAAGCAAGAAGACGCAGATAAGCCCAGTACCTCGGTGATCGCGGCATAGCATACCAGGAAGCATGCACAATGAAGTTAACAGCTCATGTCATAATGTAAACAACATAGTCAGTCTTGGAAATCCATTCAAACAAATGTAAACAACAGTTTGGGTAATACTACTGCATTCAGAGGCTTTGCACCGTCAGAACACTCCACACCAAACAGGGAGGGGAATGACAGTAGAAATATAATCACAAATGTCAGTGCAATAATTGATGGCAATTCACCATTTAGGAGTTTCGCTGTGTCTGTAGAAAACAGTCTGGTAAACCAGAACGGTTTAAAGGGGTTTAAAAACACCAGTAGAGAAGATGGTTGGAAAGTGTAAATGTACATTGTAACATAAGTGCAAGTGATACACCATTCAGAGGTTTTTCTGCACCCGTAGGAAACAACATAACAGAGCAGGTCAGTTTGAAAGAGTCTGGGGATAGTAGTAGGGAGGCGTGTACGACAGGAAGTGTAAAGTGCTACGTAAACAAATCGCATCACATCACTTGCAAGAGGAAAAGTGAGCCACCGCCTAGCCCCAACAACGTGGTTGCAGCCAACACCCTACCCCCTTACAAACGTCTCAGAATAAGAAGACCTCCGAGGTCATGCCTCATCTGCCCCAGGCCGGTGGTTCCGGTTCACACCCAGGTGGATCTCAGCAGAGCAGGGTTGAGCTGCTCGCACCGTCTTGGCCTTTGAGGGAGGAGTCGTTTGACGGTGGCTAAGAACCAGCAACAGCTAGGCCATGAGGGCACTCGCCGCCCACAGTGACATGTGGGTAAGCACGTGCTTGCTGCCTGCCACGACCCCGAACTTCCCCAATGGGAAATTATTTTCAGTGTTATGTATTTTATATCAGGGTCCAAATTGTTAGCAAGTGTACTATGTATTTCTTTTCAGGGTAAATTGTGTTATAAAGTGTAAAAGTGGTCTTTTCTCAATATTGGGCTGCGCTGAAGAGCTGGACACTTACACTCAGGTGCCATCCGCCCATGTTAAAGGGCTTTTGTTGTAACTTCTGCATAATTGCGACAAGCAATAATAAGGGTAATATTTGTGTGTGGCATATTTAAGGGTTTTTGTCATGTTTGTCTTACGGCCACCTGGTAGCTACTGCTGAGTCCGTATCTGCACCATCACTGTGCTTAGAGGGTTATTTCTTGTAATTTCATGTGCGCCATAATTTTTCTCAAGATTATATGTATTGTTTTATTCAGGGTTCTTGTATTTTTCAATGTTTGATGCTTTTTGTGTATGACCACTTGGTCACTTCATGTGTCTGGAAGTTTCCCTCCATCAGGCACGCTAGGAGCTTCTGTATGCCCGCATTGCACAGAGAATAAGTTTGCTAATGCCATTAACATTTTGTCTGACAAGATTTGATTGAATTTCAAAGAAAATATTGCATTTTAGATCTGCACACGTGGTCCGCTAAGAACTTCATCCAGCGGCATCCGCGCCGTTTAAGAATCTTTTCACGCATCCGCATGTTTATTTGCCTATTTCATGTTGTGCGCCATGTTCACACAGTGATATTTTTGTATACGGCTATATTATTTTCCGTCCTAATCCGCGTCTATTGACCATTGCCACACAGCATGTGGTTCGGGGACGTGCCCAGACAAGTAGGCATTAGTGATGAGAATAAACACGTGGTCAGATTGATGTTTCATTCCCAGTGTCCTGTCTCCAGGAAAAATCGACAGTCCTCCCTAGCAGCTATAGACCCCTTTCCTTGTGGAGACTGTTTTCTCATACACCACGGAGAAATCTTCCATCTAGGAGTGTGCTAGTTGAGTTACATGCTGAGGGAATTACCCACCATAACTGGCTAGTTAGAGCAGAGGTTAACATTTCTGGCATGAACTGTAATTTTGTTCAATAAACACAATCTTACCAGTGTAAATTTATGTATCTTTGTAGCATCAGAACCCAGCTTTTGCTCCATTTTATTTCAAAGTGCAATGTTTAGTAATGAAAAGTGTTTTGTACGTACGCAGGGGTGAGACGAACACACAGAACCCACAGCATCCCTGAGATCTGAGTCTCAAAGTGCAGTGTGTAGGAACCACCACTGGTGCCCACCTACCATTAAGTAAATAGTGTATTCGTTTGTCATCGTGTCTCACCTGACGGCATCAACACATTGTACAAGCGGTGTATAAGATCTGGTAAAGAGATTGCCTTGAAATACATGCTTTTCTTTGTGCATTGTACAGACTTTTCAAAAACTTTCCCTAAGGTGTTCAGCATACATGCAAATCACTTCCTCTCAGGGACGCCGGAGCTGGGAGGGGGCAGCAGGGGCAGTTGCCCCCCCCCCCACTCATTGGGGGGGGGGCAAAACATGTGTTTTGCCCCTCCACTGTTTATGTACCCAAGTTTTGAAAAATTAACCCCGTAACGTTCCTTGGAATTCTACGCCTTCATTACATCATAAAACACCAAGCAGCCATGCAAGATTTTATTTTGCATGTTGCTCACACAAAGTGCGTGCCGATAGAATAGTCCAGTCGTCGATTGCGAGGAAGGGAGCGAGATAGCAGTTGACTTGACACAAGTCGCGAGCAGTGCCATGACTAATCCCCTCCCCTTTTTGCACGCCGTCACATTGGCGTCTGCGCATTATCTATTACCGTTTATGGCGTGCTTCGTAACTCCTCCCGTGTAGAAATACTATTCTTTCAGCAGGTGTGAACAACAGCAATTTGTTTGTCTGTGTCCACCCGGCCTTCACTACTCTTCTGTTTGTAGTCGATGTAGACGTACAGTGTAGTTGTAAGTATACAATGAGTATTATATAGTGCAGAATGAGGGTGCAATCACTTTTATTTTATTACTGTCCAGTTTCTAACCTCCGCCGTTTGAATACTTATCTGTGGGCCACCATGAAGCAGAAACGTCTAACGCATGTGATGCTACTTCATGTCCACAAAGAGAGCACTAGTGAACTAAATATTAATGATATAATGAGAGAATTTATTTCCCGCAAGGACAAAAGAAAGGCAGTATTTGGCATCTAGTGGAGTAAATATTCAATGTATTTATTGAACACTTGTCATATGTCTTTAGGTTGATGCCATTTGATGTTTTAAGTAAACATGTCACTGTTCTATGTAATAATGTCTTATAAAATTATTCATATAAATATATATATATATATATATTATTATATATATATATATTATATATATATATATTGCAATTTAAAATTAAAAGAATCTGTAACAAAACAATGAACAATGTACATTTAGGTATGCATGTTAAACATAACTTTACATATTACAAATATTGTTATATTTTGATTACCATTATTGTATGTAAATATATATACATTACTTGGAAATTTTGTTATTTGTTATAATATTTCACACAGTGTTCTTGAAAAAAAACCATATGTCATGTTGCAGCTCATTTTTAGTGAAACGAACTTTAGATACTGTGCTTATAAATTATGTGAAATCTACTTCAGCCTTCAATGTACTCATGGATATGAGGTGAGGTGTTTGTTATTAACAATTTGAGAGCAAAAAAAATGTTTAAAATCACTGTGTACATTAACTTACCATGAAGTAACACAGATAATAATATGCAACATGTAATTTGTGGAGAACAAGTAAGATATAATATATATATATATATATATATATATATATATATATTATATATATATTTAGTTTCTTGGGTTTGCCCCCCCACCACCACTCAAAAATTTGCTCTGGCACGCCTGCTTCCTCTGTACTTTTTTCATTAAAGTTTTGCAGGATGAGATGTGTGAAATATTCAACAGCTCTGAAGAGAGCCATAGAGACGTTGCAGTTTGTCAAGAAATATGTTGCTGCAGTTGAGTAATATCCCCCTGAACTTTGCTAAGATAAAATACTTTTTGAAAGATTCATTGTTTCCAAAATTAGAACTCTATTTGGCCATTTGCTTGCAGCTAGAACTTTTTTTGCCTGTATTCAGGCTATTGATTTATTGCTGCATTTTTGTGAGCTTGCAGGTTTCTTAAAAAAAAAAATTTACTATAGGCCAGATAATTTAGTTTGTACTTTTGCAATGTATTTTTAGTGTTGTCAACACATTTTATTGTACGTTGAAAGCCTGAATCTGATTAACTATGATATCTGTCAATCTGATAGTATGACATCCAACAGCTAAAGAAGGTAAGTTTTTTTCATCACTGTAGGCTAGTCATCTACTGCAGTATTGTGTTGGATTACCATTAATTTGCTTGCACAGTTTTTTTTTTTTGTACTTTTGTTTGTGTCTCCACCACAAAGTAGACAATGCAGGTTATTATAGTACTTGTGCGTTGCAGACGTTCACTTTCACCTATCAGTGTATTTCCTACAGTCTCATAATACTTACAGTGTTATTCGTTCCGAATTGTGATATGTGGTAGTGGGTATTTTCATACTGTAGAGCTAGTGTAGGTGGATGGTTAAATAAATTATTAGAATCTGTAAATCAGTTTTTATACTGACAAAAGGATTTATTCACTGAGGTAATGGAAAAGTCTCAATATTGTATATCTTGGTTCTGTAGACAGCCGGCAAAGGAACAGTGGGAGTACACAAGCCAGCTGAACTGGTGGTCATGCAGTTGTGAATATAAGTAACTTACTTTTAGCTTTTCTTAACTGTCCATAAATATATACTGCAATCAAAGGTTTTAAATGTGCACATAATTGTAGAGAGAGAAACATATTTTGGTTTCCAAACTTTTTGACCTATGTATGAGTGAATATGTTTTACCATAACACAATAAAAATTGCAGTAAATTCATACGTTAAATAGAGCATCATTCCTTTTAAAACAAGTATTTATATGAAGGTGGCAAAAATTAATGGCTGGGGGATGTTTGTTAAGAGTGACTTGGAGTGACAATCACTTGAGCTTGGCCTGATGCAGATACTAAACGTTCTTGTTATAAATTTATACTTTTATTGCAGATTGTATTTCTGTTTTATTGTGATTTTTTTTTTTTTTTTGTTTTGTAGGGCACCCAAAAGATTATGAATTGCTTCCTGCAAAAAAAGATATCACAGTAGTTAAGAACACCATGTATAGTAAACATATGAATAATCATGAATTATCATCATCTGGTTACTCATTTATGTTGCCACTAGTGGAAATATCATCAAAGTCAAAACTGAAGAGGAAAGAAAATGAAATGAAACAATTGGTGTGTAACAAGACACTCTCTTTTGGGATTACTAAAAATACCAGTAGTTTGTGCACTTTAAGTTCTGCCCAATTCAGTGACATGAGTGGTTTGAAAGTACATATCAGAACACACACTGAAAACAAGCCTTTTCAGTGTTCACTATGTTCTGCTCAATTCCGCGATACAAGTGGTCTGAAAATACATACCAGAACACATACTGGTGAAAAGCCTTTCCCGTGTTCATTATGTTCTGCTAAGTTCAGGCAAAAGGGTCATCTGAATAGACATATTAGAACACACACTAATGAAAAGCCTTTTCAGTGTTCATTATGTTCTGCTCAATTCAGTCATAAGTATTCTCTGAATATACATATTAAAACACACACTGGTGAAAAGCCTTTCCAGTGTTCAGTATGTTCTGCTAAGTTCAGGCAAAAGGGTCATCTGAATAGACATATTAGAACACATACTGATAAAAAGCCTTTCCAGTGTTCATTATGTTCTGCTCAATTCAGTCATAAGTATTCTCTGAATATACATATTAAAATACACACTGGTGAAAAGCCTTTTCAGTGTTCAGTATGTTCTGCTCAGTTCATTGAAAAGGGTTCATTGGATAGTCATACTAGAACACATACTGGTGACAAGCCTTTTCAGTGTTCACTATGTTCTGCTAAGTTCAGGCAAAATGGTCATCTGAATATACATATTAGAACACACACTGATGAAAGGCCTTTCCAGTGTTCATTATGTTCTGCTAAGTTCAGGCAAAAGGGTCATCTGAATACACATATTAGAACACACACTGGTGAAAAGCCTTTCCAGTGTTCATTATGTTCTGCTCAATTCAGTATTAAAAGTAGTCTAAAACTACATATCAGCACACACACTGGTGAAAAGCCTTTCCAGTGTTCACTATGTTCTGCTAAGTTCAGTATTAAGAGTAGTCTAAAAATACATACCAGAATACACACTGGTGAAAAGCCTTTCCAGTGTTCATTATGTTCTGCTAAGTTCATGCGAAAGTCTCATCTGAATGTACATATTAGATTACACATAGGTGAAAAGCCTTTCCAGTGTTCATTATGTTCTGCTAAGTTCAGGCAAAAATGGAATCTGACTGTACATATTAGAAGAGCACACAGTGAAAAGAGTTTTCAGTGTTTATTGTGTTCTGCGAAGTTCAGTGAAAAGGGGAAACTTATTATACATACTGCTAAATAATCTTTCTGGTGTGCTTTATGTTCTGCTAAATTCTGTTAAAGAGTAATTTGAAAGACCATATCAGAACAGATACTGTTGGAAAGCCTTTTCAGTGTTCTCTGGTTTTCCGAGTTCAATCTAAAGTGAAATATAGTTGTACATATTAGAAAATACCCAGATGAATCTATTTCCAGTGTTCATTTTGTTCTGCTAATTCCAGTTAAAATAAAATTATATGTGTGTTCATTTTAAAACACATGCAGTGGTGAAAAGGCATTCCAATGGTAATTGTATTCTACCAAGTCCAGTCTAAAATATGTTTTAATGTATGTATTTGAGCACACACTTTGTTCTACTAAGTAGAAATTATTGTGTAGGGATATTGCAATTAATGGGGTGTTTTGAAAGCCCTGCTGAAAATCAATTTTAATGCACATTTTTAGCCTTCCTCCTTACATAATACTGTCATTACTACCTCCTTACATAATACTGTCATTACTAAACAGTGTCGTGCTATTAATGACTAAAGTAGTGGTTCATGTACTATTGTCCGCAGATCACCGGTAGTCCATGGCTAGATATTAGGTGGTCTGTGAAACTTTCTGTACATGCTTGCAATTTTCTTTGATGTTGTTAGGCCTGTTAAAATGTTGATAGTACTGTTTGTTCTTTTCAATTTAATTCTGTGTTCAGTGCTTATCATGTTCTTTTGTGTTTCAAATTGTAATAAACTATGTAATAAAGGTTCTATTAATAGAATTTTTTTAAGTTGGCAATGAGTTGTTAAATCATTATTAGTATATGTTGGTATATTAATGGTAGAAGTGCTGATGTGGTAGGTAGTTCATGTTAAACATGGGGCTTTATTATTTTTTAAATAATATTTGTGAGGGATTAGCTGTAATTAATAGTGCTTTGTTGTTATAATTTATATGCAAACACTTTACCTCCACTTATAACATGTACATGCATTATAAGCAGACAGAACATGTTTAACAACATTTGAAAATAATTAAATTAATTAGTACACATGCATCAGTTCAATGGATGGAGGAAACAATTTAAAATTTTCATTAACCTTCTAGCTGCCAGTCTGGGACACACACAAGACAATCGGAGAACACAATTAATCTTTACAGTTAAATAATCACAGCGTACTAGTCAGGACGAACTACAAGAAATTACACATAGTGACGGGCCATTAACAAGAGGGTATTTACAAAATTAACTGTCTACATCAACATACAGTAAATGAAGACGAACATGAATATTTAGAACCACGCTTCCAGAGAATTAGTAGCACTTGTCAAAATTCATATACTTACCTTTCAGAAGATATTACACAAATAGAATTAAACTCTAGTGAAAACCCTACACAACATAACCACAAAAACAATACAGAAGTAATGGTGAATACACAACCTGTTCCTGGTGTGTTGCAACAGGCAGTAAATATAGAACCATTTCATGGGCGTTCAGAGCAGGATGTAGCAGAATTTTTGAAAAATTTGAAAAATGTAGCAAAATTAATTGTTGGGATGAAACTAATAAATTTAAGATGTTATAATCTTTTTGCTGGTCCCTAAGTAGAACTATATCACAATATAATGGCAATAGCTCCAGAACAACAACTTACGTGAAATTATATTGTGCAGTGCAGATAAGACAAATTTTTGAAAATAAATGCAGTATAAAAACATATTCAAAAAGACAGGCACCGGGTGAATCAGCTGTTTTACACGTACAAGAAATATTATATTTAGTTTAGAATGTAAACCCAACCATGTCAGCGAAGAAAATATTGGAGATACTATGAAATTTACTCTTGTCATCAGTGGTGGATAAACTCATTGTCATGAGTAACTCATCATTAGCCGCCATGCGAAACAGTATTAAACAGATTGAATCAGGGCTCTTGAAATACAAACACAATTCAGAAAACAAGGCAATAACCATTTCATCTGACATACACAAAAGATACAAACCATTCAGGAGGAAATCAACCGACTAACACAGAAAGAAACAAAAAGTCAGACAACACAAAACCACAGAGTAATAAAAATGTATTTCTAAATCACCACGAAATTAAGCATAAAGTTCAAAGAAACTATACCCTACCAAAACAAAGCTTTTACCCACAGGACACGTGTGTCCATTACCCTTATCAACATGGCTACAACTGTTACTAGACACAGAAAGGGAAATATTGTAGGCCAATAAACACATACAACGCAGTAAGGAATATACCATCTGTATTTGATGTACCACCATTTACATTTAACATCTCGTACACAACACAAGCGCACGGAATACCACATCCACAGTATCCACCACTCCAACCAACCACAATTCAAAAATCCAACATATTCAAAAAACTTGTTTCACAGGATGTATAAATATCCCATACACCTTGTCAACACAAATTTGAATTGAAGGAAGGAGACGGACCTACATACACAGAAATAGTGGTCAGAAACGGTAGGCCCAATCAAAACACTTACTCAGTAGTTTATCCACAAGAAAGTCCACCATTAATTAAACAAAATAACTTTTATACTGCAAGCAACAAATCCAGTTACAGCAAATATAATAGAGAACACAAAGTATACTACACAAGACAGCATGTAAACAGGTGACAAAATAAAAATAGGCAAAATAGGACAATTGATATGACAAGATAACAGCTATTGAGGAGGCATGTAAAGAAAACAAACATCAGAATCCTCAAGTACAAAAAAAAAAAAAAAAAAAAAAAAAAAGGAAAACCACTCAAGATAAATCTTCACAGATTCAGTACATAACAACAAAGATAAGAGAGAAAAAGAAATTAAATTAGGTTGCAAATCCCAATTTGCAAGCACATGTACACTGTGTTTCTATGAAGGTCATCACGCCACAAACTGTCCCATGTTTTCCAACAAAGACCTCATATGGCCAAACAATTTAAGAGGGCAAATGCAACTCAAAGTGTCAGATGGAGGGATAAAACAAAAAGGGAAAATCTCGATGACATAAAGTCAGAAATGCAAAGCCGAATTGAAAACAAACAAGGAATAAGATGTAAATTAAATACACCAGTAAGAACCCTTTTGCAGAACAAAATGTAGATAGTATCAATATTATTGCACTCAATGACTACATATTGTCTTCACCAAAAATCACTGGTCAAAGCAATAAACAACTCTTTCTGGTACTTACATATACAAGATGCACAGCAGAAACAATCGTACACAAGCATACATTGAAACCTATAGAGCATAATATAAATCTTATTGCTGTAACTGAATTATTACCATCCCCAAAATTCTACACAACAATGACCTTTCAAATTTCAGACTATGCATTCAAACACGACTTCTTAGTCACAGAAAATTTACAAAGCAACATCATATTGTTATAAGGTGGAAAATGGGAAGGGGGGAAAAAGGATAAATACGGCGGGGAGGGGGGGGGGGGTAAGAAGAGAGAGAATGGAAAATAGGAAAAAAAAAAGGAAAAGGTGATAAAGGGAAGTAGGGTAAAAGGAGAAGGGTAAATTAGTGTTTGGGAGAATCTAAATCATTCATTACTTATTTAATCTTGTTAATCAATCGATTGATCTCAATCTTAACTTTATATTGGTTTATTCTTTAACCACTCATTTAATTAGTTCAACATTTTCAAAATAAAACTAAAATAACTGAAACAGCTTCAAAACTCGTAGACTTGTAGGGGAAACTCAAATAACTTACTTAAAACTCCTAAACCCCTCAACTCTCCTCCTAGGGGTAAACATCTTAAGTTGAGGCACACACTCTCAACTTCACAATTACCTACACACCACAGCTCCTCTTCAGTTGTACCTTATCGTCTACTCAACACTGCATAAAATTAAAGATCATCCTGCATCTCCTCCTTAGCCATCTCTGAAAAACTTCTGCATTATCATCTGTTTCAATTACTGGTCTGTATCAAATTCTGCTAGGGGCATTTCACCACAAGGCATTTTTTTACAAACAGGGGCGGCCTTCAAGCCCAAAACAATCATTTCGTCAATTTTAGGTAGAGCTCAAACTCACTTTCACTGCATGCAAGAGGTCATGTGCGATCTTAGACACAGGTAATCACTGACAATGTAAAAAAAAAGTTCATTAAATAAAATAATTAATTAAAATAAATTCAACATTAACCAGATAACTAAAAAGGGAGGGTGAAATTAACTGCTTAGAAATAAAAGAGGATGTTTTCCAAAAATGTTTAAATTAAATTTGATCAACCAATGAATCAAATTTATACAAAAAGAAATCTTTACATGAGGCAAAAAAACAAAAGTACTATGGTAGTACACTTTGGTGGAAAATTGGAAGGTACTTGGATAGAAAAAAAAATAGTTTCTTTTATAATCAAACTAATGACATTATTTCTCATAAAAAATTTAAAGCATAACCATAATTTCATATCTATTCATGTTTAAAATTACATTTAATTAACTACACAAATGCATCACTATAATTTTGACTTGGTTGTACTGCACAAATAGTTAAATAGTAATCTATTCCTCAACAACTAGAAAAATCCCTTAATAAATCATTATTTATTTAGGCCAACTCAAAAATGAATTAAAATAACCAATGTTAAAAATGTACAATAAACTCATTATTATTATAACTCATGGATGGCCTTCAACACATTGTAATTGCGTACCATTAATCATTTGAAAATGTCTTAACTGTAACTGAATGGTGTTACTTTATTTACATTTACCTTACTGGGTCACAATTGTTTTTAAGAACTTGTTTCATTTTCTACCATCACGGTAAACAGCTATTTCTTAATCTGTTCTTACATAATGCCATCATAGGCTTTTCTTTATCAACAACGTTACGGCAACTGGACACAAATTTATGACAGGAGGAAGATGTCAATTTACACAGATAAAATAAAAACTCGATTCTGTTTTACTACAGTCTTAACGGATAAACTCCTGACCTACTGACCAAACTGGAACTTTCTCCCTCGTCGGCGTCGACCTAAAAAAAAATAAATCACTTATCAACAATAAAATTCACTAGGCCTCCTCTCCGACTATTATTTCTTACCAATTAACCTTAGACTTAATTAGCTGTTAGCTCTTACTCTTCTAAAAACTAAAATTTTACACAGGATGCCGCCTAACTGGAGACCCTACAAATCAAACTATAACTACATGTTCCGATTACTTATCTTTTATCGTCTACATGATGTTGATCCTTGAAGGCTCCTCCCACCGTCTTCGACATCTCGACACCTCTCTCTCTACTTCCGACAACCTCCTCACTGACTGCACCCAGTACTCCCGTATGTCCCCGTGTCTTTCTCCCCATTTTACTAAATATCTTTTAAAACCTGACCTACCGGCCAAATTGGGCTCCACTCATATAACAGCGCCTCGCTTCACTGCACACATCACTCGGTCTCCCAGCAATCACGGACACATACAGCAATGCACAGAGCAAAAACTCAGTATGAGACCACTCCCTTGTCCCCTTAGCTGTCCAGACTTTGTTTGCGGCCTGCAGCAGCACTTCTCCCCTTTTTGGCAGGCTCTCTCTTCTAGCCCTAATACCAAAAGGCAACCCTCTTTAACTGGATCTCTCTCTCACTGCTACCTTAATTTCAATAACCCTCTTATCTACTAACATAGTCTTATCCAGAGAAGGCCCCCTACAACAACAATGACTTAATTTCAACTTTTACTTCTGACAACTCTAAATCTCTGTTTCCATACTTTTATTATATTAACTAATTGCCAACAGAGTTCCAAAGGAGAGGGGGCTATCTGTGACCCAACTCTTGGCGCTAACTGCTATCTCTTACTCAAAAACCCATGCAGTTCCAAACAGCTCAATAACAAAAATTAAAAAAAAAGAGAATGAATCAACTGAAAATGTCAACTTTCTCTCCTTGGGACTGTTACTCAACAAAAATAACTTTCTTTTGTGGCTGCTTTGTGTCACTAGGGTCTCACATGTCGTCGATCAACATAAAATTAATTTCTTACTTCTATTTCACATAAGTTTTTCTCTACCAGACCCAAAAATAAAATTTACTCTTTACTGCTGTAATTGGAATGTGTAATCAAGCATTTGAAAACTATCGGAACCCACAAACAAGAATTCGCATCAAAAATTAAAATATATTGTGGCCTTTTAACAACATGCAAATGACTGCCACATTAACGAAGAGAAAACTGTTTTCAATAACAACAAACATAAGAGAGATTTAGTCGTTACTTACTAACATCAATGAACATTAACTTATCTAAAAATCTTTTAAAATGAAAAAGATAGGATTAATTGAAGACAAATAGTAAATAAAAAAAAAAAATTTAGCAACAATTTCAACCAAAAATAACTCTGCGGTTTTTACCATCCTCAACTCTGCCAACCTCCAATGAACAGGAGAAAAACCCAGCTTAAAGGGGTAAACTCTTCTTCTCCAACACACCCTGTCGTCTCATGGCAGGTTGGAGGAACGTCCACCCCCCTCCCTCTCTCTAAGGGAGCAGGTTGTCCTTTCTGTGTTCCCTCTCTTGGAATAGCACTCCTTCCTACCATGTCCAGGCATGGGGTTCCGCGGCCCACAATCCCCTTCAGGCCAACCACCCTCTGGTTGTTCCCGTCTGGAAGTCCTGCTGTTCAGTAGGTTACCTACCTAAACATTATCCCTAAATCGTTTCCCAAAACAAAGCCAAAAAATCGTAACCACACAAAAACTCATAATTACCTAAAACTCAGTTTTTTTTTGGGATAAAATACAACAAAGTGACCATGTTTACAAGCTTCCGTAAAACAAGTCTTCCTTTGGGGCTTCAACCCAACTCAAATAATTACTTGTTTTTCTACATGGCTCTCTCTTTCCTCTGTTTCCCAAAATTCGCTCAAATTTGCTTCTTGTCCAGTTCCAAATATTTTTCTTCTTCTTCTTTCTTCCCAATTTCCTTTGTGTTCAATTTCTAGTATGTGGGTACAATAATTGCTCGGTATTACCTGAAAGAAAAATAACATTTAAAAATCCAAAGAGAAAAAAAATACTTTCACATTGTCTGTATTCACTGCCAGTCCTGCCGTAGAGATGGGTGAAAGGTGCGCGAACCGTTCGAACAAACCGACTCGAGCAACAGAACTTGCAAGAGCCAGTTTGCGAAAAAAGAACTGCGGTTCTGTGGTTCACTGACACAAAGAGCTCCGTTACTTTCCACCACTCCTCAGGGTAGGTTCGCAGCTCTTCTTCACTCACGTCTTTTCTCTTTCCCGGCTTAACTCCCATTATGCATTTTTTTTCACGGTTCTCTCACTTATTTCTCAACTTTCGCCCTCTCTTTCGTCAATGCCTGGAACTAATGTGGACAGTAACTATTATCTTTCCTGCGAGAAGACTCTGTAGTTAATTGTTTTGGACTTCGTTCACTAATGCGGGTCCAAAGACATTTGTGCATATCCATCTGTACGTACCCATTAATCCATTCTTGTGCAATTTTTAATGCAGATTTATTACATAATTTTATATTGTTTCCAATCTCACAGTTTATTTTGTGATATTTAAGAAGTTTCTTAATTCTCAGAATCTCATACTTGAGGGTACTTGTCGCCGGAAGTGACATCACCATGTGTATACTAGCGCTGTTCAAATTCCCAGTATAGTGCACACGGGAAGTATACTTGTGGAACATCAAACATATTTACGGCAATCTCCATATTGTATTTCAGGTGTGAAAAATAACGTGTAAGTTTTGTGGTTATAAAACTCGCAAGTTTTAAGTTGATAAGTAGTATTTACAAAACGTTGTTCTGTTGTATGTATAAATAATTGTCAGATTAATAAATGTGCTTTCAATTATGACTTAAAATTCTGAGTGTTGTTTAGACGTCTGCAGCATATTTCCCAGGTGTATGCTTACAGAAATAATATAATTTCAATCCGCATTTCCAAGATATTACAAACCCCATTGGTTGTAGGCCTATTTATCTTACTTTTGTTATCAATATGTATATTGCCATAAATGGGTTGTGTGAATGACTGTCATGTTAGTAAATGTGCATAGAATATGGATCACATTCTGAGCGTTTTAAAGATTTCTGCAACATATTTCCGACGTGTTTGCATACAAATAACATTAAAATAGAATTTTGCATTTCCAATTTAGTACTAACCTCATTTAATTGTATTTATCTTTCTTTTGGTATTTAACACATGATAGATTAGGTATCGGGGGAAGAGGAAAGAATGTAAAAAATAAAAAATTATATAACAACTGTTCTAATTTGTTTACAATCTTCTAATGACGTGATAAAGTAATATCGCAAGGCTATTGGTGTGGTATGAATATTTGTGAAATCAACAGAGAAGCTGAACAGATGAACATAACCTCAGGATACCGAGGTGCAAGAATTTTTATATTCGTACTATGGTGTAAATTTACAATAAATAGCATTTGTTATGTGTGCGACTAACATAAGCCTAATACTGCCAGGTTATTGTTTATTCTCGCTCTTAGGTGATCCCTTGCAGTCTCTCTTGGCTTGTGTGGTTGCATATTTCATACAACAAATGGTACATTTGCCCTAAAAGTTAGAATAAAATAGTGGTAACCATATGCAGAGTAAAAACAAAGTAATTCCTAATTACCAGCATTCGTGAGTGCAGTACTCAAATAAACTGTGTATGTTGTGGAAAATAATGAAAGGGGACGGAGGAGGGGGGTTAAGACATTGCAGAGAAAAAGCATTTCATGTTAAATTGAGTTCAATAGAGCATTGATATACGTTATGATTGTAACAATACAGGATGTTCACCCCCAGAGAAAACAGGGAAGTGTCAGGGAGTTACATGTGACAGGGAAAAGTCAGGGATATATCTGGGAATTGTCACTTGGGTCAGGGAAAATGTATATAGTTGCTACTATGCAAAACGTGTTAGTTGTTTGAATACATGATAATGTAATTACGAGCACACATTGTAAGATTATAATTTTCCAGTGTCTGATTAGTCAGTAAGACCCTATTTTCCATGTGTTTTCCCTTCGCCAAATCTTCGGGCACATCAGGGAACGGGACCTTCCAAAGCCCGCCGAAACCACCTTAACTTTGAACAGAGTGTTATCAGTGTAATTCTTTCAATCATGCAATAAGTCAGCAGTTCAGTATCAAGTGTGTGGGTCAGCTCTTAATAGGCCCACCGTTTAGTAAACACTGCAGATAATAAATGTGAGGGGTGATCGGCCCACTGTTCCTGAGAATGTCAAGTGTCTCCAGCTCTCGAACAACCTTGACACTGCCACATGTGGTGTCATGCGACTAGTCTGGTAATAAATACCTCAAAACATCTTGTATCCCCAACCGAGCCATCACACGGCATCAGCCTACATGTATATACAAAGTAATGTATTGGTGTGATTGTAGCGGGTGCTCATGTGAAGTCAATAGCATGTATTGTAAGAAATATCAATAGGCTGAATCAAATGTCAGTCCTGCTTGCTTGGTCTGTTGCAGTGTAATTTAATGCAACTTCACTGATGGCATTTTGTTCTGTCAATAATGACAAAATACAATACATATCATGTATCAGTATTCCCGAAAATATATTTCAGGGAAAATGGTAAGATACTGCCTGGTAAAGAAGGAAAAGTAAGGGAATTCCAAAATGGAAATCCAGTGGACACCCTGCAATACTTTCATGTACATACAAATGCACAGTGAAGTAGATGTAACTCTTTACTTCATATTTTTTCATCATGCTAATCCACAAATATGGCAATGCTGTTGGTGGGTTTTCGCAGGATGCTCCCATTGTCTTTGCCCTTCCATTCTGTCATAGTTCCAGGCCTCTTATCTTCTCAACACACTAATCCTTAAGGCTGGCCATAGGGCAGCGTGTTCCATTTGGCACTATCCCCTCCCCTCATTGCATCCATTGACTCTGCCTGAGGTGGGAACCAAATTGGATGATTATTATTGTAATCCACAATTACATTTTTCCACAGATTAACTATATTACGTAAATTGATCTACCATTTTGTATGTGAACTGTGGAACATTTTAAAACTAGAGAAATGTTAAGTAACATATTCATGGTTTTCAAACCATTATACAGAATGGCATCGTGATGACATGTAGTAAAATGCTTGAGACGTGGCATTGTAGGTTAAAGCAAAAGTCTGAAAAATATGTGTTTATATTCTCTCTTTTCTCATTGTAGCAGTAAACATTCTGAATATGAACAATTAGAGAGTTTGGTGCACATGTAAAAATACCCAGGATTTTATTTCACTTTAACCAAAAACAAGCACTGTAAAATATATATAAAACTGGGCATCCAGAAAACCGCAGAAGAGTTTTGTGTGATGTTTTGAGTTAGTGTATTAGTTCCTCAAGGACGAGATCCTGGTGCCCCTTTGACAACTCGGCAACACACTTTCATTAGGACTGAGTTGTGCGATACCAAACTGGCAACTTGACAGTCATATAAGTAATCCAGGTATGCTAACAGAATAGCAGTACAATATAATAATATTTCATAGATGTGATGTTAGAATACAAACAAGCCATTACTAAACATTCCACTAGTAAATATATTAATTTGCGTCATACTTAATTGGCACCTAAAAGTATGTTTACAGAATAGAAACATTGCATTATCATCATTATGGAGAAATAGAACAATATAATAAACCGAATACCTGTAGCAGTATACTGGTGAAGTAATAGCATTCAAGTTTTAGGTATGAATATTAATGTGGGACTCTTGCCATTTTCTTTGTTGTGTACATGAAACAATAATACATTTATTTCTAGGGGTCCATAATTGAAATGTTTAACACTTAAATGTGTTACTGCCAAGGTGTTCATTTCATTAGCAACAGACTGCTTGTATGCGTGTGAAACAATGTGTCATACCACACTAGTGCCGAGTGTGGACAGAACAAGTACGGTAAAATGAATACGTCACTTACGCGAAGTCTGCATAACGTGCACAAGTACAGTTACACAAGCGCAAACATAAACTTTTGCAGAACTGTAGCAGCAAGCAGCACCGTAGCAGCAAACAGATACACTAATAATTGTGCAAGCTGGCTCACCGCAGTGTTTATTTGCTCATGCCATATCACACAGGCACAATGCACGTGCCCGCGTGTAAAGTTCAAACTGGTATTCTGGCCTCCGAGGCCAAGCAGGGTATAAGCATGTAAAACTTCTAAGGTAAACGTCATTTTGCAAGTGTAAATATTGTGTAACAAGAAAACTCCCAAATTTAGACATTGTGACATTCGTCCCAGGCAAAACGTTTACACGCACGGCTAAGTAGTACATTTCAAGATTCAGTCACGCCTGTTTGTTTTGTTTGGTCTGGCAATGCATGCATCAACAGCCACGTGTGTTTGTTGACATTTGGCCTTTCATTGATCGGTCATACAGCAGGATGCAGGCGGCGAGTCACCTCCTCCCCCCTTCCTCTCATGAACCCACATCAGCACAGTTATCAACACAGTTTAGTCACTGTACGATGGGCAGGGAAGCACTCAAACCACCCTCCACTCCTCTTCATCCCCTCGGGGCCACAAGTCCGAGCCCTCGTCAATCATCACTCCGAATGTCACGCCATATGCGGGAATCGCCACGCCACCCAGACAGCAGCGCATCCTTCGTTCATCACTTCATTCAAAGGCAAGTCAGCAAAGGAGTACATTGGGGACCATCAAGGGCTACCAGGGCTGCACTACGCTGTCACATGGTACTGTGACCAACACAGTCGCACGATGCACCCCAGTGAACCACATCGGAAACCTTAATGTAGAGCTCCCCGACGTTGGTAACGAGAAACCAAGTGGTAAAGCTCCACTCCTGAGAGGGCCTCTACAGGATCTGCGAAGGTAGAGCAAAAATCGGCGACCCACCCCTGGCGAGCCTGGATGGTTTCGCTGACGACGAGCAAGCAACACAGGCAGGGTAGTGAAGTGGAAGTTGCAGCAGCACCTCCAGCAAGTGAGCCACCAGCTGTGGCAGAAAGCACAGAGTCGCCTGGTGAAACCATGCCTTGCAGGGAGCTTCTGACGGCTGGCCCAAGTGTGGTTGACGGCGCGGCGGCAGTGAGTGCTCCCATCACTCCATCAGCGCAACCAACAGCGCTGGCACTTCAAGTGGAGCAACAGCAAGAGGATGCCACAATGTGCGACGTTGTAATGCCAAGCATCGAGGAGAGAAGAGCCATTTTGAGGTCACCTGCACCAGGTGACTACTCGGAAACGCCTACCATGATGTCGACAGTGTCTGGGCGGCCCGTGGGTACGAGCACCTTAGGCGAAGAGATGGGCAACTCTGGTAAGCAGCAATGAAGAGAGGAGTCAGCTAGAGGGTCATATGTGTCTGCCGTCGGACCTTAGCATCTCTCTCTCCGGGTAGCTCCCGGTGATGGCACCATGCAAGTGACAGTTGACAGCAGAAAAGCAAGCACCAGTGACTGGGACAGCAACATTGAGTCGGCCGGCTCATTCTGCCCCTTCCAAACACATTGGAGGATGCAGTCGACACCACTGTGCATCACGTGCAGTGGAATCGCGACACCCTGCACAAGATGGCTGCAGAAGCATCAACTTCGGTCGCCACAGCCATGTGTGGCTCAACAGGGCCATTCATACATGCTGCGACCTACGATGCGGGCAAAGAGGTGCGTGTGCTGCCAGTAGCGGTACTACGTCTGTGAATGGTCTTCGGAGGGAGGGGCATTTGATAGGTGCTGAGTCTTCCGCCTCATCAACCATTCGCCCGCCCTAGCGCCGAAGCCCACACTACGAGCAACACCCACAGTGCAAAGTTCGTGTGAGTGATGAGGCCATGCGCATAGTGGAATAAGAGGGTAAAGTGCAAGTTAGTCCACATAACAGGTGCAGGTAAGTGCAGCACCGTGCACATGGGTGCTAAGGAAAGTAGAGCTAAGTTAAAAAGGGCTTAAGACTGGTACTGTGGAACATTCCTAACAGAATATGCAATCACTTACACCCTAATATCAGCCTTATTTTAATTAAAGCCAATAGAGCAGAGTTATGGTGTTTTGTATTTTTCACCTCGTTTGTTTACATTGTTCTCGCCAGTCATTGCAAGGGTGTCGTGTTTTATTTGTTAATTTAAAATGTTTTGTTAATTTGTTATGTTCCATTTTGAACAGGGAAGCTTTTATTTATGCAAGTGAGAGTTGTTTTGTGGACGGTAGAAAGTAGTGCCCACTTGGCGCACCCCCACCCGCGGCGGTGAAGGCACCAAGTCAAGGGTAAGGCTGTGTCGTGCGCATCTAACGGCATTCACGTTTGCAACTGATTATCTTAACTACAATAGACTTTAAATTACTTTGGAACAGTTTGCTTTAGCCACCGGAACGCCTGTCATCTCCCCGTGTGATTTTGCATCGCCCAGGGGGACTTAGAACTACCATAATTCTTATTGACCACGTGTGTGTCTTTTGTTAGTATTGTCCTGCTGGCGGGCTGAGCCCAGCGCAAGTGTAAGTTTTCTCAACTGGGAAGTTTAAATAAAAGGACCTGAGAAACGTGTGAAACAGGTTCTTCAGGGCACGGGCCCTCAGAATACCTGCTATTTTCTATGCAAGCTTTCAGTGTTAAATGTATATTATTCTTATTGCAAGTTAACCGTAATTTTTGGGCGTGTGGACCAGCCGATAGGCCAACCGGCAGTGCCGGTAATTATCATCTAATAAGGCAATAACATCTGTCGAGAGGTTGCAAAAGGGAAATTCGTAAAACTTATTAAGCATCAACAGGAAGGAATCAGCGGAGCAGAGTGGATTTATACACCCTGGGTCGTCGGCCACGGAGCCCGGAGACAGAAGTGTCAGCTCTACCAATATTGACACTGTCTGGCGCCCTGGGTAATACGTACATATCCTAAACTCAACATTTACCGCACTCCAATTTGCCTTCATCTGTCCATGGTCCAGCCACACGGCGTTAACCTAACAAA
The DNA here is from genome assembly GCA_029891345.1 of Dryococelus australis. Classification (NCBI taxonomy): domain Eukaryota; kingdom Metazoa; phylum Arthropoda; class Insecta; order Phasmatodea; family Phasmatidae; genus Dryococelus; species Dryococelus australis. The sequence continues at coordinate 23,602,559 of CM057004.1, forward strand.
ACTTCCAGTAATAAGTAAGAAACTTCACGGCCTACACGCTTCTCCCGAAGGTCCGGAAAAAAAGTAATTAGTAACTAAATAACTAGTACAAGGTAACGAGTCTTCGACTGAGTAGTAACTTGACTGCACATCCCTAAAGTAATAATATGTGTGTCATTAACACATCTGTAGTAAACGTGAAAAATGATCCATAATCCAGCTTCACATGCATGGCAGTGTGTGGCTGGATATAGTTACAAACAAATGAAACATAACTTAATCATTAGTGACGTGTGAATGAAACATGCCCACTATTGCTCCTATTATTAGTTCTTTAATGCCCTGTTTCAGCGCTGTCTCTCGTGGTTATTTGTTTACTTTATCAAAAACCGTAGAAGATATTGTAATGTATTCAAAACACCATGCATCAAATTTTCTGTTATTACATAGTGTCTGATATTTCCGCCAGAATAAGCGACCTGTCTAACGTGAGACGATTAATTTTCCAACTATTTTCGACAAGTACATGACTAGTACACATCACAGCCAGACGCAAACGTATTTACTTGACAAGTATACATTGAGAATTCAGAAACAGCCTCGGTTACTTTAAATTGTAGCGGCTCTTTTTTTTAAGTGGAGAAAGCTAGTCGCCGAACGTCCTCCCTAAATTACCATCTGGTGTAGATTTTATGCAAAGTGCAGGTCAGAAAACCCGTATTTGACAAATATTTAAAGTTTTTAATGTACGGGACTGTATATTCACACATTCTGGTCAAGAAAAAGTATTTACTGGAACACTACTGATACGATTATATTACAATTTTTCATCCAGATTCGGAAAAAAAAAAAAAAAAAAAAAAAAAAAGTATTCATATGCAACAGTAAGAAACGCGTTGCCGTCATTAGATAGGACAAAGATAATAAGTTTCATTTATCACAACAGGTTTTAAGTTGTTCTTGTTTGCAAGTATAAATTATTTAAATGTATACACTCCAATTCTTCAAAAATAGGAAAGCTAAGAAAATGTCTACACTTACGAAATAAACATTTCTATAATATCAAGCACATTCTCCCAGTATAATAAAGATTATGTAAAATATATTCAGAAACTCACACTTTTATACGATTTTCAACCGTGTCCGCTAGTTCAAATATCAATAAAAACAATTAACTTCGTTATGGCGCTGGAGCTGTGACTCCTGTGTGTTAAGTATTGCTCATAATTAATTATAAGGCGCAATGGGAAATATAGTTCACTAGAATGAACTGGGTCGTTCCGAACTAGTCACATTTGAGAACAGTTTATTGGGAACCGTACTTCTGAACTATACAGGTCACAGTCGAATGATCACGCATACTGGCGAATTGCAGAGCACAAGTGTAACCTCGGTCTGAGAACTAGATAGGTCTTACTCTGTATCTCGGCCCAAGAACTAGATAGGTCTTTCTCTGTTTACTCTTTCACAGTTCCATTTCCCCTCCCCAGAAGAATCTAAGCAAGCGTTTAACGAAAAGAGAAGCAAATAAGAGATGTTCGTAAATTAATTGCTAAATAATTAGTGCTTTATTGTATGTAAATGAAATATTTCTTTTTTATTTAGAAGTAAGATAAATTAATAGTGAAAATATCTTTATACTGTGTTAACAATGCCTATGTTGTGTAATATAACACCAAATTACTTATGACACCGATAGTAACGACCACAACAATGCCATAATAGGTTGTGTTGTGAGAAACAACCATGTGTAAAGTTAATTTTTCCAAGTCAGGTGTGTACAAACTCAACAAAAATTGTTCCGACAAAATGGATTTATTCGTACAAGTGTTAGAAACATTTTAACAGAGCTTTAATTACCAAAATAACTTAATTTTAATATGATGCAAATAATGTCAAAAAACTATATCCGTAGTATTGAGTAATATACTAGAAAAAGGCAGTTTCTCACTTCTTTATTGCTAGTGTGTAAAACTTGACATTACATTAATGAGTGTTTTTCTATATTTTACTGTTGTAGCTATACTCGTATTAGTGCGGCTATCAAAATATGAATTTTCTCACAGATGCTGGAATTTCCGTATGTCTGGCAACATCGCATTTATCGAACGAGTGAGTGAGAGGGTTTCACGACACCATAACAGTGAGGTCTTTAGTGCCGATGAGGATGAAACAAGTTAAATGGACGACACAAACATCCATACCATGTCTGGGTTTCGAATCGAGAACCCATCGCATTGCAGACCGGCGTGCAACCGACTATGCAATTGGGATCCTCACTAGAAAGTAAGAAAGAACGAAAGATCGCTGCATGGCCATAGGTCCGTCACTGTCTCGCGCTGTGTGTCCTGCAGTTCCTGACCGATTTGTGACTCATGTCACTATTGAACTAGGTAGGCCTGTGCTGCGATTCCTACATTTCGAAGCAGTGCTGAACGAGCTAAAACAAAGATACCGATAGACAGAGGCAGGTAGATAAGAAGTATGCATGTGGCGATGTAGCCAGTCATGGAGGGGGGATAGCCGAAGGGGGGAAAACTGCAGAGAGTGAAAATTACGCATTATCTGAGCATGCGCAGTGGCACATGTGCCGTAGATACTGGTACTGAGAGAATGACTGGCCGATATCACAAGAGAGTAGTTCTTTTATGTCGTGGTGAACTATGTACCTAGTTCTTTTTTAAGACTGGTTAAAAATGAACAGGTAGTTCGAGAACTACCCATCACTAATGCCTTATCTCACATATCCCTTCAAAATATCTTAGTAATAAGATTATTTTATAAACTTTCTTTAACAGCATTTTAGAAATAGCAATTCCGTTTATATTTATTAGATGACTGGCAGTATTTAAAATTTTAAATACGTTTTCTGTTGATCCCAGCATATAAATGTCATTTTTAAACATTATAAAAATATTCGACATATTTCATGGAACAAACCTCTCAATTTTATTTCTTACAAGAAGAATCAGACGTCATAGTATCCTCAAAATCATATTGGCTGAGGTCTACTGACGCCATTAATTTCGGGTAACCTTGTATTTAGTAACAATCCATACTAAACTTCAGGAATACCCACAAGTACTAAAACTAAAACTGCCTGTCCATATGAATTCTAGTGATGCTTAGAATCTCCACTACAGCGAGTGGTAGTGGTGCTTTATTTATAGGCGAGTCTGTGCATATGATGGAACATTCACCATTCGTTCTTTATTCTTTTTCGAATACGGTCTTCTAGGGTCTACGAGCCAATTTGAATGCTTCGTCCTTTGTTGTTCCTTCTTCTTCCTCCAGCACTCCATCTTCACAGTATGTATCTTTTTCTCTCCTCGGACCATTTCGAGCCTGTTTTCTTTTCCTTCCTGCCTTAGAATCCTTTCATTTTTAACACTTATTTCTTAAAAGTTTCTCTCTCTCTGTCGCTTCTTCTTAATTTTTAAAGTTTCTTTCCAAATCTTTCTTAACTTCCTGAATCCAGGTTGTTATTGATTTCTTGTTCCAAAGATATTTGAAGATCCGTTTGGTTAACCTGTTGCCATCCATTCTATGTAAATATCCAAAAAATAGCAATCGCCTCTTCCGTATTGTTTCTAGTATGTTTTTTTATATTGCGATATATTACATCATTACTTCTTAATTTCCAAAATTCTGTAGTTCTTATTGGACAAAGTAGTTTACATATAATTCTTCTTTCTAGTACTTATAATTTATGCAACTTGTAATTCAGTAATAGACATTGACTTGCTTAAAGACTTTCCGGGTTTGACTACTGTGATGTAGTGCTGTATTTTAAGATTTTTAAATAAACATTTTTTTGTCGTAGATATTTCTGGTTATTCTACGTGCTCTTTCCATCGTGTGTATCCTTTCATCTGACACAAATTTTTCCAAACCATTTTCCTGAATTATTTCTCTCATACATTTGAACTTATTTACTCTCTTTATTTTACCAATACCTGTTGCTAGGATTTCTGGAGAATTTTTTATATTTGTCAAGATCAAGGTTTTTTCTACAGAAATTCTTAAACCTGTTTGGTTGGCTATCTCTTCTAAGATATTGACTTGTATTGGTTATATATATTTTTCCCTTTTGTAACCTTCTTTTTTTTCACCAACCATGGATAACATAGAGAACGTGAACATGTCAAACTCAGAAAAAATTGAATGTATTCCGAAATGGTTTCCGAATGAAACATAGGGCAGAGTGAGGCTCAAGAAACAGTTCACAACAGCATCGAATTGCAAGAATTATTGCGACAAAATAAATTAAAGTTCATTTTATATTAGTATGAGACAACTGAAAGAAAATCTATGTGATTTTGTTATCTCTGGCCTTCCCCATATTCAACTGCTCAACTCGACAACATACAAAGTCCGTTATACGCACCCAAAGAATTTTGCTGAAAGTGAAAATATTGGAAAATATTAGTTTCCTTATAATCTATAATATTCTTTACCTTGGTAAAGCATGCTGGCGTTCCGTTTGGCATGGCATGGCAGAAAAACTATACTTTTCATGGCACTTAAGAAAGAAGAACTTCGTGCATCCGGCCTTTGGATCATCAAGTGGCATTACGGCGCCCATAGTTTCCACTCCTGCTGCCAGTGGAGTTGGGTGCTTGAATCACCCTCCCCTCATGACAGAGGTGCATTCGTCATTTGCGCAGAAGTACGGCGCCATTCAAAACACAGTTTGCGTGATGCAGTGTCTTCCTTATTTGGACATGTTTGAAGATACGAACTTTCATTCGCCGATCATTACATATACCCCTCTATGGCTTATTGTATTCTGATATCTACCACTACCAAGCATAAAGACTGTAGCTCCTAATATGGCACTACTTACTCCTATTGGCTCCTGTAATATCAGATTTAAATAATGACTTTTCATTGGGGTTTGGTATTTGTTCACCCCTCTAGGAATTAATTGAAATGTTATAAATGTTTTGTCTTTTTGTCGTTCAGGGTCAGATGTTCGGCCTCGAGGGAGCATCATTCAGCAGAAATTATGTAACTTACCACATTACTTTATATCACTTGATAGGCTCTTCAAGCAGTAGGTCATGACGTGATTTTAATGCTCATGCCTGGGATGGTGGATTTGATGGAAATAGGTTTTCAGGGGCGATGAAAGTGAGGTCTGGATGGGGGCTACCTGGTTGTCACCAGACGTCGGTGAGACAACGTCAAAGTGATGGTCGACTTCCTCGATCTCGGGGTTTGCAGGCCGTCCACCTAGACCAAATCTCCTGCCGATGGTTATGATCGATGATTGTTGACCTCTGGCCCGTTGAAAATTACTCCATATGAGTGGTCCTTGTTAAGCGATAGTCGGTAGGCCAACTATATGCCATTGTTGATGAAGAAATGCCTAATTCTTAACACTCGCATACGTGGAATGTTAGGGCCAAACCACATGTCCATACAGATCGGAACAAGACTGGTTACACTGAAAATTAGAACTTATGTATTGGCTTAGCAGATATTGTCAGGGTCTGTCCCCTTAAACACATGATGTGATTGTAAATAAACAACAAACTTGAAAGCACAATATTTATTACATTTATGATTACAACCCCTTCTCTGAGGGAACTTGACACTAAACACTCTCGGTTATTAGGATCGGCCGTGTGGTGAAACAGAAAAGCATCTTTCGACAATTAAAACATCACGTGAGATTTGAAGCTCCCCAGGGCAATGCTAATCCACCGGAGAATGGAGGTTGCGTACTTGGCGACTAGACAAGAAACCTGTTCCAGATGAGTTAAGTCAATTGTAATTACATGTCCGGTTGCAAAATGATGATGGTCTCCCGGCGTGTGTGGGAAGAACGCTGGAGCCTACCGCATGCACTCCACCTCTCTGACTTACTGCACGCTGACTGACTCCCCGCTTGGCGATGCTGGCTAGCCTTGGCTTACCCACACGTTAAGACGGGACTACTTTATGGCATGACTTGCGAAACCTAAAATAATGACTTTTAACAGATAAAGATATAGAGAGACATCTTACAAATTACATAATTCACTTGCAATATAAAACCCTGGTGAAATGATATGGAAAAAGCACTTGGTGGAAAAATGAAATAAATAAATACACAAAGAAATTACAGAACAATAAACACAACACAATCATTAATGTTCAATTAGAAATACATAATGTCATCTTTAATTGGTCTTTAAAACGCCTCAGTTCAATATAATTGGCCTAATTGTGTCTTCCTCCCTTGCATCTTGCATTGCTATGGCAACCACTGGCTGCACTGCACTGGCGTCAAATTGTGTCTGCGATGTGCTTGATCGCTCTGGCGACTGCGCGAACACTCCACATGCCAGTAGAATGCAACACCCTGATGCGGGGGTTGAAGGCTACAGCTGGAAAAACTGTCTTAGGGCTGGGGTACGTGGCACATGTCAGTAATCGAGAGCATTCTTCGATAAACGAGGTGAAACACCACACCCAGAGTCACACAGTATCTGATGCAGAATATTATCTTGTCGGCCTTGCTTTGAAACTGATACATCATTGCTGCTCTGTCACCTGCCCCTGTTATCTTATAGCGACCCTCAATCATCCTCACTCGCATAAGCCAGTCAGGTCAAGGTCAGTTGTGCAGACCTGCGACACATAACAGTATTGGTATTGTTTGTATGTATGTATTATAAAATTTCCTTTTTTGTCTTTAGTATCATCTTTCTAATGTTTTGCTTATGCTTATTGCTGTTTCATTGCTTATTTCATGCCTGGTTCATATTGTACACTTTCTTTGATATTGCCATCTTTAAATCTGTAATTATCGGTGTGATAGGAAATAAAAGCCATCCAAGTGTTCTCCCTAACTCCATTAGTGTTATGTCTGTTTGTAACAGTTTCACAAGGAAATTTCGACCATATTGCAGATAGGAAGTAAAAGAACATTGCTTGGTAGCCAATTTTACTGTTCTAAGAAAGATAGTAAACAAATTAATTGGCACAAGAATAAACTCTGATAAACACACATCTGTCAAGTATAGAAGTGGTTAAGTCCCAGGAAGAGTAATGTATCAACAAGTACAATTGTGCTGGTAAAACAAGAACCATATAAATAAACATAACAGTGTATTTTACCTTGTAATTGGCAAAAACTGTATTATCAGATATTGCACAATACAAAACTATTTATGAGGTTATGTGACTTGTTTGGTGCAAATGTTTAGAATTCATTTTCAGTGAAACATATCTGCATGATGACACATTAAGAACAGGCGAACTGGATTTTGATCTCTTCCACAGTTGTGTGTTTTGCGACCATCGAATATCGATACTTGCAGTCGGAGCACCGCGTATCATAATTAATATTAATCTCCGCTCGTTTACCGGAAGTTTACCAGTTAGTAACTGTAAGGCAGTACACAGTTTTCTTTTCTTTCAGTACACCATTAATTTCAAACTAATATTATAATGTGTGTTACGATTTATTGTTCTTTAAAAAACCAAAACTTTATTTACAGCCGGAATTTTATGTTGGCTAAGCTGTAATTGTTTTTCTATTGTTTATTGGTTTTGTGTCGTCAACTCTTTATATATCCAAATTACTCTTGTAAACTAGTGATGGGAAATATAGTTCACTGCAATGAACTAGGTCGTTCCGAACTAGTCACAGTTGAGAACAGTTAATGGGAACCGTTCTTTTGATCTTTATAGGTCACAGTCGAATGATCACGTTTACTGGCGAACTGCAGAGCGCAATTTTAACCTCGGTCCAAGAATTATATAGTTCTTTCTCTGTTTCCTCTTTCACACTTCCATTTCCCATCAAAAGAATCTAAGCAAGCGAGAAACGGATAGAGACGCAAATAAGTGATGTTCGTAAATTAATTGCTAAAGAATTAGTGTTTTATTGTGTGTGTACATGAGATTACTTATTCTTTATACAGAAGTAAGATAAATGAATAGTGAAAATTTCTTTATACTGTGTTATCCACGCTTATGTTGTGTAATATAACACTATATTACTTTTGACACTGATAGTAATGACCGCAACAATATTATATGTTGTGGTGTGAGAGACAACCAGGTGTAAAGTTAATTTTTCCAAGTCAGGCGTGTACAAACTAAAAAAAAATGGTTCCGACACAATGGATTTATTCGTACCAGTATTAGAAACATTTTAACAGATCTTTAATTACAAAAATAACTTAATCTTAATATGATTAAAATGTCAGAAAGATATAACATAAGTATTGAGTGAATGTACTAGAAAAAAAGCAGTTTTTCACTTCTTTATTGCGTGTGTGTATGACATTACATTAATGAGCGTTTTACTTTATTTTACTGTCGTAGCTATACTCGTATTAGTGCGGCTATCGTATGTACTTTGCTACATATACGGGAATTTCCATATGTCTGGCAACATCGTATTTATAGTAAGAGTGAGTGAGAGAGAGGGTTTTACGACCGTAATAGAGAGACAAATACGCAATTGGGGTTGGTACGAGAAAGTAAGAAAGAATGCTGCATGGCCATAGGTCTGCCAACTGTCTCATTCTGTGTATCGTACAGTTCCTGACCGATTTGTTACTCATTTCACTATTGAACTAGGTAGGTCTGCTCTGCGATCCCTACAGTTCGAGGCAGTGCTGAACGAACGAAAACTAAGATTCCTATAGACAAAGGCAGATAAATAATAACTATGCACGTTGTGATGTGGTCGGTCATGGAGGGTGGGACAGCCAGAGGAGGGAAAGCTGCACTATCGTATTTCAAAGTTGTATTGGTAACCTTGTCAATTTAGGTAATGTTTCATTCAGTATTTTTGCAATTAAACATGTTTTCATGAGACGATATTACAATAATATTACAAATAGTACAAAAATATGTGAAATTGCAAAACACACACCAATTTTTTCTCGGTGCAAATAGGCTACACATGACAATCATTTATAGGGAAACTCCAAGCTTTGCTGATTCACTACGCTTCGCGTCACCACCTATAAAGAAAATGCAGGCGTGCCTTCAATCACTGTTTTGGTGATTTACTCCCCTTCTGTCACTGGGACTCAGCCCAGTGCATTATGTTTAGCTACACTTGTACAGTATTTTTAAGTGCGAGGGGCTAAACTTGGGGAAACTCCAAGCTTCGCTGATGTGCGACTCTTTGAGTCACTACCAAACAAAACTGCTGGCGCGCCTTGAATCACTGTTTTGGGAATTCACTACCTGCTGGTGCTGTGACTCTGGCTCGGTCCATAACATATGGCTACACTTGTACAGCATTTGTGCAATTTAACAACTTTTCGTCAAATATTACATTATGTACATATGTTTCACTCATTTTACCCCAAAATTTCCCTGATCTTCATAATCTTCCTCACTTATCATTTTTGGGATTTCTGTTGATCACATGTTGATGTAGGTACCTGGTAAATTTGTGTTCAGCGTAATTAGTGGAGTGGAATTATATCATTTTCAGAAATTTTTCTTCCAAAAAACTCATTTAATTTAGTTAATGCTCATCAAATCACTCTCCATTCATAGTGTACTAGTACAGATCCTTGTTATTTGTTTATTTTGAGGCTAGAGTATTTTCTGTTTATGTTATGATACTTTATTGTAGATACTTAATGTTTACTTATGTAAATTTAATTTATTTTACACTCTCCAAATACAAAAATATGAACAAATAGATTTTACAATTTTTTTGTTGACATTGTCAGGTTTCTTTCAATTCACAACCAATAGACTAACTCAGATATAGAGGGCAGTATGATCAAACCCTACAAAAGATTTTTGTTCCTTCATAGCAGTTGTAATTTAAATTCAATATCCTTTTACTATATTTTCGCTGTGGTAAGAGTAACAGTTTTAAGCATAAAGTTTTCTCTTTAATTGTTTTGTCTGAGCTACTTTTTGAAGTAACAATCAGAACGTGACAACACTAGGATTGCTACAATGTAAGACAAAAAGGTTCTTAAGCTTAAAATTATTTTCATCATGATGGCATGGCTGCAAATGGATGTAAGTGAAAGAAGCTATGTTTAGACACCGAGTTTGGCTGGTGCAGAACACTACTGCAACTGAGAAATGAAAGAGTTGATGATGTCCATCTTCCCAGTAGACGTGGGTGTGTTATTTCTCACTACTAACCCAGATGATGGTATCCTGAAGGATGAGAATGTTGGAGCTATGTCATCGCGTCAATCTTTCATGTAAGCTCTGTCCATGATAGCGTCGTAGTCGTCTTGCTGTTTGTCAAACTGTTTCAATTTTAAATCTCGTCAAATACAAGTATTTTCTAGTGTGAGTTTCATTAAAAGTATAAAACTTTAAATAATCCAATCTAACGAAGTTCGAATGATTCTAAAAAATAGAGAAGTTAAGATTATACGTGTAGAACAATTTTCCAGAGGTTCCCTAACAAGTGTACAATAAGGGGTCCCGAACCGTTTGTTGCTAGCCTGAGATACATTTTAAATGAAGTAAATTGACATCAGTCCGTAAAACAGTCAGTTATCTGTTTGAAGATTGTCTCTATCTGTAATTATAAATATACGAGAGTAAAATTAATTCAGTAATGATTTCTCACATATCATACACAAATCTTGAACAGAATGGCTGACAGAACATTAGTTTTAGTTGCATATGATGTGTTTTAATTTTAAAGTGTTTTGTTTTCCTTCGTTAAATTATAGTTGTCTGAATTTCAGTGTTTGTGTAATATTTTTGTAGTGTTTGAAATTGTCTGATTAATGATGAGAGTTGTGAACTACTCACATTGAATGGCTTGTTCCTATTCAAATATTTGGTTGTGATAATCTTGTTTTGTATTTGTTTTTGTTTTGTTTTATTGCATCCATAGGATCCTTTTTCAATACATAGCTGTACAAAGATATTGGACAAGTCAAATTACAGTATACAAAGTTTATACACTGGACGTAGTAAACACACACACTCGCTCTCTCTCTCTCTCTCACACACACACACACACAAACACACACACACCCCCCCCCCCCCCCCGTTATGCTGAAACAGAAGAAAAAGGAAACGAGAAAAACTGGAACAAGAAATTCATACAATGAGATGTTATACAATAATTTCTTAATTTTTGTAGTTTAGATATTCATCTACACTATAAAATGTTAGTTTAGAAAAAAATTCTGTCAGCTTTTTTTTTTAAAGAGTTTTTGGTTAGAGAAGCAAATTTCTTGAAGGTGTTGTGTTAACTTATTGAAAAGTTGGCTACCAAGGTAGGATGGCCCTTTCTGGACAAGTTTTAAGTTAACTGAAGCCATGTGTAAGTGTTTTTTATTCTAGTGTCATGCATATGGAAGGACTCATTTTTCTGAAATAAATGGCTGTTTTTGGACATGAATATAAGTACTGAAAATATGTACTTACATACAAATGTAAAAATCTCTGAGTTCTTGAGAATAAGTCTACATGAGTCTGACTTTCTTTTGCCATTGAATATTCTTACAGCTTTCTTTTACATGTGAAACACTTTTTTGCTGTCAGTGGAATTACCCCAAAAAGTTATGCCATAACACATGATGGAATGAAAATATGCAAAATATACCTTTTTTGCTGTATTTATGTTCAAGACCTCTGCAACACTCCGCAGGGCGAAACATGCTGAACTTAGTTTAGGTAAAATATATGCAATGTGAGATTCCCAGTTAAGTAAATTGTCTACTTTTAAGCCGAGAAACTTAATCACTGCAGTTCCATTAATTTTGTCTCTGTTACTGCTAACATATGAATTAATGTTTTTTTCTGTTCTTTGTGAGGAAATTCACAAGATATGTTTTATCTAGGTTGATATTTAATTGGTTCGCAGTAAACCATGCATTTAGCTCTGTAAATGTTGTGTCTGTTTTTTGCATAAGATCATTTACTTAGTCGAGAGAGATTAAGATGCTAGTATCATCTGCAAATAAAATTAGAGTAGTGTCTGGAATTAAGCCACATGGAAGGTCATTTATATAAACAAGGAGGAGTAGGGGGCCTAATATTTATACTTGTGGGACCCCATGCTTGATTTATCCATGTTCAGAGTAGAGTGGAGGTAGTTTTTCTTTTGATCTGCACATGTTGTCTGTTTGAAAGGTACGAGCTTATTAGTTTATTTGGTGTACCTGAGACACCATAAAACTTTAATTGTTCTATAAGTATATTGTGATTTACACAGCTTTAGTGAGGTCGTAAAATATTCCATTAGATGGCATCTTTTTATCAAGTGCATTAAGAATGCTATTTGTTAGCTTGAAAATTGCATCATTTGTTGACGTGTTTTTCCTAAAGCCAAACTGGAAATTTGATAGGATTTTGTGATTCTCAAATTGTTGCAGCAACCTCCTGTAAATTAGTTTTTCAGTTACTTTTGAAAAGGATGTAAGAAGTGAGATGGGTCTATAATTGTTTACTTAAGTCTGTCTTCTTTCTTGAACAATGGTGTTACCATAGCCCATTTGAGTCTGTCTGGAAACAATCCTGTATTGAAGATGTCATTACAAATATGGCTTATTGGAACGCTGAATTCAAAAGCACATTACTTTAATAACCTACAGCTAATGCCATCATAGCCGCTAGATAATTTTGGTTGCAAAGAATTGATTGTTTTCTCCACTTCTTTTGGAGTTGTGTTTGTAAAGATATATAGCTGGGTATTCTGTACCCTGTAGTGTAGGAATATGGTTTATGTCTTGTTTAATGTTTTTTTTTTTAATCATGTTTTCTACGACATTTAAGTAGTATGAATTAAATGCATCTGCTACTAATTTAGGGTCTGAGGATATGCAGTCATTTACTTTTAGGTTTACAACTGGACATTGCTCTGTTGTTTTTCCTGTTGTGTTTTTTACAATATTCCATGTTGTTTTGTTTTGAGAATTCTTAATGAGGTTACAGAAAAAACCCTTTTTTTTGCAGATTTTATGACCTTGCACAAAATTTTGCAGTATTTCCTGTAGTGATTCATTGTGTTAGGGTTGCTGCTGATTCTGGCGGCCTTGTATAGTTTTCTTTTGTGTTCGCAGGAAATTTTTATTCCTTTGGTGAGCCATACATTCTCCTCTTGATTTGTATTACTGTGGGTCAGTCGGGATGGGAAACATTTTTCAAAACAATGGAGAACTTGGTTAAGAAAAGAGTTAAATTTTTCATTTGCGTCGGTACAAGTATACAATGTTGACCATTGCTCCCCGCTGTCACTTTTGAATTGTAAGACGTTTTCCAGCGAAAAATTTTGCATTTTCTTATAAGAAATGCTTTCGGAGGGCATTTTTATGGAAGGCATAACTAATATTTGTGCATCATGTTCTGATAAGCCATTTATTATTGGGAGATAGTGGCACTCTGCAACTGCGCTACTATCAATGAAAATGTTATAAATTGCTCTCTGACTGGTTCCTTCTATTCTGGTAGCAAAGTTTACTACGGACTTAAGGTTGAAGGTAATGAGTAGACTATCGAGTTCAGTTCTTTGGTTGCTTTCTTTTAAATAATCAATGTTAAAGTCTCCACAGAGAATAATTTATAGATTGGCTCTGTAAATGGCTTCAAGATTTGTTTCAAGACAGTATAAGAAGTTACTAAAGTTGGCAGAAGGTGCTCTATATATATTGAGGACTCCCACTTTTTTTAATTTGTCAGTTATTACTTCCACATAACTGAACTCAAACACTTGGTCTTCGCATAACAAATGTTTGTCATTTTCAAACATTAAATTATTTTTGATGAAAATACAGGAACCACCCTTAGTCATGCTATTTCTACAATAAGTGGAACAGAGGGAATAATCAGGAATTTTAATTTGCTTAGCAGAGGATTCAGTTAAATGTGTTTGTGTTAGACATAATATTTGTACATCCAAATTGCGTTCTGCGGATAATTTGTCCACGCACACAGAAAGCTCCTCAATTTTGCTATTAAACCTCTAATATTCTGATGGAATAAATACAAATTATTTTCATTAATTATCATAGATTTTTTAATATTTTCGCAATTATTGAATGTTTCTGGTATTGAGTGTGAAAGTAAAACTTCTTTGTTACATGAATTAGGCCTTATGGGCATGGGTTTGTGTAGCCTTAAAAATGTCCATGGTTTCCAACCATTACCTGGATATTTTGAATAGAACCATGGTCTCTAAGAATCCTGCTAGCAATGAGGTCAGCAAGTTTCCCCTTGCCAGCGCGACTCAGATGCAGACCATGTCTCATGTGGTCAGTCCTGGTTATTTCCTCTAGACCAATCACACCAACATGGCGCAGTCTGCCAGACCTTGCACAGTGCTGCACTGCAGTGTTAGCTGTCTGCACCTTCCTTTGTAAGAAAGACGTTGCAGTGCCTCACAGACCAACACATTGGTGTGACTGGTGGCCCTGGCAATGTTATGGATGTCTGCTCCAACTGAATAGTTTTTGTCCCGATCAATACTGTTGCCTATTCCCCCAATAAAAAAACCTGATCTGACTTGCAAAAGTCTTTACTTAAGCTACTTACATCTTCCGCCACACTGCCAAGGCCTGCATTAGATTTACAAAACATGATAATGTCATAACCCTCACCCAGTTTGTCTTTGATGCGCTCTCCTAGGCCTCTCGCATGATTGCTTCCGAGGATCAGCACTTTCCTCTTGGGCTTTGCTGGGTTGTTGGGCGCTGGGAGGGCGAGGACAGCAAAGCTGTAGCTACAAGGTGTTGTTGTCTCGTGGATCTGTGAACTGACGAGTTAGGGGGAATGGATCACTGGTGTTTTGTTTTTCCTACACTTGTAAAAACTCTGTAATCATCCCTGGCCTCTTGGGAGACTGGCACTTCAGAGGATGAACAGATGTCTCGGAGCAACTCTCTATTCTCCTTGTTACTGCTCTCAGCTTGCTGACAGTTTTTGAGTGTTCTGGTTTCTAGTGTTCAATATTATCTTTTATTCTTTCAAGTTCTTTCTCTTTCTGTTCCACTTGTTCCTGAAGCACAACAGCAAGCTGTTTTGCTTCGTCCAGCTTCCCCTCAACATGACAATGAAAACACTTCCAGTCACCCTCAGGAACAACATTGGCATTAACTCTGATACAAGATAGTGAAACCATCTGTTACAGTGATCACAAGCGTTTCCTTCTTCAACAACTAACCTGCACTGTTTACATCCATTTATTTCTAAAAAATGCTGCAATTTCATCTGTTCTGTTTCAATATCTGCTAGCGTGTTTAAATCATGTCTGTTCCTGATGATACAGTTCTAGCTTTCCTCTTTTCCCTTTAATCAAATATTTTAAGGAAGGATGTATATATTACAATGACCTTTAATTTCTTTAGACTGAATCAAATGAGTAGTATCATAATGTTATTTTATTCACACTTGTTTATTGTATTTACTGTATAGTAAATTTCATTAAATTAAAATCATTACTTTTTTTAAGATCTTGTGTATTGATAGGATTTTGAAGGATTTATGATGCTTGTATTGTACTGACATCACGTTACATAATGTCTGCTCTTGGTGCCCACGTACAACTTTAATTGCCATTCATTAATTTTTTTACACTTCCGTAATGTTATTTAACAAAAACAGTTTGATAAAATACCTACCCGATTATTCCCCTTACAAGTAAGACTTAAAGGTCCTCATTGAGATGAACAGAGGAGTCACCACTAGGCTTAGACAATCCCTGGTTGTGTAATTCAAACCTCCCCTATATCACCACTAACAGTTACCCACCGATTCAGAGTACTCCACAGCCGACAAGTCTGCCAGAACCCACTACAGCTCAACCATCTGTCGAGCTGCTGAGCCAGCCACAGATGAGGCGCATCTGCTTCCTTTTAGTCATCTCAAGGTGAAATGTAGGGTAGTAACAAGGTTTGTGACAGCCGCTGTGGCTTTTATCTGGACTAGACAGCCCATCTTATACTCCGGCAGGGCACCTACCAGACACTAAGGTCCCTGCCTTACCCATGTTCCTTGCGATACTGGCATCGCAATATAAAAACTTTACTACAGCTACTTGTAAAACAACTTGTGTTAAAACCTATTTTACGAAATTAGGAAGGAATTACATTTAACCTCCCTAGTCATTGGTTCAAACCCACCAATAAAAAGCCCAACGTGTAGAACCACGTCCCAACCGGTCATGCAGCAGATTATTTTGTTAACTTTCCCAAGAATGAGTGTTGGTTCCCATAGTGGCTCTGGCTCACATTCCATAGTTTTCAGGCTGCGAGTGCATAGTTTTCATTCTCCAGTCAGGAACGAGCCCAGATGGCTATGAAATAAGTATCTTCATATTTGGACAGAAAAAGGTGGAAGGGTAAGTGACAGCATTGTCTTCTCCAGGGAAGATCGAGTAAGACAAGACTGTGGGGACATTACAAAATTGCAGCCAAAGTTTTTCTGTCTCAAAAAGGTACAGTTTTGCATATATTTCCTTTCACAGTTAATTTTTTCACTTATGCATCTCTTTTGGTGATATTAAACAAACGACATTGCCTTTCAACCTCTAACCAACCAGACGTTGGCTTTTTTCAAAGAAGGAAGAGAAAGGGAGTGCAGCCATGGGTGATAAAAAAATTGTCATTAATAATTTTTCCATGTCGTGCCACCCGAAGCTGTATTAAACAAAACCATGTTATGGGTCGGGCTTCTGTTGTAATATGACTTCAGTTTTTATGTTAAGTAGAAGATCTAGGGCAAGTCGGAACATTTTGTTTGTCCTAATACGTAGTTTTTAATTATGCCGCCCAAGAATGGTCAGTAGCTAGAGGGGTTTTGCTGCAATATTGATGTGATATGTTGTTGCATCACTACCATGTTAAAAGTTTGGTGTGCAAAAATGCTTAAATGTTAAGGCCAGCTTTATCCATTTTGATCCTGAAAATAGTTCAAATTACTATATGTGGTGCACAGGGGTCAGACTACTTGCCTCCCACTAAGGCAAACCGGGTGCGAGTCCCAGCAGAGTTGCTCCTGGATTTTCTCGTACGGGAATCATGCTGGATAATTCTGCTGTCCAGCTGGTTTTCTTGGTGATCTCCCATTTCCCCTGCCCTTGCATTCTGGCGCTGCTCCATATTAACCTCACCTCACTTCACCTTCACTGGTTCTCAATACCGCAATGTTCAGAGCCACCCAAACCTCTTAATGCTACTGTTAATGGTGCATCTAGTTGATATTAAACGTGATGTGCAAGTACACTATACCTTAGTTTAAATGTTAAACACGTGCCTAGGAACTACAGTTTTCTTTTTTTCCAGCAGAATCCTGTGAAACTAATGTGAGAAGTATGCCGGTAAATACAATAATATCCTTATGCAAGGATTTGGTCAAGTGTTATGTTATTTCAGTGGCACAGATTAAATGAGTTGCATTTTGTTGATAGCCGCACAAAATATTTGCTATATCTTGTGAGCTTGCAGTCATCAATTCTCTCACTTCCCAGACAACTTGCTGTGCTTATTAACATAACTGGTGTGAGTATTCCAGTGTGTGTCATACAGTTTTTTTTTTTCAGGAGATGAATGAAGAATTGCATGTTAAGGATGACCCAGCAAAGCAAGAACCTTGTGAAATCACTTTCCCAATTATAAAAGAGGAGATAAAGGAGGAATTTCCGGTAAGTACACAAATAATTTTTTTAAGCACTTCTTATGTTGGGCAAGGGAATAGTAGAGCTGGGTTGTGTCTTGTATTGGCCAAGGCTGCTGTAGGCACAGTTTGTTTGTGGTGACATGTGCTTTAAGTTTAAGGTGAGTAGCAAGACTGGATAACTGGGTTGCTACTGACTGTCAGCGCTGTTATTTGGGTGCAGCTTCAAGACTTAGTATTATTTTGGGGACTTATTAAACCAGTGGTGTTTTGTAATTAGTTATATTGGTCCAATTTTTGAATTTTGTGTAGTTCTTAATTGGCTGTTATTACTTCAAACTTTCATTTTCATTACAGTTCAAAATTTCATGTGACCCAATGTTCCTTAATTCAAAGATAGGTACTAGGATTTAAAAAATAAATGTTATTTTGTGAACTAAAATATATTCTGACAAAATATTGGGTGATGCCAACATATTTTTAACTGAAGCCAATCTTAGTTCAAAATTATTTTCATTGTAAAAGTGTGGTTCAAAAAATTAACCTGAGTTCATGTTTGGTTAAAAATTTTGCATTAAATAAACATCTATTTATAAACTTGAAACTAAATTGGTTGCATTCCTTTATTACCTTAACCACTTTCGTGGTGGTATAAATTTTCTTCCGACCCCTTTGTAAATTATTGCACCATATTTAAAGGCTGTAGTGCCATCATAATACAGTAATACCTGTGTTTACCAGGTCTCTAATCAGTGAACTTCATATTTACCAGACAAAATCTGTAGCTACAATTATTTTTATCACAGTGTCCATTTTCCAGATGTACGGTGTGATAAACGTTGTCCAATTGCAAGACATAGAGAGGGTGAAAGTTATTTGTTGAATTGTTCAGTGGCTCGGCTGCTGGCATCTATTGTAAAAGTGATAATAATTCATGACACATGTAACATTTCCTTGTAACTTGTCAGGGTTTGTGTTTGAATTGTTTATTATGAATCATAAACAGACAAAATTCAAATTCTCACTGCCCTTCAAATGTGAATGGTTGGCAGTCTTTGCTGTGTGGAATCTGCACTCTAAGACAGTATGCTTAACTCATGAATGTGCTGTTTTTGTTTACTGCAGCAATATCATATGTTTCACAAAACACATTCCTATCAATTGCAACATTTCCATATAATTTTTAAAACTTAGATGTTGCAGTTAGTGATTATTTTGTTCTTTTTATTTTTTGTTATTACGAGCTTAAGATAATAAAAGTGTGTAAGTGTTTCAGTCAGTGTTTACATTACTATGCTACTTTACAGCAAGTGGGAAGTTACGTAATGAAATAGTGTAAATAAAGCAAACAGGTCTTAATATGTATTTTCCGCAAATAAATGTATACGTTTTTGTCGTTCGTTGCTCTCCATGGGATGACATTTAACAGAATTGTAAATATCTACATCTAAGTTGTTACAATTTTTTTAATATGAATTTATTTTTTAATTGTATTTTTGCAGTGCTCTTGGAAATCACTAGACTTACATATGGGTATTTTATTCTACAATCATTGTGTCTACTTGTCGCTTGTAGGACATGAAATGCATTGTTACCGTATACCAGCAAGTTAAGTGTCCACGCTTGAAAGACAGTGGGAAGGAAGTTATTTTTAGAATCATGCAACAACGTGGTTGTATAGTCATTGAGCATGGTGTTGCTGTTGTATGACATAATTTACATATTTTAAAGAAAATATTGCTTGCAATTTAATGTAGTCATTCATGCATTTAAGATGAATACTTTGCATGTTTCTTGTGTGAAATGGCATCCACTTTAGGTGA
This sequence comes from Dryococelus australis, assembly GCA_029891345.1. Lineage (NCBI taxonomy): Eukaryota > Metazoa > Arthropoda > Insecta > Phasmatodea > Phasmatidae > Dryococelus > Dryococelus australis. The sequence continues at coordinate 23,621,920 of CM057004.1, forward strand.
AAAACTAGAAGCATGCAAGGCTATATGCCACATCACTGCACTTGAAATGCCATAGTTATTGAACAGTTGCAATAGTGCTTAAAATGAATTTTAAGGAGCGTGATAATACAGACAAAATGTGTATCTATTGTGATGAGTCATTTTTGGCTGTCTGATAGCACATTTCTCTATCAGCACACGTGGCTGGAGCCTTTTATTTTTAACGAACTTGGTATAGTGTGGCCAGTCTGGCATGTGCCTAACAATACCACTTTTCATATCACGTACATATATGCCTATCATTGTATTCTTGCATCTAAAGGGCGACCAGGTCCTGTACGTGTCTCATTTCTGAGGGGAAAATGTGCAAATGGTTCAAGGGTAAATACGGAATTTGACTGTCACATGCTTGACGTTCACAGCAGAGGGTAGGAAGGGTATGGCACCTGTTTCAGTTTCCAGATTATCATCTAAGCCCGAGGAAGTTGTAAAAAATAGAAAATAAAGGCACAGGAGTATAAAAGTTGACCAGTCAGGGAGATGCAAGATTAAAAAAATGAACGCCATGGTGCAAGTTAACTTTGCTCGCCACGCATACGACTCGGCCAATGCCCAAAAAATATGTTAACTACACAACCTCATGCAGTTTCTTATATTCCATTGGACAGCAAATGGTCTGTCATAAATTACCAGAAATACTTGTAGCTCATTGTCCCTCCTGGTTGCACAATGATCTTCGCCAAATTGAAAACCTTATTGCTTAAGAGCCACTAAGATATTTATATCTGTACATTTTTGGTATTTTGCAATTTATTGGACTTTCTGATTTACTTGACTATACCCCCTCCAATTAGTTGGGTAAACAGACACTTGGCTGTATAAAAATTAAGTAACTCAGGCCTGTGTAGTAAATCTAACTATTTTTGTGAAGTACATCTGATTAACTATTTTCAGCTTGTTAGTCTTCAGCCTTGTGTCTTATCTTTTCCTTCTAGTAAAATTACTAAATTCAAACTGGTGGTTCAGTACTTTTAAATTGTGCACAAGAAAACATGAAGTTTCTTTGTTTGTGTTGCTGATTAGGTTTTCATAGATGTGTATTATCATATTGAAAACTAGCCTTAGAGAAATTTTGAACACTACATTCACAAGAAGCAAAGAAAATTATGAAGTTAGTGTACCTATACAGAAGGTGGCTATCACTTGGGAGAAGCTTGCTGAGGTTTGTCAAACAATGGGAAACTTTACTGAGTTTCTTCAGAAACCACAGGCACGTACATGCAATTCACTTAAAATTTGTGGACAAACTAAGACAGAAGAAATGCCACTTGTGAAAGCAAAACAGATTCTCATGAAGCTATGAAAGGATCCAGTGCAGACAACTGCACTGCTCAAAAGGCAGGTGAGTGAAGTGCAGACATTTCTGAGGACACCTCAGAACCAAGTAGATTGCAAACTATTTTTTGGCTGTAAGAAATTTTTGAACGACAGACAGTTGTGATAAACTTGTAAGGTAATGAATGGATTGATGACAAATTATACTCGTGAAGCATTATTTGTATCTCTGTAATCTGTTTGTTTGTTCTTTGCATGATACCAACTTTTGATCAAATGAATGTAACTATGCATACATTTGTGCTGTTATGTTGTTGGAAAAATGTCATGCTAGTGACACAGCTAGTGTATCTTCTATTGAGAACATTGGAAATCCCAGTTCATAGTTGAAAGCTTTGACTATGCTCGTGGTACCATGAGAGGGAGCTGTCTTTCTTCAGGGTACTCTCACAGCATTGAAACTGTGATGTCAAGTTTGGTCTTTCTTACACAGGTTTTCTCTTATTGTGTCTGTGCACCTCTGCCCTGGTTGCTTACATGTTCAGGCCAGTCCTCTCCTTCATCCTGCATTCCTAGGGGCAGTGATTGACAGTATTTCTTCATCTGAGGTAGCCACGTATACAGACTCGTGTGTCGGTGGCATATTTACCACTATAGCAATGTGATATATATATATATATATATATATATATATATATATATATATATATATATATATATATATATATATATATATATATATATATATATATATATGTATGTATATATATATTCACTTTAATGATAATTTTCAGTAAAACACACCCCTCCAGTAACTCACTCCTAGGTTCAATGGATGACCAAAGAGTAGGAAATTTAAAGAAAGAATATGGGACATCATTCATGCCTAAAGAGCATAAGTCAGTCTTTTATTTATTAATATTATTTTAATTATTTAATATTATGTACAGTATTTATTTCATTAATGTAGTTCTAGTTCTTTATTTTCAGAAGATTTATAATGTGAATTTGCCACTTTAGCAAATGGAGGTAGAGATAATGTTACTGTTGATGTTCTGTTGGGAGAAATTGAATTGTACCCTACATACTAGAATATTTTAACTTGTGCCTGCCAGGCTAAATATTCTTTTGTCCAAAATATTAGTGCATCTGTGTGCAAGTGTGTAGTGTTAATGTAAATGACTGTCACAGTGGGAAGATGCTCTCGGAGATAGTGTTGTTTCCTGCGCTGGAACCTCGACTGCTCCATGTGAGACTGCAGCAAGGAATACCACAGTCATCAAGGATGTGATGACCTTTGATGACAGCTTGATGTGTCAACAGTTAGGGGAGGGTGTCGCAGGTGTGTATGTATTGAGTGTTAATACTGATTGGCTGTATTCACATAGTTTTGTGTATAATTTGAGGTCTAAATATGTCAACCTTCCTCAAAATTACAGTAGACCTTAGATTTTATGAGGGTAGTGGTTTCACGAGGTCATTTTGGTAAACCATCAGAACACACCAAAAACTGATGAAAAAAATAGAAAAGTCCCAACAAAACTGCAAGCACTCGTTAGATGTGTAATCACAAATAATCTTGTTAGCCCACAGAGTTTCTCTGCTCCCTTGAATCAGTACATATAAAACTGCTGCATTAAAAATATATAATATTGTATGGTGATTTTAATATCATCTTTGACAGTGACAATAATAATAGTAAAAGTATTCAAAACTTGTTTAAACAATATAACCTTCACTGCACAATCACTTATAACACCAGAATTACAAATACAAGTTATACAAAAATTGATAATATTGCAACTAATATTCCACATGATTACTATATTGCATTTAACTATGAAACTGCAATTTCCAATCATTTGACTCAGGTCATTAGAATTAAGAAGGAAATAACAAAACATTGTAATAAAAATGCAGACAGTGACATATATTAAGAAAAGAATAATATCTGACGAAAATGTTAAATTTTTTAACATCCTACTTGTAAATGAAAAATGGGATGATGTTTCTACATTAACTGAACCAATCATTGCCTGAAACAGTTTTATTAATACATTCTGTGTCATTTTAATCATGCTTTTCCGCTCAAATCTCTAAAATGTAGCAGTAGCTCAAATTTAAAATGCATGAGTAAAGGTCTGACAGTCTCAGGACAGAGGTTAAAAACTGTGTGTAAAATGCTAAAAACTAACCCATGGGAAAAAAAATTATACTGTAAGCAATACGAAAATTTATATAACAAGTTATTCAGAGTAACAAAGCAGAAATACAATGGGGTAAAAATAGCCTCCATCTCAAATAAAACAAAAGCAATGTGAAACATTATTAATAATGAATTGAAACTTAGGCAAGAACATCTTAATCTTCCCTTGAAAGTTGATGGTATTAAAATCGATAGCATGGAAATGTCCAATAGATTTAATGACTTTTTCACAAAAATTTCACTAAAATTGCAAAATAACTCAGAGTTACAAATACTAGGTAGTCCAGCACACATACCCCAAAGACCTAACACTACTAATGCTAATGCTGTTTTTCACAAAAATAGTGTATTTATGGTGACTTTGGCGCAAGGGATTGGGGATTCAGATTATCGGATTTTGGACAGCCACCATCTTGTACGTCATTGACTTTGAGTCCTGTGACCTCTGACCCCAAAATCCCAGAAAAATAATGGAAAAATTATTAAAAAATTTAATTAAAAATAGTTTAAAAATTTAAAAAACTGTTTTAAAAATGTATTATTAAAAAATCATTTGAAAAAATAAAGAAACCATTTAAAAAATTATAAAAAATTAAGAATTCTTATTCAAAAATTGTTTTAAACATTCAGAAATCTATTTAAAAAATTTATTTTTACAAAATTTTGCTTTAAAAAATTCCTATTAAGAAGTATTTCCCCAGCAACCATTTTTCCTTAACTATTTCCTTTCTTTCCCCTTAAAAATTCCGTTAAAAATTTTTTCCAAAAAATGTTTACTTAAAAAGAACTTCAGTACATTATTGTTTTTCCCTAACAATTTCCCTTTTTCTCCTAAAAAGAAATCCCTTAAAAAAAAATTCATAAAAAATTCATAAAAAAATTTATGTACCTTACTGCCTCTCTCACATTTGACTACCTTCGTTCGAATAACCCTTTCCATTGATACTAACTAATTAGTTTGTTCCCCTCCACTCCCACCACTCCAACCCGTGCAATATATTAGTAAGTGCATAATTACCACGCCAGTCTATCCGATTGGCTAGTTACTCACTTTTCACTTGATCCATTGTTTCTCATTGGCTAATTAGTCGCTTTGTTCCATCCTCTCCACCGCCCACCAATGCTTCTCATTTGCTGATTAGTCACGTGACACTCATCCCGATTGAATGATTATCTCAGGTATTTTTGGAAACCTTTGTGTCACTCCCACCAATCTCTCAGATTGGCCAATTAGTTCCACCCCCACCAATGATTCTCATTGGTTAATTAGTCGGATACTCCAATCCCAGCCAATGCTTGCCATTGGCTAATTAGTCAACTAGCCTCCACCACCTCTGTTTGACCCTCTCCAATCTCTTTGATTGGCTTTATAAGACACGCCCCCAAGGCCCTCCAGGAAAAAGTTGTACCTTGATATTTCGAGAGAAGAGCCTGGTGATCATTTCAATTCAAACTTCTATTATGGTAGCCATGTCATCAAGTACAGAAGAAACCCTCAGCAATGCAGATGACACTGACTTGAGACGATGTTCTTCAGCTCATCCGCACAATATTGGCACGAGGAGCAACATCGTCTACGGACATGAACCCACGGCCATCAGGCAACCCGCAACCACCAGTCAACACGTATCCATCAGTCAATTCATACCAACCCTCAGGATACAATGTATTCTCACCCAACTTTGCAGTGAGTCCCATCAGCTCCGACTTTGAAAACAGCGACATCGAAGAAGTGACCGTTGCCAAATTTTCTCCATTCTGGTCAGAAGACACGAGCAAGTTAAGTGAACTGAATTGGGGGTACCGACGCGTAAGTTTTCAAGACGCTAGAGGTGTTCTGCAAATTCAATTTTGCGACAGCACAATTCACTGGCTATGCTGTTACAATGAGTTCAAAGGCTGTTACATAACGAACACACTAACGTAAAAATACAAAAACTGTTACATATATAATTTATGTCCCGACTGTATGCTTCCCTGTTTACTGGAGGATTTGGTAGAACAAAATTGCTATGTTCACGTAAGGAAGGCAAGAATGTACGAAAGTGTATTGTACGAACTGTCCCGAGAAAATAAAAATCATTACGTGTTTAAATGGCTGGAGAAATGCGATGGATGTAACCACGTCGTGAAAAGGAATCGATTTCCAGACTGGACCTTCAACTGCACGCTGTTTGCATGCAAAGTGTACCTAGCTCAAGGCCGAGGCCTTTCACCAACTCTTCTCGCAACGATGGAGCACGTCCAGATTACAAGTTTAATCCAGAGAAACAATATGCAAGTATATCTCCTCTACTGCGCGGCGTAACCTACACGGACCAGCTGTCAGCTACCATGACTGGGAACGATGTGACGAAAATATTCATTTCCTCCTTCTCGAAAGAACAACAATCAATGATAAGGTAGTAGCATTGCATTTATACAGGGTTTTATTGCTTTTTAAAAAAAAAATTCCATGTTCATTTTTGGTTAAATTTCTCTGTTTATTTTGTCACCAAGTGTAATTGTCCAAAATTTTCCTTTCGTGCTACACATTTGAAGTAGGGGCTTTATCAGTTTTAATGCAAGGCTGTAATACGAGTGTTATCTGTACTACGTGGCACTTTTGGTTCCCAGGTTTCCGAGCGAGGTGACAAAACTTTTGAGATTAATTAATTTTTTCATAATTCCCGTGCCACCTCACTTTTGCAGTTTCAACGCAGTAGCGTGCTGTCATTAATAGCCAATAGGATGCCGCGGGCCCCGGCCAAGTGTGTATTTTTAGCTTTTGTCGGAGGAGTGGGGGTGTTCGTGCCTAGCCCTGTACTTTTCCTCATTAACCGAACAGCCACCAAGATGTAACGAGTGGAACGAACTTCACCTGCACCCACCTGTGCCGCCGACCGAACTTCTCATTTTTTCAACTTAAATCTTTCTTCGTTAACAAAACTTTCTTACTAAATTTACTTCTGTGGGTGCAGAAGGTCGTTAGGTGCCAAGGGGGAAGGTTCTTTGTCCTCCCCCTTGTCTTCATAATTTTTCCTCGTGAGTCGGGGTGTACTTTTCATTTTCAAACTTAATAACTTAATATGGCTGATGCTGTGACTTCGTTACTGTGTGAATGCAGATGAAAAGAGTAAAGTGTCAGTTTATGTCATACTGACATACCTGTCCTGTGTTAGACCGTCGATCAATAAATAGTTTTTAAATTCGACATGAATTTTTTCTTCTTTTTATTTCTACTTCAAGTATTGACAGTGCTTCTTTTACTGTCTTGCTAGCCGGAAACCCAACATTTTACTGTGAATGCAGTGTATAACTTGTTTGCGGCGTAGCGAGTTGATGCTACGTTGCAAGGTGTTTGAATTAACAGTGCAAAATTGCGATAGTGACTAATGTGTGGTTTATATATGCTGTCCACAAACGAAGTTCCCCACTAAAGTTGGAAATATGAAATAAGAAAGTACGGACAAAAATGTACAACCATGTACATTAATATAGGTCAGGAACAGTTCCATCATGCAGTGTGTGTGTGTGTGTATGTTTGTGTGTTTTTTTTTTTTGTGAATGCTGCTTCTTTAAAAGGCTATTTGTTATTATAAGAAAAGAAGCTAAAAAAATGTGTGACATATTTAAGAGTAAGCTTTTTGTTTTAAGATTGTAAGTAATAGGAACTGTTATAAAACATACATTGCAGATACGTATCCCGAAAAGCAAGCACGATAAGCAGGTGTTTACTAAAAAAACTTTCGCACATATGTGTCGCTTGTCCAGGGGAAAAGCAAGCACAATATACACGGAGGAAAAAATAAAATACTAAACATACACGCACACAGAGTTATAAGTTAAATAACATGTACTTAGTTGTATTGAACCCGAAAAAAACATACAAATAACATACACAATAAAAAAATTTGGGTAAATGCATGTTTCTCTCTCTTTAAAATCGCATTTGTTTTACATTTGTACAAATGTCTCTATTGGAATGGAAATTCTCAGTCGGTAGAAAGAGTTTCACAAGTTGTTCCATGTCACAATTCACCTCTGTAAGAACACACACACAGTTAGACAGTTCTAGGTGCACATCAGCAACATTGTTACGTAACATGCGTAATCTTGTTTCAAATTTATTTATACACTGATGAATCTCATCACCATCGGTTCAAAGGGAGGATGAGATAGCATCGAAAGGCAGCAGAGACCATATGTCCTCTCATATTTTGTCATTAGTGGAATCAATATCAGCGACTGGCAAGTATCGTATCGGTACAGGCGAGTCCGTCACTATGTGAGTCTCTGTTGGTGTTTTGCACATATAAACTGTCATTTTGGACGATCTACGTTCTCGCGCAGTACATTGACAGCTTCCAGCAGCAGGGAACCCTCTGTGATGGTGTTGACACATGTAGCCAACTCACCTGTCTAGAAGCCACGAAAGGGTGGTGACTGGGAGCCCTGGAAGGGTGTCGCTGGGAAGGTTACCTTCTGGATGCTCTGATCGGGCGCTGTCTGGGTGCTTCATAAGGACGTCTCCATCGCGATACCGGACGCTGCTATAGGTGCAGCACCAGATACTACCATGGTCTCTGGTGGTGCAGTGCTGCGCCGTCCGGAGATGGAGGCATCCAACTTTTACAATAACTCAACTCCCCCGCTGCAATTAGGAGGGTATCATCACACTCGGATCAGAAATGACCAACAATGTAACGAAGATGTGTTCTAACTAATGTCCATAGCCACAGCACAAAAAAATCTTCAACACCGATATGATGGCGATGGAGAATACTTTTACTTGACTAGCGAGTAATTTATTTTAGGGTTCTATGTATATAAATTTTTTGCGTCGTGGAATGACGTCATATTTCACACTGCCAAAGATATATATATGTGTATCTATATAAATCTGTTACATTTATGCGCATACCACTCGTAAAGTAACTGCGTTTATCGAAGCGCCCACTAAAGAACTCGAATCAGTTTCTTTCCTCATTATATGAATAAAAGGACAGCCATATTCGCTCTGTAAGTCGATAATCTCCACTGAAACGTGTGTATCCACAACTTAAGTATCTACATACGTGTTTTACTGACATGTATATACTTACTTATTTTACTGACTTATATATGTAAGTAATTAACTAATTATTTTTACCACACCAGAAAAAAAATCGTACTGAACAATTCTGTCGTGGAGTATCAAGCAGTAGGCAGTGGTGTTTGGGGGCCTACTTTTCTTGGTGATTATCTCAATCCAGCAGTCGACCGTGTCATTCTGCAATTGCTCCTTTTGCTTCGAATACTAGCTAAGGTGATATGTCTCGGAAATTTTCGAGGCTTAGGATGGGATGCACCATGTATCCATAGTACGAAGATTGGAACTGCGAATACATGTAATATGCCAACTGGTACTGCCCTTTTTCAAAGTTTGCATACAAATCCACGTACGGATAGCTTTCGCTATTCAAAAATATCTTTACGTTTTCGACCTTTCAGTTGTTGAACGTAGACTTGTCGGCTCTGATAGTATGCTGTTTGTTCGTCTAAAGTCCCAGTACGACATAGCGTGGTTTTTCCATGCTGGACAAAATTTTGATAACCCAGTGATTTTGTGTGGCGGTAGGCAGGGCCGGGCAGGTGACCAGGCTCCAACTTCTGAATACTATTTATCACTTTGTCTTTCTTGGCATTATTTAACAGGTTGCAGTACTCGTGTCAGTCGTTGGTATTTGGGTTGCTGAAGTGATTTTGAATAAATGTACACGTTCTCGAACTGAAGGCCATTCGGTTCTTCCAGCAGGCTCAGTAGGACTAATATCTTGTGACAACTTGATGGTCCACATATCAGGCCTTGCACGCTAGTAGGCAACAGGGCACAGTGGCATGATTCGTGAGCAATATCTTCATCTTCGACATGAATGAGTATGGGTAGAGTAACATTGTGCTTGATAATACGTATGTTACCACTAAAACCTTGTGATGCATGTAGAGCTTGCAGAGCATGCGGTGGTGAGTGCCGAGCCAATTGCGGATCACGCCGTGCTGAGTGTGGAGGTAGAGCCGATTGTAATTGCAGAGAACGAATGCTACAGGTTTTTGCATGTCTCTTCAAAATATCACTCCGCGTAAACTGCCTGTGGCAAAGTTTGCTTTGAAATGACATTTTCATAGTTTTCATCTTGCAGGTAGTTATTTTGTGGCGTTGTTAATTCCTCAAAGCTGTAAATGCTTCACCGTAGAAGCAACACCACAGATGAATCATTGCATTGTACTGATCCGAATTTAGACTGGTACTGAAACGAAAAAGTATAAAGAAGAATATGTATTTTGTAGGTCATTTTAATTTGATTCACCGTAAAGTAAAGATAGTGAAATCCAGTCGCGGGATCATCATCCATTCCAGGTTTTGTGGAACCAAGTGAGAGCAATGACACAGTTATCAACCTGCTGGATAAGGTTTATTTGCAAGCAAAAAAAAAAAAAACGACATTGCGTACCCCCTAAACAATGATCTTAACATTAGGCAGATAAATATGTGTGAAATTATGTTTAAGCTAAACGTCTTTGCAGAACAACTCTCGAAAGCCCAAAAGGAAAGGGAAGGACAAGAAAGGAGGGTTCCTGCCCGCACAGATACCTGCGATCTGCGCACTGGCCGGTATTGCTGGGGCAGTCACAAATATTGTTAGTACAGTGAAGTAGGCTTCGAACGATCGAAAACAGGTAGAGGAAACCCGTCTCCTTAACAGAACTTAGAAGCTATTGCCATGGGTTAAAAAACTGCATATGACTATATTCGCGACCTGTATCGGGGAAGAGGAAAAAGAGGGGGATCAAATGCTGGGAGGAAGAAAACAGGAAAAAATCGAAGAAGGAAATCAAAGTGATGCTCCCTAGACATCCACTGATGAACATGGATTTGGAACTGTTTGTGTGCAAATTGAAAATACCTAATTTTAGAGAAGTGTTTACAAGAGATGCTTTGCCCGCTAAACCCAAGAGGCACGAATGTGTCATAATTAATCTGGGCACGACAACCGGACCTCGCACGCACTGGTAACTTATGTAAAACATGGCAAACATGCAATATACTATGACTGTTATGGGAATTTGCGCTCTCTGCCCGAACTACTCTAGTACCTGAACAATTTTAATCTGACTTACAACTACGAAGCGGAGCAGATGCCCAACACATGGAACTGTGGACACTTTTGTCTGCAATTTTTAAGCAATTGTGATTTCCAGTGATAAACTGGGGAGAGAAAAATCAATATAATTAGTGAGGTACATAAAGGGCTGTGTCAGCCATACCGATCTCATCAGTATGTCAGTGACCATCATTCTGAGTGGTAAAACGTCCGAGCTGAGGGCTAGCTTTTACCCTCCCTTGGAGTTGGAGGGTGAATGGTGTGTGGGCTAGTGGACTTTCAAACTTACAACTCCATATTCAACATAGAAGAAATTGTGAATTCCACATTCTGGTACATAGTGGCGGGAGATGGAATACTTCATAAAGAAATCGCTACCGCACGACATTGCATTCAAACTGAATGGGAATCAGAATACCCTGAAGGCTGAAATGTTTTGCACCACAGATATAGATTTCATGGAACCTGATACTATCGTGCCCATACTGGGGTTCGAAGCCAGAGTGTATGAAGCGGGAATGAAACACAAGTTGTCGCGGGCTGTAAATATATTTTCAGTCAACGTCATAGGGATAAACTGTAACTTGGCAAGTTGCAGTTACGTGAATGGGAAACTGAGCAGTACTATTTACAAGTTTGCTCCCACCATAGGTTCTGGATATAAAATCGAAGAATCTCTGAGAACGCTCATTTGTGTTCAGATCATTGCAAAGAGCATCCACGAAGTAGCCGTTTTGATCGTGGACCAAAACAAGGAACTTATAAATTTCCGAACTGAAGAAATTACGCTACATTTACTCTTGAAATGATGGGACTAAATTTTGTCGGGAAGACAAAAATGTATAAATGCCCGCAATACATAGAACCTGAGGTTAGTAAGCTTTAAGGTAGCTTTGTGCTAACACCTGAAAATGCAAAGTTTCTCAGCGTCTTCGGTTCAAAAGTAAATCGGCATAGAAGACAAAATTCTCGACGTGGGTCAGCACCTAGAATTGGATGATAAACTTGGTAAAATCAAAATGTACTGTTACAAACTGTATCTTGCCGGACCTTTCGCTCTCACAAGGGAAGTTAGAATACCTATACAGCGACAAGATATTTACACCCTGCCTAGCCAGTCCTTTGTGCGCATAAGAGGCAAGCTAACAAAGGTGGACGGGACCCACCTGACCACCACCATGTTGGTACAAAATGGACTTCTGCACCTTTTCGAGCAAGTAATGTACGAGATTAATGGCATCGCGATCGACCAGTCTCGTGATGTGGGCATAACCTCATTGATAAAAAATTACCTATTGTTCACATCCAACCATCTCTCTGCGGCCAAGATGACAGGCTGGGGAATCGGAAGATGCCTACATTGTTACCATTTGTGACGAAGGCAGGTTCGAAGTGTGCGTTCTGCTCTCAATGCTACTGGGATTTGCCTAAGATTATAAGAAAATAATAAGAGGAGCGAGGTAGGAGTCGTGATAATGCTATCCACATTACATTTGGATGCTGTGTTGAGAGTATGAGAAAACCAGCAGCCCGTCTCTCTTACTTTGGACACCATAGAATGATTCGTCCTTCACGTGACCCTGAGCATTCGTGAACGTGTCAAGCTGTTGAATTATGCCAAGAAAGACAAAGTGATTGAAATAGCATTCAGAAGTTGGAGCCTGGTCACCAGCCTCCCCCTGCCCATCGTCACGCGAAATCACTGGGTCGTGAAAACGTCGTCCACCACGGAAAAACCATGATGTGTCGTACTGAGCTTCAGGCGAACAAACAGCATACTATAAGAGTTGACAAGTCTACGTTCGACCACTGCAAGGTCGAAAACGTAAAGAGTGGGTCATTGTGGGGAAACCAAAACCAAATCCAAAGGTCGCCACTTATTCTATTGGCCTTCTATGATTTCAGATATTGCCAACTTTATTCAAAAGTGCTCTATCTGCGAAAAGTTTCGCCCATCTAATTTCAAGCAGCCGTTGATTCCACACCCCACATCAAACCTTCCATATGAAAAAGTGGGTGGGGACATCTTTGAGTTTTCAGTTTTGAGGCAGTCTCCGTGCTCTTCCCCATCAGAACCAGATTTCAGAGGATTTGAGCCGAGCATGAGTGCAGCTGATGAGTGTAATATAACTAGAAGTGGAAGGTTTGTCAAACCAGTCAAGCGCTTAAATCTGTAAACAATGTGTACATGTTGGCCAACATTACTCGTGATCCACCAATGTTGCTAACATAAAATTTCCTTTTGGCTGTTAAAGGGATCACAGGGAGAGGGTGGAATATACTCTGCATGCATAACTTTTGCATGTCTTTCACTCAAACTAACTAATAATTTACATGACATATTATTTTTCAATTCAAATAATATCGATATTCGATGTTGGAGGTTTTCCTAAGGAAGTTCTCTGAAGAGCTACATATTATATAAGGGCATTTTCAAGGGGATGCAGTGTCACATAATATCTGGGTGCAAAAGTGGCACAAGTTGATGACACTGTGTATTATTTATATAGGCCGTTCACGATAAAGTGAGCACTTTTGAAGTCCTAGTTACTTTTTTCTTTCAACCAATTTATATCCTTCCATCACTTGTTAATGTTAGCCCTGCCATTTGAGTAATAAACACAGTGTATACATTCACCACACTCAAAACCAAAAGTCCGAGGCCACAATGAAAATTATTTATTGGTTATTATGTCTGATGAAACAGCTTCAAAAAGTGCTCACTTTATCCTGAATGGCCTATATCAATAAGATTTTCCCCCCTCCATAATCCATCATATATTTTAAAAACACACAACATTAACAAAAATAAAATAGAAGAACAACATTACAGTACATTTGTACTTCAAACTATTTATTTTAAACTCCTAAAAACAAAACGCAACATATAACATCAACAAAATCCTCTGTACATTAAGGATGGTAAAACAACTCAAAGTGTCCATGAATATGTATGTCTCCAGTCATACCAACCAACTTTCGATAGAACCAAATCTGATCGCCAAGTTCAAACTTAATTTTCTTATACAAAGACAATGACGCATTACCATTAGCATATCCGGGATTCGAGGGGTAATATTCTGCTGCCTGTCTGCAGACTTCGCATCTGTAGACCATGCCAGGTCGGGTTACCCATTCATCAGGACAGCCAAAACAACTGTGATGAAAATTCTTGGTGCATATTGTACACCTGAGTAATTTCCATGTCCCTGGCATGATGTCCAGCGACAATACGAGGTTTGCCTAGTCTGGCACTCGTCGCACCAGAACTGTAGTCTGTCGGTGTGGTGTATCACGTCTGTCCAGCCCAGACAGACATAATGGCGTTGTTGCTGGCAGTGAGCAAGTGCATTCTATGCAATTAATTCCTTCTCCCGGGCATTTAGACTTAGCACGCCGTTCCTCATTGGAGGTAGCTATTACGTTGTCGACCGGCTCATTTTCGGTTACGTTGGGGTTCGACATACTAGCAGTGTTTTGAGCGCGACAGGGTGTTTTCAGACTCCCCAAAGTCTGTTCTGGTTGTGATTGATTTCTCCTGGCTAGCGGGCGTGTTTCAGGGTCATGCAGGCTTGGTTCTGCTTATATGATCTCTCAAATTAAGGTGGATGCCTCACGTTGGGTACCAGAAAATTCTCTGGTTTGACATGTGATGGACTCAAGCGATTAGTTCCGTCACTGACCCAAAGTGATTTTTAATGGACGCTAGGCTAGCCGCGTCCTTGTGCTGGACAGGTGCTCTGCCCATGTACAAAACTGGCCTCGTTGGCTGTCTACTGGGTACAAAGTCTGGTCCAGTCCAGCTAAGATCACTTTGAGAGTGTGTGGCTATATTCATGCTGGTATACCTAGGCAGCGGGTGACTTGGTGTGGATTTGTCGTAAGATGTACTAGGAGTTGTTTCTGTGGTACAGTAGCTATTGACTAGTGTCGTATTCGGTATGTGGGCAGACAAAGTGCTGGACAAGTTGGGTACCCCTCTGAGAGAGGGGGTGTTCCTTCTGTGGGCACTGTCGGTGCCATAGAGAAAGGCCTGCACCACCGGATGGTACCCATAGGCTATATTGGTTAGCAGCTCGAAGATAGCTGGTATAGCGGCGGGTGGAGCTGGAGCGGTGAGCCAACGGAGTACTACGGCTTGCTCTCCTGAACTAAGTAGCTGGAACCCGTCAGGAAGGGATTTAAGTCCCCCAGGAAGATTTAGAGGCAACCCTTGCCCGTTTCACCCTCTTTTGAATACCACCACTGTGGGTAAATGGCATTAGGATATATATCTAGGATCAGACCTGGTCGGAGTGAGACAGTCGACGTATAGACGTGTAGACAGTGTAGGTGCAGGGGCCTCTAACTATGCCGTAACTCACTCTCAAACTCCAACTCTGGGGGGTGAGGAGTTACTTGAGCTGCATAGCGTCAACAGTGGTCTCAACATGGTGAAGTCCTCGCGTGGTTTTTCTCCACAAACCCAGTGAGTTACCCCTCTGCAACACTAGTGTGCAATGAGAAAGGCAATCTTCAAGCTGACAAGCCGATCCCACCAGAAATGTATCCTTAGTGTCGTGGTTCTGCCGTTCACTACACTAAGTGCAGAGAATGGGTGACCTTCCAACTCTGGTGTAGTGAGTGTCCCATTAGGTGCTGGTCCCCCAAGACTCGAGGAAGTACCCCTCTCGACACCACCAGTGTGCAATGAGAAGGGTAAACCCCAGACTGGCAGTTCAACTCCTAAGGAACGGTATCATAGTGTCGGGGCTCTACCGTTCACCACACTAATGCGGTGAATGGGTGGTCATCCAAGGTGGTTCTGTACGTTGTATGTGGAGTCATTACGGGAAGAATACAATCCCAGTCTCCTGCTGTCCCATGTTTAGGGCTGATGTCTATGGGGAATAGGTACTATAGTGCGGAAGTGATGTTTGATAGTAAGAGAACCAATGTTTATTCCTGTTCACGGAAATAAACAAGGATGGTGAAGGTACTACCTCCTATCCCCTAGGGCTTACGGAAGGTAAACACCCTACGAGAAGCAGAAGCTCTATTCTGCTTATCCAGAAGGAACCGGTACATCTCTAAGTATGTTACAGCAGACATAAGATTGACTACGTAGGTTCTTTGATTAACTTGGTACAAGAGGGAAATCTTCTGTCCTTCAAGAGGCACGGTGAAGAGTTCAGGAGAGAGGTTTAGTCCTTCAGCACCATGAGAGTGTGCGATGAAGGCCCAAGGTAGGAGACAGCCGTCAATTACTTGAAGACTGGTCATGAGCCTTGGTGCGGCCTGCTATTTATACTCCTCCGGTGGCTTGCCGCTTCTTCATCTGGCTTAGGGGTTGTCTTCGAGAGGGGGTAGCAGGTGCAAAGTGCATGCCATAGATCATCAGTAAGAGTGATGTCAGTGGCCTGCGCAGGATCCAGGTTCATGCCTCGGCGCTTGTACTAGTAGTGGCATCTGATGGCGTGCTGCTGTACTTGGTAAATCTCATTGTATGATGACGATGGCTCAGCCGGTCAATAATTGTAACAGGCGTGGAGCGTCCATCCTCTGCCTTAGTAGGTACAACTATCTCTGACGTCTTGTTGGTGGCGGCAGCAAATCAATCTCACTTGCAAGTGCCCCATGTTTGTTTGCACTGATGAATAGGAGTCCATTAATAATAATTAAAAACACATCATGTGTCACTATTTGCCCTTGTACATCCTGTGTTTAGCCGTAAATTACGCGTATGCAGCGACAAGTTAATATAAAAAAATTTTAGACGTCTGACAGCTGAATTATGTAAGAACCAACAGGAGCGACCTTGCTTCCTCCTGCATTTTCCTTCCCCTCCACCAAGTTTGGGGAAGAGGCATGAGGGAATTAGTTGCCTACCAATCAGCACGCGACTTCACTCATTGTCTCTCTCTGTCTCATAGTCTGGAGATCACTGAACTTCCATCACTACTTCACTCTGTCCCCTAACTTGCTACTTCTATCTCTCGTCCCTCTGACCGCTTCCTTTCTCCTTCCAGCCCTCGACACTCCTCTCATAGCATGCCACAACACACTTGTCTCTCATACTCACAAAGCAAACAGCAGATCGATAATACACTTCCTTCAGTCCCATGTGCAGATACAGTAAATTTTCATAACAGGAAGGGCTAACACCATGAACAGATGTTAATTTCCAGTTGTGTTCCAACCCGCAGACAGCACATGTATCTGTTTAAACGTAAACAAATATTGCTTTACGGTAGGTTAGAAAAATATTTGGACAATAAGGAATAATATTTGAAGGAAATTAAAAGAACAGCATGCTTGATCTTCTCTTTGTTTTTCAAGATAGTAAGAAGTGTTTATGGTGGAAGGTTATAATTTCTGCCAATTTCACTTTTACTAACATTACCGTCCTTGCACTCACATATGATTTTGAACCTTTTTGCAATATCAAGTTTTTTAATTTTACCAGCCCACGCCATAATTTAAACAGAACTAAGGTTTACAAAAACTGTAACACATAAAGCTACGCTCACAATTTAAATCAGCTCAACATAAGATGCAAAAAAAGTGCAATCTATCATAAACAATGGTCACCTTCCATTACTGCTGATGAGCATTGAAATTACTGATAGTGATGGTTCATCAGTGTTCGTCAGTAGTAAGGGAACAGCCAGCAGTAAACAGTGGTAAATATTTTGATCATCAGTAACGTCATAGTTTCGGAATGCTCAGCAGTAGTATTCATTAAAATTATGTAAAAGGAATTCAATTATGAATTTAAGAATTATCTTATTTTTCTCTTGAGTAAATAGAATTCTTAAGCATATAAAACAATTATTCATAATTGTTTGACTACAGAAAGGCAATTTTTCTAACAAAATATAACTTTTTAATTTTTGTACTGCTTTTGTTTGGAATTTCAGCAAGGACTCTTATGTATTTAATGATCCTGCCATATGCACATGTTAAATATATCTGAGAACGTATGACAACTTGAATTCAGCCCGCCAAAATTGTGTTTCACTGGCACTGCATAACTTCTGCAGCATCAGTAAACTCAGTGCTTTCAGTAATCAATGTAGCCTTGTGCAGTGTGCCGTACAGCGTTATGCGGATACGAGTGCCAGTGATGATCAGTGCTCATCAGTAGTATTGGAACAATAGCCAACATTACTGAAATTACTGACCAGTGGGATCAGTGAGTAATGGAAGGCGGCAAGCATAGTCTAGCAACTGTTAGACATAATCATACTTTTCCCCTTTCACACCTGGCATGTGGAGAAGCAATGCCCTTGCAAGGGGCAAAGTCTTTCTACCTCCACAACATAGAAGGAGCGGTAAGCAATTAGCATATCGCTGCTCCCTCCTACATTCAACAGTTCGTACCCTTCCGCTCCGCCCCCTCCTAGCCTATAGCCAACCATACCCCCTCCCCCTTTTCTTGTCCTAAAATTGTTCCACTTCCGATTGTGTCTCTTGTCTTTGTGCCCCTCCTCCTTATCCCTCACCACAACACCCGCATGAACCTCTTCCCACGTTCCTTCAGCTGACGCGAGTGACGCCATGCGACACACGCAAACAAAGGCTTGATCAGGCGTGGCAAATGGGTGGATGTCACTTGCGATGTGATGTGTTTAAATATTTAAAAAAATATGAGTTAACTGTACCGCTATATTGAAAAGCTTCATTAATAGATTTGCATTATAAACTAAATAAGTACCTTTCAAATGATAAGGCAAATGACAGTACATTTAAAAAACCATCTTAATTGTGGACATAATGCTATAGGCCATACTCGCAACAACGCGGTTTCACTGTATAAGGTCAACACTTCTTGGTTCCCGTGAGAACTTTATAACAGGGTTCTACTGTATTATGAATGTTTTCTTTAATATTCCCATTTGCATTGTTTTCTTTTAGTCACACTTGACAAATACGTAATAAATGGCAACAGAACTAGTATATGGATTTATTAAGACTGCAGTGAGGAGAAGTGTGCAAAAAACGTGATAATGGAGTACAAGATCGGGTATCACATCATTTTTATTTTGGAAAAACTGTTCTTCTTTCGATGGATCAACCAAAATGTGTTGCTAGTCTTTGGTTTTATTTAGGTTCTAACCCATGATCATTTTAGATTTATTGGGCATGTGCTGAAGGGGATGTTATTATGGCATATCATTCTAGTTTTGACCAGTTGGAACGTGTGGTTGAATGAAAATGCTGTGCTGTTTTCGCATTCTTTTCAGAACAGATTTCGATGTGGCCCATTGGGGAGTTAATAGTGTGATAATGAATGTAAAAGGGAAATGCCATATCCAGTTATTGGTTGACTTTGTTTCTGGAATATAGTGTAAAATAGATTTTTTCTGTAAACCAAACTTATGCACTGAACATACTAAATGACAGCAGTCAATCTTCTCCAAATCGTCGTTCTGATGTTAAATGTGTCCCAACAAAATACTTCTAGCCTACAGTTTCAGGCATGTACTTCCAGTCCTCAGTCTCAACCAAGTACTTCCAACATCTTGTCCTGTGAATTGAGCCCCGTTTAGTCTAGAGCTCTACATGTAATCATAGCTTTGGTTCTACATCTCCTGGTGACGTAAAGCCATATGCATATCTTATCAAAGATGAAGTAACCAAAGCAGAAATATTGTGGGTTTTAAATACGGATGTTTGTCATACTTACACGAGAAGTGTGGGGCAGTACAAGTGATTGGTTTCCCTTGGTGTTTGCAGACAGTACAGAGAACCTTAAATTTAAAAATGCATAAATATAAATTGCAGTATGTAATTTCCTATGGACTTGGACCATTGTTCCAGCAAAATCTTATGCATGGTATTAAATCTTCCCAATTTTATGCTGTCTCATTTGATAAAAGTGTAAAGGAAATAGTGCATAAAGTCGAATTGGATCTTGTGATTCGATACTAGGGTTTTCTCAAAAGTGAAGTCTGTACGTATTATTTAACATCTGTTTTTCTAGAGGACTTAGTTACTACATTTATGATGGAAACCACTAATTGGAAATTGTGTTTACAAAATATAATTCAGAGTTTGTTTAATGGCACTAATGTACATTTAAAGTTTCTGCGAGATTTACAGTGTCTGTTAGGTGATTGTAATGGCTAACATATTTTTATATTTTGGGATATGTTCTTTACACATTGTACAAGGGGTGTGTAAGATCTTATAAAGAAATTGCTTAGAAATACATCCTTTTCTTTGGGACTTGTACTGCCTTTTCAAAACCTTTCCATCAAGGTGTTCAGCATACATGCAAATCACTTCCTCTGTACTTTTTCCATTTTAAGTTTTGCCAGATGAGATGTGTAAAAAATCCCACAGCTCTGAAGAGAGCCATAGAGATGTTGCAGTTTGTCAAAAAATATGTTGTTGCAGTTGAATTACATCCCCCAGAACTTTGCTAAGATAAAATATTTTTTGAAAGATTGATTGTTTCCAAAATTAGAATTCTTGTTGGCCATCTGCTTGCAGCTAGAATCTCTTTTGTCTGTATTCAGGCTATTGATGCATTGCTGCCTTTTTTTGAGCGTGCAGAATTTTAAAATAAGATTTTACAATAGGCCAGATAATTTAGTTTCTGCTTTCGCAATGTATTTTTAGTGTTGTCAACACATTTTATTGTACGTTGAAAGCCTGAATCTGATTAACTATGATATCTGTCAATCTGATAGTATGACATCCAGCAGCTAAAGAAGGTAAGTTTTTTTCATCACTGTAGGCTAGTCATCTACTGCAGTATTGTGTTGGATTATCATCAACTTGCTCGCACAATTTGTTTTTTACTTTAGTTTGGTTTTCCCCTTCACATTAGACAATGCAGGTTTTTATAGTACTTGTGCGTTGCAGACGTTCACTTTCACCTATCAGTGTATTTCCTACAGTCTCATAATACTTACAGTGTTATTCGTTCCGAATTGTGATATGTGGTAGTGGGTATTTTCATACTGTAGAGCTAGTGTAGGTGGATGGTTAAATAAATTATTAGAATCTGTAAATCAGTTTTTATACTGACAAAAGGATTTATTCACTGAGGTAATGGAAAAGTCTCAATATTGTATATCTTGGTTCTGTAGACAGCCGGCAAAGGAACAGTGGGAGTACACAAGCCAGCTGAACTGGTGGTCATGCAGTTGTGAATATAAGTAACTTACTTTTAGCTTTTCTTAACTGTCCATAAATATATACTGCAATCAAAGGTTTTAAATGTGCACATAATTGTAGAGAGAGAAACATATTTTGGTTTCCAAACTTTTTGACCTATGTATGAGTGAATATGTTTTACCATAACACAATAAAAATTGCAGTAAATTCATACGTTAAATAGAGCATCATTCCTTTTAAAACAAGTATTTATATGAAGGTGGCAAAAATTAATGGCTGGGGGATGTTTGTTAAGAGTGACTTGGAGTGACAATCACTTGAGCTTGGCCTGATGCAGATACTAAACGTTCTTGTTATAAATTTATACTTTTATTGCAGATTGTATTTCTGTTTTATTGTGATTTTTTTTTTTTTTTTTTGTTTTGTAGGGCACCCAAAAGATTATGAATTGCTTCCTGCAAAAAAAGATATCACAGTAGTTAAGAACACCATATATAGTAAACATATGAATAATCATGAATTATCATCATCTGGTTGCTCATTTATGTTGCCACTAGTGGAAATATCATCAAAGTCAAAACTGAAGAGGAAAGAAAATGAAATGAAACAATTGGTGTGTAACAAGACACTCTCTTTTGGGATTACTAAAAATACCAGTAGTTTGTGCACTTTAAGTTCTGCTCAGTTCAGTGATAACAGTTATTTAAAAGCACATATCAGAACACACACTGTTGAAAAGCATTTCCAGTGTTCATTATGTCCTGCTCAATTCAGTTTTAAAAGCAGTCTTAAAATACATATCAGAACACACACTGGTGAAAAGCCTTTCCAGTGTTCAGTATGTTCTGCTAAGTTCAGGCGAAAGTCTCATCTGAATGTACATATTAGAACACATACTGGTGAAAAGCCTTTCCATTGTTCATTATGTGCTGCTCAGTTCAGTAATACGAGTCGTCTAAAAATACATACTAGAAAGCATACTGGTGAAAAGCCTTTCCAGTGTTCATTATGTTCTGCTCAATTCAGTATTAAGAGTGTTCTTAAAATACATATCAGAACACACACTGGTGAAAAGCCTTTTCAGTGTTCATTATGTTCTGCTAAGTTCAGGCAAAAGTCTCACCTGAATATACATATTAGAACACACACTGGTGAAAGGTCTTTTCAGTGTTCACTATGTTCTGCTAAGTTTGGTCAAAAGGGTCATCTGAATATACACATTAGAACTCACACTGGTGAAAAGTCTTTTCAGTGTTCACTATGTTCTGCTAAGTTCATGCAAAAGTGTCATCTGAATGTACATATCAGAACACACACTGGTGAAAAGCCTTTCCAGTGTTCATTATGTTTTGCTCAATTCAGTCATAAGTGTAATATGAATATACATATTAAAACACATACTGGTGAAAAGCCTTTCAAGTGTTCATTATGTTCTGCTCAATTCACTACTAAGAGTGGTCTGAAAATACATATCAGAACACACACTGGTGAAAAACCTTTCCAGTGTTCATTATGTTCTGCTAAGTTCAGGCGAAAGTCACATCTGAATATACATATCAGAACACACACTGATGAAAAGCCTTTCCAGTGTTCATTATGTTCTGCTCAATTCAATGATATGAGTGTTCTAAAAATACATACCAGAACACATACTGGTGAAAAGCCTTTCCGGTGTTCATTTTGTTCTGCTCAATTCAGTATTAAGAGTGGTCTGAAAATGCATATCAGAACACACACGGGTGAAAAGCCTTTCCAGTGTTCACTATGTTCTGCTAAGTTCTGTCAAAAAGGTCAACTGGTTATACATATTAGAACACACACTGGTGAAAAGCCTTTCCAGTGTTCATTATGTTTTGCTAAGTTCAGTCAAAAATGGAATCTGCAAGTTCATATTACAACACACAGGTGAAAAGACTTTTCACTGCGAAGTTCAGTGAAAAGGGAAAACTTACTAGAACACATTGTGGTAGGTAAATTGTCTTTCTGGTGTGATTTTATATTCTGCTAAATTCTGTCAAAGAGTAATTTGAAAGTCCATATTAGAACAGATACTGTCGGAAAGCCTTTTAAGTGTTATTCTGTTTTGCAGAGTTAAATGTGAAGTGAAATATAGGTGTACATATTAAAAAACACCCAGTTGAAAAACATTTCCAGTGTTCCTTGTGTTCTGCTAATTTCAGTAAAATGGATTATATGTGTGCAAATTTTAGAACATACACAGTGGTGAAAAGGCATTCCAATGGTAATTGTATTCTGCTAAGTTCAGTCTAAAATGTGTTCAACATGTACGTATTTGATTCTACAGAGTAGAAATTATTATATAGGAATATTGCATTTAATGGGGTGTTTTGAAAGCCCTGCATAAAATCAATTTTAATGCACATTTTTAACCTTCCGCCTTAACATAATACTGTCACTACTACCTATAAATTCAAGAGCTATATAAAAGTGTGAATGTAATTACCATTTGACAAAGGAATTTAATTAATTTAAGCTTACTGAATATTTGAAAGCATATACAGTATAGTAGTGTCAATATTTTAAGAGCAGATTGATTATCTCACAATGACATTTAGCAGTAGACTATGTGTGAACAGTGTCATACTATTAAGACTAAAATAGTGATTCTTGTACTATTGTCCGCAGATCACTGGTAGTCTCTGGCTAGGTCTTATGTGGCCTGTAAAACTTTCTATATATGCCTAAAATTTTAATTGAAATTGTAAGGCCTAGTTATAAATATTGATAATACTGTTTGTTCTTTCCAGTTTAAGGCTGTGTTCAGTGACTTATCGTGTTCATTTGTGTTTGAAAGTGCAATATAGTATGTATGGTAGTTTGTATTAATTTAATTTATTTTTAAGTTGGTAATGAGTTGTTAAATCATTATTAATTAGTATATTTGTTATATTAATGGTAGAAGTGCTGATGAAGTAGGTAAAAAATGTTGCGTTTGACAGTCTACACCTAGTAGTCCATGGTAAAGTAAAGTTACAGAGTACCACTGCTCTAAATATAATAGTAATGCCCTATCTAACCATGTATGTCTGAAATGCACCTTATACAGCCACATAATGCTGAAGTACTGCTTCTTGTCCAGTGCTTGGTTGTAGAACATTGCTGCCAGTGCAGGAATGTTGGAGTGTTGGCTAACAGTAAGCATGCTTGCAAGTATCATACCACTAGTACAGTTGAATAGTTAGGGAGTGTTCTGTTAGCTGCGTTCATGGTAACATGTTTTGGAATATCTACTTCCGTCATATGAATATTTCTCTCATACACATACATAATTATTTTGTGTAGAGTTTTTTTAAGTTAGTGGCAACTGAAATCAGTTTATCATTGTTCTGTAATCATTAGATTAAGCATTGGTGTAGATGTAATATTTACAATACAGTTCATACAGCACTTGTTTTGCTGTTGTCCTTCTTAACTATTGTATGTGGTGATGTTTCAAATGTGACACTGTATAGTCCATTCCCCACTGGAAGCAACTTTCTTGGAGCCCTGCTAAATATCTACTTGCAGGCCCATTTCATATCCTTCCGCCAAATGTAAACAAACATTGCCATGTGACTGCCATGTAGCATCTGTCAAAATCATTGCTTATATGCCATTCTGTGTGTACATGTGTTCATATACTTTCGCTACACCTAAACATAAAGATTAAAATGCGACTTCTACTTTTATACCTGTCAAATGTGTTGTTTACTGTTACAGCTTTTCAAAGAATTCTGTCATATTCCAAAAACCATTCCGTATGAATATTCACAGTTTAGACCTCCAACATTATTTAGGTCAGCTTTATGACGTTTTAAAAATGCCTGAATTGAAGACAGTTACTACGGTTATTTTATATTAATATATTTGTTTTCTACAACATACCACATTACATGTAATGTACATTAGTATTTTTCCGTGACTGTGTTTAACACTGTTACAACTGCGGTGTAATGAACTATAGTATTTAACTTTTTGTCATTGATATGTGTTGGGTTATTTCTGTAAATGGACGGCCTCAGTTGTAATAACGAAGGAATAATCAGTCCAATGAAAAAGACACTAAAATCAAACATGCAACTCGTGTCACTCATTTTTTTCATACACACTTAAAAAATATAGCGGTGAACATGCACACAAATAAGCCTACCGTGACTTTTATTCCACTCATATTTCTATTTACTACTTACTGTGTATTAGGTTTATTGAAATTTATTGGGGCTGGGCTTGGTTATTTTTTGGGATTAGTGGTAAATTACGTTACACGACTGTGTTTCAAACACCCAGGGCAAAGGTACAATGTTGTGATAAATAAACAGACGTGAATGTAAATAAATAACTTAATCATAAAAACAGTTCACATTTAAAATGTATAAATAGTTCACATCAAATATTTGAAATGACGGACACACACATACAGATCCAGCGTAATGATAACCACGCAGCCTTGCGACGCTATTTCACGCACAGCGTTAACGAAACACACCCTAATAGTATATTTATTACTGCCACGGAAACAGATTTATCGCAACATCGTAACTTGCTTAGGTAGGTTTAAAAAACACGTCTACAAACGTGATGTGGTAATGTGAAGTATTTTTCGGAGTAAGTATAATTTACGCTTTGTTTGGTAACAAAGCAACGCGCCATGTAATGGCTCGCCACGTCTGCCAACTTCACTTTGTTTCTACCCCGCCATCATATCAAAATATATTTAAATAAGTATTCAAACATTAAAATCTCTTTTCAGTTGTAAATAACAAATTCAAAAACCATTATTTCGCTCTAGTAAGTATGAAATATGATACAATTGAAAATATTTATAATATTCTGGCTTACTAGCGAAGTGAAACTTCCTGAGTGTGAAAGAGAGAAGAAGAAAAAAGAGCGAGCGCGACAAGCTTCGCTGAACATACACTTGCTTTCTCGCTCTATAAAACAACACTGTTCCATTATGGCCTAACCATGATATTTTCTGCTGTTATTTCCTGTGTAAAAATGAGATATGTTGCCATCGGGGCTACCTAAATATTTAAAGAGGCATCATTTAATTTACAAATAGTATACTAAAAAAAACGAGGTTAAAATAATATTTTAACTGTGAACTATTTCTTATCGGACGTTGCCAACACGTCGCTGCTCTCGCTGTTGTTAATTCATATTTTAAAATATATAAATATTACAAGTTATATAAGATATTAAGGTAAAGTTTCATTTATTCAATAATACAGTACTCTAAAGCTAATCTCAGTGTTATATATTTGTGGAATACAGGTTATTGAAAAAACAGGTTGACATGTTGTGCTTAGTGTGTTTTCTCAAAGGCTTGATTTTCATAAGTCGCTTCTAATCGGGAATGGACTATAGTTGCCGCCTTAGAATTTATTAAATAAATGTATAATTTATTCAATAATTAAAATACTGTTACAATTTTTTACTAAATTGACACATTTTATAGTGACATGTCCATTTATTGCAACTTTGTTTTTGGCTCTGAGGAAGCTAATATCCCACTTAAAACAATCTGGTTCTTTTCACATGCCAAGTATATGTACATGAAAGCTAAGTCTG
Source organism: Dryococelus australis (assembly GCA_029891345.1). Classification (NCBI taxonomy): domain Eukaryota; kingdom Metazoa; phylum Arthropoda; class Insecta; order Phasmatodea; family Phasmatidae; genus Dryococelus; species Dryococelus australis. The sequence continues at coordinate 23,648,242 of CM057004.1, forward strand.
TGATATGAATTACAATCCTGAAGTAATGTGAAAAAAGAGCTATTGTTTTGTTATTTTGGTAGTGTTATGTTCCAACCATGCATAATTACTAGTATATGAGAAATACTGTTAATTTTGTAAACATAACATGTAATGCAGGTTTCTTCACATTAAGTGTTCTTGATCCATTATTTTTCTTGATTGAGTTCATAGTTAATTGAGCTTTTTGAAACTAACCAGAGAATAATTTTCCTGTCCTTTAACTATCAATAATTTAATGAACAGCATGCTCGTAATAAACTTAGCGACACTGTAGGTCAAGTAGCTCCATGTGGTAATATTGTTCTCTGTAGTCATACTTTAGTTATTGCCCATTAAAATCATTAAACTTAGTTCCTATGTGTTTTATGTACACGAGAGTAGAACTATCCTGTTAGTAACATATCCAGTTCCTAACAGTTTCACAGCATACTTGATCATTGCACAAAAAAAAACCAACAAGGTTAATTGCCAATTATTTTTACATATATAGTAAAAATAAAACAGTTGGCAGAAAGGTATATTATTTGCATTGCATAAATTAAATCGTATAGAAATAAAAAATTCCCATGAGATAACTCAAGTTGTAGTTCATTAATAGTTTCTTCACACTTTTCTGAAGCCCTGCTAAGTTCTACTTTCTTGTATTGATAGCGTATCATTCCACTGAATGTAAAAACATTGTCAAGTGGTTTTTCTGTTCCAATTGTCAAATGCTTTGTTTACATTTCATTCTTCAACATCCTAACAATGCTGTTGTATTTCATAAAATGTTACATAAACATTTACAATTTTTGACAATATTTAGGTATGTTTTATGACTTAACTTTGTCTGTATTGATAATTGTGCAATTGGTAAATAATTTAACAGGTTATTAAATAAAGGTGTTACATATGGTACAGCGCATTACGCACATTACACATTAATATGTTATGTCAACTATGTTTTAACTGTGGGGGGGAAACAGTGCAATAGGTATTTGACCTTTTGTTGTTGACGACATGGTTTTAGGTTGCTGTTGAAAGGCAAGCCTGACTAAAACTCTATGTAGTAGATATCTTCACCTCTTAACCATTATTATATACTTAAGACAATTTTGACTCGTTTACACACCATAACCCAAACATTAGGCTAGATCACCCACTATCCTACAGTTTCATGTTACTCTTAAACCCCCAGGGCTGCAATGAGACATGCCAGTTGGCATTGTGTATTTACATACATAGTAACCTACCATTGATTCAACTTTAATTTATATTTTTAAAAATACATAATACATAATAATGACATAGGAATTGACACTACTTAATCATATTAGGCTACGTGAAATCACTGACTATATTGTTTTTCTTCTTTTTGCTTTCTCATCGTTTTCACTTTATACAATTTGCTTTTCTTCCTGACAAATTTCCTCACAACATATTTCACCACTTCTTTTTTCTCTTGTAAGTCTTCTTTACCGCTCTAATCATTCCTTTATTTCTCTTTTCTTGACTTGCAGTTTCGTTTCTGAATAACTCATGACTCTTAAACAATTCCAGCACTTGTGTAACACATTTTGCACTTTGTTTAACATTGTCACTATCAAATTTACCTAATACATAACCATATTTTTTCCCATTTAACCCCCCCACTTTCAGAATGATACTTTGCTACTGTGGTTGTGGTATCAACAGTGGCACAAAAAATGCAAATATTTGAAATTACCCTCCGTTGGTGAAAAGTAACAACTGAACCTAACCTAAAATTCTATTGACGGAGGGTTTTTCGGGGATTAATCCCCCAAATTTTCTGCAGCATTACATGAATTTCATTTGCTTCAATTTCTAAATTATGGCAGTTGTACTCCACAGTTTCTAGTTCACCTTGAAAATTTTCAACTGTACATTCACTGCTGGAAATATTTGACAGGTCTGCATTATTGTTTTTACCTTCAGGAAAACTTTAGTTACTATTATCTACTGTACTCTGTCCATATACAGTCAATTCCAAATTTTTAGGTTCAGTTGAGTGTTTGTCAAGTATTTCCCCAAACACTGAATTTTTCCCGCCAACTGCTTATGCTCTTTTTTAAGTTCTTTCATAGGCCTACATTCTTTAAACTCTTCATTATATTCCCGAAGTTCGTTTGTCATCTCTCTTTGTTTTGCCTGAAGTTCCTGAAATATTGCCCTTTGTTCTCTCCCACGTTCTAGAACTTACTTTAAGATCAAACTCAGCTGATCGCTCATTTGTGAATTTAGTGCCATATTTCCCAATTACCTAACCTGATTATTGTACTACCGCACAATCGGCAAAAAAAAAATTACAATACATATCCAAATTATTGTGATATTAGTTTAAAAAAAAAAAAAAAAGATTGGCATGAGAATTTTACAATATTGTTCATACCTGCAATTTCTTCGGCGAAAAGTTTATTTTTACCTTGATGTAGTATCGTTCATTGACTGTACTTGCCGGTATGGAAACTGTGGGCGGTGTGTCAACTGCATTCTGTTGTTGGAAGTTTGAAGTTGACGTAGTTACACTCGCCCTGGAACACGAGTGATAAAAACACTGATGCTCCAGCAACAGCTGGGCCTGCAGGTTCTTGAATAATTTATGAGGATGAATGTCAGCACTCTTCACGTCACAGGGCGCGTGTAGAAATCCAGGCACCACTTGTAACAGGTTACTGTCCTGTTCTCTCGTCGTAGTTCTCAGTGAACACCAACGAACTAACTCAGCGTGAGTTGGAGACTGACTACATAATAATGAAAGTTTGTTGATACCAGGATTGCCAATAAATAAATGAAGTTAAATGTTTACTGGAGATTTATTGTCGTCTCGGCAAAACAAACTATTGACACTCGCAGCTGACGAACAAATAAAAAAAAACAGACAGAATGGCAGCCTTCATAAAACAAAACTTTTCACGTCAAGAGTTACGAAGACGAGAGAGAATCGTTACTTTTCTCTCCCGACGCCCTATGGACTCCTCGCACAGGCGGAAAATAAAGTTAATAGATATTTGAAATGTCCAAAATACAAAAGAAGGTTAAAGTTGCAGGCGCTGGTCAGTGCGAGTAACGTGATCACTCGTTGCAGGCTGTCCGACTGACAGCTGACAAACGATTGTGCTGCGACGAACTGTTATGATACCCGAGAAAGGTCGTGCTTCCCTATATATTGGTCGAAAGTTTCCTCATTGAAAACATATTGTTTTCGAGCAGTTGGTCACGTCAGCTAAAGGTGACCTCTGTTATTTTCCTTGTTTCACCTTGTCATGCAATGAGGTGGCGATGTGGTTAGTTTATCAACCCAGTAAAAAGGAAAAGATGCTCTATCGTCCTATGACAGCTGTTGTTGATGACTTTTACTACTGATGAAATGAGGAAAGAAAAGAATCAATTTGGAAAAACTAAAATATATAGAATACAAACAAGTTGTCATTGCCACGACCTTTCAAATATTACATGAATTACTATCCTTGACTAAAATATAGACAATTGAAATACTTCCAGAATATTCTAATTATATATATCTAGCTGCAATGCTACAAGGAGGTATCTGACCTTTTGTTATTGACATGGGTTAGGTCTGTTGAAAGGCAAGCCTGACTAAAACATATATTAAAACAAATAAGCTTACAATACAACGAAGAAAAAAAGAGGAAAAGCGTTAATACTACTCGTCTTGCTTATTTCATCACATTATCTTAGTGGCGACAAACAAGATGGTGGCTAATGTTCTAAATAAACTTGTGAATGCACACTACACTGAAACTTTTATTCCGTTCACATTTTTTCCAGCATGCGTCTTTAATTTTCTTTTCTTATTTCTGACTGGGCTTTGGCTCTCTGAGCAATTTGTTAAAGCTGTGACAATTATTCAGTTCATTGAAACATCTAAATACGTTACAATATTGTGTTTCAAACACATAGATTAAGTTTCAAAGTTATGATAAAATAACAGACATATCCTTTAAATAATTACTACTGTCATAAATGTCATTAAGGGTCAAAAACAAACCTCGTAGGTTCAACACTCTCCTTCATACATAACCAATGTAAGGCTCAACAACAAAATGGCCATTTTGTAAGAACAATCCTTCCATGCAACTGAAACAGCACACATTGAAATATTTTTACAACTCAGGAAAAAAATACCTTTATCACAACTTTGTTACTTGACTAAGTACGTTAAAAGTATGTGTACAATCGTTTTATATTATAAGTTTTTTCATCATAAGAAAGGCATTCTTCGAGCGAAGATGGTTGTAGGATCCCAAACTACCCTGGTTTGAAGAGGAAGAGAACTGGAAAGAGCAATTCGAGGCTTGGGTTGTGTTCACGTCTCAATTTGTTGGCTCCTGTTCGATCCCGAAGCCCGTCATCAGATCATCGACAGTCCAGATAAGACATTCAGAATATTCATTAAAATCTTACTTTTCCATCACCTCCATCACCAAGTTACCTGAGTGTAGAAACTTTTAAATTTATTCAAGGCCGAACGAACTGGAAAATTTCTTCCAAGTTACATTTATAAAAATTCATATTTCTTATTTCCTACATTTTGAATTTATCCATTATTTTTCGTGTGACTGGATTAATTTTGGTTCAGTTGGAATTTTATATGAACTGCTGACCCTGAGTGTCAGTTTGGCCATATTAATTCATTTTATTTGTGCGATTTGTTTAGTGAAGATGTCACAACATAATTGTGACTCCTTGTGAATCTACTCTAATTGAAACTGTAGCTTCTTTTTGCAGTTCGGTTGAACAGCATTGCAGACTGTCTTGCTGCTGATGGCAGATATTTTATACATCTGTAACTGTTATTAACATTCGCTCAGACCCAACGTTGTTCTTATAGCGTCAAATACATGTAGTCCCATCATATTGTATATATTGGTTTCTGTGTTATTCCTGTTCAAAGAGACATCTGTACATCAAACAGTGCTGTACATTTCATTATTGTATCAACCTGCAAGCTGACGTGAACAGGCAGAAAGCATTTTTGTGTATCTGATTAGGTTTGATATGTATCTATTTAAGAGTTGGAGGGAGGCATTTTGCCTTCATATACCACCAGTGTTAATTTTACTGGCAAATGTTTACAGATCAATGCACATATATTCCATGGTTTTAGTTTAACATTCAGCCTGTTTCAAATGTGTTATTAACGTGGGTCCATTATAGATAATTTATTATTTTATAAATAACTCAGGCGGATACACTAAGCATTAAGTTATTACAGGCCACAACTGTTTGTGGTTAAAATTACTAGTGAATTTCTCCAGTGTTATTAAAAAAATTTTTTTTTCTTCTGATTTTTGTATTGTGTAAAAATCATTGTAAAATTCTAAAAAGGAAGCTTATTAACTAGTAAAGTATTAGCATATTTAATATAATCTTATACTTCCTCACATCAGCATTACAAAAGCTCCTCGTGTTTTAGATAATTTTTGTTATTTAGAACTCAATCTCATAATAAACATATCTGCACCTACTAATGATTAATCAAAATTTTTTGCCCAATATTTTAACATGTAAATGTTTAGTTTTTCATGTATTTGATTGGAGTCCTACAGATAGAGAACACAGAAATTAATTATTCTTTTATACATTCATCCAAGGATTTGTATATAGTATTGCAGTAATCGCTGATCGTGCAAACGGAACCACTTATTCTCTGTTTATGATACGGTTAACATGATAATTTTGTATTCTAGTCAAAAAACATTCACATTAATTATGTATTTTTTTAACATTTTGTTGAGAACTAATCTCGTAACATCACATAATAAAACCAGCATTTAGTCACATCGTTATTCCAGGAGGATATTTCATAGCAGAGATTCTTCTTCACGCAAAGTAAATTCACAAATCCAGTAGAACCTTACTAAAATGACCATTCACAGTTTATAGAAATATCATCTTCATGACAAGTCTGTCCCTATAGATATTCTGGGGAATTTTGAACTGGTTTGAACACACCCCCAACCCCTATACTTAAAAATTTGCAATTTTTTGCATTAAGTCCATGTTCAATTATCTCTAGCACAAAAATTACATGTTTTCCCCAAATGTAAAAAAAAAAGTGTGGTGCAAGATTTTACCAAGCATTGTAAGTATAGGCTGTTCATGGTAAAGTGAGCACTTTTGAGCCCCTAGTTACTTTTTCCTTTCAAGTGTTTTTCATACTTGAACCAAATTTTAAAGTAAATATTACCATGGAAGTAATCACACACAGTGTGCATATTCCACAGTACTCTGAAGTTAATGTCTAAGGGTATAATAAAATATATTTGTTGACTATTCCAAATGAGAGTGCTTTCAAAAGTGCTCACTTTACAGTGAATAGCCTATACCATGTTATGTTGTCTGTGGTGTAAAATCAGCATTATTTTTGCATGAAATATTAATTTAATTTGATAGACATCTTCTGAATAAAATGTTACCTCATGCATGTACTTGATCTCCCCTTGTCGTCATAAATGTTTGTCACACTGTAACCAGTGTGAAGTCAGTTTTCAATGGTTTCGTGTGGGAAAATCAAGGATTTGATTCTTTAATACTTATTTACTTAAAAGGATGCACATCTTCTGAATAAATTGATGTCCTGTAAGGGCATATATGAAACCTCTGTCTAAATAATGCATAAGCACCCGTACCTCATAGAATTGTCATTAGTGGTGACCTGAAAAATTAGCAAATACGATAAAGCGTAAAATAAACGCGAATTTTGACATTGAAAATTGCGATTTTTGAGAATTTCAGCTGTAAAAATTAGCAAATACCATAAAGCGTAAACTAACGCGAATTTTGACATTAAAAATTGCGATTTTTGAGAATTTCAGTTGTAATTCACGAATTGTAAAAAAATCCTGTAGTATTTCCGCGAATTTTTATTGTTTTACGTCACGTAGTTGCTTCTTAAGACGTATTTTATGTGTTTTTGGATATTCGAATACGAATGCGTGCATAAGTTGGCCAGTAGATTTCTTCGATTTATCACCTTAGACGAAAATATGATTACTTCCCATCACGTGTATTTGCGACCTTAGATAACATGAGCGCAAGTAATGATGCATCACTTTGAGTGAACATTCTACTTGCAACCCTGCAAAAGTTAGTTCATTTGGAAAACACGTCTTTGTGTTCACGTCCACGAAGCACCATTTTATCAATGGAATTCACACGTTGTTTACGTTCGTATCGTAACATCGTCACGTTTTAACCAATCTTTTACAAAGCGAGCAGTGTAGCGTTGAAAAATTTGTTTATATGCATTTACTTACTTAGGATCTATTTGTAAATCAATTTATCACGTATTGGAAATTTGTATTGGTCCAGTAAACTGTATTTTTATCTGTAAATATATGCGGTAAAAAATGAGACGTTTTGAAGAAACGAAAGTTTTGTCAGCGGGCCTAATGAAAAAATCTGCTGTTGAAAGTTTCGGTAGTTAAAAAACGTATGGGCAGATTTTTTTTTCTTTTTCTGTTTGTACAATGCACTTTATATTAATTTATTTTAAGAGTTCTTTCATAGATGTGTATAAATTGTTCACATTATTCTTTTCATGAAACAGTATACCCTTGCCAGTGCATTGTGACTATTCCAGGTGATAGGCAGAATATAAAATCTACAGTAAAATATGAACTTGTTTTCAATGTTGTCTGTTGACAAACCGTTGTCTGTATTAAAACCATAACTGTATATTTCTATGGGAGTTACGAATTTTTGTACGGAAATAACAATAGATAGAAAACACTGCTTATCGATAGGAATAACATTGCCAATTTCAGGTTTTATGAATATAGTGAGATATCCTAAATTATGTATGGCGTTATAAAGAGGACATCAAAAATTGGAGCGATTGTCATGCAGAAACCTGCGTTTTTGTAGCAAGAAAGTAAAACCTAATTTTTCAGGTCTCTAGCCATTAGTAACTACTGAATGTAGTAATAAATCCAATTTTAATTGCAGACTTCAAGCGCCTCTGTCTGGAAAATTACAGGTTTGAAAAATGTATTACTATTTATTCACTTCAAAATGTGATGTAGGGATTGACAAGGTTCAGTTACCATTAGGCCTAAGTAACATTACTAATGTGGGCAGAGTTGCTTCATTTGTGCTGGGTGAGTCTTTGGAGGGTACATGGGATGTTACGTGTGATCAATAACCTGCCAGGAACCTACAGACCACACCCATGAACTGTTTACCTCCCTTCCTCCCCACTTCATCATATTCACTTGTTATAAAGGTGAGTTCAGGTAGTTTACGGTCTGTGCTCACAATGAAGCTATTTATGAATTATCCATGGTTCTGAGTGCTCCTGGATGTCAATACATCATATTAGAATGTGTATTATTTCCACTTAAAATTATTCCATTTAGTAACATTTATTTTTTGCCTTGTTGCTGAAGTGGGAGGGAAGACATGAAACATGAAATTGCAAGACAGTCTCAGTTATTGCAGACTGAATCAAAATTATTCTGAAGCAGAATCGCTGCACATGGAAATGTTACTTTAAAAAATATAGAGCTCACGAAAATATAAAAATCCCCAAATTTGTTTGTGACTTTGTATATTAATATTTTACTCATGAAATAAGTACTAGTTATTTTTGGGGGTGTGACTTCCGAAGAACGCACGATCAAGCTGGCCAACAGATGGCAGTACAGTCTGCTATTCCACTGTTTTATTCTAAAGTGTCTATAACATCTTTTTAAAAGTAAATTTTTCATCTTGTACTGACTCAAATTGATTCAGGTTTAAAAAATATTGTGGCAAATTAATTTCGAAATATTTTGTGACAGATCTCCAGCCTCTTTAATTAATATGTCCCACACCCTACAATAGCCACACTTAATGGTTGGGGTACCACCACCAGTTTGAAATAGTAGTTTCAATAAATGGCTGAACAACCAAACAGCAGGCTTACTACCTCGCCACTGTACTGAGAGGCCCCACACTGAGCATACTACAATCTTTGCCAGAGCGACATCAACTAGACTAACCCCACCCCCACCCCCCCAGTTCATGGTCTTGGAGTATGTTTCGGCAACTGGTACCTGCGAAATGTCCACCATGCACAACTGTGAAGCCACACCCAGCGACCAGGTGAGCCAGTGCAGTAGCTGTGGCAAGACATTGTGCAGCTCTCCCACTTATCTCTAAAAGGGTGCTCCGAGGAGGCCGTGCGACATCGTTGCAGTCGGCTTTTTCATTGACGCCATCGCCGACACAGGTATGGCAAGTGGTACGTCTGGCTGCACCCCACACCATGCAAGAGACAATTTTCCGAGCACTGCAGGTGGAGTCAGTAAGACGGGGCTGCACCTTTGCGTCCGGTATGGGAGAGACGTTGAAGGAGTTACAGATGGATGAGAAAGACATCGTTTCCAGAGCCTTGCTCCCCCTTCCCCTGCTAAGCAGCCGAAGTGTTGGTCATGTGGACAGCCTGGGCACCTGAGAGCATACTGCCCGCAGCAGCGAGATAAAGAGGCAGGTGAGAATAGAGCTCGTTCAGAAAACTTGTAAACGCCGATCTTGGGGGGGGGGGGGGCGAATGTCGGTGACTGTTGGAGGGAAGGCCCGATGTTCTTATATGTACAATCGGTAAAGCGGTATTGGGATGCAATACTTGTGCAGGGGAGCCTGAATGATGTTCCTTGCCAGATGGTCATCAACACTGTGGCGAACATAACAGTAATAAGAATAGACATCCTCGTCCCTGTCCCCAGAGATCGCTCAATGACAACATGGAATGGTGCTATTGACTACAGTAACAGGTGAGACGTCGCCAGTTAAAGGTAAGAGGAAAGTGATTTTGAAGTTTGTTGACCTTAGCATAGAGCACAATGTTTACATAGAAGAAATAGAGGATGAATGTCTTTTGGGACTTGATGTACTTTGTGTACTGGGGTGCTGTATCATTACTCAAGTCAATGTGCTACTTGTAGGCAGTACAGAGTTTGTGGTGTTGGCATGCCATGATTTGTCTCCTCAGTTAGCTGCCCAGTAGTATGTGGTTAACTTGCTGTGCTGCAGGCTTCTAGCGAAATTAATATTTAAGGCAGATCTCAAGGAAAATTTGTCAGATGTTTGGGTCTAACTGAGACAGCAGAGAAGATTAGTGTCCTGTCGGGTAAAGTAGTTGTGGCAAGAAATTTGGTTTCTTTTATTCTGACAGTTTTCCAATTAGAATGACAAATATCTCCGATAGTGCCATGGGTCTGGAGGAGGGGGCGTTGATAGTTGTTTCCAAGCAGGTCACACAGGTACTTCAATGTATTCCAGAGATTCTAAAATAGAATGAATAGCATTTACTCTACTAGAAATATTGGATGAACTACTAGCACGTACAATAGAGAATCTTAACTGGTGACAGAAGAAGGCCGTATGTATTACTGCAGAGAAAAAGGGGATACCTTTCCAAATAGACCAAATGACCTTGTAATGTCTAACATGACCTGTCACCACACTGATACAGTCGATCCCAATGCGACTGCCACTAGCTTCGTATAAGGCAGTTGAGGGAATTCTGAAGGAGTTAGACATGATAGAATCATATATTATCATATGGTCGTCACCCATTGTAGTTTTTAATAAGAAAGGTGGCTTTGGAAATTTTGTGTAAATTTTCGCCACCTTAATAATGTAACAAAAAGAGACTTATTCATATCCAAGGACTAGATGACACATTAAACAGCCTAGAAGGTTCACTATGATGTTTTTCTTTGGACATGAAGAGTGGGTACTGGCATTGCGAGGTGGCTCCAGAGGACCAAGAGTAGACTGACTTTTGTATCCAAGGGAAAGAAAGCTAGCAGTTTCGGGCTATATAATGCCCCTGCCACCTTCGAACACCTGACGCAAAAAGTTTTGCCTTCAGATTTCTGTCAAGTTTTTCTAGATTACATTGTTGTGACAGGAAGGAGATGCAAAAAGCACCTATCTCACTAAGAGACTGTATTCCAGAAAGTTGTCGTAGCAAACTTGAAACTGGTTCCCAAGAATTGCCACCTGTTTCAAAAGAAAATGGATTTCTTGGGACATGTAATGTCGGCAGATTGGATTGAAACATACCCCGACAAGACCAAAGCAATAAAAAATTGGCAGACGCCAACTGACAAAACTGAAGTGCAGAGTTTTCTGAGATTATGCGCCTACTGCTGTCAATTTATACCTGGTTTCCCCACGATTGCTAAGCCACTACATGAACTGACTGAGGCAAAAATGAGATTTCATTAATCTAAAGAAAATTCTGATATCCCTTGCAGTCCTGCATTTGCCGAAAAGTGAGTATGTATTCATTTTGGACATTGATACTAGTGATGCAGGTATTGGAACTGTGCTAACACAGGTATAAGACCAGAAGGAAAGACCACTAGAATACTTCAGTAAGGTATTGCATAAACTTGAGAGAAATTAATGTTTTATATGCAGGGAGTTTCTGGCAATGGTGAAGGCAATTTCACACTTCCACATCTAACTTTATTGCAGACATTTTCTTCGAAGAACCGACCATGCTTCATTACACACGCTATTACATTTCAAGAACCCCAAAGGTCCTATACCCCCTGGATACAGCATCTTCAAGAAATACAGCACAGATCTGGACGCCTTCACAGTAAAGCAGATTCGCTTTCTATGAGGCCATGTGAGACATTTTGTCGTCATTGCTGTGCTGCTTTTAAAACAGACACTCCCCTTTTTTGGGCATGTTAGAGAATTTCCTTTGGTACTATTAAGAATTTTCTTACATTTAACTTTATTATTTTCTTTCCAGTTTGGGAGATTTTGCTATTTCCTTTAATTGAGCCAATTTTGCCCTTGCTTTTCCGTAACGTATTTTGTATACTATCCCTGTTAGTTAATCAGTATTTGGTCATTTTAGAAAGTATTTTCCTTTTAATATTATCCTGTATTACAATTTATTTTAATCCACATTTTGCTCATTGCGGCACCTCTTGGGACTTGTGTAATTCTGTTACCTTAGTGTGTGTGTGTGTCAGTGGTTTTGACGCATCGCTTTGCAATTTATTGGATTTTGTTTAGCCCTTTTGCATTCCGTTTTACTTTTTGGGAGTTCATTTCGTGCGATATTTCGATAAACTCAATTGTTTTTTCCAACATCTAATTTGAGTAATTTGACTTGTACGTGTATAAAACTTAATATTTTTTGTTAATCACTGTTAACTTTGATAATCACTGTTCCTGTGACTAAGTTTGTTACTCTGGCCTTTATAGTTATTAGTTTGCCAACTTGTGTGTCAGTATATTTGGTATACAACATTTCAGCATAAATACAAATTACAAACATGATAAATTAAGTGATTTATTTTATTGGCCAGAATTTTAGTAAAGTTTTCTCCATTTAAAGATTCCTGAAATGTTATAAAAAATTGTGCGCTTCCTGACTTATCTCTGTATCGACTAAGATACAATATCATAAAAGGTCCCGTTTTATGTGAAATATCATTCGTTGAATTTGTATTATGTTAAAATATGTTATTAATTTTTTACTTTACTTTTGTCAGTTCGTTAAATTTTAATTACGTGTTTATTTACTTTAATTTCGTTACTTGTTATTTATCGATTGTAGCCATAACTGCCTGAATCGATATCTGGTCTAAGACCACTTCTTTCAGTCTCGTTTCATTCGTCTATATCGTTTAAAACGGCGTGTCATTCTTTAAAAACTGATCTCGTCTGCATCATGATGACCCTTCGATAATTTAGAACCTTCGCTGATTTTGATAAGTGTGGCTTGTAACCCTGTTTGTGCGGCAACTTTTAAGCCATTTAGTATTGGCAGTCCATTGTTATTTCTTTTATTTAGCGATTCCTGTGTAGGGCCTATCTTTAACATGGCCTAAGATGTGACAAGCTGTGTTTTGGTGTCCGCCTTCACTATCTTCATGGATCGATAACTTTTCTACTTTCCGAGGATCGTCTTGGGGTTGCAGGCGTTTTCCTACTTCCTACTGCTGCTTTCAGGCCAAAACATTTTTGTTATAGGCTGTTCACAGTAAAGTGAGCACTTTTGAAAGCCCTCTCCCTCGGAATAACAGTCAGTAAATATATTTTATTTTAACATTAAACATTAACTACCGAGTGCGGTAGAATATACAGACTGTGTTTGTTACTTACATGGCAATATTTATTTTAAAAAGGTGGTTAAAAGATTAAAAATTGCAGAAAATAAAACGTAACTAGGGCCTCAAAAGTGCTCACTTTACAGTGAACAGTCTAAAATACTAAGCATGTCTTTGGACTAACCTACTCGTTTTCAACCTTTTGTCTGCAGTCCGACATTACTGCGACCATTTCTAGTGTCGAAGCAGTTTTGGCTTTTGAACATTTAAAATAACACCCAAAAAAAGAAGAAAATGTAACTTAAGATTACAGTACATCTGCTTCAACTCTGGCATTGTGCCATCTTAAATTTAGTGAGATTGTAACTTAAAAATGTTGTGTTCAGCCCTAAGTCGCTGTCACCTTAACCTTTAAAAGTATGTTTGTTTAATCTGGATCTTGTTTGTAAGTTTATCAAATAAGATTAAAGTTAATGAATAATTGATATGGTGTAGGCCTGTTGCCTAGTGAACAAAAGATTTATATGAAGGTGTATTCAATATTACAGAGATATTTATTTTGATTAAAGTGTTATACTATGACATCTTGATTTCGTTTTTATTTGATCACCTTTTGGCACCTAACCTAACTGAATTAATATCGTAATTTAAAACTGCTTTTACAATGCAGACAAAACTATTAAATATGAAAATTAGTGTAAGTTTGCAGGAATGGGCCAGTGGTCCGCCCTGTGTTTTCTGGTATTTTGTAACGCTGTTGGAAATTATAGTACATTTTGGCTTGCATATTTCTGACTAACCTTTGGTAAGTATACGTGCTGGTCACAACCAGGTCCACAGACAATTCTGATAGCTGTTGTTCGCCTTTTGTTTTGTGTCGGTATTCAGGGGCGTTTGGTTCTGGTGCGATTTTCTTATCGCGCTTCCAAACTCCTGAATTGCGGACATCAGGAAGTAAAGAGTGGTGAATTACTGAAGGTATGGAAGACAAGAATTCATGGTTCTATATCTTGTGATGTGACATCAACCTGGAATGATGAGGTTATTAGGAAAAACCAGCTGAATGATCCCACTTTGCAGCTATTATTAAAGTGGAAAGTAGTTGGCTGTCTGCCAAAAGGGAAAATATAATCTAGTCTGAGCACAGCAGTCAAAGCGTACTGGACACAGTGGAATTACCTCGAGCTGAAAAATGGTGTACTTTACAGAAACTGGGAAAGTAATGATGGAGAACACATTCATTTACAGTTGATCCCATCAGGAATTCAGGGTTCCTGAAGTCTTAAAAGAACTATAATGGTGTAGCCAGTGGACACTTTGTGTTAATAAGACACACTAAAGAATTAAACTGAGATTCTACAGGCTGCACTGTCAGAAGGATGTTGAGTAGTGGTGCTGAATGTTCAATACCTTCACTGCGAGGAAAGGCCAGAGGACAAGTTCGTCTCCAGAAATAGAGTGTTGGAGCCCCATTTGAGAGGATGGCAGTAGATATTCTGGGCCCCTTGCCTGTCACATAAAGAGGTAATCAGTATCTACTGGCGGACGAAGATTACTTTACTAAGTGGCCTGAGACCATTCCTCTCCTAAACCAAGAAGAACGAACTGTGGCCGATGCACTTATAGAGCATATCTTCTTGAGATTTGAGGTGCCACTAGAACTCCATTCCAATCAGGAAAAATTTTTTGAAGCTGTGGTCTTCCAGGAGGTAACAAAAATTGTGGGCATGAAAAAGACTAGGACCACAACCATACACCCTCAGTCGAATGGAATGGTCGAGAGGCTTAACTGCACTCTTGAGTAGTACCTGTCAATCTTTGCGGCAGACAACCAAAAATGCTGGGATTCAAAGATGCCATTGTTTCTTCTTGGTTACTACTCAGCAGTTCGTGAGTCCAGAATGGTAACACCATAAAGGATACTATTTGGAAGTGAGCTATACCTCCCATGCGACCTGCTGTTTGGCCAACCGACAGAAAACGAAGCTGCAGCTTCTGATTATGCCAGCAAATTGCATAACATGTTTGTTTGCCATTAATGATTTTTCTCACCAACTTCTCAGAATAAATGGTGACAGGATGAAGTTGCTGTATGTTAGGAGAATGCTAGGCGAGGCATTTCAAAATGGACAACCGGTGTGGCTGTAAAACTCACAAGGAGAAATGGGTGCTGGCCGAAGCTACAGAAATGTTGGGAAGGCCCCTACAAGATTTTGAAAAAGATCAATGATGTCGTCTTTAGTATTTGTCATCAAGGCTCTCTGAATGAAACCATAAGGTTGTCCACATCGACTGACTGGCACTCTACTTAGGTCCTGATGTTGCAGAGTCTCTTCAGGATGAACAGACTTTAGGAGGGTGCAGTGTTATGTGCTGACTAGTTTGCATCCCATGTGAGTAAGTGGAAGTGAAAGACAGAAGTTATATAACAGCAGCAGCAGCAGCTGCAAGCAAAGGATTGTTTTGAATAATCAGGCAAGCGATAAGCCGGTGGCCACATATTTGTTACCACATATTTGTTACAGAAAGTGAGCTAACATGATCATATCTTTAGCGGTGCACACGACTGACCCTATTTATATTGATTTCTGTGTTTATCTGAAGAATGCTCTTTATAACTGACCTTGTTCTCTCAGCATGACTCGGGGTGCTTAGAACCCTCCAGAGGGTCAGGGCGGATGCTATATATGTGTGACAGGACTCCAAGTCGGAGAGTTGATGAGTGAATGAGTGGCTGAATGCCGTGCGATAGAAGACAAACAGCAAGAGAAGTGACCAGCAGAAATGAAATCAGTGATTGCGGGTATCAAGCAGTAAAGTGTGTTGCTGCCAGCCTGGAGACTATTTGACTAGATGCGTGAGTAAAAAGACATTACAAATGGTGGCTACAGATAGACTGAACAAACGTTAATATTAAGTAGAAGTTTTGACTCTAACCAACAGAGACAATTAAGAATGACGTGACTGGTAGTTGCAATGGACGTTAAATACTGTGCTCGCTGTTAAATAAGAAGAGTAAAAGTGGAGACATTATATTTAAGGTTGTAAATAATAGCTGAGAGAATAGATTAGAAATCAAATTTAGTTTTTTTTTTTTAAATTAAGAGATCTATCGCTCAGGAACTGGGCGATGTCCTTGAGGCATCCGTGTAACAATATAAAGACCTATTTAACTTAAGATGCAGAATTTCACTTAAGTAAAATTCTCATAGACATGAAATTTAGAGGTGATTTAAATATCAGTGCCGGTGACAATGCTCGAGAAAAGCTGTTACTGGCAGTTACCTGGTGTCAAAATAGTGGTTGTTTATAATAATATAGAAAAGTGTTCCACACTGCATGAAGGTGTGTTAGATTTACTTGCTTTCTTTGAGCATGTCCCCAACATTCCCTTATGGTATGCCAATAGTACTTTCAAAATTATGTGATGCAACGATGACACGAAGTTTGTTTAAACTTCGTTTTACAAAAAAATTCCGGGGACGCAGTGGTGTAGTGGCTAGATCAGTTGCCTTCCACTAAGGCTAAGGGTCATTACTGGGTCTTAGCATGTGGGAAAAGTGATGGACGTTGATGTTGTCATTGCCTGGGGGTTTTCAGGGTCCTCCTGTTTGTCGCATTGTTACATTATGTCTCCCCTTCACCTGCGTCTGTCTTTACCATCGCTAGTGCTTAAGACAGCTGTTAAGAACTGCTATCTCACCAACAGAACAATGATTTTATACATAAAACGAATCGTATTAAGCTGTACCTTTGCCACATTACAATACTTAGAGGAAGTGTAAGAAACTTTAAAATCACATATTAAATGCCATTAGCACAAGACTGCAGTCGGAAAGAAACAAATTTAGGAAGTCCTTATTAGGAACAGCTTTCTGTGCGACTTTGTTGCAAAGTTAAGAGAAACAGGTTCTGATGCTGAAGTGCATGGGACCTGCTTCAGTCGTAGGCCTACTTCATTAGGATGGAGATTTACATTCTCGGCTGGTCTCAGTATTATTTTCCTTAAGCAAGATTGGAGTAGACTGTTGGGGCCTCTACAAAGTTTTGGACCTTTCAGGTTAATCCGATAATTGTACCCAATATGAGCGAGGTGATGGATGCTAGTCCACGATAACCCCAGGCTCTCACTTGTCATGTTTGTGTGTTTTACAACCACATTTCCCCCTTAATGAAAGTTACCTCCTGCCATCTGGCAGTTTTGTTGTACACACCCTTCATATGCTGCTCCTTGGAAATTAGCACTTTAACAACATATTTTGGGGAAATGTATAATGCAGACCGTTTAGCCTTAAATTTCCTAATAAATAACAACTGAGGAGACTAATATAGGCAACAAAAATTTTTTTTCTATAATCACGAAGTAAGGTTCTGTAGTCAGTACCCTGACTTTTGTGCAACAGCATTTTGCTCATTTTTACAACCATTTCTGCCAGACTATTATTGCGAGAAAACTGAGGGCTGCTGGTTTGGACCTCAATTTCACTCTGGGCATGCTACTGGCGACATAGAGAATTAAATGGCACATTGTCAGCCAGTAGAATGCACGGAAAGCCATGGTTACTGAAGACCTGTTGCATGGCACTTGTGACAGCGAAAGAAGTTTTTTTCAGAAGTTCACAAATATCTATCTATTTGGAGTATGGGATGGGATGTGGACAGAGGAGCTGTTTGTAATTAGCTGAGTGGAACTTTTCACAAATTCAGCATTTTTAGATGAAATGCACAATGTCTGCAGACATTGATGGCCAATAGAACAATTGTCTGCCTTTAGACTTAGTCTTGGATTCCCCACAGTGCCCTTCATAAAGCAACTGCAGCACAGATGGTCTTAAAGGTTCTCGAACAACAACCTTATCACCCAGGTAGGCTAAACCATTTTCAGAACATAAAATCGTCTCATTTTATAGTAAGGTTTGCAAACCAGAAGAACTGCCTTATAGGGTGGCTATTCTGACTGACAAAATTTGGAAACATGACTGAGGACAGCATCATTAGTGGTTTCCAACTGGAACTGAAGCAAATGATTTTCAGACATGGGTAGATGCTTACTGATAGAATGGACAACCTCAACCATCATGGGATTGTCACTTACCTCGTCTGGAAGTTACAATCGGGATAGGTGATCTGCAAAGTACATAAATTTACCAGGTAGGTATGTGACATGTAGGTCCTATTTCAGCAATTTAAGACCTAATGCTGAATGTGGGCTGAGCCTATTAGATGAATGGACTTGACCATAATGTTAACGAATGGCTTGTGATCCGACTGCACTAGTACCCTCTTACCACAAACATAGTAGTGGAATTTAGCTGTGGTAAAGGAAACTGCTTAGTGCTCTTTCTCTATCTGAGAATAGCACTTCTCGATCTCTGTAAATTATCTAGAGGCAATGTGTACTGGCTGGAGATACTTTGGGCCCTCCTGAAACAGAGTAACACCCAGCCCACTCTGTGGTGCATCATACTGTATAGCAAGTTGGGCTTTGGGATCATAAGTTGCAAGGACAGGTGCACTAGTAATCAGTGACTTAAGCGCAGAAAATGCCTTATCATTGCAGAGAAGACACACCCATTCCACATAAGATTCCATTCCACACAGTAGACATATGAGGGATATAGCAGCGAACCAAGTTGAACATACCCAAAGATCTTTGCATTTCTTTACGATTACTGGGAGCCTGTAGACTGGCCACTGCTCGAATTGTCTCGGGAACTGGTGACATGCCTGCAGCAGAGAATATCTGACCTACATACCATACTTCAGACACCTTGTACTGGAACTTACCTGGATTAAGCGACTCGCTACACATTCCACCACTTGTTGAGCAAATTTATTGTGTTCATCTCCTGTTTCGCCTGCGCAGAGGATGCCATCAAAGAATGTCGCAACTCCTGGAATAGAAACAAAAGTTTCTTCAATAATTTCTTGAAATTTTGTTGGGCATTGGTAATGACATATGACTGGTAAATATCTGTAACAACCAAATGATGTCAAAAAACAGTATTTGTAGGATGAGTCTTCGTCTAGTTGTACTTGATGTGATCCTTTTTTAAGGTCACTCACAGAGTAATATTTTTCCCCGTGAACTTTTCAGACATTTCTTCTAAAGTTGGTATCTCATGGTAGTCTCGGACCACCACCTTATTGCGGTCAGTGTGTTTCAAGCATAACCTCAACTTTCCAATTGATTTTTCAACAACCATTAGATTGCTCATCCAAGCACTAGCATCAAGTTTGTCGATTTTACATATAATACAGGCCTGATTGCACTGGGGACTCTCCTTGGAGGCTTATATACAGGATTCCCACAATCACGAACATTGATTGGACAAACTTGTGGGAAACAACCAAGACCTGTAAACACTTCACTGTGTTCCTTTATAAACTTGCATTTTGCCTCTTCACATGCAGAACGGACGCTTTTTACAAGATTGAAGTTGATGCAAGACTAAACCTAACAACTATGGAGTACTGTCTTAATCAATTATCACGTACTCAACATATGACTTCTGGCTTTTTAACAGAAAACGCAAATCAACCACTCCCTTAGCTGCAAGAATAGTACCACCCAGGCTTCAATTTTGAGGGATTTTGGCCTAACTTTAAATTCTTTCATAATGTTCCTGAACACGCTAAGAGGTAAAATATTTATTTCAGTCCCTGGGTCCAGTTTTATGGTCACTACTTTACCTTCGATTAAAATATGTTCCCTCCACTCATTATATTTAGTTGTTTCAGTCCCTTTCGGATAAACAAAATTGACAGTCACAGCATCACAGTATAGATATTCACTAGAAGAATGAACCTCACTAACTTTATGAACTCCACACGATACTGCAAAATAATTCATAATACCATGTTTTGCACATTTTCCCCATATCCTGGGCACTGTCTAGCTTTGTGCTTTGTCTGACACCTAGAACAAACTTACTCACTCCCCAAAATTACTGCTAAGTATAGGGCATGAAGACTTCTTATCTTTGGCAGATTAAAAATTACAATTAGCACTACCACTAGCACATTCCTTGCTTGGATCTCTTTCGCCTGCTGTTGACTCTGCTCTACCAGACGGCAATGTGCAGCAATTTTAGTAAAGGTAGCATTTTCCACCCTTAGCAGTGACTCTCAAACAGACACACCTCTGATGCCCTGGACGATGTGGTCAATCAGCACGTTTTCCTCTTGTGACACTGGGCGATCATAACCACATGCTTTTATCAAATGATGGCAATCAGTTAGGAAATTATCAAATGACTGCCCCTTGTTTTGTACATACTGATTAAAAACAAACCTTTTGTAAAGAGGATTTGTTTTTGTTTCCATAAACACTCGTATGCGTCCTTTACTTTAAAGTACACTACGGTAACTTGTCCTCTGATGCGATGTTGGAAGTTTCGAAGAGAACTCTTCCTTGCGAGCCTAGCAAATTCTTAAGAAGTGCGATCTTGATTCTATCAGAGCTCTCATCCTGGCCAGTTGCAATTAAATTATTTTCAAAGTTGCCTTATATACTTCCTGGTCTTTTCAGGCCATGAGACTTTCCAAATTGACACTGTTTGGAAGCTTCACGAGATTTAGGCCAACCAATGCAAAATATTTATGGTACCTACAATATTGTCACAATGACGAAATAGTTAAATAAGATGGTCACTTACACACATAATTAGTGCAACACCAAAATTTCAAAACACGTGGCAAATACCAATCGTGTGCTTGCAGGTTAGCTCACTCATACTCCAGAAGCCCGGCGTAAAAGGTAAATACTAAATAACTCCACTCGACTACACCGTGTTTTACTTAGGTTATAGAGAATGTTGTTAAATTACAATTGCACTTATTGCAAATACAACATACTTCTTTATTGCTCACGAGCTTGCATTACATTGCCCTAACCGGACATCTCGACATAACAATGCATATCTTTCTGGACTAGTACACGACGACCACAATGCACTTAAACAAAAAAAAAAGCTTAAGTAAGTGCCCGACATAGAGCAAAAATTGAGTTAACAAAGAGTTTGCAATTAAAGAAAATGAGACAATAAAAGAGATTTGTCAATAAAAGTTACAACAAGAACAAGAAATAGCTAAACAGGAGAAACTTTAAACAGAGCTCTTAACTTTGGAGATCCTAAAACTGAAGACAGAACTAAGTAACTAATGTGTTATATGTTTTGTTTAGTTCGCAACATCTGTTTTTTGGGTATATTCGAAGACATTTTCAATTAAAAACACTACTGGTGTTTGTCACATTCTTGATTTGAATTAGGCCTACAAAAGCAACTCGTTTAGTTTACATTTATATCTAATGTTAATGCAGAATAGTTGTCATAAAGGAAAAAAAATAAAACAATATAGTCTGTTTGACAATCATGTGTTTGGCCTAAGGCGAAAGTGTACTTTAACCTCTTCATCATAAATTTCAAAATTATTTATTCTATTATGTAAGCATCACAGACGACAATAAAATCCTCGTCATCACTTTACTCTTCAAAAATCAAATTGTATTTTGCCTGGGCCATTTTCTCTTTATTCTCGATGAAAAAACTATGCCCTCTTGTCACCTCCCCAAAAATTTGTTTATGTTTTACAGTTTAATCCCGATAATGTGACTTAAACCACCAAACTCGATGAGTTAATACTTCATCGAGATATTGAGAGAAAATCGAGAATAATGTGTTTGGCGAAATGCAAAATACAGATAATCGAGATTTTTTAGCAGTTAATCTCGATAAAATATAATTATCTCGCATGGTGAAACCTGCCCTTAGTCCACCCTTAGTGCAGACCATGATCTTCTATGGCCGTAGTCCAGACTAAAGGTTGTTTACGGTTGACTTAACAAAATAAGTTCGGAGTGTTCTTAAGATATGATTCAATGTATTCAAGGATATTAGTTTATGACTGTCATATGCGGATCTTGACGGGTCGTTTGCGTTATTGACGTGACTTAAGAGATTGTAATATTTTATATCATAAGTACAAGTCAAAACGAATAAGCCAATCAGAGCAGAGCGACAGTTGTTGGAAGGAAACTATATTTACATATTGTATTTGGGTTATGACTTATTGTGAAATCGCATGAAAATAATTATTTTAATCGAGAGACAGTATCCTCTTAATTTAAAGAATATTTCATGGTCATGTTTTCGTTTGCAGAAGAGGTTATTGAATTCGCTTTAATTAACATTTTTAGATTTATTGATGGAAATGCCTACGGTTGGCATTGGCTTCATTTTCTGTAAGATTTCAATTGTTTTAAAATGATTACACAAGCAGTAATCTATGATAATTAACAATATGTAAATTTTACATTTTTCCCTATTTTTCCAGGTTATTTTGGTTGCTTTCATTTGATACAATTTTGATTGGCTAGATTCAACAGTTGCTAATTCAATCTTAAATTGCAAATCTTATTATTGTCTTTTTCCATGTGTTTATCGAGTCATTAAGTACAATTCTTAATTCTTCAATCTTTAAACGTAAACCCACCTTAACCCCAGACCAAATCAGAGGAAGTTAGTATCACGCCATTTTCCAAATGGTCAAGAAGGAAGTCGTCACTCGCGGAAATGGTCAATTGCCAGATTTCTAAATAGAACTAGAGTGATAATCGATACATTACAAGGTGCAATGATTGAATTTAAATATTCATGAAATGATTTTGGTTGAAGAAATCTGACAAAAGTTAAAGTATTCAATTAGTAATATTTTAAACGCAACGAAAATATTTTGTCAATGAAATTTCTAACTGAACTTGTCGTTTTTGACAATGCTGAATTACCACAATAATAACCATTAATAAAATGTACGATATTTGCCAAAATAAATGTTTTAACAAAATTCTAACAAGTAAAACGAATTGATCAATAAACCAATCACAGAAATGACCATTTAAGTTGATTAACATAAAATTTTAACACAGATTAATGAGATAGTAAATATAACTGAAACACTGTGAAATACAATAGTAACATACTGGGTCACAGTAACAAAGACTATTAAAGGATCACATTCGATCAAAATAATACATTTCATCACTTACATTAAGCAAAATAAAATAGCGAAACCAGACATGGGTTTTGCCAAACAATTAAAATATAAAGAAAAGAATATAAATAACAAATTATACAATGTACAAAATAAACTAATAGCGGGTGTCACGAAAGGTAGCACAGGGTAATTCACTGTCATAGGTGCATATTTCGAATAAATATAGTCTACGTTAATTTGCTGCCTAAACTAACATATATTTGTAAACAACGAATCACAATTTTCGGTACTTCATCCATACCTTGTTATCACTCTCGTGTGTAGGCGAATCACTGGACTGGATGCATATTTCCAACAAACATAGTCAATTATTTAATAACTTGCTGCCTAAACGACTACACGACTTATCACATTTGTGGGTAATTCAGCCACACCTTGTTTATCACAGATCGTGTTTGGATGAATCACTCTGATGGGTGAATATTTCACTTGAAAAGGATTATTTCCACTCACAATTTTTCCCGATTAGTTTAATACAATTTATGTTATATTATATGCTTCACTGTATCGGGTACAGCCTAAATATACTACCACATACCAACACCATAATTCTACATGTCACTACAACCTCTAACATACATAATTATTAATTACAAATTGTAAAGACTAGGTACCTACTACAGAATCCTGACCTAATATTATCTAACTACAACACATTTCTACCTATATATATCAACACTTACTTTTACCAACATACCCATTTTCTGCCAACATGTATAATGCCATACTCATTTTCATTATCCGATGTGGAACATATCGTTTCCACAATGGTGCCTATATAATTTGAATTCGAAAACACCATCACGCACCACATATTTATGTTTTAGCTCTGTGCACTATTCCATACCACTTAATTTTTATGATGCATAATATTTTATCACTCTACATGTTACGAATCAATTTCATTACACACTGATGCGTATAATAACATAATCTAAAACACACACTTTTTCCCTCAATAATCAGAATGACGGAACAAAATGGCATACATGTTTTATTATTCTACAAAAGGAAGGAACATACAGTTCTACAACTTACAAAATCAAAAATACAGAGCTGCTCCAAGTTGGTGATATGGGTTCCGGTTTTTTTTCCATCTACCAACCTAATAAACTATACGTCCAATGTCCTGGCGTCATCAACTATGTCACACTTATAATCAAATATGTGGTATCGAAAAATCAGATAATCCCAAAGCTCCCCTTTCAGAGCGAGGGCTACTTCCCCCTGGGACCATGAACGCAGGGGTAGTATACTGCACCAGGTTTGTCGTCAGACACTCCTTATTTACCAGTGGAGTATTGAGAGCCAGAATAAGGCGAGAAACGAGCCCTTAATTGGGCGTAAGTCTTCGGCCTGGTCAGGTTTGTCCTCCACCACAAGGGAGGGGAGGGACTCCTTCTGTTCGCCTGGCGACGGCCACTGGTGAGGTGGTCGTTGAAAACCCATTTGTGCCATGGGAAATAAGTGGGAGCACAAACTGATCAGGTTGGCCTCACCAGTGGTTCTCTCTGGTGTTCCGATCAATAGTGGTTGGACTCATGCTGGCAGTTGTTAACTCCACAATCTGGAAGAAGTCCGGAGAGGTTCCCCCTCTTGTTGAAGGACTAGGCAATGAGCAGCAGCATGCTCTGGTTTGTGCCCTGGAGAGGCACTAGGGGTATGGATAGAACCCTGGCTTGACCATACACTTGGTATCTGAGGGCAGGGGTCTCAGAACCTTATGTCGGGGTGGCTTTAAATGTGCATGTGAATCAGGTTGGGGCTTTGGATCTGTTCAATGCATGCATGAATAAGGGTCACATGCGATGAGAGGGTGTGATCCCTCTCCCAGATATTGGGCGGTCGTGGCAGCAGTAAGGTCTTGCGGCTAAGAACACCACATAACACATGAAAAAAGTACAATGGCTGAGAAGCCACTCTGTATGTTGGAAAACAGTGATGATCAGTAGAGCTAAGATGAAAATTCCTATATTATTGCTGTATTGATTGTTCTAATTTTTGAATTTTTGTGGAATTCTTAATATTGCTCAGGAGGAAATTTTAACTAATTTTAGATTAGCATTTTTCAAGCATGAAATAAAACTGTATGGAAATATTTTTAAATTAATTATGTGTTTTAATGTACTGGAGACCATTCCTTACAACATGTAAGTAAAAGTGGTTCAAACCTTAAACTTTAATAGTGTATAAATTTATTTATGTATCAATTAGATTTTCTATTTTTGGAATGTCATCAATTTTAATAGGATATTCATAAATATCAATTACTTTATCAATATTAAGCCCCACATTTCCATATTTAGTAACTCTTTGCGGGTATTTTTCTGCTGGATAGAATGCTGATTTTATTGAGCAAAAAAAAAACATTTTTGATCAATATTTTTCACATTATTACATCCTTGTTTATTCTTAATAAATCCTGGTATATCAATATATAATCCCCCATTTAAATGATTACACTTATTTATAGCTAATTTAATTTCAATTACTCTGTCTAAAGTCCATCCTGAACCACTTTTTTAAATTCAGGTAATTGTGTATAAATTTCATGTTTTGTAGTTTTATAAATCTTTATAAATTCTCCTTCGTTTAATATTGCATGATTAAATGACAGTAATGAAAATAATTCTACTTTATTATTTTCCTGTTTGCGACAATTGGTGTAAAACTTAATGCTAGTTTTCAGCCCTCTAAATGTTCTAAGATGATCACGCATTATCTCAAAAACCATAGTTTTCATACAAGTTAAAAATTGATTAGGTTGTACTAAATTAAAGGAATTCTCAGTGTTATAAGTTGGTATTTTACCTTTGAAAGCTTTATTGAATGTGTAATTTTTATTTCCGCTTCTATTTATTTTGCTTATGAATACATCAGTAGAGAAAGGAAACATTTATTTTAAATCTTGCTTGTGTTGGCATCTGATAAAGGTAAATTTGTAGAATTGTTCTTTGTTAGCCATTCAGAAATCCTCTTACTTTTATTTCTAGGCTTAACAAATAGATTATTAGAATATGGAAATATTTTATATCGTAATTTGAAAATGGTAAATTCGCTCAGTTTCTTTCTCTTTGCTTGTATATAATAAATTGTATAATTGCTGTAATTAAATCAACTGATCATTTTCATAAGCAATAATAGGCCTAAGCAAAAGTTAGTGTTACGTGCATTAAAAACTGTGTGACTGGATGCAGTTTCATGAAATTTGCATTAAATGAAAAATATTACTGAGGACTATTCTGATAAAGTTTGAATCAAATCAATTTAAATATTGATTTTTACAGAAATAATTTTCGTTGTTCGTAATGTAATACCGATTTGTGAGATATTAATGCAATAAGTCATTATGTTATTTCAATAGGCGTTCCAATACCTCTTCAGATATTCTGACAATTTTAATGCATACTGAGTATACTTAGTATGCTGCACCCTTATGCAGCATTCCCCGTATTTCGACCAATGTATATTTCAAGAGTATGAGGCGTACGAGTGTCCAGTATTTTAAACTATTGTATTTGTGTATAATCCGATTTTTTTTTGCTTAATCAAATCCTAATTTATTAGTATTTTTGCATAATAGCCATTCTAGCAGTTAATATACAGCACTTTAGCATCTCTCATTCTCATACTAAAGATTTGGTAGACCGATCTTGCTGGCTGTGCACAATCAACCAATCTCCATGTCCCATAGTCTAAAGATGAGGTAGACCGAACTCGCTGACTGTGCACAACCAATCTCCGAGTCCCAACAATGAACTGCTTTTCTGCCAACATGTCTAGCGAAAATGGCATGGTTTGGATATTAGGTTAGAAAATGTATTTGTAAACAAGTGCTTAGAGATGAATGTATACTTCCTCTAACCCAGTCGCACCATCGTGGTTCGAAACTCGATCTTAGATCGGATGTAAGATTTTCACAGAAAACTGTTGCACCTTATTCTAACGTCTTTGGTTGGAACTCGAAGGCTGGTTTCGACTTGACCCTGAAAGAGCTGACCAGTACTGACTGGCGTTCCTTTAGGTTTTGATTCTGCTGATCAGTAAAGGAGGAATGGTGTTGAAGTGTCTGGGTAGGAGACTATATTTCTGGCTAAAACTGCTGACATGCAGAAGGTCAGGTACTTTGCAGTAAAGCAGACAACGCAGTATGGCGGTGATGTATAATCAAAGATTTTATGTATAACGTGCAAGTTACATGGTTGTTATATGCAGAAGATGCATGTGGAAAGTATATTTTCACATTCTTTCATCTCATCATCAATTGACGAGTTTGATTAATACGAAAACGAAAAGAAAACAATATCCACCCGTATTTACAACATGTTAAAGACTAATTGTGTTAGCAGACGCCATTATTCCTGCTGAAAACTACTGACGAGTGTTCCACCTGGTTCCAGTGCTGAAAGCTACTGCAGTGCAAATTTTTACTGATGGCGTTTCTTATGGCACGTTACTGGCCAGTGCTTTCAGTAACATGTGGAATGTAGCCGAAAGGTGCAACCAAAGATGTTAGAAGAGGGTGCGACAGTTTTCTGTGAAAATTTTACATTCAATCTTGGATCGAGTTTCGAACCACGATGGTGGGACTGGAAATAACCTATTTGTAATAGTTTGATTAAATTAAAACTGGTGAAAGTTTTTTTTTATTGAAATAATAGTGCTGTTCATTTAAAGATTACGATATAAACATCACTTTCATCGCTGTTGGCTTTGTGACATTGACATTTATGTGGGATGGGGGTAGGTCAGTGTTGGAAAATGCGCAGAAGAAAATTAAGCGTTCTACCCCATCTTTAGTTAATGCTTTCCTCTCGCTCGTGTTATTCATTGCATCTATGGAAGCGGTTGACCTGTTTGGTCGTCTGCTGTCCGTCGTTTCATCCTTAATTTGTTAAAAGTTTATTTGTGTAAAATGGTTATAACAAATTCAGTTACGTTACCTGCTGAGGAAGAATTAACTGTGCCGGAAGTAAATATTAGTGGAGCGGCGCTCAAGGCTGGTGCATTCCATTTCGGAAAAAAGTGTGAATACGAAAGCAATGTAAGTAACATAGATGAAAGGTGCTAAATATAATACATTTGTCGTACGTGAATAGTACTCATAACACCCTAAAGTGTGAATATGAAAGCAATGTAAGTAACATAGATGAAAGGTGCTAATTATAATACATTTGTCGTACGTGAATAGTACTCCTAACACCCTAAAGTTAATAATTTAGTGTTTGGGACAATAATATGTTTAAAATAAAATTGTATTTTGCCTGCCAACAGGAATTCATGCTGTGCCGTAAAGAGTTGAATGACCCAAGGAAGTGCTTAGGTGAAGGCAGAGCAGTGACGGGCTGTGTCCTAGACTTTTATAAGAAAGTGAAAAAGTCATGTTTTGATGAGTTTACACAATACGCCAATTGTTTAAACAAGTCTAGTGGAAATTTTGCCTTTGAAAAGTATGTATATAGGCCTAATTTAGTGAAAGGAGCAGTTCACACAAAAAAAAAAATTATTTCAGTTTTGTCAAACGCATAAAAAAAATTATATTATTAGATTTTGTCATGAGGTTATTAATTACCTGTAAACAAAATATGGTATTGGCTAGAAAAGCTAGTGTGACAGTATCCAGGCGGGCTGTGCGGTGTGCGACCATTACTGAAGTGTATTCCTGGCTGTTCAATTAATGTTAAGTATTAAACATGTTTTATATTATGAAATATTATTTCATATCTTCAATGCTGAACCGATACATAAGTAAAATTGGTAGGCTAATATTTTTTCAGTAACTTAGGCCTACCACAGATAAGTTGCTTGTGGCAACTAGTGATCCAATAAATGTAGATGGTCAAATCTCTGTGAATTGTGGTCAAATCTATCGTGAAGTTATGTTTAATTAGGTTAGGACTGCTACATTTTGCATGGCTAGCGGCAAAAGTACGTAAGCCCTTCAATTCCCATACGCACATGCAATACTACACAGTACAATTCACTACGCTATAAACCCATAAAACCGGCATATATAGCACATTGGGTTTATTGCTGATAACGTACAGGTGCAGGTAATCGATGAGGGGGAGCAGGTGGATGCCTGCTTCATAGATTTTGAGAAGGCATTTGATAAGGTGCCCTATGGAACATTGATGAGGAAAGTGGAGGTGCTGATACCAGACAGGAGAGTAGTGGAATGGGTAGGGGACTTCCTCAGGGGGCGAAGGCAGAGGGTGAAAGTGGGGGAGGCAATATCGGAGGAAGAGGAGGTTACGTCAGGGGTACCACAGGGAAGTGTGCTGGGTCCTTTGTTATTTACCATAATGGTAAATGACATGGGTTTGGGGATTAGGGGA
Organism: Dryococelus australis; assembly: GCA_029891345.1. NCBI lineage: Eukaryota > Metazoa > Arthropoda > Insecta > Phasmatodea > Phasmatidae > Dryococelus > Dryococelus australis. The sequence goes on from CM057004.1 coordinate 23,677,745, forward strand.
AAAATCAGATTGTTTGCAGATGATTGTGTTGTATATGTTGGGGAGGGAGGGGGGGGCGGAAATTTGCAGGAGGACATTGATAAGATATGGTTGTGGACCAGAAAAAATAAAATGAAGATAAATGTAAGAAAAACTAAGGTAGTGAGATTCACAAGGAAGAAGATAAGCAGGGACATGTACAGATGGGAGGGACAAGAGATAGAAGAAACAGCAGAATAAGTATCTAGGGATTGTACTGCAAGGAGACCTCAGATGGAAAAGACAGGTAGAGAGGGTGGTAGCAAAGGGAAGAAGGGCTCTGGATATGCTGGGAAGGGTGCTGAATGGAGTCAATTGTGAGGTGAAGGAGAAGGCATATGGCACAATGGTACGGCCAATGTTAGAATATGCTGCAGTAGTATGGGACCCGTATGTGGAGGTGGAATTGCGAGAACTGGAAAAGGTGGAGAGAAAGGCAGCAAGATCTGTGAAGGGTAGGTGGAGAAGGCAAGGGCAGGATGATGAGGAAGAAGGGAACTATAAGCCATCAGTGATATGAAAGAAATGGGGTGGAGCTCATTGAAGGACAGGAAGAAAGTTGAACGGTTAGTCAGGATGTACAGGTTGGTGAATGAAGAGGGAGGATAGGGAGGGTTACACTGCAAGCTAAGTAAGGGGGTGTTTAGAGGAAGAGGAAACAACAGTGAGAAGCTTCAGAGGGTGTGGAGGAGAACGGAGCGGGGTAGGCAGTCCATGCTTGTGAGGTCTGTGAGGTAGTGGAATGTGTTGAGGGAGGAATTGGTATCTGTGAGAGGGGTTGGTAAATTCAGGAAGGGAGTGGAAAAGGAGTTGGTTGGGTGAAGGAGAGTTGAGAGAGCTCGCCACCGGGCGGTAGCCTAATTGTGAGTGTATGTAAATGTACTATATGGGACACGTTAACGTCTATTGAATTTTTCAAATCTGTACAGACACTTAAATTTCCACACAATTATTATATTGTAACACTTCACAATTGACAAATTTGCACAGAAACACTCCTATTTTAGCACAATAATTTGATGTAACATGTCAAATGGAATCTATTGCAATGAAACTAGCTTTATACTACTCGTACATTGCATGCCTTTGCATGGGCAAATTCACAGGGTACACTGATATTGCACACCCTCCCAGCATACAACAGTCAGGTAAACCAAAATTGTTGCGCATTTGTTTCCTCTATTTCTGCATCATTGGTCTACGAAATGTATCATGGTGATATATATCAACTGTTTGTACACAACACCTATGAACGTCTTTTTGTACAATATATGGTATGTATATTTCTTCTTCTACTAATACGTCGTCGTACAATCCTCTTGAGAATATAGAGAAGGTAAGCCTTGAGAAATTCAACAGAATTAAATTATATTGACATTGCTTGATTACAGTGTTATACCTGTATCACCTTAGTGCACCAGCATAAATTTATCCTTTGAATCACTTTTTATGAATTAAGGTTTGGTTTCCAGAGGTATTTTTCGCCTTTAACATTATTTAACTACCCTATATAAATATATTGGACGTCAAAACTTCATAGCCCTCCTCTCTATCACATTTCATGGTGTGACATGCAAATTATGTGAAGCCCCAATAAAAATCCTATTAAGTGTGATTATTAATGACCTATAACATTTACAGATGTTATTTTCCCTATTTTTGGAAAAGCCCCTATTCTATATAATTACTGAAACAAGTCATGGTAATAATTTTTGAAGTATTTTTTAAAAATACATGATAGTAAAAAATATTCTCAAATACATATATACTAGACTTTGCGTTACCACAAGGTACTATCAAGACCAACAATTTCCTTTCATATGTTAATATAATTACAAAATTAATATTAGTATAATGGGAGAAGAGACAAAACATGCCCAGACCCCAGTGTCAGCGTGCAGTCACATGACGAGCACTTAAGGTAGAGGAGGGGATAAATCATTTAGCAGCTCGCTGCCCTGCGGGATCAGTCTGGCACGGTTGTTGGGCAGCCCAAGTTACACGGTACTACATATCTCCATGGCATCTATGTCGTGTATTAAGTCCAGTACAGCACTGTGGAGTATGGGTACAGAGGCTATAGGGGAAGTGCGATTCTAAACCCCCACTGGAATTACGGTTTACCCAGTGGACCCCAGAATCATACTTATATCTGAATCCCTTGTTAACTCTAATTGTCTTAATATAAGTAACTATTGCGTTCTGTTTATTCTCTTACTTCATTATCGAACATATTTTAAGGTATGCTTTTGGGATGAAGTGAGCATCAAAGACATTGTTCGCTACCAGTATACTACAATGGAAAGTTAAAAATGTGGTAGCTATACGATGATACGACACGTTGTACATGAATTTTTTTATGCTAATGGTGGCAATAGTGCCCCTTAAATTTTATTTGGCATAAATGATGTATTACTTTGTTAAATTTCTAGGTTCACTTATAATTAGCTTAATTTTTATACTACATTTTGAAAACAATTTTATAAAACATGAACTCCCTGTAGCATGTTGAGACGGTTGTCTGCCTTGCATTTGAAATGCGTTGCACTGTGTTTGGAAAATAAGTCTTTTGATGTAACTTTTAAAATGCCTCTCAATAGGTTTACCCATGAAAAGAAAGCACATTCCAGGCAATAACGGAAAGGTACTTTAAAGACATTATGCACATTGGAAATAGTTAAAAACTGCCTTTTCAGACTGCTGCATTAAAAATATACGAACCAAATACATGGGACTCTATGATATAGGCATGCATTGGACTTTGCTGCTGACTAGAGTACAATAAAATTAGAAATTCTATGATCACGACTAAATCACTGCATGCTAGTTCATGGGCTCGCGAGTAGAGGTCAGCATGTATAGGTTTAATGGATGTAATAGAACTATAACATTAATAACATTTTTTCATAATCTATAACATATTGTGACATAAGAAACAAATTTAATAATAAGTCTAAATTAGAAGCTCGGCCACCTTCGCCCTCTAATGTGCGTAGACATAGAAAATGAGTTGGTGTAGTAAAAAAGGCATGTTCTAACTATAGATCTTTACTGGAAAAAATGCTCTTATTTCTACACTCTTGCTGTAGGAACGAGCTTGGAAGATCGTATACAATGTTGTGATGCATGCCACCTATTTCAACAATGGTTAATTGACTTGAACTCATCAGTGTGCATTATTTCACTGCACGATTCTACTTAATTTGATTGTTGCCATGATTCACGAGATGTCAGAACTTGTACTGTCTACCCAAGGCAAAGGACGGGCGCTCCACAGCCAGATTGTACTGTTCTCCGGCCGAGCCACCGAGACTATGCTTCGGAGATCATCCAAGTAATAGAGCATGCCGCCAGACCACCTTACTGTATGATCAGCAAGCCATGCTCCTGGATCCAGCGTTGGCCACCGACGTCACATGCTAAGAGAATCTATGCCACGTCTACACCCTGTGTGCCAGCCAGAGTATAAATACCGGGGTGAGAGCCCTGTAATGCCTGTCTGTTCTGTTTCTTCCACGTACTGCCTGGTGCTGAAGGAACCATCAACTCCTCTCCTGGTCTTCACTGTGCTCTTGGTGCCAAAGACTATTCCTCTACCTTTGTCTTCACCGCTTTCCTGATGCTGAAGCCTTCCAGTGTTCTACCAGTCCTTAACAGTCGTCGTCTACTTCGTTAATCACTGGACACTTCCAGCCCCTTCAGGGCAACATTGTAGGGTAGTCCAGTTTATTTTCATAGCGCTCGTCTAACTACCCTTGTTAGCCTAGGAACAGGTCGTCTTCACCTTTCTCACGTAGGTTTAAGCTTCCGAAAACTCCAGCTGGTAGGAGGTTGTGCAACATCACCAGTGTTTATTTCCATCATTGGAATAAACAAGTTTTGCCCACTTAGGGGATATCTCTCCAGTAGCCATAGCGTCTTCCCTAGTAAATATCAGCCCTGTCAGAGGGACAGCAGGTGACCGGGAGATTTGCTCTAACTGCCACATACCTTATTAGAGTACACACACGCATCTTAGACGGCCACCCTTTCTGTACACGATTGTGTACAGAACAGTAGAGCCCCGACACTAGGTACTCTCCCCTTCTTGGGGTCGGCGTAGCTCTTGCTCTCTCCACTGCGCTTCTGGTGCCAGATACGAAAATAGGGATACCGCACTGGGCTTGCGGAGGCGGTACATAGTTAGACACCCGAGTAGAACCACAGCATCACCTGCTTCACTTCCGCGAGGTTTAATTCTAGAACTCTCTCTCTCAGGTCTCATGCCATATTCCTACCACAGTGGTATCCGTGAGAGGATAAAGTGTGCTGAGACAATCTCTAAATACCAGCTGGAGCCTAGTCCAACCCCTAACGGATTCGAACACCACAGTTCCCAAGAACAAACTGCAGTCCTTTGCCAGAGATCGACCATACCCAACTATGAGCTACACTTCGAACCACCCACCCAACTCGACGGCGACACACACGCAGTACTCACAACCTACTTGAGCGGACAGGACAGGTCACTCGGCCTAGATAATCTGTGGTTTCGGGGAACGCAGTACCTCCAGACGACGCCTCCGGCTAACAGCACCTATGAGGACTTGCGCAGTAACACACCGGAAACTGAAGCCCACCCCAGCGTAGCATGGACAGAGGCTATGCAAGCTCAACTGGTCAAACATTGCCCAGGTATTCTAGTAAAGGGGATTCTGCCGAAGTGCAAAGTAGTTCTGGTGACACCAGATTTCGTGCCCTGCAGAAAAACCACATGGACAGTTTTATATTCTGGATGCACTCCAGTACCACGAAAGGCTTAGCACCGACCGAAAGTGCTAGGTGTTGTGATGTGCTTCCAGTAACCACAGGACATCACATGTCAGTTGCAACGCATCTTGGTTAACAAAAATAGTTGTATAAATTGATATACGTCATTAATTTTGGTGGAGGGTAAAGTAAACAGCAATACTAATTCGACTCTTCAAGACCAAGAGGTAAGAAAATTACGCAGGAAATTAATTGAAATAGACAATTCTACATGTGCTGTGTGGAAAAATAATACACGAGTTTCATATGGCGAGAAAAACTTTATTCTTTTGTTCCAAAGTTGAGTATGTCCATATTTGTCTATTATTTGTGAAGGTAAAATTTTTATGAGTGTAATCTGTTTTCTCATCTTCAAATTTTGTTTTTACTTCACTGGTTTACTATTTTAGTGGGCTCTAATAAATCACTGGTCAGTTACATACCCTTGCAGATACTTATACGTTTTTATACTTGCCTTGAAGACATTTATATACAGATTTGTGACACACACTGAATTAAGACAATGTTTCACTTCACTTGTTCAGTCAACTGTTACCCATATAATATCAAAAACCTGTTTTAAATATGTTGGCTTGGATTGTAACAGTTAACGTATTAAAAAATGTAGATGTAGGTAGGTGTACGTGATGAACACATCATGAAGTATAATGCCTGAGTTGCACTTTTGCTCGTGTAATATGGACTCGAGCGCTGAGAACCTGTTTTCAATCCCTCCTGCCTCATCGAGGTAGGGGAAAGCAGCCACTGTGCAGAACAAAAATGGACATCTTTTGTTTCTTGTCCAACTATAATTAATATTGGTGGTATCAGCTCCACAGTGTCTGTATTGCTGGTATTGACAAAAAGTGGCATCTGCGAAATTATAACAAAAATCACAGCATTTAATAACAATAAACACATTACAAAACAACACAAATAGGAAGGATTTCATGTTATATTGCTTTCCTTGAATAAACATAAAAAGCTGATTTTTTTCCCACCTATTAAGTAATTCGCCTTTCAAGCTGGCCATTTCGGAGTATCAGAATCTGGTTGTCCCTCGAAACCAACATCGTTGCCATCAGGTTCTGGAAAGTGATATTGAATCTTGTAAATTACGCAGGATGGCATTGCTACCCTGTTTCCTTATCCAATAGGTATCATATATTTTACCCAGTGTTTAAACTATTTGTAACAAATATAGTGCCATGTTTTGAAGTAGGCACGTCTTTGGTTAGTGTATTTTTTCCCCCTTATACACTATCGACCAAAAAGTAATTGGACGCCTGTCCACAATGTTTGCTCTGTGGTTGTCACCCCATTAGAATCTTGTAGGGCCACCTCTTGCGGCTATAACAGTAGCCACCATATCTGGCATGCACTGTACGAGTGTTTGCAGGACATCCACGGGGATTTTTCGCCATTCTTCTTGCAACCATTCCATGAGTTGAGCAATGGATTTTGGCCGCACCTGACGAGCCCTCACCTTGCGATCCACCTGGGCGGGCCAGTCCAATCAGCGAACGTTGCTGTCGGCGTACCATTGCATAGTAGCCCTTGAAACATTGCACCTGAGATTGTTATCCTGGAGGTAACACGGGTCCATTCCGTAAAAACGCCACAATGTTGGGAGCATTTCATTATCTAAAATCTTTCAATAGGCCTCTGTGTTAATGCTGCCATGGACAAACACCAACTGTGCTATGCCGAAGGCCGTGAAACAGCCCCACACCATCACTCCACCACCACCGAATTTCCTAGTTGGCACTATACACTCCGGTAGAAGCCGTTCCTCGGGCAGACGCCACATCCATACATGTACATCGGACCGGAATAATGTAAACGTAGACTCATCACTCCACTGAACTAATTTCCATTGCTCCAGTGTCAAGTTGCAACGGTCCAAACACTGCCTGAGTCGTCGAACTTGATTGCTTTTCGTGATGTGGGGCTTATGTGCAGCTGCTCTTCCGAAATATCCAAGTCGGTGGGCCTCTATACGCAATGTTCCAATGGAAACCGATACTCCTGTTGCTGCATGAAACTTCTGTCAGATGGTAGCTATGGGTTGTGCCCTATTTTCGACAATTTCATGTTTCAGGGTTCTGCAATTTCTATCGGTCAAGATTGGAGGTTGTCCAGAACGTGCAGCATTGGCACAATACCCATCGACTTTCCACTTATGCAGGATGAATGCGACCGTTGATTTGGGCCTGTTTACCTTCCTTGCAATTGCCTGGGTAGACAGCCCACTGAGATGGCAGCCTACAATCACACCCTTACCGAAGTCCGATAGCTCTGTACCTCGTGCCATACCCTTGTCAACTTGTTCTACACCGGCCTGCAGAGTATGGCAGCCACACAAGTCAACTGACGTACTGAGTTACCTATCTTCACGGGTGCCGAATTACTTTTGGGTTGATAGTGTATTGTCTTCAATGCTTACGAGTAATGAAGGATTTGCTTTTCGTAGGTTGTCATCCAACAGGCCTTCAAAAAGGGTTTTGCATAACTCATAAAACATGTAACATATAGCTGGTTGAACAAACGTCCCTCTAACTTAAATAAGGTGGTTTTCCGTAAAAATAGTAAATATATGACTACTGAAAACGCATTGAAAGTTACATAACCTATACCGCCATATAGAGATGAAGTAATTGGCACATTGCCAAGTAGGCTGCTTTTATTTCATTCTTGTGAACTCTAAATGTGTGTGTGCCCTTTTTTACTCCACAGCTGTAAGAGCAGATCCAATTTTTTTTAGCGATTTGTGCATAGGCCTACTGGATGGTTACAAATGCTGCAATGTGTAAATGGCAATCATAAAGCCTGCCAAAATACAAAAAAACAGTGTTAACAGACTTGCTTCGAGATTCTTCGTCTTCAAATTCAGTATGATAATTTTCTCTGCATGAGCTTGCACCTTCATCCAATAAAGTGAAACATGCATCAGTATCAGTAGTTTCTCCATCTTCTGCATCAGTATCACAATCTTTAAGTCTTAGGACTTTGTTGCCTAACTGGCATTGGATAATTTTTGCATGGTCATTAACATTCTCATCTATAATACTATCTTAACTACAATATGTCCCAGAATAATTTTGTACTGTTTCACACAATCATTCCATACTCTCATGACTGGCATTTTCAAAATAAAGATGGTACATGATATTTTAAGATGGATCATTCATCAAAATCTTCTCTTTTGAAATGTTTATAGCTCTTCTCGCTATACTTTGTTGGGTTACAATTATTACGACTTGTTTGAACCTCTTTGATGATTTATTTCATTCTGGAAATGTGTGAAAAGAAATATATGTGGATGTACAGTTATTGTTTTTATCATTACATCCATACGCACAACACTGAACCATTTCCAACAAACATTGTAGATAGGCATATTTACGTAGCATGATGCATGGAAACAGTAATGAAAAGAAAGAAAAATTAAAAAAACATTTGGTTGATCAGTATAGACACCCCGACCCATGTACCTATGTTACTCAACTGATATTCACAGGTGTAGCTGACTACTATCACTTGGCAGTACGGACTGGTCGCCGGGAGTTCTGGCTACTATGTCACATGCTTCGACACCATGCTTCTTATTTCACTTTTCCCTTTATTTAAAAGCAATTAAATTTTTTGGTGAACTGCTTCTTTAAGCTTATGTTGTAGTGTGTAGGGTAATATACTTTAATTACTTTTTGGACAAATAAGAGAAAATCTTGGTGCACGTGTGTGTGTATGTATATATAGATAATATAATTTTAAGTCTACAGAATTTTTTCAATCATTTGCCAAAAGGATGTTTTTTAATTCTGCTTATATCTGCTTAACATTGTTAAGTGGAATGGGAGGGCAATGAACATCAAAGTGATTGTAGAATAAAATCATTTTGGCAGATGTTCATTTTAATGATTTTTAAAAAAAGGTGGAGGAAAAATATTTAGAAATGCACTGTTTTTAGTCTGCAGAATCTATTGATTTACCAGGTATGTATGAAGCAGGTAAATAGTTGTACTCAGTGCTTACATCAGTTGCACTGTGCGAAGTAGAGTGCAGCAAATTTTCAAGAATTAACTGTGCTGGAGCAATTTTGTTGCCTGTGCAAACTGCAGAGGAAATGTAAAACCCAACCTAATAAAATTTGTAAAATATTTACCATAATTAATTCAAAGGTGTTTGTACTCTTAGTCAAATTGACAATTATAAGCACGTAGCAGTCACGAGTAATAAATTATATTCCAGGCAAAATGTATTCCATGATCATGTTCGGTAGCGATCTGCTAGAACAATCTTTGATCACAATGAGAAAAATACAATTAGTATCTCTTAATCCTGCCAAAATTCGACTTACCTCATCACAAAGCCCTCTATAGTTTTACAAGACTCAAGAGGGGTGTAAGCAAGTTTATGAGGGATGGAGGTCTTAGTAAAATAAAAGAAGTAAATTTCATTTTTTATTTATTTATAGTGTTATAAATATTTACACAGCTATTATTTACAACATAAAACACCTATCTCCACTAATACAATAATACTACTACCGCTACTACCACTACCGCTCCTACTGCTACTACTACTGCTGCTACTACTACTACTGCTACTACTACTACTGGTGCTACTGCTACTACTACCGCTACTACTACTACTGGTACTACTACTGCCACTGCTACTTCTACTGGTGCTACTGCTACTGGTGCTACTGCCACTGCTACTACTACTGGTGCTACTGCTACTACTGGTGCTACTGTGCTGGTGCTACTGCTACTACTACTACTGGTGCTACTTCTACTGGTGCTACTACTATTACTACTTCTACTGGTGCTACTACTTCTACTACTGCTGCTACTACTACTGGTGCTACTGCTACTGGTGCTACTACTAATGGTGCTACTACTACTGGTACTACTACTAATGGTACTACTACTACTGGTGCTGCTACTTCTACTGGTGCTACTGCTAATGGTACTACTGCTACTACTGGTGCTACTACTGGTGCTTCTGCTACTTGTGCTACTACTGCTACTACTGGTACTACTACTTCTGCTACTGCTACTACTAGTACTACTGACACTGTTACTAGTACTACTACTGGTGCTACTAGTACTAATGGTTCTACTACTGCTGCTACTTCTACTCGTGCTACTGCTACTGTTGCTACTACTACTACTGCCACAGCTGCTACTACTGCAGCTAATGTGCTGCTACTACTACTACTGCTACTTCTACTGGTGCTACTACTACTGCTACTGGTGCTACTACTACTGGGCTACAACTATTATTACTACTACTGGTGCTACAACTATTATTACTACTACTGGTGCTACTAGTACTGGTGCCACTGCTACAGCTACTAGTGCTACCACTACTACTGCCAATGCTACTACTACTGGTGCTACTGCTACTACTGGTGCTACTGCTACTACTGGTGCTACTGCTACTACTGGTGCTACTACTGGTGCTTCTACTACTGCTACTACTGGTGCTACTATAATGGTACTATTACTTCTGCTACTACTACTGCTACTACTGGTGCTACTATGCTGGTTCTATTACTTCTGCTACTACTACTGCTGCTACTACTAGTGCTACTACTACTGGTGCTATTACTACTCCCACTGCTGCTGCTAATACTGCTACTAATGCTGGTGCTACTACTACTACTGGTAATACTACTGGTTCAACTACTAATGCTACTACTACTGGTAATACTACTGGTTCAACTACTAATGCTACTACTACTGCTACTACTACTGCCTCTACTACTGGTGCTTCTACTACTGCTACTACTATAGGTGCTATAACTACTGTACTACTATAGGGGCTATAACTACTGCTACTACTGCTGCTCCTCCAGTACAGGTGCTACTACTACTGCTGCTTCTACTGGTTTTCCTCCAGTACAGGTGCTACTACTACTGGTGCTACTACTGCTGCTACTACTACGGCTGCTGCTACTACTGGTGCTACTGCTGCTACTACTACTGCTACTACTAGTGCTGCTACTACTGGTGCTGCTGCTACTACTGGTGCTGCTGCTACTACTAGTACTACTGCTACTACTATATTGCTGCTACTACTTATTGTACTACTGGTGCTACTGCCCACTTGTGCTACTACTACTGGTGCTACTACTACTACTACTGGTGCTTCTACTACTAGTACTACTGGTGCTACTACTACTGCCACCGCTACTGCTACTGCTACCACTACTACTACTACTGCTGCTACTACTACTACTGGTGCTACTACTACTACTGCTTCTACTACTACTACTACTGGTGCTGCTACTACTGGTGCTACTGCTATACTACTGCCACTTCTACTACTGCTTCTGCTACTCCTACTGCTACTACTGCCACTGCTACTACTACTGCCATTGCTGCTACTACTGGTGCTACTACTACTACTGCCACTGCTGCTACTACTACTGGTGCTTCTACTGGTGGTGCTACTACTGGTGCATTATACTACTGACTGCTACTACTACTGCCACTACTACTACTGCCATTGCTGCTACTACTGGTGCTACTACTACTACTGGCACTGCTGCTACTACTGGTGCTTCTACTGGTGGTGCTACTACTGGTGCACTACTACTACTGACTCTGCTACTACTACTGCCACTGCTACTACTGCCATTGCTGCTACTACTGGTGCTACTACTACTACTGGCACTGCTGCTACTACTACTGCTACTACTGGCGCTACTACAGGTGCACTACTACTACTACTGACACTGCTACTACTGTCACTGCTACTACTACTGGTGCTACTACTACTACACTGCCACTGCTACTACTACTACTACTTGTGGTGCTACTATTACTGCTGCTACTACTGGTGCTACAACTTGTGGTGCTACTACTGGTGCTACTATTACTGCTGCTACTACTGGTGCTACAACTTGTGCTACTACTACGGTGCTACTACTGGTGATACAACTACTGCTACTACTGGTGATACAACTACTGCTACTACTGGTGCTAGTTTTACTGCTACTACTACTACTGCCACTGCTACTACTACTGCCACTGCTACTACTGCTACTGATACTTGTGCTACTTCTACTACTAGTACTACTGCTTCTACTACTGGTGCTACTACTCCTGCTACTGCTGGTGCTACTACTTCTACTACTGCTACTACCACTGGTGCTACTACTTCTACTACTGCTACTACCACTGGTGCTACTACTTCTACTACTGCTACTACCACTGGTGCTACTACTTCTACTACTGCTACTACCACTGCAGCTACTACTACTATTGGTGCTACAACTACTGGTACTATTACTGGTGCTACTGATGCTACTACTACTGCTGCTTCTACTGGTGCTACTACTACTACTCGTGCTGATACTTCTGCTGCTACTACTGGTGCTACTGCTACTGCTGCTACTACTGGTGCTGCTATTACTGGTGCTACTTCTACTGCTGCTACTTCTACTGCTACTACTAGGTGCTACTGCTTACTACTGGTGCTCACTACTGACCCACTACTACTACTACCACTGCTATACTACTACTGGTGCTACTACTGCTAGCTACTACTGTGCTGTTTACTACTGGTGCTACTGCTACTACTACTAATGCTTGTGCTACTAATACAAGTACTACTGCTACTACTACTGGTTCTACTACTACTGCTACTTCTACCACTGGTGCTTCTAACACTTGTGCTACTACTACTGTTGCTACTACTACTTGTGCTACTGCTAATGCTGCTACTACTGGTGCTACTACTGCTGCAACTACTGGTGCTACTGCTACTACTGGTGCTACTGCTGCTACTACTACTGCTTCTACTACTGTTGCTACTGCTACTGCTTCTACTACTGTTGCTACTGCTACTGGTGCTACTGCTACTGGTGCTACTACTGGTGCTTATACTACTGCTACTACTACTGGTGCTAATACTACTGCTACTACTACTGCAGCTACTACAGGTTCTGCTACTACTGCTGCTACTACTGGTGCTACTACTGCTGCTACTACTGGTGCTACTGCTACTGCTTCTATTACTACTACTACCGCTACTGCTATCTGACCGCTACTGCTACTACTACCGCTACTGTACTACTACGCTATGCTACTACTACCGCTACTGCTACTACTACCGCTACTTCTACTACTACCGGTACTTCTACTACTACCGGTACTGCTACTACATCTGCTACTGCTACTACTACTGCTTTTGCTACAACTGGTGAACTACTGCTACTACTACTGGTGCTGCTACTATTACTAATGCCACTACTACTGGTGCTGCTACTACTACAACTGCCACTGCTACTACCCCTACTGCTATTACTACTACTACCCCTACTGTTATTACTGCCGCTACTTCTGGTGCTAATACTACTGCTACTACTGCTGCTACTACTACTTGTGCTGCTACTACAACTTCTGCTACTACTTCTACTGTTACTACTTATATTGGTGCTACTACTGCTGCTACTTCTGGTGCTAATACTACTGCTAATACTATACTGCTACTACTACTGCTTCTACTACTGTACTACTACTGCTTCTACTACTGGTGCTACTACTGCCACTGCTACTACTACTACTGCCACTGCTACTACTACTGCCACTGCTACTGCCACTGCTACTACTGCCACTGCTACTACTGCCAATACTACTACTACTGCCAATACTATTACTGCCAATACTACTTCTACTACTGCTACTTCTGCAGCTACTACTGCTACTTCTGCCGCTACTACTGCTACTTCTGCCGCTACTACTACTGCCACTGCTACTACTATTACTACTACTACTGTCACTGCTACTACTACTACTGCCACTGCTACTACTGCCACTGCTACTACTACTACTGCCAATACTACTTCTACTACTGCTACTACTACTGCCACTGCCACTGCTACTACTACTACTACTACTACATCCACTGCTACTACTACTGCTTCTACTACTACTGCTTCTACTACTACTGCCACTACTACCGCTACTACTACTACTGCTACTGCTGCCACTGCTACTACTGCCTCTGCCACTGCTACTACTACTACTGCTGCTACTGCACTGCTACTACTACTTCTGCCACTACTACTACTGCTTCTACTTCCACTGCTACTACTACTGCTGCTGCTATTCTGCTACTTTTCTCAGTGAGCTCATTATTTCTGTATTTAAATTCTAATGAATCCTTATCCCTTTATATTGCACATCTTCACTCTGTCTATTGCCATCATTCCAGATGTCTGTCACTCAATGCATCCAGTTCAGTAGTCCTGCCTGTCAGTTTCTCTCTCCACTGTACCAATACTTGGGGTCCATAGACTTCACTCTTGCTGTTCACATATTGCTTGTCGTTCTGCTATATTCGTACACCTGGCACTTAGGTCGTCCAATCCTCCAAACTCTGGACTGACTGCTTGGAGGTTCGTCATAGGCCTTATCTAGAAGGTTCTCTGCATCCCAAGTCTCACTGAGAGAAACTATGGTGATGACCAGAACATCCTCACTATGATAACCCCAGAAACTTAGTCAGCTCAAAAATAGTAGCGCAATGTCCTGATAAGCTTATTTTGGTGGTAGCGATACACTTTTTAAAACTCTGTGCACTCCTTTGGTTAATCACCCTTGAGCAGAACGGTGGAAGGGAAGTGATGAATAGCAGCAAGCATGTAACACTGCCGCCTCCTCAAGTCTGATCATCATGAAGACACTCTGCAACATCCAGATCTTCATAGAGTTCCAGCCGGTTGAAGTGGACCTTAGGTTTTGCTCGAGAGCCTTGAAGACAAATTTTGAAAGAACACATCATTGATCATCTTCAAAATCCTGTAAGAGGCTTTCCAACAGTTATGTAGTTTTGAGCAGTACCCTTTTCTCCTCTGTGGGTTGTACGGCCACACTAGCTGTCCTTGAAATATCTTGCCCGAGATTCTCCGGTCATACCACATCTTCATCCTGTCACTATTTATTCTGAGGTGCTGTCAAGCAAAATCATGAATGCCAGCTAGTGTGTGACATCATTTGCTGGCATAATTAGTGGCAACAGCTTCCTTTTCTGTTGGTCACTCAAACAACAGGTCACTAGGGAGGTTTAGCGCTCTTCCAAACAGTATCCTTGATGGTGTTACAGTTGTAGACTTGTGAACTGCAGAGCGATAAGCAAGGATAAGCCATGGCACCTTTGAACCCCACTTTTTTTGGTTGTCTGCCGCAAAGGTCAACAAGTATATATAGTGCAGTTAAGACTCTCAACTGTTTTCCTTCTGACTGAGGATGTAAGGCTCTTTTTGATTCCTAGAATCTTTGTTACATCCTGGAATGTAGCAGCTTCAGAATGTCTTCCCTGATCAGAATGGAGTTCTACTAGTAACACAAACATTGAGAAAACATACTGTATGAGTGTATCAGCCACAGGACGTGCTTCTTGGTTGGGGAGAGGAATGACCTCAGGCCACTTAGTAAATTAACCTTGCACCACCAGTAGATATTGATTACCTTTCTCAGTGACAGACAAGGGATCCAGAATATCTACTGCCATTCTCTCAAATGGGGCTCCAACATTGTATTCATGGAGTTAACCTTGTCCCCTGGTCTTTGGTTCATTCCTCACTGTGCAGGTGTCACACATAAAACACCACTTCTCAACATCCTCCTTCAAAATTTTGTGTCCAGAAATTCCTGTAAATGTATTTGCAGTAGGTGTTACCTGCATTGTTAGACAGTGGTGCAGAAGTCAGCTACATTAGTGAGGAAGCTTTCAAAGCATTGACAATGCTGGTTTGCAGTTGCCAATTTTACCTGTACCCACGATAAGGATTTTAGGCGCTACATCTAAGGCTAGTACCATAATTAACAGGCACACTACAATAAAGTTAGAGGGAATCGGACAGCCCAAAGTGGTAGCAGTTTCTTATTGTGAAAGGACTAGCTTGACCACTGATTATGGGAACTGATTTTCTGTCAGCACATTTAGAGAAATTTGATTTCGGAGGCTGGTTAGTAACATTACCAGACCGTGAAGTTGCCTCAACCCTATCAACACAATGGCAGTATAGTTACAAGTTTGTCAGTCTGTTACAAAAGGAAGCTAACCTCTATCAGTTGTCTAGTAACCCAATCAGATAATTTAATGCAGATTAAAATGACATCTGGAATGCAGTAGCGCGTAAGCTATTTCACGGCTATGTCTTGTGGGTTTGGGCTAATTCCACTTGCACATGAGTCCAGAAAATACACAGTTTTTCTGTTCAAAAATCAATAGTATGTTTTTCAGGTCATGCCATTTGGCATTTGTAATGCTATAGCAGAGTTTACAAGATGTTTGGCTGTAATGAACGTCACCTTTTTGCACATGCGTATGTTGACGACATTCTGATTACTTCAACATATTAGGAGCACTTAAAACACCTGAATATTGTATTGATAAGATTGAAGGACGCAGAAATCTGTAAAGTTGAGAAAGTTATTGTCTTGTAAGGGTGAGTTACCATTTTTTGGCCTTATTTTGAGCTCTACAGGAATCAAGACTGCTCTAGATAAGTTAAGAGCCATTACACAGTTTCCTGAACCTAAGACAGTGAAGCAGTTGAGAACTTTCTTAGGTGTCATTGGATTTTACACAAGATATTTCAATAAGATTGCTCAGATAATGATACCGCTGTTCCAGTTAAAGAAAGATCAACCATGGAGTTGGGGAACAGAGGAACAGGAAGCCTTCATCCAACTGAAGCGTGTTTGTCTAAACATATGATTCACCACCCAATTCAAGGACAAGCGTACTACTTGTACACAGATGCTTCAGCATATGCAATTTGTGTCAAGTGATCACAGGAACACCAAGATGGTTGCGATGGCAAGCCGTACCCTCAACAGTGCTGAGCAGAACTACACAGTGACAGAGCGAGAGGCTCTAGCAATTGTTTGCAGTTTGCAAAAGTATCGAGACCTACTTCTAGGAGAGAAAGATATTTTGCTAACTGATCACATGGCTTTAATCTGTTTGAAAGCTGGTAAGACATTTGGTGGTCGCCTTACTAGATGGTGTCTATTGATACAGGAGTATGATATAGAAATCAGGCACATTAAAGGTAAGGAGAATGAAGCAGCTGACTATTTAAGTTAAGCTCCCGACATCTCTTCAAAACATCCTCAAGAGAATTTCAAGGGATAATTAATTGCAATTTTACCTACCAAACCTTTGGAAATTGTTTCACTAAATTTGTTTGGACCACTGCCTAATTCAAAGGCATTTGTCAAGTATATTTTTGTTGTGATGGATATTTTGACTATGTTTACTAGGTTGTCTTGCCATTTTAAATGCAACAGCAAAAGTTTTGCTAAGCAAACTCAAATTGTTTGTCGAGGAGATTGGCAAGCCTGAAGTAGTTTTGTCAGACAAGGGAACACAGTTTACCAGTGATTTAGGGCAACAGGAGATACTAAAGTTAAGTATTATTCCCACAACAGCAGCTGTTAGAAGACACCCACAAGGTAACTCTGTCGAAAGGAGGATGAGGACTATAGGTACTATGCTGAGAACCTGTTGTCATCGGGCACAGCAGAGCTGGAGAGATTATTGACCTATAGTAGAAGTAGTTATGAACCACATAATGCATTTCTCCACTAGTCTAATTCCCTATGAAGCACTCACATGCCAACATTTAGAACCGCTGAATGCAATTACCCGATCTAGAGTACCTGAAGTGCCAAATGGAAGTGCAGATAAAGCAGAGCTACAGAGAGAGATGAACAACTTTGTATATGCACGACTCTACAGCATAGTACAAAAAAGGAAGAGTAAATTTAAAGCTTCTAACGTAAACAAGTTAGGAATTGGAACACTTGTGTTAGTTAAGTCTAATCCTAGTTGCCAGTTAAGTGCAAATGTTACATGCAAGTAGTTTTATTTATATCTAGGGTCTTATGAAATTTTTGAGTGTATTCAAGACAATTGTACGGGTGTCAGAGCTCGCATAACCAAAGAATTTATTGGCCATTTTAATATTACTGCACTGAAGTTGTACCAGGAGCCGGTTGTAGAAGCTCGAAGATAAGGAACAGACAAGAGACCATGCATAAGGTCATAGCTCAAGTTAGGTATGGCAAGAGTTCTATGAAGGCATGAATATGACCCAAGGTTAAATTATTATGGAGTTAAGGGCTGCTATATGGTATTGATGTATTGTACTGCTATGAGAGTGTAACATGTGATCCTATGAGGCAACAGCAGATGTGTTATACCTGCTTATTTAAGCACCCTAAGTATTTTGTGATGGCATGAGGTATTTTTCATGCCAGATGTATGTATGATTAGCCCAATGAAATACTGCCTACTTAATGTTACGTGACACACGTGAGATTTAGTCTGTGTTTAGCTCCAACAGAAGATCAAATGTATTCTGCAGTGTATGTACTTACGTAATTTTAACTTGCGATGGAATTTTAAGGGAGAACGAAGTGAGGTTAACAGTTGAATAACCACGGTCTACCTGCACTGAAGCTGATAAACAGATGAAGGGAGCACTGATGTAATGAACTTACAGTGTGTGTGACATATTTTTTCCTTCACTTGGTACTGCAAGATGAAAGCTTATCTTTTATTTGATCACCTGGTAATATACCTATTGGTGAGCTATATATACCATTGGCTGTAGTAACAGCCGGATTTTCCAGGAGAGTGAGAGTAGACGTTGGTGCAATTGAGATGAATGTATGTAGCACTGGAAATCTTGTTTACATTTGTCATGTTGATAAAGTGCCTTATGCTGATAAGGCACCTATTTTAAATATTGATGTGGAATTAGGAATATTTTTCAACATTGACGCTATGATGTTTTTCATTGTTCTGATGTATGATTTGATGAACTTTTAATTTGATATATTTAATAAAATTTTTATGTATTATTGACTTGTAATTGAGAATAGGCATTCGCCTATATAACACTACACAAACATGAAACACGTTTGACACATTTCTTGCATGTTTTGAATCTACATTTAAAATTTTCAAAAGGTTACTAGATTCTACCTAACCTAAATTAGGTCGAGAAAGAAGTTATCTTCACGGAAATAATGAAGATACAGTAAGATGGTGGAACGAGGAACTTATTGATCTGATGGATATTTTAATGATTAATATAATAAATTTTCATATACTCGTTAGCAATTGTCTGCCATCTGATTGTGTAATTGATATTCATTAACTTTTAAGTTGATTCAGAAGTGAAATAATTGATATAAACTCTTGATATTTTGAAAATTCACATATGTTATGAGCTTTGCTGTGAATACTTTACACATGAGTGGATCAGTGAATAATTTAACCACAAACATAATACTTTGGTAATTAACAATTTTAAAACTGTTCTAGAAGTGATTACCAGTGAGTGAAGAGATGAGCATAGCTTGGAGACTTGTAACTAGCAGGGGTAGACTTCAATGGATGATTCAACGAGCTAAGTTGCGAGTGGTTTTTAGCCCAGTTGTGGAAGACTTTACCCAGACTAAACCACTCTTATCTTTATCTTCAGTCTCTCGGTGATGTTGATTGCAATGTGGTAATCCCAGTTAAGGTAGATTTTTTACCACCTAATTACCACCATTTCCACGGATCGATTCCGCTAGGCGAATCCAGCGCACCCCATACTATTAAAGACAAAAGGTTTGGATTTCCGGCATCACCACGTCAGAGAGGCGCAGCAAAGTTCAGGGGTGAGTTGCGCAGGAACAGGTGCATAATTTATGATGATTTGAAAGAGCAGGAGGAGCTATTTGAGTGTCTGTGTTATGTGCATATGTATGTTCATAACTTCTAGATAGACAGTTGGAACATCCACTCGCCTGACTACATTCAATTGTACATTCCAAGGTGAGGGCAAGAATCTGTAGCTATTCATAATTTTTGTTTATTTAATGCTTTTTGGGTTTTGAAGGAGTGGTTTTTTCCCCCAGGTTTTGAAGTGTAATGTAAATATTTGTGTTGTAGTTTGAAAGTATTGTTCTTTTTTTTTTTTTTTTTTCCCCTACATTTTAACGCCATTTTAAAAGTTTTTTTGTGGACATAGGTATGTGTGTAGACACGTCCAGGTAAAAGTAAACATTGTTTGTTTACAAACAAGGAAGTGAAAAATGGACTAAGTGTGTTAAAAAATTATTAATTTTATGAAGTGTTTGAATATGTCTTTGTTGTTCAGGAGTGTATTTCTTAGGGTCATGAGTGCCAGAAATGAGTGCATGCGTGGCGTCGAGGATGTGCCCCATGTAAACAAAAATACTGGTTACGTCAGCAGCTACCATATGATTTTGACAGGTAAACATCGACATATTCGTGTCATCTGCATGACAGCTCCAGGATATATGCTGACCATGATTGGATGCATGAATTTGCTCCAAAATTGGGGAAAGGGGTTGGTAGCTCGCCTAGTTTCTTTCTCGGATTAGGCTTCCTCTGGACCAGTTACTCTCTAAGATGTTGCTCTAATTAAATTTTCATTTTATGATATAAAGTGTAATAAAAGTTAAGTATTGTTGTTACAGTTGAATTAATTTTTGTTTGGTCAATAAACAACGAATAGTATTGACTTCACCAAAACATTGAGGTTACATTGCTCACGTGCGTGTGTAGACCAAAACCACGAATGCAGTTGTAATTAAATACTAAATATTTAGGCCTAATTACATTAAAGCTGAGATATATAATGTTTTGTTTGTCCAGGAAGACTATGTAAAGTACATTTTATTTCTGTGGTAAATTTTTTAGCTATGGTAATAAATACTAATCACATAGGTCAACAAATTGTACGTAAAATTTTTTTTTGGGTGACTATGTACATGTATATTAAATATCCACGTTACACTGTAATAATACATACGGCCATGTGTTTGATGTAATTGCCACTAGGTTTTATGACTTAATGATCACAGGCCTACCAGTCTTCACCATTTGTGAGGAATGGTTTTTGTACAGGCTTATCTTATTATAATTGCTACAAGTAGGTTCCATAATTATTGATTGTAGAAGACTTTTACAATTCTAATTAACTATTTCTGTGTATGATTTGACAGGCCTAACTCTTATAGTGTTTGTTCACTGCCTAAATGTGATTTTTTAAGGTACTTGTGACAATGCCTTTACACAGAAAACTCCAGAAGACTTGATTTTTTGTAGTTCATTTTACTGCTCAGTTGTGAATTATGTTTTTTTTTCTGATGCTCACATCGGTTAACTATGTGAGATACACATTCTTTTTTTAATGAATTCGTTAAATTTTTCAATAGGCGTATAAAGAAGGCAATTCTGATCATAGTTCTGGCCAGTTATTCTCCGTTAAATTGTTTAAAATGTGTGATTTAATTTTTATTCCAGTGTTAATTGTAACCAACATCAATGTCTTTCTATCTTGCCTCAAATATTTTCCTGTTGTGAGAGTTGCAAACTTGCAAGTCCAATGAAATTTCTGGATTTAAAATATATTTTTTTGTGTTTGTGATTATTGATTTGATAGTAATTAATAATATCTATTTAATTAATTGTAAAAATATGAATATATTTTATTGATAGTATTTTGATAACACAATGTAGATGTTACCATCAGAAATAAAATAAAGATCTGCGTAATCACATATTTTCCGAAATTATAGCTGACATGTTCGAAATGTCAAGCAAAAATTCCCATGATGTTGACATGTTTTGACAGTCACATGGAAAGTACATGGTGGCGGAAGGATACATATTCAGTTGGTTTACACGGTACTACTTTCATACAATCTGTCAAAATCAGGAAACCTTACACGAGACAGATTATACTTACGTTTGTTAAATGGGAATTTAAGTGTGTTATGTGTACTTGGTAGACTACGGTAGTTTAATATTTGCAAGAGTGAGTTTCATGTTGAATAATTTAATTTGCATAAACTGCTGAACAAGATATTTTTAGTTTTTTACTTTCAAATTTTAGAGACTAGTACCCTACTACACCCTAGGTACTGCTCGGACAATTTTCTGTCTCATTTAACCAGATATGTTCTCCATACGTACCAGTGAATTATTTGGTTTGTGGAGGTTGACTGGAGAGAGGAGACAATTTTTTGATGGTGAGAAGGAATCTTGTGTTATTTCGCACTTTGTACACTGCAGTCTATTTTGTGTGTGTATGCAAAACCCTACACAGCAATCTCACACACAGTCAAGTACTCACCAAAAACCTATTGTTTATTTATATTTTCCCAAGTGTGTCTCTTTCTCTGTCAGTTGTGTGTATAAAATAGGAAGAGATTGATTTCAGGGGGCAAAGTTTTTTCTAACACTGGAGTTATCAGAATTATTCTGATATTAATTCTTAAAGCAAAGGGGATAAAAAGTAATATTTGATTATTTTATTATAATAAATTCTTTAAAGCTATACCCATGAGTTTGCTTGAGAGATAGTTGGGACAAAATTGAACTGAACTTGGAAAGTTTTGAAACATGTTTATTAATGCTTCTGTGTAAGGTGCCAGCTGTTATGAAAAGCAATGTGAAAAATTTGAATTTTGATGGTGGACCTGCAAGTTGCCGTGCTACTGCAGTACACGGGTAGCTTTCCACTGCTTTGACAGAGGAATTAAGGCAGAATATTAGAAGACATTTAACTCTCTGCTGTTTATCGGGTGTACGTGCAGTGGTTCTTTTATTTTTAACTCTTTATTTTATAGGCAGACTAAAACTCGAGCTAACAGTTCTTGACAAGAGGAAAAAGGGGAGTAGGAAAGCAACTCTGCTAACGCGAGATGTTGAAAGCATCAGTTACTATTGTCTATTTGTATATCAACACGTTCATTCCCAGACGGATTCAGTGCAGTCATAATAGTCATTGTATGTTAATCTTTGTGTTAGTTCTTAGTCTTCAATTTCGCCCACTCATTCAGATATGAAGAGTTCTAAATAATATTTTACATCAGTGGCTTAAGAAACCGAAACATCAGTGGCTTAAGAAACCGAAACATCAGTGTCCACCCGACATTACACATGATGGTGAAATTGCAACTGATTTAACTCTCAGGTACTAAATCTGATTTAATTTTTACTCGTTACT
Source organism: Dryococelus australis (assembly GCA_029891345.1). Lineage (NCBI taxonomy): Eukaryota > Metazoa > Arthropoda > Insecta > Phasmatodea > Phasmatidae > Dryococelus > Dryococelus australis. Next base: position 23,700,612 of record CM057004.1, read on the forward strand.
CAGATTTTTAAACTACAGTTTAGCAGTGGGCTAGCTTGGTATTGGCTTGGCATCACTGTATCTGGAGCTAATGGGCTTCATTCTACATGTATATCCAAGTATATCTGAGTTAGCAAGGTGATTGTGATGGCACATCTGAAACAAAAAATATAATCGTGGGAATGGCTTTGTCAGCAAAAAAAAAAAAAAGTTAAATAAATTTACATTGACAAGTGTAAGCCCTATCTATGCCTGCAAATGCAAACTGTAATTTTTTCTTAAATGGTGAATGTTTAACAAAAAGTAATAGAAGCCCACTGTATTGGTTATTTATAAACAAGGAAATGACAGCAGCCTTCTATATAGTTTATTTATAACTGGGAAATAATAACTGCATAACAGACTGTCTCTTTATTAGACAAGATAATGTAGGTGGATTTCTATTTAAATCTCCTTTCAGATATTTTCCAAAAATCTTTACAAAGCAAATGGTTAAAAACTGCAAATATTATTATTTAAATATTAGTAGAATATTGACTAAATTTGTAACTTGTGCTGTACTTTTTCACTATTTGTGATAAGTGTCATTATTGCATTAAAGTGGGTTATATTGTTACTTATTCAATCTATGTAGTTAAGACTATATATATTTTAGTCCTTGTTTTACAATTTGGTTTTTATTTCTAACTGAAGGGTGAATAAAAGTTCACCCTTTCAATACTTATTTACAAGATAATGAAACTTAAAAGTTTCACCGTTGTATTTAGTCTTATTATATTTACTGAGCTTAATTCTGGATTGTAGTCATAATACTTGCACACACACATATCTTACAAATACAAAACAAGTGTGCTCTAAATATTAATTTTTAGTTGTTCCTTTTTCTAATTTTATAACATATTATGTAAATCTATTACTAAATTTAATTTTGCATGTTGAAAAAAACTATCAAGTGTTGATGTATGTAACACCTGACTGGTGCCAAGACTTTAAATTATTCCCCTTCCCCCTGCCTCCACCCCGTGAACTGAAATAGTTGTGGTGCCCTTCCATACTTTCTAAGATACCATTACAAATATCTAGTGGTATCTAAAAATTAAGTTAAAAGCATCTAATATTCATTTGTTGTGTAGTAAAAAGTGCCCAATATGCAAATGTAATTAGGTTACGTGGCTCTATGCCCAATTTCAAACAAAATACAATAAAATATTATATTTGACAGCCTTTCAGTTTTGCAAAACAAGTTAATGGTGCTGCTTTGATAGTTCGTAGTGTTATGAAAATATGATGTGCAATAAAGTGAATATGTAAAGCTAGAAGCGCATAGTGATTCGGGTCTATATTAAATCGTACAAAAGCAATAGTCTTTCGACCTTGCTACAAATCAATCTGTATTAATGGTTCTTGTTCGAGAGTAAGCATTGTTTACGTTTGTGAAGTCAACAATGTTATTACTGGAAATAATTTTAACTGTTATCAGCATATAGTGAGAGATAATGTTATATCATACATGAAAAATTACAAAAATAACTGTTTTTGGTTAAAATAGCTCAGCATTGTGGTTTCGGAAACATTTTAATGAGCACTTTCGTTGCTGTTTAGTGAATGTGGAAGTCATTACAGAATTTCGAGAATAAATACATCTCTATATTTTGCATTATTTTGCAGCTCGTGAAACTTTCTATGCCCTACCTATACTGTGTGTACTACACTTTTAAAACCTAGGGAAATTGCACTTTTTTTTAACAATACTTTTATTTTTGTTATTATAAATCACGGCTTGTTCATAAAATTTTGTTAAGTGGCTTTTACTTTTATGAAACATGTGTCTAGTCAAAAACCATTGACTATCCTTATCCTTATTACTGCTAAAGCAAGAAAATTGTTTTAAAATTTTTAATATGTAAAAATAAGATGACCCTCAATTCTTTGTAAGCACGAAAATTGGTACAAAACATAGTCTTATATTAACGTAAATAGGTTGGTAGCTATTGTCAATTGTGGTTACATGCAGCCGTGGTGTGTGCAGGTGCCGCAAGACGCAGGCAGTATACGACAAATGTGTGAACGACAATTTGGGACTGGAGAGGGCCGTCCTTTGACTACTACACCAAAGTCCGTGTTCACAAAACGCAGAGACCGAAGCCAGAGCCTCCAAAGCCTGACATCTACCCCGATGCCACTCCCAAGCTTCCGGACGACTATCCTCGCGAGCCAGCCAAGTATGGCTCCCGCTTCCACTGGATAAACTGAGCGGAAGCCGTTTTCAACAGTTATAGTTGTAGTGTGGGGTTGTTTTATTAAAATAAATTGATAGCTGTTCAACAATTTGTCTTGCAATCAAAATACTCATACCTTTATAGCTGATGATTGGTATTCGTGTTAATTATAAATGTGCATGTCAAATCAAGATCATATAAAAACTTCACTACTGAAAATACATATTTTGCAACTTTTGTCAAGTGCATTTGTATACCATTAACATCACTTGAATTGAATTTTGTACACACATTAAAAGTTTTTCATAATTATTTTCTGTTTGCGAGTTAGGCAAGAGTTAACTTATTATTTCACGTGTGTAAAAATGGCTTGGATTGTTACACACAAATTGCTGGCAAGTGCCGCATTATCATCTGATGAGAGGGGTTTGTCCAAAAGCATGGGATGCACACTAATTCTGCTTTTTTTGCCCATAGTATCCAATATTGCTGCTGTTTTGTATTGAGCTCAGCATTCACAGATTTGTTCCTTATTGCCGGCAGTTGAGCAGTTTTCACAATAGGTTGCTGCATCTGGCTAACCTTCCGACTCTTCTTGAAGACACTGTGGCCCATGCCACCACAGCTGATGGTTTACCACGTCACCAGGTGGCAATTCTCTTCATGCACAATCAGCATAATTACCGATGGTACGTGATGCCACTGACTCTGCCAAATTCTTCTGAATTTTGGCCACTCTGCTGGCAATAAAAAGTTTCTGTAGTATGGGGATATGTGTTGCTAGGATAATGCCACCATCAAAACTGAACAGTCAATGATAAAATAATTTGTCTATGAGAACAAATGTGCTAAACACTTCTTGGCTACAAGGTACACACCACAAAGTTCCAGCCTTGGAAGTGACAGTTTTCACTGGAACAACCTTGTATTTCACAATCAGGAAATGAATGTGAACATTACCTTTTGAGTTAGTAAACTTGAGGCATTCACCTGCTGCATCACTCTGAAGTTATGCAACTGAAGATCTCTGCTGTATGGAAGCAAGATTTGTTGAAGCTTGATGGTAGTGAGAAAGTTTAGTGGAAGATATTTCAGCCAAATGTACATGGTATGAGAATAGTCATTAGGTGCATCCTATTCTAAACCCAACTCCTTGATAACTTGGTGTTCTGCCTCATTGAAGGGGTAGGCAACTTCATGATGGTCTTGTGGAATGGTTTCCAGCAGTTTTTGATGGTGGTTTGGACATTTCCTTAGTTCAAACCCACCAAGTCGTAACAAATGATGAACCAGGTCTGACTGGAGACTTGTGCACAGCATTCACTGTATCTGCTACAATTACAGTATCATTAAAAAATATGTAATTGAGAAATATTTTATAATATAAATTTAAAATATGTAATTGTACAGCACCAGCTAATGCAGAGATCTCATGTCCAGATATGATGCAGCTGAGATTCTTTATATTACTGTTTTCAGCCTTAATTCAGTGATGAGTCTCTTTAGGTCGGGCAGTCAGGATAAATGTCTTCTTAGGTGCTGTACACTTTTGATAGCTTTTTGCCTGGATTCTCTTAGATCAATATAACTGCGTGTTTCATAATGTGAGTGTTTGTAGCGTAAATGTATTTCACATTTAACTTCATTGGGATCATCATGTCGATCTTCTAAGTATACTTCTGTTTGTATAAAGAATGATATGATACAGGCAGTGCTGCTAAGTTAGGACATTCAACCAGACCAATGAGGATAACGCCCAAAGGTGCTATAAAGGGGTGATGGCAATCCTTCCGTTTCTCTAAGCCTTTTGCTATCAACTGTGTCAATGTACAGCTTTGTACCAAGGAGCATTTCAATAGGTCCTGGTGTGTGGAAGATGGTATCTGATAATTGTAACTCACGCTGCATCCCTTGTACCATTATTGGTAATATGATGACAGGCATCTCGGATGTTATCTGCCATAGAGCAACATCTGTAACCAGCTGCAAGCCACTTCAGTTACTGGGTTTCAACAGACATGTTACTGTGACCTTGCCTGTCTGGGTAACTGAGAATCTAGTCCCAAAGCCCTAGCCATTGAACCGATTCCAGTGATGAATGCTGACTGTGATACTGAATCAGTCAACACTTTCATAAGGCGGAAACTGGCTCCACCCATTTTTATCTTGTCTAGAATAAATTTATTTGTGGTTTATCAACTTCAAGCTGCGTAGCTAAGTTTTTCACTCTAATAATATGGCACTAAGCCTAACCTCGTGTTCCATTGCTATTTCAAATATAATAAATCACATGGGACTGACAATACTCGAATAATAAAATTGCTTTACATGGGTGCTCATGTAACATGCCTGTCCCCACCAGTGAAAGTCAAAATTTCAACTTTTCTCGGTTCCCAGGAATATGGTCATTACTTTGGAGGAGTCGTGTGATTTTGGGCAGATTCTGGCGCAGTCCCTATATGCGAAAAGTGCATAAAAATGTTACTTAAGCAATTTTTGCGTGGTTTTAGCTGCAAAATTTCATTTTATATTTGTCAAATATAGTCATATTGTTGCCAAATATAGTCATGACGTTGCCAATGAAAAGGTGGCCAGCCTGACACCTTGCCAGCAGCAGAGAGAGCTGCATGCATTCACAATTAATTGATACTGGTGTTATGTGCCTCCTCATGCTTGCCTTGCATTCAAGTATGTCATTCTGTGCACAGATCAAAAGATCCGTTATTAAAATGATAATTTACACAACCCATGAATAAACCGATATAATGTAAGGGCATATAAGACACTCTTTGTTGCCAAAGAATGTGCAAACACTGTACCTGAGAGCAGCATTACTCGCGAAGAGTGCACAAGTAATTTCACATAAAATTGTGTACTGTAATGTTTACCATTAGTAAAAGTAATTTATTAAACTCTGTATACATATATATTTTATGGTTGTATTACACTTTTCAATTGTAAGTAATACTGAATGAGAAAAAAGTCTTTGTAATAATTTAATTCAGTAGGCAGATTGTCTTCTGATGATAATTTATATTGTAAAAGTTTATACTTGATACCCTCTTGTGAAAATTATTATAAATCTGGAGAGGTGCAAGTTTTACAGTGCATGAAGCTAATTTTCAGTCAAATTAAATTCCAGTTTTACTGAAAGAAGTTATTGCAAATTGACATCACTCGGTAAAACTTAAGTGCAACTTGGTGATCGTAAAAATTTTGGCAACGAGAGGTGGTCCAATGTGCCTGTGTAGGGTATAATTTTTTTTTTTTAACATCTACCTATTAAAACAAATTTATGTTTAATAAAAGAAACTTGGAATTTTTGCACCAGGGAGGATTGATGGAACATGGGATATCTGCAAAGAATTTCAAATTTTGACATAGGAGTTAAGCATTGGTTAAAACTGATCCGAAATTTCTCAAAATATATATTTTGTGACCACCCCTCACTAAGACCATATTCCCAGAAAATGATGGGTCATCAGTAAGGTTCTAGTGCAGTAATGCTGGCAGCAAATTGGGTTTTAAAATGGTGGTTAATGAAATTGATTTCTCTTCATCGTGCACACATCCAGGTAGGTTTCCATATTGTAGTGAGGTGGACTCAGCCTGTAGTTGAGTGTGCAATCAGTTTCCCCAGTCACCATTTACACAGTGGTCTGATTGAGCATCTGCCTGGTAAGGAAGTGTAGTTTACTGCCCAGCTTAGCACAAGGTCACAGAGCAAGAAGAGACTTGAATACTTTATAGTCATTCTTGTGCCATAACTGTCATCACCTACCACATCTCTGTGTGAATTAAAGCTAGGCAGACATTGGTCATTAAGGTTGAACTTTGGGTACAAAGATTAGTAAATAAGCAGGACCCAAATTTGTGGCATACTATTGCCGTTATTATTCGGATAAATATTTTCATATTTTCCTCGCTTCCGCTTGGCTCCATTGCCATAGGAAATCCACATTGCCCAGCTAGGTGTTCAAGGTGTTTTACAGACCAACCATGCCCAGTTATCACACAGTGTTTGTGGTAAGCAAGCACAGTGCAGATTTTCAGGAGAATCTTGGCGTACAGCCCACAGTGTGACATCTGGAAGTTTGATTTACACAGACCCGGTTCACTCTCCAATCTGCGGCATCCCTCTTCCTTTTGCGGCACCATAATGGTGTAGTGGCTATACTACTCACCTCTGACCGGGGCAAACCAGATTCGATACTGTCATGTCGCCACTGCTGCCAACTTTGGAATTGTAACCCTCTCACCATTACTTCTAAATATAAGTACTAAGACATTAAAGTCTCTTTTCTGCTGTAAATTACATATTCAAAAATCATTATTTTTGCTCTAATAAGCAACATGTACCGCATCTCCCCGGTAAGACCACTTGCCCACTGCTCAGCACTCCAGCAGTGCAGCGTCTATCTACGCAACCAGTGCGTGTGGGTGCATAAGGCATGATGTAGACAGTGGGGCGTCTAGTAAGTGCCCATCCAGTGCAGCGTCTGGCCACAGAGTCCACAAGCCGCATAGAGCGGAGGAATTGAACCCTCGTGTTCTCTTTTTATTTTATTCAGGGTTTGAGACTGACACAATTTAACACAGAGTTAAGAAACTGAGACATACGTTGAATAAAGCTGCCCATTTTCCTTTAATTTCCATGTAGCACGTTTTTTGTTTTATTTTTTGTTCATCTCACGTGTCTCCATCCCTATCTCACTCACCTTATTCTTTTATGTATTATTTGTAGCGTACTTGAGTTATTTTTATTAGCGTAACGTTAGTGTTCCAGCTGCCTGGTAAGTTAACGTGTAAGAGCTTTGTGCTTAGAAAATAGTTCTATGTGACTCGCTGGCACGCCAAGCCACCCAGCACATCACGTCCCACAAGTTGGTCATAGCTCAGTGTTTAGAGGAGCATATAGCCTAAGTGGCGTGTCTCGCGTTTTGTGCCCAAGCAGCACTCAACTCTTGTAACCAACAATTTAATCTGCAATAGACTTAGTTATATAAAACAGTTTCGTTTAGCCACTCTGGATGCCTCTACTCTTTCCTAGTGCTTGCATTGCCTGGGGAAGCTTCGTTTCTCACCTAAGTTTTCATGGCCACATGACTTGTACCAGTTTAATCTAACCGGCAGATCTAAGCCCGGCAGTAGGGTGCGGGCCCTTACCTTCCTGCCAAAGTGTATTGTCTGCAAAGTGTGTGTGTTTCATTCTCCAGTGTTTTAATTCATTTTACTGTTAAAATGTATAATTGGGGCATGTAACTAGCCCAGATAAGTCACTGTGCAATATGCAACTGGAATTCATTAACGTAACAAGAAGTGTCACAATGTTGGAAGGATGCCGCCTTGGTTCATCGGCCGAATGACTCCAAGATTGCAGGAGAATGCTCTACCAGAGTATGGCATCATGCTACTGATGCTTGGCACCCAGGTAATAATTATTCAAAAATTCTCTAAGTTTCCTCATAACTTATTTTACCGCACTTCCAAAACCAATCTAACTCTATCTTGTCCCATGCGCAAGCGTCATAAGTATGAAATATGCTTAAAAAAAATTGAAAATCTGTTTAGATTTCCTGCTTCTACTAGCGGTATGAAACTTCCGGAGACAGTGTGTGACAAGCTCTGCTCCGCCAACAGCGTATTGAAGTTTCTTCCTCAGACGATAAAAAGAAACCTTGTCACTAAAGCCTACACACTATATTTTGTGTTGATATTTTTTAACTGTAGCAATGAAATATGTTTTCATCTGGGCTACCTTAAAATTTTAATTTTTCAATAGGCACCTTTTAATTTATACATATAAGTACCAAAAAAACTTAGTTAAAACAATATTTTAACTGTGAACGGTTTCTTATTAGCTGTTGCTAACACATCGCTGCTCTCACTATTTTTAATTTGTATTGAGTACAAAATAAAATTTTAAACTTAGTATCTTATATAACTTAGTTTCATTTATTCAAAAATATAATACTTTTCAAGATATCAGTGTTATATACTTGTGGTATAAAAGTTATTTAAAAAACATATTAGCATATTACTCCTAGGATGATTTTTCGAATGTTTTTCTCAAAACATCCAAATATACCGTGAATGGACTATATTGAGTGGTTTTTCATGTCGGCTACTCCACCTGCCTATGTAATTGCACTGAGGAAACGCTTATAGGAGGACGCTAGCTCCGAAAACGTGCTGCTTTCTGGTTTTAAAAGTGATACTCCTATTAATTTAGTCAATTATCATACGCTGTCCCCCACACCTTCTACCACGTTCACTAAAACCCCAGTAGATAACAAGGTTAACCTGTCTACTGCTCCCACTAAGCTTCAACATGACATCAAGTTTGGGAAGTTCAGGAGGTATTACGAGATGCTGCTACCGACATTTGAGGCAGTTGCTCCAAGAATCAATCTAGCTCCAGCTAGCACACTTCGCCTCGGCTCCTGGATGTGGTAAGCCAGAAATTGATTTACGTGGTGCACATAAAAATTAGCAGGCAGATAACCACCACCTGACACTCGGTCAGACAACCATGGCTACTCCCCAGTCCTCTTACCTCTCTCCTGCAGGGGATGGTTATGCTAATACCCCAGTCAGGCCTCCCAGCATCAGACGCAGGTAGGCCACCTGCCCTATGTGCAGGTATAGCTACAGCTATCAATATTGTAAGTAGCAGGGATTGGCACTTGCCATATGGGCCATTTTATTTAATGTTAATTAAAAAATTTTTGTTTATGTTAACATGTAATATAGTTAGTGTGTGCTGGAAAGCAAGCTTTTAGTTATTACTTTGTTCTGTAGGCTAGTTGTGCTCAGTTCTGGTAGATGGAAATGTAGATCTCACCTTACCCCCGCCCCCCACCTTTTATTCCCCTCATCATGAAAGTTGTTTTCTAAACTCTTGCTTATGTGTTGAGAAGAGTCATTGAAAAGGTAAAGGAGCCAGACTGACACAAACACTGCAGTCATAGTTTGTAGCAACTGACTTGGAATCTGATACTGGAACCAAGTTTTTCAACTCTTGTATCTATCATCTGGAAATCATAATCCTTATCAATGACATGTCTCCCTTTTTCTGTTCCCTGAGTGAAGGAGATGCTCTGCTAATGCCAGGCAGCCTATTGCTGTAGTGTGTGTCCATGCGTACTCACACCACACAGCCGAAAAGAAAGTAAGGAAAAACGTTATGTTTGAGTCACTGAGTGGCTTACCTCCAAGTCAGCTATGCAAATAGGGGGACAAGGGTGGTTATTCCGAACACCTCTCGTCGCAATTTTATCGACCTGCCTACCTAACACCTCTGTCTACTTCTATAAGAGCTGATCTATGTATCTATCTCTCTCTCTCTCTCTCTCTCCCCCCCCCCCCCCATTACGATCTCTCTAGTTTGGTAGGGGCTTACTTTGGGGTAGTTAATAATAACTGCTATTCAATGAAAGAGGGGAAGTCAACTACACACATTTATTACAATATTATATATATATATATATAATACGTTAACACAACACCAACTTTACTCTGAACTGACAAGATAGTCATGAGAACATAAAGGAATACAGTTATACAAGAAATGGTGAGGTGATTATACTGACATACACAGAAAGATAAGAATAATATAATATGACTATACAAAGACCCTAGCCTTGCCACATGATTATTAATTCTTTAAGACGGGACCTCAATATTGGGAATGCCACCCTACTACCTGGCCAAAATATGCTCACCAATGAAGAAGTTGAATATCTTGCAGATGGACCGGAGCTCCCTGGACCCTTGTGTGCTTCCATGTTGCTCCGACACTGACGTTGACACCTCACACTCTGCCGACAGACGGGGGGGGGGGGGTCTTGTGCTCCTCACTTAAATAGCCTGGTCTCAGTAGGTCGGCCAGGCTTGTTTGTAAACAGGGGCAGTTTGTAAAACAGAATCTACATCTCATTCAAGTTTAGCTCGTCGTGTGCGAGCCCCCTGGAGCCCGCTACATTACCCCCCCCCCCCCCAGGTTGAACAAGCAGTCCATCCCAGCTGCTATAGGGTAGCTGTCCCAATACTTCTATAGTTTGAGGTTATATTTACAATGTTGAGGTCCGGGAGCTGGGACAAGTCTTCATGGGGTTGTAGGGTGAGACATATCTTGAAGACTAGTGGTGGCATTCGCGAGTTATACTTTAAGGCAGTATCGAGAGTGGAGTACCCAATTCGATGCCCCGTGGCATTTAAACTGAACATAGAATAATGAGTGAACTTTGAAATATTTTCTTTTTTGTTGTGGCAAGGTAGGAAATTAAAGAATGTTACAGGTAAAAGATTTTATACAGTCTTAAACGGTCAATACCTCTGCACATGATGTAGTGAAACCACAAATTGGAGAGAGAGGTACGTCCATCGCCACGTTTAATGTTTAAAAAGCCCCCTGAACTACTAGGCGGTGGATGTGGAAATTTTCGTGCACTTGTGGAATTTTCACCCTCCACGTGCTAGGAAGTTAATTTTCAAATGATTTAACATAATACCTTTAGTGCCGGTTGACTTAAGTTAGGAGGTTACATTACATTTAAACAAAGATTAACACAAATTGTTTTATGTAAATGATGTGTGTTTGTGCATATTAATATTTTCCTGTGCGAAAGGAAATTTTTATATGTCATAGTCGGCTATACTGCACGTGGAAAATGTGCATTGTTAGAGACAGCGTTATTGAAATTGCTGGCCTTTTGCCGCAAGTCGGCTTGTGATTGTAAATATACTTACTAGTGATGGGAAATATAGTTCACTAGAATGAACTAGGTCGTTCCGAATTAGTCACATCTGAGAACAGTTAATTGGGAATCGTTCTTTTGAACTATATGTCACAGTCGGATGATCACGCATACTGGCAAATTACACAGCGCAAGTGTAACCTCGGTCCGAGAACTAGATAGGTCTTTCTCTGTTTCCTCTTTCACAGTTCCGTTTCCCCTCCCCAGTAGAATCTAAGCAAGCGTGAAACGGAAAGATACACAAATAAGTGATGTTTGTAAATTAATTGCTGAAGAATTTGTGCTTTATTGTGGGTGTATATGAGACTACAACTTTTTTTATATAGAAGATAAATTAATAGTGAAAATATCTTTATACTGTGTTACCCACGCCTATGTCATGTAATATAACACCAAATTACTTTTGACACAGATAGTAATGACCTCAACAATATTATAATAGGATGTGTTGCGATAGATAACCAGGTGTAAAGTTAATTTTTCCAAGTCAGGCGTGTACAAACTCAACAATAATGGTTCTGACACAATGGATTTATTCGTACCAGTATTAGAAACATTTTAACAGAACTTTAATTACAAAAGTAACTTAATTTTAATATGATGCAAATAATGTCAAAAAGCTATATCCAAAGTATTGAGTGAATATACTAGAAAAAAAGCAGTTTTTCACTTCTTTATTGTGAGTGTGGAAAACTTGACATTACATTAATGAGCATTTTTCTGTATTTTACTGTCATAGCTATACTCGTATTAGTGCGGCTATCATATGTATTTTCTTACAGATACGGGAATTTCCGTATGTCTGGCAACATCGTATTTATGGTACGAGTGAGTGAGAGAGGGTTTTACGACACCGCAACAGCGAGGTTTTGTAGTGCAGATGAGGATGAAACAAGTTAAATGGACGACACAAACATCCATATCCTGACTGATTTCCGAACCTGGAACCCCTCGCACCGCAGACCGGCATGCAACCGAGTACACAATTGGAGTTGAACGAGAAAGTAAGAAAGAACGAAAGATCGCTGCATGGCCATAGGTCTGCCAACTGTCTCGCACTGTGTACCCTGCATTTTCCGACCAATTTGCGACTCATGTCACTATTGAACTAGGCAGTTCTGCGATCCCTACAGTTTGAGGCAGTGCTGAACGAGCGAAAACAAAGATACCAATAGACAAAGACTGATAAGAAGTATGCACGTTGCGATGTGGCCAGTCACGATGGGAGGGATAGCCGGAGCGGGGAAAGCTGCAGGGAGAAATGAACTACGGATTATCTGAGCATGCGCAGTGGTACACCTGGCGTAGTTACTGGTATGGAGAGAATGACTGACCGATATCACAAGAGACTAGTTCTTTTTTGTCGCGGTGAACTATGGACCTAGTTCTTTTTAAAGACCAGTTCAAATTGAACTACCCATCACTAATACTTACTCAGTCTATTGGATTACATCTTAATTGCACAGCTAAGAATTAAATAGTGACATTACTAATATTTTATACATGATATTACACTTGACAGATAATGTGATGTTGGAGTTTACGGGTGTTCCATATGGGAACTCTTAACCTACGTACATTAGCATTGATAACATTTTTAAAATTGATGCACAAGGAACGTAAAATTTTTACATGAAAACATAGTTGAATAATATATATTAATAATATATAATAATATAATGAATAATATATAATATGATACAGTAGTACGATATTATTCTTCACTTGCACAGATTAGATTTAATAAACAGTATTGGCTATAGTATCACGTGGTTGGCGTTTGTACGTCGGAATGTCTACTTAATAAAGCAGTCGTACAATATTAGTTCAGTTTGGGAGATCATTTTTGTGCTATCACGTAGAATTCACTGTTTATTTTGTTTGGCATGGATTTTATAATTAGGGACACCACGCAGATGGGGTGTCCTTAATTCAAGTACCACACTTACACTTTTCTTCTTAGTTTTAGACGGCATCAGTTAGCAAGAACATATAAACATGTGAAGAACTCATAAAAATAGTAGTACAGACACCATGAAAATAGTCAGAAAACTGTGATGTATGCTGTACATGAAAGAAGAGTATATATTTTGCAACATTATAAAATATTTTATTAAAATATACTTTTTAATTGTAAAAAAATTAATTGATCGATAAGAGTCCACATTTTTGACTAAATTTAAGCACATTTCCATTTTGTATGCTTCAGAAAGCAGAATTTACATGAATATTTTCTTTAAGAAAGATCACCATAATATTTACTGTGATCATATGTAATAAAATCATAGTAATAATATATCATCTCAATTTTATAATTAACTTAAATTACATCAGATTCAGCCATAAATGTTTGTGACAAATGGATACACATAAAATCAATTATAAAAATTATTTAGTATATTATTATTACAATTCTCTTACATTCAATCATAGTAAACATTATGACGATATTACATGATGAATATTTTCTTGCAAATTCTGCTTTCTGAAGAACCCAGGATGCAAATGTGCCTAAATTTTGTTAAAACTACAGACTTTTTAATCAATTATTTTGAACATTTAAAAAGTATATTTTAGCAAAACATTCTATAATCTTGCAAACTATATACATTCTTCTTTCATATACAGCATAAATCGCTTTTTTCTGACAATTTTCGTGGTGACTGTACTAATTTTTTGCGAGTTCTTCACATTGTAAAGTCAGGTGCAGTGCTTCATAGTCAGTTGCTTTACTTCAACCTTAACTATTACTTCTAAATGTATTTCATTGTAAAGTCAGGTGCAGTGCTTCATAGTCAGTTGCTTTACTTCAACCTTAACTATTACTTCTAAATGTATTTCATTGTAAAGTCAGGTGCAGTGCTTCATAGTCAGTTGCTTTACTTCAACCTTAACTATTACTTCTAAATGTATTTCATTGCAATAGCTAGACCACTATAAATGTTACCATGAGCATTTTTTTCAAATTTAGTTAAATATTTCGGGGGGGTGTCCAGACACCCAAAACACCCCCCACCCCCCGGCTACGGGCCTGTGTGGGAATAATATATACTTGTGGCATTTGTGCCATACTGCTTGACTGTCATTAAGTTATTTCTTTGCTCACATTTACACAAAATTATACCATGCTGAACTACTTACACTTTGACTTATTATGCTTGTATTCTATATCATTCCGTATAATTAGCTATTTAATAGCTTATGTGTAATTCACCAGTTTTTGAATCTGTGCGTATTGTAGCAGTCATTTGCTATGCTGTAGTAACTTTACTTTTTTCTAATCATTTCTGAGCAGCATTAATCTAGCTTGTTTAATAATTTCTGTATATATCAGAGTATCAATGTATTAAAATTACTGACTTATGGTCTGTTGGCTATCTGAAAGCATCATGAACTTTAACATTGCTTAAATACTTGACTGGATTAGCATTTTGTATAAAGTTGTTAAAATAATATTGAAGTAAGACAAAATTAAAACGACTATGTACAATATTTGTACATTCGTGTTTACCTGGCCATTATCGTCGTCTGCGCTCTCGAACTCTTCTGCTGTAACAAAGAGAAAAAGGGGGGGGGGGGGGGTGTTTATCTGGGGGCGGGATGAACGTAGGTTAACACTGACAAAAGTGTGGATATGAATTCAATATATTAACGTTGTTAGTATCTGCTTGTTAAAATAATGTAAAATGGCATAACATGTACACTTCTAAGAATTTTGTGGGATTAAAATGTATCTAACTCTTGGTTGAAATAAAACTTGCAACTAATGTGGTCTTCAACACCAGTCAAACAGTAGTTTTCTTTTAAATTATACACCATTAGCGAAAAAATATGACTATAGTAAATGTATTTCATGCATTTGAATTCAATATTTCCCAACAACTTTAGCTTGTATAGAAGTTTTAGTGTTGTAATATTGCTCAGCAGTATTTGTCAGCACTACTCTAGCGTTCTGTGTGTTATAAAACTTAAAATAATGTGGTTAGTAAAAAGGAGTATATAATTAACTTTAAAATCAAAACATTATGCAGAGAGCATCATTTGTAGCAACTACTATAGCTTAGAGCTAAGGAACATCATAAATTAAAATAAGGATCGGCTGGCGGCAATGTGGCCGGCATCATGGGTGGGCGGATGGACCCGGCTGGCCTCTGAAGATGCCGTGACCTAGAGCACTGTTAGCGGAGAGGTGACCCACTCACTCTCCTCTGTGGGTATGGCTGGCTGGCTGGTCTGGTTGCCATGACGACGGCTGGTGTATGCACAAGGCATAACTCACGCCGGTGCATGTGTTCATGTGTTCATGTTGCTAACCGCATCTGGTCATGGGAACAGCGACTCGCTGCTACTATCATTGCGTCGCTGGGACGTGAAGTTGGCCATCCTGTGACTGAAATGGCTCCCATTCCTAGTCTCTGCCCCCTGAGCGGTCCATAGTGGCGGTTGCCCTAGCAACCATCGTGCGGCTGCACAAGGCGGGACATGTGAGCATGCAGTGCTGCCAACGCCATCAGGCAGCTCCGGTAGCTGCACGTCATCTTTAATGAGACCCCAGGCACTTGTGTGGTTTGTAGCAGGTTCCCCTTCACTGGCTCGTGTACAGGCAGTAGGTGTGGAGTGACGTGCTAGCAGAAGGGAAAGGCTGGCAACGCCTCGCATTGCCTGCCTCCGCTACGCACACACTCTCTGAAGCGAGTCCGCTGGCCGCAAGTTCCCTTTCCAGGTTGGTGAAGCAATGAGAACACGGAACTTGTACTGATGGTGGGACTATGGGCTACATTCCACATACAATAAGAAGCCTGTAACACACCTTCATACAATGATAATTTCTAGAAGTAAAACTAATATCTAATACACATAAAAATTGCTATTCTAATGGACATAGGCCGGCTTTGTATGCCGGGTGCAAATAGTGACAGTCTTGGGTGCGCCCGTTTTGTTTGTTTGAATGCGAATCGAGGATTTCTCTAGTACCTGTATTACTTTATAGGGTCCACGGTAACAGTGTGTTAACGCCTTCTGGCGGCCCCTGTTTCATACCCATACCAGGTCGTTAACTTTAATTGTGCTTTTCTTGTGGGATTTGTTAAATTGGTGTGTTTGGTGTTCCTGGGCTTGTATTAAATTTACTCTGCCCATGTCTCTGTTTTGTTGGAGTTTTTCACACATGTGTGCCCGTGGCGAATGTTGTTTGGTTACCACCTGCGCTGGGAGGGTGGCCTCTACTCCATGCATTAAATAAAAGGGTGTAAATTTTGTAGTGGTGTTGATACTCATGTTGAAATTAAAACAAGTAAAATTGACATAGAGGTCCAAGTTTACTTGATCCTGGTTAGCGCAGGTGGTAAGTTATTCCCCAAGAATTCTGTTGGCTGATTCTACAAGCCCATTACAATGTGGGTTGTATGCAGTAGTGGTTAATTTTTTTATGTTGAGTGATTTTAACAATTGATTTACCAATTTGTTTTGGAAGCTCCTTCCCACTACATAGCGAGTTGTATATTCTGTCATAACGAGGATATACTTGTTTTTCCGTGCCATAGTGGGGAGGGGATCTTTTGCATCCAGTGTCCAAGTTTTGAGGAGGGTGAGGTGGGATAGAAGTAATTTTCCCTGGTGGTTGCATTTTACTCTCTTTGGTTTTTGGGCACTTGGGGCATGACTTTACATAATTCTTTACGTCTGTGGGCATATTATCTCAGTAATAGGACTGTTTTATTTTCTCGGTGGTTTCTGGAGTGCCGAAGTGATCTCCCCCAAATATGGCATCATGGTGGGCTTGTATGATTTCATTTACGTAGAGATGTGGGACAAGTGTTAGTTTTGATGGGCCGTAAAGTGTATTGACTATTTAAAATATTTCCCCGTTGGCTGTGATTTTGTATCTATGGCTTAAACGGCGGTATTTTGCGTCTGCTTGTTCTGGATTTAGCAGGGCTTGTGTAAGTTTTACGATATGTGGATCGCGATCATACTCGCCGGTGAAAGGGGAGGTATTAACTGTGATAGGGCATAGCAAAAATATAGAATTGTCGTCAATTTTGATGTATTCTTGGGCATGGGTGTAAACTGGTAGGTAATGTAATTTGTCGGAACGCAGGATTATAATGGTACATTTTAACACAGGGTCGATGCATGTTGTTTCGAGAGGGGTTTGACAATCTTGTTTAATGATTTGGACATTGGCTTAATATAATGTGTGTTGGGTGTGGCTCAGGGCGGAAGCTTGCTGAGGGTGTTATTGTGCAACACATTTTCATCATCACAAGCTGGCCGCAGTGTGTTTTGAAAGGAGTCATTATTGGGTGCCGGGCAGTTTTTTGTTGGTGTGTGTATTCGGACTATGTGTGGTGTGAGCCCAAATTTACGTTTAAAGCGCTTAAAACGATCCCCCAATATCTGTTGCAGGCTTGCCCACTTTTACGATTTTTCCGTAAAATGTACAGAAACCATACCCTTTTTACGATTTTACGAAAAGGCCTTGATTTGTTCCGAATTCCGATACTGAAAAAATATTTGAGTGAATATTTGCTAGACGGGACATTCGATTCTTCGATACCTCGATATGGGGAAGTTTTGAAAATATTGAGTCTTGCGTCGTGCATATCTATACACTTGTTAGATACGTGAAATGTTATATTATATATTCCGCAACTACGTTTTTTTTAAAAGTCATTATTGCAGATTTTTTTTCTCATTAACATATTCGTAGCATTACAGTGATATTTATAGAAATATTACGTTAGTTTTAAGGATTAAATCTAGATCAAAATATATTTCACTGTTAATGTAGTAATGCATTGCCGCTAGTGCTAAACAAGTGACCGTCGAAAACATTCAGTTGATGCCGAATGAATGAAATTTAAAAAATAACGCAAATTTTTGACTCTTCCATTCAAACAATGTGTAATTAAAAATGATAGTCTCGTAGGAAGACATGCAAAACAACGTCGTCTCATGAAAGACATTAAACTAAAGTATTTTACAACCCCATCCAATCCAGTGTCAATAAAATTGATGGAGTCCCAGCAGTTTGAGTTTGCCATAACAGAAACAAGGTACGTTGGAATGATCAACCTACATTGATCACAACATTTGTTTGCACTCATTGCTTTCTTCATAGACAGAGCAGCTGTTTAACAAGGATACATTGCAGCCACACTACATTTCTAAAACTTTCAAAATTGAGTGATCTTGTGTTCAGTATTCTGAGTACATATTTCAATTTTTTTACGTGCCATTTGTGTTCGCAACCAGTATTTAAAATTTATTTTACATGTTTTGTGTGTGTACAATATGTGAAAACGACAAACAAAATAATAAATCTCACCCCAGGTAGCGGTAGAATTGCTATTGTTGTTTTTCATCCAGCGATAAACAATTTCCGCATTTCCTCTATCTGACTTAATACAGAAAAAAAAGAATGCTTGTTTTTCTAAATAAGAATTTATAAGCTTTCTTAGTTCGAAAATTGACATGTGAGTATATGCATATTTTTGATATACAAATTTGTTTTAAATGTCATTTTTAAATTTAAATCATTGCAGAAAAAGGGATTTTGTGTCTTACAAAGTGAATTCTCAATACTTTTATGGTAAGTCTATTAATACTATAAATGTGAAAATAAATATGGCATGTAAGTTATCTTAAATTAATGTATATTTCAGCCAAGGGAAGGAGTAGGCATATTTTTGCTTTGCATGTCATACTAAGCAAACACATTTTGTTGATGTATAAGTCTTGTCTAGGAGAAATCATAGTTTCTGGCCTTAAACACTGAACAAATGTTAGATTATATTAAATTTTCATTGTAAAATTATGGAAATTTTATTACTTGAAATTACATGTGAATAAGAAAATTAGTGTAGTATGTGAAATTGTCGCGCGCATGTTTTAGTAGTTTTTATCCATTGTACTGATTGAAAACTTTAAAAGTTGGCAAGTCTGCTGCTGCAAATTGAAAGTGTTGGTTGTAGAATAGGGGGCAATGGTTGGCCTTGTATCCGATGTACATGCATGGGGCACAGGTGGCTTGCTCGAGGCTGCGTGGCCCGACGATTTCCTGTTTGGGTCTTGAGTTGTATGTGGCAACACCGTTGTGGCGCTGCGATGTTATGGCAACGTCGGCTGCCCGCATGTGGGAGGGGTTTTTGCTGTGCTTGCGCAGCGTGCTTATGGCGGTAGAAGTACACAATGTCTGTGTTGTTTGTTGAATGTGTGACCTTGATGTGGGCGCAGTCAGCTGTGGTAATATGGAAGTGTGCCGATGCGTAGCCTTGCAATGTCTGTTTATGTGCTGCTATGTTTGTCATGGGGGAAGTATTTGTGTTATGTTTTCCGTGTTTTGCCCTGGTGCTGTGTGTATCTGTTGTGGTTTGATAGCATTATGCAGTGATGTTTGTTTTTGTATCTGAATGTTGCTGCATGAGTTAAATTTGGCAATTTCTGTATACGTTCTGTGTGGTACAACTTTGTTAAAAATTGTGTTGCATGCTCCACTGATTTTTTTATTGACATCAACAGGGGTTGCGTGGTTCACCCCCTCATTCAGAAGTTTTTTGCTGTGTAACTGTAGCCCTTTCCCCGTGTGTTGAACGTGTGTTTGTGGTGTTGTAGAAATTTTGTCGGGGGTAAAAAGGTCTACTGTGTGTGTTTCCTCTGGGGGTGAAATTTCCTCACTGATTGTAGGTATTGCTAGGGTCGCGTGGGGTTAGATGTGTGTTGTATGCTGGTCTAGGCAGAAATGTATGTTGGGGTGATAAGAATGAGTAGTTGGTGATGTATGGTCATGGTTGTAGGTAGTGTCCGCGTTGGGCTTGATTGTGGTTGTGTATTGGGCTTGATTGTGGTTGTGTCGTATATTCTGTATGTGGGGTGTAGGGTTGGTCTGTTGTTGCTGGAGTGGGAGTTGCACGACTTCTTGTTTTAGTTTGGTGATTTCAGCTTTGAGTTTAGCAGAGTCGTGATTTGTGTGTCCATGTGTAAATGTTTGGGAATATTTGAACATCCCTACATCGATACACCTGAGTGCTGGAATCATATCTGGGAGGGCGTCGGTTTGATAGCCAATCAGTTTATCGGTGATGGGGGGGGGGGGGGGGAAGGGAACACCAGAGGACATTAAGGAATTCATGGTCTGTCATGTTGGGGTGGTATTTGATTCTGTAGAATTGCATAGTTTGTACGTGTGATGAGGTGCCCTCCCCGATCGCCTGTTTTTTTAATTGTACAACAGATGTTTGACTCGTTCCGTGTCGGCTGGGGATGTAAATATTTCCATAAGGGTTTATTTTAGCTCGTCCCAAGTGATAGGCTGTGGGCGGTTGTGATTTATATTGACGAATGTGTGTTTGACCAGTCCATGAAGGCAATATTTAGGTCAACGACATTTTTCAGGTGCGTCCCAATGATTATTTTCGATGGCTAACTCAAATTCCTCTTAAAATTCAGAAATATCTTCATCTTGTGTGCCGGTGAGGGTGGGTGGTTTCTCGGGGTGGGAAACAATGATCTGTACAG
Organism: Dryococelus australis; assembly: GCA_029891345.1. Lineage (NCBI taxonomy): Eukaryota > Metazoa > Arthropoda > Insecta > Phasmatodea > Phasmatidae > Dryococelus > Dryococelus australis. Next base: position 23,721,088 of record CM057004.1, read on the forward strand.
GTAGAAGGTTGGCCATGACGGGGATGATAGGTAAAGGAATTTCGGTGCGGTTGTTGTAGTAGTGGGAGGAGGGAGGGGGTGGGGGTGTGTGGGAATGAAGGTAGGTGGTAATAATTTGGTCATAGTCGGGAAACTCTAAAAATTCTGATGTTGGTGACGTTGAGGGGGAATGATAGTATTCGGTATCTTGTGTCAGTGGGGGTGTGTTTGGGAAGGTAGTGCTAGGGTTTGGGAAGAGGCTGCGATATGTTGGTGGTGTATGTCGGTGATAATGGAGGTGTCTGTACTTTGTGTTAGAGTGTTTCCATGTACTGTGTGGTGTTGTGTTGTGAATGTGGTGTATGTATGTTACTGGTGTTGTGCACTCTGTGTTAACTTAATTTTAATGTTACTGAGAAGCAAAGAAATGTTGAGAAAACAGCCCGAACTCACACAAAAACACTTGGGGTGTTTCCCGCTGTAAAAGTGAACAGATGTCCCGTCATACAATAATAAGCAATTTACACATGCATTACTGTATCACATTAAAAACATAAGCATTGACCAATGATAAGGGGAGGGCATTAACGTAGCTGCCCTGTGGCAAAGTGTGCTGCGCAATTACGCTGATTCGCACACGTGGCTCATACTGGCCTACTGCAATTGATGGTGCTGCGCACTGGCCTTGGCTGCAGGGAAGCTAACAGCTGGTTGCTTGCACACACACCTAAGCTGCGTTATACACGATTCTAAGCAAGGATTTATTAAAAGTGATATAGAGAAATAGACAGAATAATGAACTTTAATTTTAGTGCTGCAAAAGGGGTTTGCTCGATACCTATGCGCTTTGTGTTTAGCGTGAGGCGCAGCCACGTGTTTTTCGCTGTGAACATCTATTTTAGCTAATGAATTTACATGTGTGGTGGAGTTTACTGCTTGGCAATGAGAGAGAAGGAAATACTGCGCCCTCACCTGTGTCTACTTCTGTAAAAGCTGATATCTCTTAACACTCTCTCTCCTAGGCACGATATCTCTAGTTAGGTAGGGGCTTATTTTGGGGTACCTCTATAACAAAATTGAAGGGACTGAAATTTTGTGTGTTTGTTATAGAGGGGTCCTTTATAGAAAGGTGATTTACAATGTGTTTCTTTTTTTTATCATGCAGTAAATTTTGAATCTAATTGCTGCTGGAATTGAGTATCATTGGTTCTTTTGTATTGGTTTATCTAAGAAAAGTATTAAAAGGATTTTCTTTTGAACACTTATACAGTAAAACATTATGGCTATTGTTAATAAATTATTATTGTCATAGAAAAATAAATATGCCACTAATTTTGTTTGGAGCAACATTATGTAAACAAAAAATTTGCAAAATTCTTAAATTTTAAATAAGTAATAAAAACTTTTATGATAAAAACATACTTGGTACACACAAAGTGAGATAATTCAGCTTTTTTAGCAGTTAACAAACATTATGGCTTTTTTTAAGTTTATTTTTTATCTGAAATATGTGACAAATGTAGGTTATTTTTACAGTCCTAAGTGTTAAAAAAAAAGGAGAAAAATAAAAGGAAATTAAATGTAATACTGTTCACTCTTTGTTATAAAGAGGTTTTGTGCCGAAGAGGGAAAAATAATTTGTTATAAAGAGTATAAAATACATTGTATCATATACAGTTTTGGCAGGACCAAACACAGATTTTGTTGTAGAGAGGTTTTTGTTATAAAGATGTTCATTATGTAGAGGTTCTACTGTAACTACTATTCAATGAAAGAGGGGAAGTCAACTACACGCACTTATTTACTACAATACTTTTATATATATATATATATATATATATATATATAATATATATATATATATATATATATATATATATATATATATATATATATATATATATATATATATATATATGTTAACACAATACAGCCATAAGATTCTCCACACAACACAGACTTTACTTTACTCTGAACTGAGAAGGTAGTTACGAGAACATAAAGGAATACAGTTATACAAGAAATTATGAGTTGATTATATTGACGGGAATACTGACATACACAGAAAGATAAGTTAAGTATAAGAATAAGAGAATACGATTATACAATGACCCTAGCCTTGCCACGTGATTATTAATTCTTTAAGATGGGATCTCAATATCGGAAATGCTGCCCTACCGCCTGGGCGGAATTATGCTCACCAATGAAGACGTTGAATATCTTGCAGATAGACTGGAGCTCCCCCGACCCTTGTATTCTTCCGTGTCGCTCCGACACTGACGTTGACACCTCACACTCTACCGACAGCCTGAGAGTGGGGGGGGGGGGGGGTGTGCTCGTTGCTTAAATAGCCTAGCCTCAGTAGGTCAGCCAGGCTTGTTTGTAAAACAGAGGGCTTGCTCAAGAATCTATAGCTCGTCCAAGTAGCTCGTTGCGTGAGGGCCCCCTGGTGCCCGCTACACAATGTTCAATCAAAGAGTAATGACATAGTTCATTGGCAAACAACATTCTAGCAAGTGTGATTGTAGAGCGCCATACACAGTTTATCTTCGTTTAAGATGTCACTGCATTCAGCGTATGTACAATTGTCAGTTGTCTGTTTTGCTAGTCACATATACATAACGTTCCTTCATGGTAAAACACAACGATGGTAAATTATGGCAGATCCCAGAAATTGTTTGTCAACCACAACCGCAGAAGGTTTTGAGCCGCCGCTTGCTTATGTAAATAAAATGAATTTAAAAAGTCAGAATTTTTAACGTTTTATTTCTTTACTACAGCTTTAAAAATAAATAACAGTTCTTTAAACATTTCCTTTTGCCTTGCATTTTACAATCTTTTTTTCCCTACATATATGCGACATTTTTTTTTACTAATTACAGAAGGTAGGTAGTAGCTTATAAGCATAAGGAATGTAGACCTAGCACAAAATGCTATTCAGGCATTAATTTTGTAATAATACACAGTATCACTTTCTCACTTTCGGCTGCTATACAGGTTTCGTGTAATGAGAAAGTTCCTTACAAATCTTACAATATCTTACACAAATGCAAATAATATTTGGAAAGGCACATATTTTTAATTCCCATTGCACAATACATCTGTTTTACAAACTACAATTATTTTTGTTTAACTTGATGCTTTTTAAGTTATTTTTTATGCCATGCTTTGTTTTGGAAAATGGGAATTTCACACTATTTGTAAATGCTTCAAATCTGCATAGTCTGGAGTTAGCTAACATTGTTTTTATGCAAACAAAATCAACATATCTGTTTTGTGCAAAACAATGCATTTTTAACAATGTGCGACAATTTCTAATTATAAGGAAATTTATATTTGAATGAAATTCAGTAGATTTAGTTCTCCAAATAATTCATCATTATTACATAGATAAACGGATGCTAGACATAACCAAATCAGCTATTAAAACATGTATAAGTTTTATAATGATAGAGTTGTTCCAATACCATGTTTTCCGATAGCGATACCCCGATATGGTACCAAAAACAGATACCCATGCTGTTCGTACTGAATTTTAGAGAACATATTACTGTTTATAATACATTAAAAAACATTTCTCTTATACTCGTTTAAACAAAAAAAAATAATGTCTTAAAATACAGTATATAATTTATTGTAATCCGACATAAAATACAAACTGATCTAAAACTTTCAAACCCTCTGAAAATGCAAATAATATGACACTAAATGCAAGTCAACTTTTATATGTCCAGTGCGTCACTATCGGCTAAGAGCGTATGGAGAAGTTATCGATTGGGAAGTGTCACGTCTGTTGTTTTACAGGGAGGAGGAAGATGATCTCTCCACGCCCCTACGTGGCGTACAGTATATTACCCTCACAAATTAAACTGAGACTATAGTATACCTAGTGTATATAGAAGAATGAAGTGGATAATTATTTTGTATATATAAAGTAATAAGAATGTTTCCCATTTTTTAAAGTAGTACGAGTTATATAAAATTGTTTTTTCCCCAAGGTCTATTTTTATGTAAAAATAAAAAGGACAATTAAGAGAATATATATTATATATATATAATAATATATATATATATATATATATATATATATATATATATATATATATATATATATATATATATATATATATATATAATGTAATTATTTATTTTTGTAAACATTTTATGAGTGCCCAATGGATAAAAGAAAATAATTAGTGAGTAATAAAATAAGTATGGTAGTGAAATCACGTGTGTGTTTTTTTTTACTCTAAAGTCTATATACGTAAAATTCTATCTAACAATGTGTTAAATAGTAATATCTTAAATATGTACTCTTCTTTATTACTAAATTACTACTAGAGCATTAAATTTGTGATAAAACAGGGTTTTACACTAATGTTTTAACACTTTTGTTCCGTATACACTTTTTTATTAAAATGTAGATGTGTGACAGACAGGGGTTTACACAAAAATTAAATTCAATAGCTCAATAACAGGGTGTTTACAGTAATACCAATGTCGGTTTAGCCATGCACATACATTTTATTAAAATATATGCTTTTATACTATTACTGCTACAAAAGTATCAAGAAATATAAAATTAAATGAATTTGTGTGTGGTAATCAACTTATAACTGTCAAATGCTTATTTGAGAAGAAGAGTGGAATATATTGTAAAAGGAATGACCTAGGATGTTTATCACGAGTCATAAAATTTTTATGTAAATTACACACTTTGGCCACCGGCTATCATAGTAATTTATAATTTTCTTCATAAACTTTTTTTAAAAATATATTTTTTAACTTGAAATAAATGTTGAAAAACAAGAGACATAGCTTGTAAATGCATGCAACATCTAACTACAGTTCTTAAAAGTGAATATATGTACGTAAATAATAATTAAGAACTACAAACTATCCACATATTTTAATAGTTTGTTTACATGGCTGGTTTGCGTTTACGTGTGTCTGGTGTGGAGTTAGAGGTCTCTGCGCACTCTAGCGTTCACGTTTGCCTGGCATCTGGACTGTCTCTGAATTTTGCTGTTTAACAGTGAGTGTGAAAACCTGTGCCCACACTTACACAAGCGGCAGGCTATTCACCGTATAATCTTGGCTCTAGTAATTTGTAATACCAAGCATTACAGATAGGGGGGATACAGCAACAGGCTAGCCAAGGTGAAAGAAGAAAGAAAATTAGGTAGTTGCAAATGGGTAACAGTATCATGGCTAGGGATTATAGGCTGAACAAAGAGAAATGGATTACAGCTACCATCAGGGAACAAACAGGTCCCTTGACATATATTGTTAAAACTTTGAAGGGTCTGAAGTGGCGATGGCACGTAGATCAGTTAGCAAGAGGCAAAGCGGAAATTAAGATACAGGAGCGAGAGCATCATTGAGGGGAAGTAGGATGTGCAGTAGAGGTTAGCACAAATGAGAGAAAATTATATTTGTGACACCGCTGCTAGCTGAACACTCAAGTGCCAAGGGCTACAGTCAAGTCAGGGGGGGTTCAGGGTGATAGCATAGTGCAGGTAAAAGAAAACCACACTGCACATAGAGAATGGAGAGCTCCTTCACCTGATTTCAAAGGTTTTCTGACAGCCAGCATGGTCAACACTGAGGGAAGTATGAAAGGCAGGAGGTACCCAGATAGAGTCAGGAAGCAGGCAAAAATACTAGATTTATAGGGAGGAGGTGTGTAGGATATGAAGGGAATAAATAGCTGATTAGGACAGTTGGCAGCAATGCACGGGACTGTAATGTAATGAACTACACAGCAAACAAGTGATGTAGCAAAATTGATACTTATAGGATAGGTGAAATTAAGATACTAAAACACTATAGATAAGTAATACACAAATAATATTATATATTAAGGCATTAAATTTCACACTTTTCTCATCAACGAGTATGTTTTGTATCTGTCCAGTTTGTGTTTTTATTGAAAATTCAAGTCGAATGACGATGTGAGATGCTGACATCACTCTATTCCAATAGACTGCAAGTTCATTTCGATTATCATGGCGTGCACATCATTAAACACTTTTTTAATGTTGCTGGTATCAGTTGCAGTAGTGAAATGGTAGTAGCACTCACGAGGTATCGTTTTGTCTGGAACTACAAACCCTCTAATACGCAGCCGATTGTCTACCTGGGTGTCTCGGCGCTTCTTTGTCACCTCCTGTGAACAGTCAGTATGTGCTGTGGAACAGTTACAGAAGTAGCTACAGATTGCTATAACAGTTTACGAAACTTACATGACAGCGAGAGAAACAGTGACTAAATACTACATTTCTGTTGTGTCTTTCTCCATGAGATATTAAGAAGTTTAGTATAGTTAAAAAATAAATTATGAGGAAGTGGAGAAAAAAAAAATTGTCGGATAAACAAAGAGAAGAGAAAAAATACTCACTAGAGATGGGCTAAAATATCTGCAATAATATTTTATATAAATTTACAAAAAAAAATGCAGGTCAACAAATGAATATACATTATCTGATGAAAAGTATCCAAACACCCACCACATGAAACAGTCCTATAATTGTCCATCAGATACATTGCCCAGTAGCGGACTTTAATACAGCCCACCTCGCCTTTGGCCTTTATTACAGCTCTAACCCGCAGGGGAGACTGTCAACCAGGTTTTGGAACATCTTCAGGGGAATAGCTAACCATTATCCCTGCAGTGCTGTAGGATATGATGTTGGTCATGGGATTATGGCATGCAGTTTATCCCAGAGCTGTTTAATGGGATTCAACGAACAGACTACTTTAAGGTAGGGAGCATCGTCATGATGAAACACATGGTTATCATCTCCGAACTGCTACTCTACCGTACACAATATACAGCCAGTTAAAATGCCCTTATAGCCTTTCACCTGTAACGTGCCCCTTTTTTTCGTATCAGGAGAGGACCATGTTCTTTCCATGATTAACACCCCCACCCTGTCACTCCACCTATGGCAAAGTTCACTGAGCACAAAACAGGTTTATATGTAGTGTTCACCGAGCATTTGCCACACCTAAATCCTCCCTTGGACTGCCACATGATGTAGCGTGATCCATCACACATTCCACTGGTGACACTCTTCACACCACCAAATGCAGTGCTGTGTGTTCACAGGCAAAATGTGCTGTTAAATGGCAGGTGCCTGAGCACTGAACCCCAGGCCTTGTAACTCCCAGTGCACAGTAGTCGTGGTGCCATGTGTACTATTAATGGCACAGCGGAATTCAAGGGTGATGGTGTCACATGGCTGCATGCAATGTTCCCCTACCACCTTCTTCAAAGCTGGACAGTCCCTACTGGTGGCCTACTCAGCTGTGGTTTTGTTGTGTTGTGCCTTTTTGTTTCCACTTCATTGTCACATCCCCCATGACTGACTTGGGTAATTTGAGAAGGGTGGAAATGGCCCTGATGGATTGCTCCACAAGGGAGTCCCAGTCTGATAGCTTCTATTTATAGCTTCAAGGCACTGTAAGAGCAGATACACAGAGATACTGCTAATTGAATTTCCTCAGGGTTCATGTGGCTCTTGGGACTCATCTAATACGCAATGGTCTGGAAACCTGTTTCATAAAGGTCTTTGTTTTTGGTACTGGTACCTATTTGATGTTAAATTATTTTTAGCCATTTTGAGAAACTCTTAGTTAATTAAAGCTATGGTGTTTTCAGGTGGGTTTAAATGTCTATATTTTTCCAGAGCTATATAGTTTACTTTGTAACAGTCCTTGCCATCCAGGTAGGCAAAAGGGTCTTTGCACAGCATCCAGCCATGAGAAACTTGCTTCTTGCACTCTTGCTATCCTCCACCGGATGTGCACTGTCTTGCTTTTTTTACTGTGCATGTGTCTGCTTGATGCTGTGCTGTCACTGGCGCAGCAACACTCCCGTCACAGCAAATTTTTCTTGCAGTGGGTCTTTGTTGGCATTAACCCATGAGACCATAGAAAAAAGCACCCTTTGTATTGGCTTTAGCGAGCTTTCTGCATTTCAATGTCATCTAGTGGCCACTTTGGAACTAAATTTTTGGTGTATCCTTCCACCGGCAATGCGGTACATGGTGTCACGCTAACTTTTTGTGCGGCTACAGTTGGACACATCCTGCTACCGAATGTGTCGAACTTTGTGTAGAAGGATGTAGTCGCTGAGTGTGCTGACTAAAACTTGTTTAATTATGTACAGTAGTTTAGTCCAATTTCAGAGCAGAGTAGATTAGTGCAGATTGTGTGGTGGTGTTTGTGTTGTTGGTCACCAGCTTACGATGCTGTACAACTAATTTTTCTCAGAACCCTCCTATGGGTAAGTTGGTTCCCCAACAATTTTGTATCTATGTAATATGTTTGTGCTCATTCCATAATCAATTTTTTTTTTCTCTGTTTGCAGAAGAATTTTTCTTCTTTTTTTGGTTCTCAATATTAATTTACATTTCATTACATACTTTGTTTGGGTTCTGCAAAAATGGATTATCTTCATGCACCTTCTGTGGGACAAATCCAGCATTGGTTCCATTTACTGTGATGTCCGGATTACCTAGGATGAGTTGGCTCAACTACTACTGTTTACCTCAGCTACAACTAGTTTACTTGGAATTATTTTGTTCATAATTTTGTGTTGCACGACAGAACATTTGGTAGAACAATTGGAAGTCAAAAAATATATTTTTTAACTATTAGTCATGGAAGTTAAGTATTTTTGTAATGCAAACAGATTTTTTGAACTGGCGGATTATTAAAATTTTTAATTAATTAAGTCCTAGATAGTAATGTAAAATGAAAATAAAAATTAAATTGAAATATAATATTCACACAAAAACTATTCGTAAGGGGCCCCACTTTTTACAGTTTCATTCATACAAGTTTAGTGTTATACGCAGTTAGATTTTTTGCAATTTTGATAACTTTACTTGATTTAAATGAGTAAACGTTCTGTCTTTGTCATAAATATTGTAAGAAACTTGTGTGTTGAAAATTTTGGTTTTAAAATACAAGGTCATGAACTCACCTAGTTCATCTCTTTCATTTAACTTTTCTTTTATAATTTAATTGTGTTAACCTCTGGTGTTTATTAATATTATGAAATTGCAGTAATCTTTCATTATAATGATTGGTGCCACATTTTTCCAGCACACATTTACCTTCATTCATAACGTTACTTTTAGTAGCAGTGTATTTGTTAGTGGCACAGTAGACTCAGGTTACTTCCACGGAAACATTCTCCAATCTCCATAATTCTGGCTTTTCATCTACTCCAACATCCATCCATAATGTGAGCATTGGTTGTACCATTGGCCATGCCGGTCTTTATGGAGCATCCTAGGTGAGGGCGGAAAACAGGAAAAGGTTAAGGTGGCATTTGGACAGGGTAATCTAAGGGAAACTCTTTTCCTGGGATAAACAAGCACAGGTGCCAGCTAGGGCAATGTCAAATTTATCTTCTCCATTCCCAGGATCCCTTCCAAGACAACAATCACAGGCAACAGCTGAAACTGTATCATTCATGTACTGCTTGATTAGATTACCGCTCCGAACAACAAAGGCTCAGAAATTTCCGTGGACTGTGTGACACAATGTGCACAGAGTGAGGGACAAACCCTTGCTGAACTTCCACCCACCACTGAGAGTTGTGGGCTAACGAGCCTTATGGGCACATGTTGCCAGATGAACTGAACAACCAGACACCCCAAGATCCAAAAGATTTTTCTCACTGGGAGAGTGAGTTGCAAACATTTGTTCAATGTCAGTAGGGAATAAGTTGGCCTGGATCACATACCCGTTAGACACTTTAAGGGCCACAGGCTATACTGCCCTTGAATGAATGAATGAGATTTAAGAAGAATCATGAAAGGATTTGACAATACGGAAAGAGCTATAACATGAGCAAGAGGTTAGTTAGGTTGTTACCAAATGCTGCTTCTTTATTTCACTGTGGTCAAAACACCACCCAGTCAAGAATCTCTACACTACGGACTTATTGGCCCTACCTGCGGTGGGATGAAGGAAAGTGAAACCATAAAAAAGCTATAACTTGTCTGCTTGTGCACAAACATTAGCATAGCATGATATGTAATGCGGGTGATCCTTGGACCTCCATTCCCGGCACTCCCCCAGGCCACCGTGACACAGAGTGTCGTTGCAAGTTAAACCCTCTGCTGCTGGAAGGATGTCCACGCAAGACTCTTGTTTGCTTACCGTCTGATGGCTGGCAACCCCTACCTTGCTGCTCGTGCCTGGAAGTAGGTGGACCCCAAGGTCTATAAAAGGGGAGGTTGGCTCAATCGCCTACTGCGCGCTGAGTGCCTTCCTGCTTGTGATTTAGTGTGCAACCCTGAACGTGCACGCCGCATATAAAGAAAAAACAAACTCGTCATTACAACCAAATGATTAAACATAATTGCATGAAACTTTTAGTGTTTAGGAAGAAACATTATCGGACACCTATCGGAGGTCTTGTTTCATTTTATCTAATGCACTCCTCTCGCAATAAAATAAATTATCATGCAGTTTTGTGTGCTCGTGTTATTGTAGTTAAAATGTTTTTTCAGTTATAAGGGAAGGTTTTGTAAGCAAATGAAATGCAGCTAAATATTAAAATTGAAGATCTTTGCTTAGTTAACAGTCATAGACTTAACATATTTGTAAAAACGAGCCAGCTTCTTTGTTTCAAAATAAATGCAAGAATCCCGCGACATATTATGAGCTAACGTAAAAATAAGGAAACCGAAACGACTACGGCCACACATTTACAAGGGTGTTATTTTTAATACGTTCATATACAGTAACAGAATGCGTAGAGATAATTTCAGTAGTAATCAAACATCCTTTCAGGGAAATATTTAGGCTACATGTTTTAAGAATATAGTGTTTTTAAAATGTAGCTTTTCAAGCAGAGAGACAGACACACTCAAGGAATGTATGTCATAATTAAATAAAAACCTAATAAAACACACGAGTTAATCCATAACATTTATTTAAAGTTACTTTTGAAATGAACTACGAATAACATAACAGCAGCTCCATGAAATATTCTTGTGGCCTGCATTTGTAATTCAAGAGCTGTTACTACATTTATGGCAACTTTGCTGAAAATATATCTTTACAGAACGGCACTGTTAAAAATTTCCGTCATTTAACGTAGATTTTTATAGATATTTACTATTTATGTACACAAATCAGATCCATTAGGGCGGAAAATGGAACAGATTTCTCCACATAACAAAATACGAAGCTATCCGTAATTGTCATAGCTTCCTGTGTCGGGAACAAACAATGCCAAGGATACGCGAAGCCTTCTTAAACCGCCGTAAAATGAAAAAACCTTTGTTCCTGTGCATTTTAAAAATTTGCGCCTCAAACGCTGTAATTTAAAACATCACAAGATAGCACAAACACTTTGTAACAGACGGCATCTTCAAACACTTCAACCATACGGCAGATTGAAAATGTGTCTATTATTGTAAATATTATCACCACTTCTGTAGTATCCGCATATCAGTATGGTGGATGAGCAAGGTGCTAGGTTACGAATGTTTTTATTCCTGTTAAAATCCCGCTTAAGGACAAAATGGACGTAAAATATTTCATCAAGTTCTGTTACACAGTGCAACATCCTCGTTTAGGCTATTCGCAGTAAACTGAGCACTTTTAAAAGCCCTCTCATTTGGAGTAATAGTCAATAAATGTGTGTTATTTTAGCCCTAGACGTTAACTTCTGCATACGGTGGAATATATACACTGCATTTATTACTTATATGGAAATATTTATTTGAAAAGTTGGTTAAAGGATAAAAAATGGCTGAAAGGAAAAAGTAACTACGGCCTCAACAGTGACAACGACAATAATGCAATTTTTGGAAAACCACACTGCATGTCACTGTAAAATTATTTAAAAGATACACGGAAAGTTCCGTAAATTCAAGGAAAGTCCTTTTATGAGAAAACATGTGCGTCCGTAACATTATGCAGTTCTCTGGATATATTTTTACCAGTGCTTTTTCGTAATTCTACGGAAAAATTTTCAATGTGGTAGTATTACTTCATTGTTCAATTCAAAAGAAAACATTTCCGTGTCAGTTCGGGATCAAAAACCAGAAGCAGTAAACAATAGCAACAAACATCGTTATGAACCAGGAGTTCATGATAACAATTATAATGCTGCTGAAAGTTATTTTACTGTCTACTATAGCTGTTCAAATGATTTGGGAATTGTTAGATTTCAATACCGGATATATTTATCCTCCATAGCTTGTTTCAAAACACAACATTTTCTTCGAAGTGTTGAGAGTAGGTGTACGATGTATGGGGGTTGTATTTGTCTTCTCTTCTACATTTAAAGATCCATTCCGTTTTCCGCGCATTCTTAGGAAATCTATGATAGTAAATAAAATTGCAGTGCAATTTCGTTTATTCTAAACTATTGTTTCAAACTCAACAGCACACCTTGTACCTGGCATCATACTGTCTACTCAGATAACAGAAAACACGTGGCCATCATCAAAACAACAAATAACTTGCTCGCATGGGAACTAATGCTGCGAGGAATGCAGGCCGGGCTGCTTGGGAGAGCTGCAGGCTGCGTCACACATCTGCCTCTCGCCCCCCAGACCCTTCTATATGACCCTTCTTGGGTCAACCTCCTTTTTTACAGACCTTGGGTGGACCCATCCCCTCAGCGGAGTGCAAGTAGCCATGCATGTACCGAAGGCACTTCTAAGCTATGCATAGGGGTGGTTACCCCCCCTCCAGCCAGCCATCTCTTTCCACTCCTTGCTCACCATGCATTCATTCAGGAAAGTAGAAATACTGCTGCACATACACAAATCTGGGCAGTTCACTCTGCTCCACGCTTACTGTGGTAGTTGTTCCTTCGCAAGCTTTCAAACATCTAGTTCTAGTCTAACTTGTTCACACATAAATTTGTTTTTTTTTTTTTTAACGTATACCATCACTCTTGCTAAGAGCTATCAGCAGAGTCTCGACAACTTCTGATTTACAATGGAAAACCTACAACAACAAACAAATTATAGCCACGTTAAGATATGAACATGCTAATACAGAAATTTAATTACCTAGGAATGCTACTACTTACATTAAATTCCTATTTTATTTTGCATGCCTACCCATTTCCTAGAAAACTTAATTCTTTTGAAAACTCAACTATTTAACGTTACAATGTTTACTTCCTGCAAGTGTTACACACACATACTCTACATGTCTAACATTGTGCACGAACTTAAATATTTTTCACACAAGATAACCAAGAGAAAAAATTTATTAGTGTATTAAACATTCACAAAACACAATGTGTCTTTATCAATGCATATTTCATTTTTCCACCCTATACTCGTGTCATAAATTTGCATATTCTTGCATTCTTTAGATCATTCAGTCTATTTTTCGTCAGCAACCAGTCAACGGTGGAACTGCAGTGTCTTGGTACGTCAGCTCTTTGCATACAAGTGAAACGAGGTCTCGGAGTCCGAGGATCCTTCACCAGGTGCGTGTCAACTGCTCCAGTATACCTAGTATTTAGCCAAACTTCCTATGCATACCAGCATGGAGAAACTATGCCCGGTGGCAGTAATTAGCAAATAGCACTGGGAAACCATGTACCCTTAACAAGAACTTTGTGCGGCAAGGGTGAAGAGAGAAGTGGAGAGAGTTCTGTAACACAGGCTGTCAAAGTTCCCACAGTCCCAATTTCACAGGGGCATCACAATTTTCCTTCTGCTCACGTCAGGCAAGCAGCAGGGTGGGAATGTGAATAGTCAGATGTTGGAACACTGAAACTCAGCTCCAACAGTTCACCATTCCATGTGTCACCACGTGCAGGTTTGAATCCCATTTCCTGCCAGCCACCAGCAAAACACATTTTGCTTGAGTTGTCAAGGCTAGGAGAATGTCCACTACAACTCCTATTATGGCCAACCAGGCGAAGCCAAAACAAGTTTTATAAGCAGGTCAATAACCCATTCTTGTAGAACCAATTATGTTGAAGCAAAACATAAAGTAATGTATGATTGATAATGTATCAATACTTTCATTTTCATTATACAACTTCAAGGCATCTACACAGCATGTAGTGGTTGCACATCTGTATTCAGATAGTGTGGTATCTGTTGGTCCAGTAACATAGCATGGATGCTGAGATCAAAGCAGTTATGTTCTGTGTCTGTTGACTGAGTCTTCATCTGCAGCACCCTCTATATCACTCTGCTGACACTGTCAGTATGCTATGTAAATGCAGGTGCAGGGCAGATAGTAAAGACACACACTCATGCACAGAGACTTAGACTCTCTCAGTCACAGTCGCGCACTCACAAGTCAGTCACTAAGAAAAGCAGTTTCCTATATAAGCTATGCACCTTATGCCGTAAGGTTCACATAGGGCCAGTTGGTGAATAAAATCAGACAAGTCATCAGCCTACTTTCTTATATTTTAGATTATGTTTTTTTTTGATAATTCATTTGTACCCTGTTTATTTTAATGCATTTTTTTTTTCAAGGCACAATAGTTGGCCATCTTGTGTACTCACCACAAAAAGATCTCGGATGAAGCATTTTGTTTTTGTGTATTCATCTAATGGATTTCCCTCTGTAATAAAAAGTAAAATATGTGAATTAATAAAAACCCATACTGCACCACATTTCTCAAGATTAATGCCAAGCTCTCTCTACATACCTCTTTTATCGAGCTTGTAGCTGTTGTATTGGGGAAAGTAGTCATTGATGTGTTTACCAGACTGTATTTTTTCCCTCAGCACATCTTGCTTATTCAGGAACATGATATATCCTGCTTCCCGCAGGAACCTGGCACAGCACAAACATACATCACGTACATATACTTACACTAACAGCACTTACTTTTACACATTGCAACACTCACTATAAACTCATAGCACACACACATATAAAACCACAAACGTATATAATGTACTGTTTACCTGTCGGATATAAGACAACTGAGTTTTGAGAGACAAAACTAAAACTATGTTGCAAGTGCATTGATATTTATTTACACATCTTGTGCCACCGTAATGAAAAATGGCACTTGTCTGATGTTTAATATTATAAGCTGTTTTTGTGTAAAAGTGTATGTGCAAATACACTCATTCCCAAAACAAATTGATTACCCTGACGGTGCTAAGACGAGAGTTACTTAGTGTGGCAGTTATAATAAACTGAAACTATGTACAGTAAAAGCCCAATATAACACGGCTGTTGGGGGACATAACTCAGACCCGCATTACAGCTTTTCCGCGCTATTCCAGGAGGGACAGAGTACCGTAACCAGAAAAAAAAGCCATAATGTTCTAATGGGGTGTGGCACCTATCTGTCAAACACAGCACAAGTGTTGTTATTTACCGCAGTAATTCTTGAAACGTTTAGCCCCTTCCTATCCAAATTTTTTTTAAATCTGCATCACTGGACTCGGCAGCACCATGGGGAGGGAAACAGAAGAAGAGAAACATGGTATGATGAAAGGGGGTCACATTCATTCAAACAAGAATTCATTCAAATAAAAAAATGCGTTTTCCAGGTAGGTCCTCCGGAGAGTTCCTGCACGTGTCTTGTTCAGTTGGGGTGTCCTCAAGGTAAGGAGACAGCTTGACTACAGATAGTAGGCCTTGGCCCCAGAGTATTGTCATTCCAGCACCTGACCCGAGACGTGTTGCACGCAGTCTGTGGTCCAACACACAATGCTGCTGTGTTAACCACGGCTGGCCTAATATGACCTCTTCATAGATGCTCGAAGCCACCGTGAATTTGGCCGTGTGTTTTAAATGGTGGATCCCAGTCACGAGATCTATTTTCCCATTGACCTCTAGCATCTGACTGGGTTGTGCCATACTGACTATCCGAGGCTGTGGTTGGAGGTTTGCTTGCTGGTACGCTGACAAGAGTTCACTTCAAATGAAATTCACCATTGCCGCGGAGTCCAGTAGGGTGAGGTGTCGGTGTCCATTTATGTCAATCAGTATGTGTGGGGCTTCATGATACTGTAAGTCCGCATAATCAGTGTCTAATTTGGTGATGTTGAGGGGCCTGGTTTGACCTGAGGTGGCTGCCCCATGTGCACCCCAGTTCTGGCGTTTCCTGCCTAGGCGGGTTCCTTAATAGTTGAGCGTAGCTGGGTGCTTTGAGGTAATGTGTGATTTTCTTCCCCTCTGTAGCACAGCCAGTTTGAACAATCCTTGTTCAGATGCCTTCTTGTGCAGTGCCAACAGCAGGGAGATAGAGGGGGATGAGGAGAGGGTGGATGGTTGACCACTTGCCATGCGGGATGAGGGGAAGAGGCTGCGACCTTCGGGGTGCATACTGGGCTGTCAAGCCACGTCTGCACTATATTATTCTTTTCTATCTCTCGCGTCCGTTCAACCATGTCCTCCATTGTCTGTGGTTTTGTGGTGATGAGGTTCCGGAGAGAGGGGAGCAGTGTGTGTGTTAAATTTTGCATGCAGCTAGTTTTGCTCTTTGCAGAATAAATGCGTTTTACATTTGTACTTTTCTATGAATGTATATTTCTACCTCCTCATCTGAACTCTGTACTTTTGTGTGGAAGTCTGCGATGAGTTGGGCCACGACTTCCTCCCCAGTAATCTGAGAAGTCAGCCGGTGGCTCAGCTGTTCCCATTCGTTCACAAACTCCCTGTATTTCTTTCACCACTCCTTCACCTTTCCTAGCAATTGGTGTTGGGCTTTCTGCATCCATTGTTTACTAAGTATATTGTGGCCGCTGAATTCCTTTTCGCATTTGTGCAAGAACACGACAGGATCTTTATGCGGTCTCCCACTCAATTGAGGCATCTGAAATTCCGCGAGGGCATGTGATAACTCTGGGCTATGTCGTAATCCGGGGTTACTGGGTCGACATGACAATTTACACTGACAGACCTTGCAGTGACACCTGGCCGGAACAAGTAATCTGCTCGTCCGGCCAGCCTATACATACCAGGTGGTATTCAGATGCACATGTTATGTACCTGACAGTAAAGGTACCCTGACCATTATATCCTAGGCAGTTGCACCTGGCTAACTGTCATTTCTACATGATGCACAATGGTATTCAAGGCTGTCTATGAATCATGGAGCATCTTCTGACCCAATATAGGTGTAATGGAAGCACTTTATACAATGTGCACAGTGGACATATAATGCACTCCTGTGCCGGGACATGTATCCACGTCACATCTTGCCGTGATATCTTGGGTTCAGTGTACTAACTGTAGGGTATGTGTGAGTGGCACAGTCAATATGCAGTAAAAAGATCACCAAACTTACTGGGAGGGGTTTAACACATAGATAGATTTCCAAGGGCAAGGCTGGCATAGTCTAAGCTAGCAAGTCTGAGCTACTTGCAGCTTACGCCCCACGTTGGGTGTGCCAATCTATTTGAAGTATTTTAAGGCACCTGGTAGAATGATAGAAAATCAATTGCACGTAGAAGGAGTTGACTGAATACCAACCCTAGTATAGGCAATGTTTGAGGATTGAAACCTCATAATACCCAATTTATTTGTGGTGTCACTAAAGTTAGAATGAGTTGCAATGACAAGCCCTGACATCGACAAGAGTCGCACACAAGCTCCTTAGCTAATTCAACTGTGGGTCGGGTTCCCCATATTGGAAGAACAGGGTTACTGATTGGGAGCCTTGTGGATGTTCTGATTTGTTGGCAGCTTGGAGAGTGCAACCCCTACAACAAACTTCACATTCAAAGTTCTGCGATATGCAGACTGTGCTTTAGTGACGGAGGTGGCCTTTACATAATGCGATGCCAGTGTCTCAGTGATCATACCCAAAGTGTTCCTACTTTCGCTTAGGCAGGACGCCTGTATACAGAGTGAGTCTGATTGGCTTACATGTTGGAATGAAGTCAAGAGACACAGGCAGTGTTACCCTCTGACGCTTTACCTGCTGTTGGTGAGGCGGCAGCGCCCTCCTCTTCTTCAGCTGGCTTGGTGGTGTGGCCGGCGGCTTATAGCAGCCGACACTGGTTGTGGAGGAGTGGTGCTTGTGCTGCTCGTAGGTTCCTGGGGTATGTGTGGAGGAATTGCGGTGTAAGAGTCTGGTAAAAGGGTGGGATTGAGCCCTAGGACAGCAATGTCGAAATGAACTACCAGTAGGTGTTCCAAAGGTATTTTGCTTGCTACTCTAATATATGGCATGAATAGTGCATTATTTTCTATTATTTCTGGAATGGGTATGTTAGATATCTCTGCCTCCAATTTCTTTAATGACTGTTTCAGCTTATGCTTCTACCCACCTTTGTATGAATGTGTCATTAGGCAGAATTAGAAAGTAATAAAAAAAAATGACCTCTTAAGGCAAAGCCGGGTAATAGTAGCGGCCCTATAGTGTACTTATAGTAGTACTGGTATTAGCACGCAAGAACTACCCTGTAGCTCCACGTCCAGCTGTTCTCCAGCTATGGATGGAACCACAAGGTGTAGGATCCTCACATTGACAGCCAGTGACTCTTGGTGAGTTTCCCACCAAGGGTCAAGTAGATCAAATAGTTCTCTCACCCTGACCAGGCCGTTCTCCAGCCAGCAAAGTAGGAAGCTAGCCCAAAAACTTGATTCCATGAGTGGAAAGGAGTACCAAGTCCATTCTGGCGCTGCTAAAAACTTACCAGCGAGATATACTATATTTCACCAGCAGATCAATAATAAATTCCTAATTGAATTACGGAGGTTTGTCCTGAAGGGACCTAAATGTTTAATTGGCAAATGGGAGTTCTTCACCCAAGTGATGAAGACATAGCCAGGCTAGGGCCTTAAGGCAAGTTCAGAGGGGACGTCATCGCTGTAACCTACAATACCTGGATGGTAAAGAGGAAGGAAGAATTGGAAGGAAGTGGTGGAGGATGATGTCTGCTGGGTCCTCTGGTAGCCGTTGATGACTCCGGGAGCTACTAACAGAGGCTGAAGAAGTGGAAGGCCTCTGGATGGTCGTGGTGCTCCAGTGATTGCTGGGGGCAGCCGAAGAGGTTGAAGGCCTTCTGGTAGATGGTGATCCTCCGGTGCTGGTTGATGTTGTCAACAACCACTGGTTCTTCCACGGTCACCAGCGCGGGTGATGGATTCTGCCCTGTGCTTACACCCTCTGCCTTCTCAGCCAAGTGATGCAGCAGAATCACACCTGAGGTCTGTACTGGGATTCCTTTTATACTAAAATTCCCAACTCGGTGGCTCTCAGAGAGGTGCAGCGGAATTAATCACACCTCTCAAAGGTGGAGCTGCTGACGTCACACATGGGTTCCTGGATCCTTATCTGGAGCGGTGCGAGGGGCAAGGCGATGACATATCCTGTGCTCATGCGCTCGGGGAGGCCATGACATTCTGCTGGGTGGCTTGCTACCCTTCATCTGCATGAAGTTTAAACCTTGCGAGTTTTCTTAGTGGGAGCAGCAAATTGGAAATGGTCGCTTCTTCGGGGAGGGGCGTCAAGGTGACAGTTTCTTGTAGATACTAAGGGAACAGTAAAAGCAGAGATCATGTTGTTAATTGTTATGTTGAGACTCTGTCAACTTTTGGTGGACCACGTGTCCTGCCTCTATTACTGTCTCTATTTGGAGGTGACTTGTCAATCAGATGATTGCTGCTCAAGATGGGGCGAAGTGGGTCAGGTAGAGTGCGCTTCCCAGAAGAGTCGGAATGCGTCATGTGAAATAAGGTGTAAAGTAAAGTGTTCTTTCGTTTACGTTGTTCAACATAACAGTGATTACTTTATTTATTTATTTTATTTATTGAGTTAACACAGCAGACTTGTGTAGTGGAAGAAGATATTAAACAAAATCCCGTGGCATTGTTTCTATATACACGAGTGGAAGAATACACATGTGGAAGAAAAAAAATATGACTAGTACTTTGAAACAATCCAGCCAGACATTTGAATAACCTCAGAGCCAATTTGTTGACCTTACTTAACATCATCAGTCCGGTTGCAAGCAAGTTCTGCGCTCTGTCTAAGCTGGCTGAACCACACCACTTTGTCCAGATTCATAAGCATCACACCTCTGAATTTTTTGAACGGTACATTGTTGCCTTCCTTCAGCACTGCATTCATAATAACAGCTATGTTAAAAATTCATAAACCTGCAGCGGTCATGGTGTTGAGTCAGATACAAATCTGTTTGGCTTACAACTAACTAATGATCAGTGTTATAAAAGTTGTGTGATGCAACGATTTCTCCAGCAATGGTTACACGAATGCTCACCTGCTGTTCCAGACATTGTCGAACAGATCCACAGTCTCTCGAAGTCTGTTCACTGTCTTGTCCTCCCTCAGGACCAGGTCAAAGTCGCTTGCTGCAGTCAGAAAGAGAATTGCTTGGATTCCCTCAAACACCTGCAAAGAACCACTGTCACAGCAGGGCATAGCAGTTCCTGTTTCAAATATAGTCAAAACTCACTTTTGCAAACCCATTTATTAATAACATCTCTCTTTAAAGACCCATTAAAAAAAAAAAAAAAAAAAAAAAAAAGTTTAAAATTTGGGGGGAAATCAGTAGAAAAATAATTATCTACACATTGCATTTAACACTACTCCAAACAATGCATTTCTAAAAATATTTACCACATCTATTTTTAAGTATAGAGGGTCGGGGTGAGTCAAAAATGAAAAATTTTCCAAACCCTCTATTACAACCAACCCTCACTAACAACCATATTCCTGGAAAAAGTGACAGGCCTTAACAGTGGGATTCTGCTATGCTTAGTTTATTCCCACAAATCCACTTCCCACTTCCCAAAGGACTAGGATGAAGATATTGCAAAATACAGGGAAATGTGAAAACAGGAAAATTCATGCTACAGTACATGAGCAGTAATCACTAATATGCATGAACGACAATGAAGTTATGATTCCAGGCGATGACACACTTGCCACACTTATGGTACGGAAAAAGTTAAATAGGGAAGTGCTGCCGAAACAGATGTTGAAGGGGAGACAGGTAATGAGACATTTTCTTCAATGACAATTGGGCAGTTTTTGCTCTGCAGGTATCTTCTACTGTAAGGTATGTTTTACCCGAATGATAAACTGGAAAAGAAAATCCACAACAAGTACATTCAATATGTACAATTACTTCTAATAATAAGTGAAGCATTCATTTCATTTCTTAGAAAATGTTAATGTTACATTTGAATTTATTTTTGTTTGGTCAATAAACAACAAATAGTACTTAATTGACTTCACCAAAACATTGAGGTTACATAGCTCGCCTATATGTGTAGACCAAAACCACAAATGCAGTTGTAATTAAATACTAATTATTTAGGCTTAATTATGTTAAAACTGAGATATGTAATGTTTTGTTTGCCCAGAAAGACTATGTAAAGTACATTTTCTTCTGTGGTAAATTTTTTAGCTGTAGTAATAAATACTAATCATATAAGACAACACATTGTATTGAAATTTATTTTTGGGGGACGATGGGCATGTATATTAAATATCCATGTTACTGTAATAGTACATACGGCCATGTGTTTGACGTAATTGCCACTAGTTTTCATTACTTAATGATCACAGGCCTACCAATCTTCACCATTTGTGAGGAATGTTTATTGTACATGCTTATTATATTGTAATTGCTGCAAATAGGTTCCATAATTATTGATTGTAGAAGACTTTTACAGTTCTTGTTAACTATTTCTGTGTATGATTTGACAGGCCTAATGGTGACATTGCCTTTACACAGAACTCCAGCAGACTTTTGTTTTCTCGTAGTTCATTTTACTGCTCTGTTGTGAATTAATGATTTTTTTTTTATGATGCTCTCATCAGTTAACTATGTGAGATTCACATTCTTTCTTTAATGAATTCATTAAATTTTTCAAGAGGTGTACAAAGAAGGCAATTCTGATCATACTTCGAGCCAGGTGAATTTTTGTATCCTCCGTTAAATTGTTTAACATGTGAGATTTAATTTTGATTACAGTGTTAATTGTAACCAACATCAATGTCTTTCTATCTTGCCTCAAAAATTTTCCTGTTGTGAGAGTTGCAAACTTGCAAGTCCAATGAAATTTATTGATATAAAATATATATTTTTTGTGTTTGTGATTATTGATTTGATAGTAATTAAAAATATCTGAAAGCACATGGTGGCAGAAGGATACGTATTCAGTTTGTTTACAAGGTACTACTTTCATACAATCTGTCAAAATTTGGAAACCTTACATGAGACAGACTATATTGTACTAGGCTATCCGAAACCATAATTAGCTAACTTTTTCATTGACTGTTCAGCGTTAGAAACTTCATACTAAGTTGGTTTGCAGTTTAAAATCAACCTTTAAAAAAATTTTGTCTTTTGTCCATGAATGCATACATTTTAACATAAAACCTGACTAAAAGTTACCTGCAGCAATGCTGAAATTATATTGAATTCAGCAAAGTAGTTAAATTGATAAAAAAATCTTATTGCAAAAAAAAAAAAAACCCTAGAACATGAACTAACAAAATTTTACGCCTATTTATGTTCTAAACATTTCATATTTTCACTTAACTGATTCATGGTTACATCTCAATTACGCAGGGCTTTCAGAAGAGCTGAGTTAATTGTAAACTAGCTGCACTAACTTTTTAAGGAAGGTATATTTTAATAATACAGTAGAATCTTGATACAAAGTACACAAGAGATCTTGAAAATTCAATATTTATACTTAATACTGAAAACTACTTTAAACTGAGCATGTATTTAATGATATTACATCTGCCAGGGATTGAAAGAAGTATTTTAAGTTTAAAGTGAAAATTACATCAAAGTGAGTGAAGTACTCTCTCCTGAGATTTTACTGTAATTAGAACTGACTACAGTATTTCTGCTATTGCTGATTACTATCTAGTTTTCCTCTATCTTTACACTGGTATACTTCCCAATATGATAATACAAGATTACAGCATCTAGACCACCCCAGACACCTTGTACTTGGTTACAAATTAGTTATTTGCCTTATGAAAACTTATGCTTTTATATGCTGGAAGCCCAATTAATTTTACACCTAAAAACAGAATTTACATTAATGTATTAACTAGGTTCCAAACCTGGAACCTCCTAGCTCAATAGTAATAGTGTGTGTTTGGTCATACAAATAGTCTATACACATAAGAGAACTCTGTAATTTACACAAACACCATCTCTGTAATTATTTGTAGATGTTTGCTGCTGAGGTGTGATATAGAGTACCTGGATCCACTTGTGCCGCTCATCCCTTTGTCCCCCTACGTCGAACATCCAAAAAGTCTGTGAGCCACCGCCATATGATGAGGGAACTTTCATGTTGAACTCTATCTTCTGAATGCCTGTAGTTCTCTTCCTACAGTGCAGGATGTCCTGAAGTACAGAAATCTGATAGTTAGTCCGTGGTGGCTCCAGGAAGAATTTCAAAGCAGGGCACAAAGTTAAAAATTAGTAGGCCCTAAAATACTTTATTAAGACACAAATAACTCCAACTAACCTGTAAATACACCCAGGTTTTAATTTTTAGTAGTATCAACATTATCCCCAAGACTCAAGTCAAAACAGTCAAAAAATTTATTGCATTTTATTATTCTAAAAAGTATGCAACTGTTAATTCTACTGGTTCATTATGTTTTTAACTGACTGTCTGTACACTTCATTTAACTTATTTCTTATATCTACCTGCTCCAGCATTACGTACCATTTTCATTTCATTTTGCATGTGTATTATGTTTGATGCTGGCTAACAGCCAGCGGCACTAAGCCTATGGCGGCGTTCACCACTCACGTGACACATGGGCATGCATGTGCGCAAAGAGGCTCCAGTTTGAACATTCTTAAAATGGAATTTTTATTTAAATTGTAAAATTATATCTGTTGTTTATTTTCAGGTTTTTCAAGTGTCAAAAAATGTTAACATGTATGTTTTATTATATTGCACCATATTTGGTTATGTTTTTGAAATGCACGCTGCGTGAAGATTATGAATACTATTATTCCGGCGTGAACACAGTCATAAAAGACATTCAAAGTATGCCAAAAATTAATAAGAAAATCCTAAAATGTATACCAATATTTAAATTGCTTATGTGCCATTTATCTTAAAATATAAAAGTTTTACTCGCCGTGCAAAGCACTTCCGGTTGTGTGAACCATGTAGGCAGCCATGGTAGGTCCACGCGACCCCTGCCTCTGGGCAGTCCGTCGAGGAGAGCTGGCGAGGTAAGACGCTGTCACATACGCACTATAAACTTTTTGCACTGATGTAGATTATAATAGCTTCACTTTAGTATACCGCATTAAACCTTTGCTTTGCATACGTTTTGCCAGACATTCCCCAACATTATGCTTTTGTTTAACTTAACTATTTGTGCCCTTGAGGCTTTTTGAAATTTAATTCAGAACAAAGGGAGGAAAGATGTCGGAGAGGCCACGTGGCCCGCACAACTTGAATCGGGCGCCATCTGCCTATGCTAAAGGCGTTTTAGTGTAATTTCTATATTATTGATACGTGCAATTTTAAGGGCTTTATTTTCATGTACGTATTCCAAGGTAATTTTCATGTTTAATTGTTTTACTGCCACATCACTTGCGACCACATGGTTAACAGTCACCAGGTCAATGTCCGCACCGTCCATGTGCTTTAAGGGTTTATTTGTGTAAAATCATGTGCACCTAAATTTATTTCAGAGTTCTATGTAATCTGTATTCAGGGTTCCATGTAATTTTCATGTAATTGATGATTTGTATGTTTGACCACACTGTCATTTTTAATGTTTCATATTCTTGCCATCCAGCATGCTACAAGCTCAGAATCAATCCAATCTGCAAAAGAATAATTTTCCCAACAGAAATAACAATTTTATCTGGACAGGATTTGCCATTTTTACGGAGGAAAACTAAGAATTCACTTGCACCACGTGATCCACTGCGAAGCCTATCCAGCAGCATCCGCGCCATCTAAGTTTGCTTTCTCGCATCTGCATGTTTATTGTGACCACTCATGTTGTGTCCCAGCTATTTCAAGGGTATTTATTAAATTTATGTAAAGTGTACAGTGATATTATTTCCGTCCTAGCCGGCTATGTGTATAGGCCGTCACCTCAATAACTACGTGCGGCAAGACAAGCCCCGATGAATCCATGCTAGTGATGCAAAATAATCACACGTGTTTGTGCAATTTGTTCATTCTGTTTCATTTCATTATTCTATGCACCCCATCTTCAGAGAAAATGTTAGTCCACCATAGCGGCTGTCGACCCCTTCCCTTGCGGAGATTGTGTTTTTTAATACCACAGAGAAGTCAGCGATTTAGAAGTGCACTAGATTAATTGCGGGCTGGGGAGCACCCGAACGTAAGACGTAATGTTGGCATGATCCACATGCTGCTCCCCCAATACAAATTTAATTCTGTTCACTTTGTTTTTTGAATAAACAAGGCATGTTAAATGTCATTTCAACAAACACAACTAGAAAAACCCTATATATAAACATCAAAAACTGAATAATACATATAACATAAAAACTGTGATATTATGCACTGTTGTTTTCAAAATATTCACTATTTCTCAAACCTTGAATATAATAATGTAACAGTAACAGTACATAATGTGCTATATCATTGAAAACATACTTTGCGACAGATTTAAATAAGTATTGTAGACGAGACGCAGGCAGGGTTACCGTTTTCATGGATATTTTAATGCTAAAACTGATATACAGATAAACACTCGAAACAGCGGATAATTCAATCACCAAACACTTAATCATAAATATTGACCAAGACCCAAGTGCTCCCACTACTAAGTATTATTCCGTCACTTTTAACATGGCAATATGAATTCCGCGGCAATGCTTAGAGCTACGGAGTGTTGCCTCTGAACTCGCACTGCCAAAATGGGAATAATTCTTAGTGGTGGAAGCATTTTGATCCGGGAATTTTTTTTATTTGTACCAATGTTAGTGTTAGGGTCTCTGTTAGTTTTATAGTATAGTTTTATTCACTTAGCTTCTTGTCATTAGAGAAGACACATCACAATGTTGTGGAGGCGTTCACGTACATGTTATTGCTCTAGGAAGGTATACTGTAGTATTTCGTCATTTTCAAAGGATGTTAATAAAGTTGATATGTCTTGAACTGTTAAAATTGTTGATGCAGAAGAAAGCTATATATTGTTGTCATTTTTGTACCGTTTTGGTCTTCAAGGAATTACTGCTAAGGTTGGTAGTGGTTTGTTGGAAACGCGTGTCGTCAGAAAGCCGCAGCATGAAAACGAAACTGCCCCTAAGGAAATTAGTGACATTGATACTCATTATATAATATGGTGGAAGACTTTTCCCGTTCATGTTGGGAAGGGGGACAATACTGCTGTTATTAGTGTCTTTGGTAACGCTTCGCTGTCTTCGCATAATGGAGATGAAGTTTGTAAGTTATTAGTGTTTTAAATGTAAATGTTTTACTATGTATTTTTGAATGTATTTTTTTTGACATAAGTCGATGCAAGAAGAAGAAGAAGAAGAAGAGCTATATTTTCACAGTAACATCCTTAGTAATTTTCTGTACTTACTTACCTGTAAAACTTTTATTAACGTGAATGAAAACTACACAATTTTGTTTTTACAGGATATTACAGGATATTGAATTGTCAAGTACAGGATTTTATAAACAATCTTGGTGGTATCTCTGGTGTACGTATATGTGCGTGTGTTTTGAAGTATGTGATGATGTTTCCAGTTAATTTAACCATAACATTGTGTACAAAGAACCTGTTTTCAGTTATTTGGCGAGTTGAAATACTGAAGTACATAAGGGTAAGTAATTTTGATACAAATTCCATATTTTTGTCTTTTTTTAACATACAGGATTTTTTACAGGATATTTTACATTCAAAACAAGGATTTTACAGGATATTTTACCTTGAAAACAAGGATATTGTTTTGAAAGTAGTCGCAGACGTGGCATATGGCATCTATCGAGCTGTCACAGCACTGTTTGAACCATGTGGGCGCAGGTGGTTCGTGCCCCAATTCTACCACACTTTGGCTATTTCTGAGACATCTCATTTGCCTTCGGCAAGGACAGAATATACAGCAGCATGGGCACAGACCATCTGTGCACCAAAGCTGCGAGGAAAAATACTGTCAACACCTACAGTGAGGAGAGACTATTCGTAACCTAGTGTCAGAGAACTTAACGGCCAAATAGGTTACTTGTACACTTAACTTATGAAAAAGATGCAATTTCTTTACAGTGCATGTTAAATTTTGTTTGGAAGTGCACGTACTCCTGTACCCATTGGCAAGAACCACCCCTGTAGTTCTTTATCACTTAAAACTACAAACAGCAACATATCAAGCAAGAGAAATCACTTATAATGAGGTAACGAGGCATACATTTCATCCACTTGTATGCTTAGAAACCATACTTAGAGCTGATAGTAGTGTGTTTCAATTGAGCCATATTGATTTTTCTTGTAGTAATCAGTATTATATGAAGCATTACTGTTGCTAAGTCAAAACGACAAATGTCAACAGTTTTTGGTAGGTTTCAGCTATAAATTCCTGATCTTTTAATTCCTGTAGTCTTCTTGGGATGTTTAATTATTTCTATGGCCTCCCTTACTACTTTTTAACTGTGCTTAAATACATAAGTTACAACTGTTATTTCATTAAAGGAAAATTATGTTTATTAAAAGAAAGGCAAATAAATTGTCTAAAATCATCTTCAATTTCTAAACAGTCAAGCACGTTAAACTTATAAAAAATCCCTTGTTTCATAACATTTCTACCTAATATTTCAGTCATAAACAAGCCAAAGAGTCAACATTACACATTTGGTGCATAGCATTTTGATCTGCCAAGATATCTACAATAAGTCATCATCTTTCACTTGATTTTCCGTTAAACTCTTTCAATTAACAATAGTTGTCCATTTTCCAACAACCCGCCCAGCTACTATCTTAGATTTTAAGAAACTGGAAAACTTATTCCTGCTTAATCCCAAAAACACATATTAAATAATGGCAACATTTATTTTTTCTATATTTCTATTTATTATTTAAACTCTTAGCATTGAATTAGGGAATCAAGTATGACCTAGTCCACAAGAAATTAAGATTATTGTGGCATCACAGGCCATGTGCAATACTGCTGTGGGCTCTGTGTTCTTTCATTACCTGATTTACAACTTTTATACTTACTACTTGCAGTCAGTGTGAGGGAGGCTTCGCCTAGCGTGAGCTACACTATAGTACTAAGTAGTCTACAGAGATGGCCAGAGCCTGCCCTGCACCAGTTAGCACTGGAAAGCATGCTTTCTTAAATTAACGAAGAAGGGACGTTTTGCTTAATCTCAAGTTTCAACACTTCTATGAGGCCTTTGTATGCTTTTGTCCTCTGTCTCTGGGTGGTGATAAGGTGATTCAGGATCCTTAATAGGAATCTGGCCATTTGCTAAATGTCAAGATTGCCTATTTCTCTTTATTGGTGCTGCAGCTGATTCGTCCATGCCAACTCAAGTTACCGCTGGGACTGAACAAAAGCTACAACTGCTGTAACCACAGTAAGATCTCTCACACAGGCAGGTGTAGAGCCTCTGGATTTGTCTATAAGCCAACATCTTAGGGTTACACAACCTAGAGTTCTCGAAGCCATGGCAGACATGGACATAATAGGGACTTGTCCTCCTGTCTGTGCACCTTGTGTCACATGGCCCTACAGATATTTCCAGCCACGGTCATTCTGAAGATATCCAAACTCATAGCAGTGAGAATGGCTTTTTGCCTGTGACCATCTAGCTGAAAGGAATCTCTGGATTCAAGAGATTGTGTGCAATACAGTTCCAACTGGTGCCTGGGGTCAGTCATATCCAGGTTACAGACAGTCTCCTTCGACCTTACCTCAGCTCCCGTATTTGTCCTAGGACACCACATAATAACAAGAGTAGCTGAGCATGCACAATGCCTTACTTGGAACAAAGGCAACACACCACTCACCAGGACTCATGAAACAAGTCAGATGGTATTTTAGAGAACATTCTGCCGCCAAAATTAGTACAACATGGAGTGATGCTTTCTAAATTTATCCAGAGCTTCTAGAAATAAGATATTAAGTTAGAGTTTGATATTTAGCCAAGTTTAACATTTCGTACTCAATGCTTTTCTTTCCTTCTTTGCCATCCTGTTATTCCATGGCTTTTAACTTCACTCTCGCAGACTCTTAGCATCACCTGTTAATTATTTCCTTTTCTCACGCAGATCTAAAAAGCCTCTGGCTGTGAGCTTCAGTGACATTTCCAACCTGCTTAACCCTGGACCACAGCAATGAGCAAGATTGTAACACTAAACAATATGTCAATCCCAACCTGAGCTGATAACATTCAAACAATCTGAGAAAACTAATAAACACAGAACAAGATCAAGGTTCTGCTGTAGTCATTCATTGTATTAATGAAACAAATTAACTTAGGGGTGGAAACACTTACCATTACATAAAATACAATATTAAGTTATCAGTCTGCAACATTTTTACACATTTTTAAATACAATTCACATAAGTTCTCCCAGAGTGCTTCACTTCCGGCTGCTCTATGCCCATTTATAATCAAATGATTCTGTAAAATATTCTGCAGGTGAAAATCCATACTAATGTTTCAAGAAAACAAAATAAATCTAACATTTGTTGGTAAGGCAGTACACTGCAGTGAAATAGCAAGGAATGTGAATGATGATCTGCACAGAAGTTAATGCCCAAATAGGATTTCGACTGAACTATTACTTTCAAAAAATGCATATTCATATATACTACACCTGGTCAGTAGGGTTGTATCCGGGCAACCTCACTCTGTCGATCCTGTCCAGGAAACTGTAACACACAACAACAGTACCTATCATGCTTCATTGCATTAACAACGTAGACCCACACTTATGGTTGCAGCAGTGTCTCTTCACTGCACTCGACTGTACAACTTGCACACGTCACTAGAAAATAGTACACACACTGATGCTGTTGGGTGAGACACAAGACGAACAATGGCACAA
This sequence comes from Dryococelus australis, assembly GCA_029891345.1. NCBI lineage: Eukaryota > Metazoa > Arthropoda > Insecta > Phasmatodea > Phasmatidae > Dryococelus > Dryococelus australis. The sequence continues at coordinate 23,751,062 of CM057004.1, forward strand.
TTTACTTGCTAATGATATGGGTGCCAGCGGTGCTTCCCAATCACTGCACTGTTGAGACTCAGGGTTCTCAGGGATGCTGTGGATTCTGGGTGTCCGTCTCACCCGAGCATACATACGATACACGTTTGCAATACTAAACATTTTTAACACAGGTGTCAAGGACAAAGTCACTACAAAATAAAAGAATGAGTCACTGTGAGACTTGTTTTTTTTATACTGTACGTACAAATCACGTGCCATGAAATTTAATGATACAATTCGGTCGTGTCTAGCTAACTCCACTTGGGTGCTCCCAAGCCCGCAATTACTCTAGCGCACGCCTAGATGAATGATCTCATCGTGGTGTATGAAAACACAATCTTCACAAGGGAAGAGAGTTGGCAGCCGCTAGGGTGGACTTACAATTTTTCCCTGAAGACAGGACACAGTGACTTACACAATGAACCAACTGATGATACATAAACATGTGTGATTACTTGGCATCACTAGCGTAATCTTGTAGGGGTTCGCCCTCCAGCACGTAGGTAGTGTGGTGATGGTCTATACAAATAGCCGGCGAGGACGGAAGTAATATCACCGTACGAAAATACAAAATTACATAAATACCCTTAGAAGATGATGGAGCACAAGTTGAGTATTCACAATAAGCATGCACATGCGTGAAAACAAGTTTAGATGGTGCGGATGCCGCTCGATAAAGTTTGTAGCGGACCACATGGTGCAGGTGGAATTGCAATATTCCTTCATGGAAACGGCAAATTAAACTTGGACAAATTGTTATTCTTGTTGAGAAAATTATCCTCTTTATGATTAAAGCGGTTACAGACTTGTAGCAGGCCTGATGGCAGCAAAAGCAAACATTGAAGTAACTGCATGGTCAAACACAAAAGCATCAATTTGTGTGAAAATTACACGGAACACTGAAATAAATTATTGCACACATGATATTACACAAATAAGCTCTCAAAGCGCAAGGATGGCGTGGATATAGACTTGGCGGCAGTTAACCATGTGGCTGTACGTGATATGGCCGTAACATACTCAAACATGAAAAACACCCTTAAATACATACATGAAAACTAAGCCCTTGAAATTGCACGCAGCAATAATACAGAAATTATGATGGAACGCCTTAAGCAGAAGGAGATGGCGCCTGATTCAAGTTTCACGAGTCGCACGACCTCTCAGAAATCTTTCTCCTCCTTTCACCTAACTTTGACTGAGTGGCATGGGTGAGCACTTCTAACTTGTTATTTTTGCGTGAGTATTCAGTTTTATTTCTTTTGCTCCTTTCACTTGATTCAGCACATAATTTATGTGGTCGTCCTACTATATTGGACACCTTTGGAATATTAAATGTGCCTTCTAGCCATTCCTTATTTTTCTTCAAAAAAATATCTTCTTTTCTGAGAGCTTCAGCCCATTGTATTTTTAATTTTGGCTTTAAAACGTAAATAATCCTGCTTTAATTCCTTCCTATCCTTCTCAGAGGATTCATCCAATTGAAGTAAGTGTTTCTTCAGAAATTCTAATTTTTTGTTAATATCACTTAATTTTTCTTGCTGCATAATTGTGATTAAGTGTTTTCGAGACATAACTCTGACTTCTGCTGATCCTATAACAAAGGAAAAACTATTTGGAGTGAAGTGTAACATTTTGTACTTTTCTAGATTTATTTTTAGTCTTCTTGAATAAGCAATATCACTAAAATCCGAAAAAATCTGCAAAAAAAATACATGCATTACGAAGCACACATCGTTAGCTTTCTATAAATACCCAAATCTATGCCGGGTATTGCTCGGAAACTATAACAAAATAGCTCAAGAGTGAAAATATTGTTGAAAAAATAATATACAAAACAGCTGTTCTTCTAAACACTTTATTTAGTAAGTTTCCAGGTTATCTCTACTGTAGTATTAAGAAAAATAGATACAGTTACCAGCTTCCTCATAACCCATTCCTTTCACTTGGAACAATTTACACAAATTGATAATATTAAATGTCAACTGTACGTTAACGCATTGAAGGTCAGGCAATGATACGTGCACTCAAAGTAACTATCAAGTTTAGACTGGCCGTAGCCAGCAGGGATTTGGGTAACAGATGGGAGAAGTATTGTATTGTATTTCTAGAACGTCTAGCTACCTGAAAACCCTTTGTATGTTAAATTCTTAGAAATTGACTTTAGGCCATCAAGGTTGCGACAATACCCTCTGTGCAGCATTACAAGATGCCAGAGGGGTGTATCCAAATTTGTACTGGATTAAGGTCTTAATAAAAAATAAAACTTCTAAATTTGATTTTTAATTTATTCACATAGCTATAATTGACAACATCAAACTATCTCTGTCCAGTATTCCTCTTGTTGTTCTCAGTGAGTGCAATATTTAATGTCTAACTCAAATCTAATTAAAGTCCTCCTCAAAGTCTCTATACTGGTTGTGGTTACTGTTGTATCGTGTAGTCTATGGTCAGTGAGGACCGGGTAAGACGGACTCGTGATGAGGCTGCGCAATGGAGCAATCCTCAAGTGTAATAACAATAAGGAATGTAATGACTCTGATTACCATTGCCTGAACTACAACATGGTGTTAGAAGTAGGATCAAGAAACGTTTGGCAGTAGCGGAGAAACGATGTAGTTATAGTGTATCCTTCATCTCGCAGGGTAAACATTCAAGATGGCGAACGGAGATGGTGGAGATGGCAGCCGCGGGTTGTCGCTTTGTACGGCAAAGGGAAACAGCTTAAACCGCCAGAGCCTTTGGATTTCACCGATCCCAATGCTTGGTTTCGGTGGAAAGTTCGATTTAATCGTTACATAAATCTGAGTAGCCAGAACAAATGCAAGGATGAAGAGAAAGTTGACTTGTTATTGTATGTTTTGGGTGAGAAAGCCGACAAAGTAACAGTTATGTTTTAAAAACCAACAAGCAGGTGGACTTACAGTGAACTAGTGCAGGCGCTTGATAGACACTTCAAGCCTCGTGTAAATGTTATCTTTGAGAGATTTATATTCAACTCAAGAACCCAACAACTGGGAGAAAATGCAGAGCAGTTCATTACTGGCTTACATAACCTGGCGGAAGCTTGCAACTATGGCCCTTTGAAGGATGAGCTTATCTGGGACAGAATCGTTGTCGGCATGCAAGACATAGCAGTAAGTGAGAAGATGCAGCTTCAGTGTTCCTTAACCTTGCACAAAACTATTAATATGTGCCGTCAGGGCGAATTACAAGCATTATGGTCACAGCAATTACGAGGGAATTAAGAACAGGTAAATGCCATTTTAAAAAAAAAGGGGGGGGGGGGGGCATTCATTAAATCAGAGACAGGTCACGGTTACAGCCATAGAGACAGTGCTGGCTCCAATCCGACACCACCACTACATCGAAGTTTCGACTCTGGTTACCACCAAACCAGATCCTCGTCCTCCATGCAGGCAAATGACAATTGTGGGAAGTGTGGCCGGATACACAGCAGAAATAATCGCCCAGCCGAGAATGTCACATGTTACTCCTGTGAACGCAAAGGCCATTTTGCTAGGATGTGCAAAGCCAAGAAAAATCTTCAAAACATCTGCAAATTCTTCAAACCAAACGAGGAATCAGTCTTCGTAATGGGAGCCGTGCAGGAAACTCTGCATTCTGAACTGTTTTGAGTACAAATTGAAATAAAAGAACTGGAGCAATCTGTGGAGTTCATCATTGCCACATGAGCTGACATAACCTATATGTGTGTGGACCAGATGGCCATATTCTTGAAGTAATGGGTTATAAGAATTTAACTTTCCAGTACAGAGGCCGCAAGGAACAGGTGAAAGCGTTCTTCATAAAAAAAATTGCTTAATTCATTACTGTGTGAAAAGGCCATTCGGGCATTAGAAATAGTTCAGATTGTTCAGCGAGTGAATGTGGAGACAAAATTTCCAAACTTGTTTTCTGGGTTAGGTGAATGGGAAAGGGACATGGAAATTCACCTTCAACCTGATCCTAAACCATTTGCATTGAAGAAACCACAAATAGTTTCCTTACCAATGTTAAGCAAAGAGAAGCAAGAACTGGAAAGGATGGTTGAGCTGGATGTCATCACCCCTGTAGAGGTTACAATGGAGTACTGTGCTCCGATGGTACTAGTGGCCAAAGGAGAATGGGCAAGAATTTGTGGAGACTTCACAGTACTAAACAAGTATGTTCAACGCCCAGTGTTTCCCATCCACAAAATTCACTGTACATTGTTGTCTCAACTTAAGGGGGCTAAAAAAATTTTCCAGCAAACTCGATGCTAGATTCTATCATGTCCCCCTTAGCAAAGATAGTCAGCAGTTAACAACTTTCATTACTCCATTTGGTCTGTTTATGTATAAAAGGCTCCCATTTGGACTTAACTGTGCCCCAGAGTATTTCAGTTCAAAAATTGTCCAGGTGCTTGAAGGTATTGATAATGTGGTATATCACGTGGATTATGTGCTAGTTTTTGGGAAAGATGCTGTAGAACATGATACAATTTTGTGTCAGGTACTGGACAAGTATAATGGAAATGGCATCACACTTAACAAATCAAAAAGTGCGTTTGGAGTGAACAAAGTTAACTTCTTAGGCCATGAAATATCAGCTGGCGGTATAAGGGTGGAACCTAGCTGAGTAAAAGCCATTGCTGAGTTTGCTGCACCAGCAAATAAGTAGGAATTGTTACGGTTTATGGGGATGGTCAACTATGTTGGTAGCTTCATCCCAAACTGATCTCACTTGTTGCAGCCACTGAACGAGCTCTTGAAAAAAGGCCAAGTGTACATGTGGGGCATGGACCAACAGTTAGCTTTCTTGAAGGCCAAAAATCTTACTACACACAGGAACTTTCTGAATTCCAGAAAGGGGACAGAGTATGGATTATAGATCTAAAAAAATATGGTAAGGTGGTGAGTACATAGACAGAACTAAAGCTTCACACATCATATATCATCAGGGTGGGTGCTAGCAAGTACAGGCGTAGCCACCATCATTTGTTTCCAGCCCCTCAGAAGAAACTCGCAGAAAGGCCAGAGGACCAGAATGGCGGTTATAGATCAAAAGAGGGTAGCCGAGGATGCAATGAAGAGAACCGAGAAGGCAAGGGAGAGAACGCAAGAACAACACACAATGTCCAGGTAGGAAAGGAGGCCTCAGCATGGGAATTGCAGGTGCCGGGTGAGTCGGATGACGAACTTGAATGGCTGGGTTGGGACAATACAAATGGAAACAGTGCTGAGGTAAACAAACCTACGTTAAGGAAATCCAACAGAGTGAAGGCTACACCCGTTTGGATGAAAGATTATTTATTATAAGACCTGAGGACAGAGAGAGTGTAAAACAGATTTGTGCATACAAGAACTGTAAGAGCCAAATTTATGTAGTACCTGACACAGGTGTCTTTGACAAAATTGTATGTTGTCATTCACTTATATGATTGTATTGATTTGCTTCAAATATAAAATATAAAGGGAGGGATGGTGTATCGTGTAGTTTATGGTCAGTGAGGACCGGGCAAGATGGCCCCGTGATGAGGTTGCGCGATGAAGCAATCCTCAAGTGTAATAAGGAATGTAACGACTTTGATTACTGTTACCCAAACCCACTACAACAGTCACTTAATTCACTCTCATTATTTACATATTATCAGTCTGTCTATTGCCCTCATTTCAAATGCCTTACATTCACGCATCCAGTTAAATAGTCATGCCAACCAGTCTCACTCTCCACTACACTGATACTCGCAGTCTGCAGACTTCACTCCTGCTAATCATGCTCACCATCACTTGATACTCTGCTGGCTCTTCGCTTTATTGTCTTCACACACCTGTAGCTTAATGTTGCACAACCCTCCAAAGTCTCAAACTGCTGGCTTGGAGTTCCCTGGCAGCTTCAGTAGTCTCGCTGGCCCAATCTAGAAGGTTCTTGGCACCCTACGTCACGCTGAGAGATGCTAGGGCATTGATTAGAAAATTCTTTCATAGAAAACATCAGAAATTTTATCCACTGATAGTAGGAGGCACACAAGTCGTGATAGGCTTATCGCGGCAGCACACAGTGGCTTGCCTTTGGGAATGACCACCCGTTTCTCACATTATGCTCAAGAGCAGTATCAGGCAAGAGAAGTGATGAAGAGCAGCTACATGTAACAATATTTACATAGTTTTACTATATTTTCTTTCAAGCAAAGTTCACAAAATGAACTATTGTCATTAGTTCCCTTCAACACAAATGCTTTTTCATTAAACCATTACTGTAAAACTATTAACCAAGAATAATTAGAAAAAAAATTTAACAAAATAAATTATGATATGCACACAAAGTGATTATTCTGGCTGGCTATATAAATACACATTCTTTCCAAATTACTATAAAAATACTGATGTTTGCTGACTTTAAAATACACTGGTGGAAAGTGGAAAACAAACATCTGGATGCAATAGTCCCTCCTGAATGGACATTTTATTGAATAATTATACAGGTTGTACACAATATATGATAATGATCTCAAGGTCATACACCTATGGACAGAAGCTAGAGTGTCTTGAACAACAATGTCAGTAGCTTGTGTAGCCGCCATTAGCAATGATGCAGTCCTGCTGTAGTGCATAGAGATGATCACAAAGGTGTCGGGTGTCATCTTGGGGAATAGTGTTTCACGCTAATTCCACCTGTTGTTACAATTGGTGGAGGTTTGTTTCCGGTATTGCAGAACGCACCAAAGGCCATCCTAACATGTCTCACACATGTTCAATGGGGGACAGGTCAGGTGAATGTGCTGGCCACGGGAGTTGACAAACACCTTCGAGAGAGCATTGGATAACACGAGACATATTTATGCACGGGTAGTGACCTGCTGGACGAGGACATCACCTTGGGATTGTAGGAACGGCAACAAAATGGGTTGGATAATGTTCTGGATATAGCATTCAGTGTTCAGTGTTCCCTCAACAAACACCAGAGGCATATGGTCATTGTAGGCTATTGCCCCTCAGACCATGATGCCAGGAGTTGGTCATGTATATCGCTGCCGAATACAGTCTGGTTGTTGTTGTTGCTCTCCTGGTTGATACCGCACTCACAAACAACAATCACTGGCGCCAAGGCAGAATCTGCTCTTTCACTAAACACAACTCCATGCCATTCATCCCTCTAATTGCGTAGTTCTCGACACTATCCGAGGCGGGCCTCACGGTGGTGAGGTGTGATGGTTCTAGCTGACACCCTGGGTGCAACAGTGGCCCTAATCTGTGTGGCGATCGCCATGAGATATGCAATGATGACTGCTTGTCTGATGCAATGGGAATCTGTATGCCACTGCCATCTGGAACCAGGTTGATGAGCATGCGCACCATAATTTGTAAAGGGTTTAATTTTTGCATTTTGTGAACATTTCCCTCTAGATGTTGGTGGGAAGGTGTCCGTTGCTTACGGTACCTCCATGCCACCATATTAAATTTGGTCTCGTGAGTCGTGGAGGACGGATGTGCGCCGCTCCGACCGCCATGGGAGCTTTATCAAGTGTTAATGATCATGTAGGGTGTCAATAGTTTATACTTGTAATACCGGAACCTTTTGTTATCTCCTTTGCTCTCCCATGTGCCAACCCTTCTCTCCGTCGACTCACGACCCCGGAGAGTTTTACCGTCGTAATTTCTTTGCGCTGTTAAGCCATTTTTTTCGCATGGGCCCCTGGCAGGTCTCGTGTGCCAGGCCCGCTTCAGACACGGGAAGTGTGTTACCACGTGTAGTTCTTTCTGGTATTATATCTTGCTTCATTGGAACTTGTGTCTTATTAATCATTTTATTCAAATTCCACATCTGGAACTGGCCCTATCCAGTAAGTGTACTACGTGGTCGCTGAAGTATAGTACATGGTCGCTGGCCATGTGTTGAACTGTGTAAGTTAAATCCATGACTCTATAGCTAATTCATAATAGATGTACGCAGCAAGGGGATGCCGCTACAGGCTATTGACCTGTAAACGACCCTTAGAATAAGATCTTATGCTCCTCCAAGCCTGTAGAGAAGCTGGCGCCCTAGAAATTTCAACATCTATATCTGCAACTATCGACTATCTGGAAAGTCTGTACGGTAATCTGGCATCGTTTGCCCCGTGCAAGCCCTAAACCACGTCAAAATAGTAATACAAACTGAAGCATACAAACTATGTATTACAACTAATGAACACAAAATTTCAATGAAAACAAGGCAATACATTGTTAAGTCTTCAGTACAGTATTAATACATACCATATAAAAAATTATTTTCAGTAAGTAATTAGTTACCTTATTTTGACGAGTTACCTAACTAATATAATCATGAAATGTAAGTACTGTACTCCACTTTATGTAATTAGGATTGGTAGTTCAAAATGTTAACTCTCATATTGAAATACTAATGGAAGGGTTAATGGTGTAAAAGATACGAAGAACTGACTTCACCTGACCTCCATTAATGGTTGTACTGATGACGTGCTAAGCTTTCATGCAAGTCATATGTTGTTTATAAGTGGAACAATAACTTACTACTTAGCACTGCTGATGAGCTGGAACTCATTTGACCTTTCCAAACACTTCTGCACTCCACTGTCAGCCCAAAGAATCTGCACATGGTCAAAATATTGCTGCAACAAATACAATCAGTTTTGAAAGAGAATGAAATAAGGGACAGATAACAAAGTCCTATGCCTTTCATAAATTATGGAATGGTATAACAACATTTTTTTTATCTTTTACCTTAAACCTACGCTTATTGGGAAGAAAACTTGTAAATTATAATTTTGGACTTTAAGTTCTGTTATTTTTCTTATGGATAATATTGACTTCCATAAGAAACAAAATGTATGTGTTAATCTTTTTCAGCACAATCTTACAGTTAGTACTTTGACATCAGAATATGGTTTGGCTGAGAAGCGAGGGAACATAAAAAAACACTGATACTACAACAAACCTACATAACAACACAAGCCCAGGAATCTGCAAAAATAACATACTTAGGAATCATAGCTGAAAGAAACACTATGCTTTGAGTTTGTGTTAGGTGGCAATAAACCATTCACATTACTAAGACCAGGTTTGTTAGCAAGTAAAGGTTCTGTCATGAGAAAGAGTGAAACCTACTTAACTAGTTGAGTCAGATAGATAGTATTGCACCAAACAAACATGTATTACCTAATGTAAAAAAAAAACATAAGTTAGGTTGAACAAGGTGATTGAGAAGTTTACATTATCGTAGGTTTGAGGACCCTGTATCCCCAAGTCCAGTATGTATACAGCACTGGTCTCACTCTGGTCATCGTCCAGACTAATGGATGGCTTTAACTTCGTCATGTTAATCACTACGACGTAGATGGACTCGTGGACATTCTGTCGTATCTGCGGGACCATGGCAAGTCGTTCACTGGAGAAAAAAAGCATTTTTACCTTTAATTTTAAAATTAGTATCAGCATAGAATTATATTATGCATACACAAATATACTAAAATGAAGAAACATATAAATTACTTAAGTGATAAATTATTATTTTTAACAATGGTTTTTTGCATTTTTTTTACAGGCATGCAACAGGAATGAAGATGTAAGAATTTGCATCATATCCCAGTTTTCTTTGCAAATACATAAAGTTGTACACTTGTTGAAAAATTTTAAGATCAGGAGTTTGGTATTGGCCAAGTCTCAGGACAGGAATACTCAACTCACTCTCCCAAGACACCATATTGTGACAAAGCTGAAATTTAACTATTTTTTTAATAGTTTTTTGTTCAGATGCTCTTATCTTTTGGAAGTTTCTTTTTTTTTTTATGAAGTGGTGGTGTTTTTGTTAGGATTGGATACATTTTAATTTTTTTATTATTTCAGAGAAGAAAAGTTTTTCTGTTTGTCTTTTTCCGAGAATATTCCATTTTAAATGGTGTTCGCAATAAAAGGTTCTAGAGATGCTGCATTCAGTGTTGTCTTAAGTAATTTTTAATTTTTTTTTTGTTATTTCCGAACTGCCAAGCTGAGGTTAGCTTCAGGTTTTCACTTTTTCTCTACAAAAAATGGTTTACCGAAGTGAAATGCAATTTTTTTTCCGCCACTGCATTTTATGAAGTTTTTAAATACTTTTTGCGGGATTTTGTGCTGAATGTTTTACTTCGTAAGTTCCGGGGCTGTCCCAGATAGATTTATTTTATGCTAAGGCAGCCGTGAGGTTGGTAGTGCTGACAGGGGTAAGAGAAAAGCATAGTGCTGAAAGCAGCAGAGAGAGTGTAGGCCGCTAAGGGCCAGTCTTACCTTCTCTTGGTAAGGGTCTTGGGTAATCTATCTTCTAGGCAAATGACAAAATTCGTCTTACCATCTGTAGGCACCACTACCAAGAGGATAAACTGTCATCTACTTTATCTGCATGTTGAAACTCTGGGTAAGGGTCTACACTTGAGATAAAAATGGCATTTGGCGATCCTGCCAACCATTGTTTACATTTGAAATGGAATTTGTGAACGAGATTAGTGAGGTTATTGGAGACGATAATTATAAATAAATTGTTGGAATTAACAATGCTAGTGACGAACAAACGTGATTTTAGAGAAGTAAACTTGCAAGGATTTCCATAGAAAAAGCACGTGTTCAAAAGGTTGCAAATTATACAAACAGTAAGTTTGCGTGTTTTGTAAATAATGCATTAAACCGTTACTGTTATGTTTTTGTAATTTTTACTTGGATCTCAACTAACTTACAACATTATGTTAATAACTGATTGTCTATCTAACACTACCACTATATAAACAAGACCACTCAGGTCCGCTTTTACACACACACACATACATTATGCATGTGTGGCAACTTACAATCATAAATATATATCAAATAAATGACATCTTACACAACATTGCAAATAAACACATAATTAAAGAAACAGACATCAATATAGCAAGTTTCCCTCTCACACGGGCATATACAAAATAAACTAGATCAGTTATGCCTACACTACAAGCACTAGTCTCTGTATTTTGCTGGCAGTATAGTTTCACGTCCGCACCTTGTGTGTACAGGCAACTTCCCATGTTCCTTCCATTTGGACGGAGCTTTCTTGTTCTGCAGGCTGGTTTCCTGTGCGCTGGTTTCTAGTGATTCTTCTGACACTCCTCCTCCTCCATCTTCAGCTGGAAATCCCTTAAAATCAGAGTCCAGGCTAACCCTTCTCCTATGCTCTTCAAGAGCTAGGCTGGATGGCCGCAAGTATTGGGAATTCCTTCCAATTTGTCGGCCATCTTGGTCTCTGACTATGTATGAACTCGGAGTATATCCTTTCTCCACAGTCTCGGCTGGTTCCCAGTGCCCATCTCGATGTAACAGGACTCTGGTCTGCAGAGGTAATTCCTTCTTCTCTCTTGCCCTCTGATCATACCAGGACTTCCTCTTTGCGTTTTTACTTTGCAATGCTTCAGTTACCTTTTTGGGCACGTGTGGTTCCAGCACCTTTGCCACTGTGGGTAGCTTCGTTCTCACCAGTCGACTCATTAAAAGCTGTGCAGGTGCAAAGACTAGTCCAGCCAGAGGAGTGTTCCTGTACTCCAGTAGCATGATTGGCAGATCACCACCTGGATCTGTGCACCTCTTCAGCATGTTCTTTGCAATCTGAACTGCTTGTTCTGCCTGTCCATTCAACTTTGGGTAATGGGGACTTGTCACAATCTCAAAATTCCACTGCCTTGCAAACTGCTTGTACTTATATGAGCTGAACGGCATATTATCAGACACAATAAGTTTTGGCATGCTGTGAGTGGCAAACGGAGACTTCAGACCTCTTATGACTGCACTAACCTGCTTATTTTCCACTGACACAAATTCAATTCACTTAGAATAGTAGTCAACTACAGTAGAGTCCCGTTATAGCGAGATGTCGCGGTTTCAGGTTCGATCCTCGCTATAAGAGTATCCTCACTGTTCCCGAATTAGAATGATTTTGATCCCCAGTAGGGCCTACTACCTAAAAATCGCCCTAAAATTGCTTTTAAATTGTGTTCAAACCACCATTACGTGAAAATATCCTGTTATATGAAAACTGATTGCGTGAAAATGAGCGGAAAATCTGACCGCACCACATAAGTATAGCCACTAAGCTTGCTATCAGTTGCTCAGCCTACACAACATTGTCCCGCAATCAGTTGCCCGGCCTATGCAGCATTTCCCACTATTGCTTACTCGGCCGCCGAAGCACTGCTCTGCAAGCAGTCTTCACTCGCTCGTCACAGCTCTGTATGATCACCTCAAACCAAATACCAGCATTTGCTGGCATAATTCTTGCACCTATTTTACAGGATTCTTGTGCAAAAATTAGGGTGCGTGAGTTATGCAAGGAATCGCCAAGACATGTGCATGTAAACATTAAAATGGGGTCTACTGTAAGTATTCCCTCGTCAATCGCAGGGAATACGGTTTTTTTTAAAAACTCAGCACTTTATTTATTGATAATAGATATGAAGATACATATTCAAAATCAAATCACTCGTGTTCTGGGGCTAGCAGCAAAATCATTCCCGTGTGCACGTAGCTAGGCAAGCACCTAAATCATCTGCAGCATGACCAAGCAAGCTCCTAGATCTTCGGTAGCATGGCTGGGCGAGAGCCTAGATCCTCTGTAGTGCGGCCGGGCACTGCGTTTTGCTGCTGTCACTCGACCCTAGATCCTTGGGCAGGCAGCTGTCGGTCGGTTGCTACACAATTATTCTGGTGGGCGGCAGCCGCCTGCCACTGCTGTTGTTACAGGTCTGGTTCACTTCGTAACAGCGGCCCGGTATTCGGAAAACATGACATGCATGTTATACTCAGAAAGAATGAATTTTCGGCCCACTTCTCTATTGCCAGCAGTTTGACTGGCATATTTACCCATTATGCATTCGTACTAAATTAAAATTAATATAAATGTAAACTATTCCCTTCGCATAAAAAAAATCACCCGCATACAAATAACCTGTGTGACTGATCTTGTTTACATGTTTGCAGTGCGGGCGCTGCAGCCAGAAATCTATAACGGGACCAGTGGCAGTGAATTTTTAGTGTCAGCGACCTGGTACGGTCGAACAAAGTGCGCACAGCGTGCACCAGTAAGCATTACATGCCTCATTGTGAGAAACATGCTGCTTGAAATAAGAAAGGAAAAAATTTTTTTCCCCCTAATTCGGCACCATAAAACTGGGGGCGTGAATTGTGCCAGTGCGAGAATTATGCCAGTAAATACGGTAGTCACTGGAAAATGTTACTTTTTCAATTAACAAAACCTGCATAGTGCAAGAATTATTCAAAACCAGCAAAAATTCAAGAAAACTTTATAAAAATGCATTAAAATTAAGTTTGTTATACCACAGCGATGAAATATAGTAGCAGTTGTGTCCCCATCTTTGATTGGTATGCTACAGTATGGAAAAAAACTGGCAAAAATCTGTAAATATGTAGCAGTATTCTATTCCAGCTATCGCTTGGACTGTTATATTTAAATGAAATTAGTTTTCATTTAACAATAACGTATGACTCACAAAAGCCACGTTGTTTGAAACCAAACACAGTTGACAGCACAATGATTGTGAACTACTACGGAAGAGCAGAACTGGTTCATGAAAATGGCGGGAGGGGGGTTACGTGGCAAGGTGGAAGAATGTGACACATGAGAGCAGCACAAGGTACTTAGGTAAACGAAGAGGCGGGGCGAGGGAGTGGAGATACGGCAGACAGATAACAAAAGCGCACTTCACGTGGTCATAAGTCCTGCCGCAAGCCTGCTTCACACAATCTCACCCACCGCACATGTTTCAACTTGTAAAATTACAATTTTCCATGGGATATTTTTGCGATTTTTTGACGGTTCCTCAAAAAGACATTGTTATACCAGTGTCCTCGCAGTTGCCGTGCTTGCTACAATGGGATTCTATTGTACTACCATATATAGCTGCTGTTTCCATAGTCACACAGATCAACATCAATCTGCTTAAACAGCAGTTAAGGTACGGCATGAGAAATAAGGGGCTCTGCCGCATTCCTGCTTCTAAACTTCTGACATAAAACACACCTATTTACCAACGACTCAATGTCCACCGACACATTGGGCCAATATAGTACTTGCCTGGCCCGTACCTTGGTCCTCTCAATGCCTAAGTGGCCCTCATGGAGTAAGGCAAGCAGCTGTTGCCTCACTTTTAGTGGTACCACAACATGGTCATTCAAAAACAGTGAGCCCTTGTCAACATGCAAACTGTGTCGTCGTTCAAAGTACACTTGAGCCTGCTGACTTACCTGTTTTTTTGTGCTCAGGCAACCCTGTCTGGCAGCAGTGCATTACTTCACACAGCACTGCGTCCTTAGCTGTTTCCTGCCTGAACTCATTCTTTCTCGTTGATGACACCTGAACAGTTTCACACACGCTCACTAGATGAACCATCTCATTGGCCAACTCTTCATCACTGCGATCCCACTCTGGCATATACGGTCTTGACAGAAGGTCTGCTACATGCATGAGTTTTCCAGGCAGATAGTCCACAGATAATGTATAGCGTAACAGTCTAATCTTCATTCGCTGTAGTCTGAGTAAACATCTGCAATCTTCTTGTTGAACACTGGGACCAGTGGTTTGTGATCAGTGTACACTGTGACACTCCTCCCATAGATGTAATGGTGAAACTTTTGGCTGCAAACACAATGCTCAGCATCTCCTTCTCCATTTGTGCATAGTTCTTTTCAGCCGGCAACAGGATTTGTGATGCGTAGCTGATTGACTGACCAATACACATCAAACAGCATCCCAGTCCATCTTTTGATGCATCACACTGTATAGACAGCTCGACGGTGGGATCATATAGACCCAGAACCGGTGCCTTGGTGACCAACTCCTTGACTTGTTGCAAGACTTCAGTGTGCACAGACAACCAATGCCACTTACTGTTGTCTTTCAAGAGGTCCCTCAGAGGAGCAACAATGCTGACTAAATTTGGTAAAAACTTCCGTAGGTAACTGACAAACCCCAACACACACTGCAGCTCAACCTTGTTGGTAGGCGTTGATAGAGCTAGGACTGCTTGTACCCATTCTTAGAATACTTAAATATTTATCCTGTTTAAACTGAAGTTTCTTTCTGTTAAACTTAACATTCAGTTCCCTAGCTCTGTGCCACTTGAAAGCAAGACCTTATCATGTTCACATTCACTTTCAGTTGCAATCAATAGGTCATCAAAGTAAATAGTTTTGGCTTGATGGCACATCCAGCTCCACATGATAAAACCCATCCTTTAAATCTAACACAGTGAAAACTGCCATATTGTTCAGCTGACAACTCAGTTCCTCTAGAGTCGGTATCATATGATATTCCTAGCATATTGCTTTATTTAGTTCCACTGGGTCTAAACACAGCCTAACTGACTTGTCTGGCTTCTCTACTACTGTAGCTGGTGGGCGACAATTTCCTCCGGTGGTACGGACGGATTTTTGGCAGGGTTCTCCTGACGCACGCAGTTTGCGCCCTTGAACCATCTCCTCTGGTGTTTTACCTGTTGCAGCATTGACCCCCTTCCTTATGCAAAAAAATAACCTCTGGAATCAGTTCCGCCCATCTCATGAGGTCTGCTCCTAACCGGACTCGTAACTGGATTTTCATGTCTTGATTACGACGTTCGGTTGGGTTTGCCTGGGGTGGTAGGCCAGGGTG
Organism: Dryococelus australis; assembly: GCA_029891345.1. Classification (NCBI taxonomy): domain Eukaryota; kingdom Metazoa; phylum Arthropoda; class Insecta; order Phasmatodea; family Phasmatidae; genus Dryococelus; species Dryococelus australis. Next base: position 23,766,746 of record CM057004.1, read on the forward strand.
GTACGGTGTTCTGTTCCCCATGCAGTACAGTACTCTTTCACTTCCTTCCCGCAAACTGTGTACCGTTATCTGTTAACAGGTATTCTGGGTAACCCCATCTGGGAAAAATTTCCCTCTGCATTACGTGTGCAACTGTGTGTGCACGGACATTACTGACAGGGAATGCTTCGGTCCATCTTGTGAACAAATCAGTAACAACAATTAAGAAATGTTTTCCGCTTTTCGTGTGCGGGTACAGGCCCATGATGTCAAGAGCGACAGTTTTAAATTGCTCTGTGGGCAGGCGGGGTTGTTGGGGTGTGTCGCCGTATGTTCTCCGCGACTTCCGAGTGTTGCATGTTCTGGGCAATGGAATAACTTCTGTACATTCCTACGTGTCTGTTCTAAGCTGTCGTGTCTGTACATTAGCACTAGTTCACGTGTTTCTGTGGGTACATAGGTTCGCCATTTTGTGCAATTGCCGGGCGGTTTCACCTGTATTTCCCGGTCCACGACTCTCCAGTGCTCGGAATACCTAGTGGCGCAGTGTTGCCGGCATTGTGCGGCATGCACTTCCCTTAAAACATCGCGGACATTTAGCGAAACAAACTCCCCGGGTGGGGTGGCAGCAAGGTGGTAGCGCCTCTTCCCACTCAGCATCATCTGTTAGCATTACATGTGGGCACAGGTTCTGGGACAGTGCATCCACAAGTTCATTGGTTTCCCCCACCACGTGTTCTACCTGGAAGTCCAACTCTTACAATAACAGAGCCCAACGGGCAAGTTTGCTCTTCCCGTTATGGATTCCCTCGAGCCAAACTAAACATCGGTTGTCGGTTTTTAGTGTGCACTTTCTTCCTAACAGATATGGCCTGTACTTTCTTGGCGCATGTACGACTGCCAAATATTCTTGTTCGTTGATGTGGTATTTTCTCTTGGCATTACCAAACTTCATGCTGTGGTAGTTAATAATGTGTTTTTCCCTTTGTTCTCCCACTTGGCACAGTACTGCTCCAATACTTTCTTGGCTCGTGTCTGTTTGAACTATAACTGGCAGTTCCGGGCGAAACCTAGCTAGTGGCTGACAGTTTAGAAAAGCAAGTTTCATGTCTTTGAACAATTTGTCAGCTTGGGGTGTCCATACAAATTTACGTTTTTCAGATAACAACTCAGTCAATAGTGCAGTAATGAAAGAAAAATTCGAAACAAACTCTCTCAACCAACTGATTAATCCAAAAAACTTTCCGACTTGTTTACTTGATCGGGGTGTGGGTTTTTTCTGTATCTGTTGTACGTGTTGTTGTTCTGGTACATGTCCGTCCCCTGTGACATAGTGCCCTAGAAACTCCATCTTACTCATTCCTAACTTACATTTGTCAACCTTATATGTCAGCTTGTTACGTTCAAGCCTTTCGAACACAAAACTCAGGTAGTGTAGGAGTTCTTTGTTCGACCACACAAGTACATCATCTAGGTATGCAAATGCAAATTTTCCTATATAACCATGTAACACATTTACCATTAAGTTCTGAAAAGTGACAGGAGCACATTTTAAGCCGAATGACATTACAATGAATTGAAACCTTCGCCCATCAGGTGTGAAAGCAGTCTGTGTCGGTCTTGGGGGCGGATAGGCACTTGCCAATATCCCGACTTAAGGTCAAGTGAAGTTAACACGGCAGCTGGCCCCAGTGTTGACAAAGTGTTCTTGATGTTAATTACTGGAGGTGACATGTTTACAGTTACTTTATTCAGCAGATGAAAATCTACACAAAATCTCCATTCACCGTCCTTTTTAGGGGCTAGTGTAATACCTGAATTGTAGAGATTTTGCATAGGTTCGATTACATTGTCACTCAACATCTCACATACCTGTCGATTGATCATGCGCCGGAAGAAAATAACTGGGTCTCGTAGCTTGGAGTACACCGGGTCCTCGTGCATCGTGAAGATGGCGTGCTTGGTGACATCGGTACGCTGCAGCTTTCCGTCAGTGTGAAACACACCGGGATATTGGTCCAGCAGATGTTGTAGCTTCTCCTGATGTTGTTCGAGCACCTTGTGCGCGAACTCTGCAAGAGGCACAGCAGCTGTTGTTGTCTGTGGCGTTTCTCCCACAGTGTACAGCATCCACCTCCCACATGTCCCCATGTGAAGACGGTCAAGGTGCGGTTCAATCACAGCTTGGTGTTCAATCACCCATGGTAGCCCCAAAATCATTTCTTCACACAAGTCGGGTACAATGGAAACATCACATTTCGCACAGAGTTCACGAATCCCCACAGTCATGTGCATTACACTTGTGGCTTCACCCTGTCGGTCTTTGGTAGCAAATTGTAAGGGACGCGGTGGCACTCTAGTTGTAATTGCCTGAATCAGTCCCTCATGTACAAAGTTGTGGCTTGCAGCAGTGTCTATTACAGCGGTTACATTCCTACCCTCAAGTTCTACGTTTAACGTAAGGCACATACGGTACTGTCACTAACCTGAATTACTTTTGTACCTACATTAGGCGTGTTCCTACGACATGGCGGTGAGATTAGTGCAGGTGCTGTTTCATCAACCTCCCTATTCAATTTCCTGACCAATTACCCTGATAGTAGTTTTCACAGCTGTTGTGTAAGTTCCTTTGTCCACGGTTTGACCACACTGTGGGCGTTAACGTGCGGCCACTGCCTCGGGGATCGGTACTCTTGTCCCGCGTGCACATCTCATAGAGGCACGCCTCTCATGAATTGATCTATGCTTGCACGTGTTGCTCGTTGCAGGTACAGTCTAATATCTGGTGTTGACAGGGCTACAATTATTTACAGGACCCCGCTGGTAGGTTGCCCTGGGTGAAGATGTTTATACAAACCTAGTTTTCTCTGTATGAATTTTTCTATGCCTTCCCATTCGTGTTGTTGTTCATGGTACAGCCGCGTTTGTGACTAGATGGCGTCACCATCTGTATTAAATCTGCCAAGTATCCTGTCACAGAACTCTTCCCAGGTGACTCATTAGTCACGAACTAAAAGATTCCACCACGTGGTCGTTGTTCCCCTCAGTCTGTTAGCAGTAACCTCAGTCCAATCATTCCTACATACGCGGTGTCGGCTTCCTTTTCTTCGCAGTCCCCGAGAAAAATACCTGGTTCTTCCGAATCATGTCCCGTAAAAGTTGGTAATAGTACATTTTGGTCTGGCCCCGTTAAGCCCTGTGGTGTGTACATGACTACTACATGTGGCTGCATGGTCTTTATCTCTGGTGTTGTCGGTGGCGCGATCTCTACACAGTCCATCTTATGGCACTCGGTACAGTTTATTTCACCATCGCGGAAGGTTACAAATTCTTCTGGCTCTATGCATCGCAAATGAGAGTCCTGTTTGCATTGTTGGCACTATTCCCACTTCGTTCCTGCTCTGTCACATCCGGTGTGTGCATGCACACGTTATTCTGACAGTGTTTACGTAGTGTCGGATGTACATTGGCATAGCAGTTGTTCCCATAAGTTTTCTTCAAATAAATTTACCTCACTCAATTTGCCACACTGTACACATTGTTCGATCGGCATGTTCAATGTTGAAACATTCGCGATCGCGGGCGTCGCAGTTGCTGACACGGCTGTGTTAATGCCTTCTCGCAGATGATCTAGTGTGGTGACCGCCATTTTAACGTGGTTGACGCGGATGAACACACTGACCCCACTTGACGCCGTCGAGTGGGACATGAGATAAACGATGACACAATTTTCTTACTGCAGGTGGGCACCAGCGGTGCTTCCCGGAGAATACACTGTGAGACTCAGGGTTCTCAGCGATGCTGTGGGTTCTGTGTGTCCTTCTCACCCGAGCTGGTCATTACTAAACATTTAACACTAAAAAAGGTGGAAAATGGCTGGTTTGATGCTAAATAGAAACATATTTTTGTGCACTGGTAGAATTGTTGATATTTTTCCACTCTTACAAATCGTGCCAGAAAATGATTTAATGATTAACTTAGCACGTGTCTAGCTAACTCAGTTGGGTGATTCCCCCAGCTCATAATTACTGTAGCGCACTCCTAAATGGATGATTTTCTCTGGGGTGTTTGAGAACACAGTCCCCACAAGTAATGCGGTCTACAGCCGCTAGGATGGACTGTAGATTTTTCCTGGGGACAGGACACGGAGAATTACAAAGGAACACTAACACATGTGATTACCAATGTCGCTAACGCATACTCGTTGAGACACATCTTCCAACCACATGGTGTGTGTAATAATAGTCTAAACACTTAGCAGGCTAAAATGAAAATAATGTCACCGTACAAATTACACAAATATTTATGATAAATCAAGGGACACTATATGAACAGGTACAATAAACACGAAGATATGGGAAAACATTCTTACATGACGTGGATGCCACTGGATGAAGTTCTTAACAGGCCACGTGGTGTAGGTGAACTGGCAATATTTTCCGTGAAATTCATAGAAATCCGGTTGGACAAAATTACGGCGCTCTTTGGAAAATTATTCTGATGGCATTTCAAACACCCAAGCATCGCTAGTGCGCCTGATGGCAGAAATATCCACGTGTGGAATTGACAGTGTGGTCGGTTACAAAACATTGATCATGACAAATTAATGAACAAATATATAATACCCTGAGAAAATTATGGCGCATAAGAAATTACTAATAGGAACACTTTAAGCACTATGATGGCGCAAATGCAGACTTGCCAGCGGTTAACCACGTGGTTGCAAATGATGTGGCTGTAAAACAATTTAACACAACAGAAACCCTAAAAATTCATACATACAAATATACCCTTAATATTGCTCGTGGCAATGAAGCAGAAGATACAATGGAAAAGCCTTTAACATACGTGGATGGCGCTTGATTCAAAATTGTGCGGGCCGCGTGGCCTCTCCGACATCTTTCCTCCTTACCTTGATTTAAGTTTCAAAAAGCCACAAGGGTTGCAAAATATTTATGCAGTTATGATCCACGTATTGCTGAGGGTATCAACCAACCAGCGCCCATTTCACAGGCGCCTGGGTTTACGTTTGCAACCAACACACTGCCAAGCTGTGTGACTGTTACATCTTACTGTATAGGCTGTCCAAACACATGTCCGCATGACAAACTGTCTGCAGCGGAACACAAGTCATTTAATATGTTCACAAACGGTTACTGGTGTGATGGGTGCTATTCAAGTTATATCGAAAGGCAGATTCATACCCAAAGAAATGCTGTAATATCTATACCATCAGTGCCCATTTCACAAGCGCCTGTGTTTGTGTCTGCAACATTCACACAACAAAGCCAGTGCAATGGCAGACTCCGGAGCTATCGAAAATGGAAGCACACTGCGCCATGTGGGGGCATCTGGGATGCATCATTTGTCACGCTGCGCTGCCACGATTTGGTCGTCCGTGAACATGTGGGTTTGTTTGTAAACACCATTGTTGGCCAGACACGATCGAGTGCAGATGCATTCTCGTGTTTGCAGTGCCTGCATCCTAAACCACGCAATGTAGTAGACTGGTATGAGGAGGTGGACTCCAATTTATGCAAATGTACATGTAAACCCAGTCCAAACAATAACCACTCCGTGAACTACAGTGAAGTGTTAAAAAAGGTCAAACGTGAGGACACTAACGAAATAGTTTCAGAAAACTAACTAGAAATTATGTTAACAAATGACGAACAGCTACACTGGTGCAGTAATCTGCAATGTGAGTGGAGGTACTTTCATCTTGACATGTACCCAATGCAAACATCAAAAACATAAAGACAGTAACGAACGAGCTGCAGCCATGTGAGAAATTGTGCAGACAGGCAATTCCGAGGAAATCCGCAACGCACCGATGCAGGTATTTTGCAACAAAAGACAAGGCGAAACAAGGGCAAACTCGTTAATACCTGCACAGCAATACACAAATCAACAACAGAAAGCACATGTGATTAGGTGACGCATAGGCTGTGCATTAGCCAGCTGAAATTTGCAAGCACCCAACCACAACAAGGGTGTAAACAATGCTCAACTGGGCCACACTGTCTTCTGCTCCCACCACATGCATATATCAGCGAAGCAGGTGCATTGCAATCAAGTCCATTTGGGAACACTACGACTGAACGAGTAGTACGGACAGGAGAGGCTGAGTTCACTCGTGAAAATTTGGAAAACTTTTCTTTGGCCACAAAAGGGGGAACGGGGATGGCAGGTCCACGCGAACCACCATTACCTCCCATAATCATGGTGCAGCAACATGACAGTGAAGCAAAAGCATGTTTTTCCCGCCCACATCACAAAATTTGGAGGAGGGAAAAGCGTAGCTGCCAACTGCGGGACAAACAGGCAGCGTGGCAACGTTCAAAGCCAACGGCCAGGAGCAAACGCATCAGTACAATCAAACGAAACAAATGCAACAAACTGAAAGTCTGCACACCCTAGCATCATTGACATCAGAGGGAGCAATGCCAACGCCAGCAGTCACCGCCACCCAGGGGTCACACTGACAGTGACGCATGGAGCATTGGAGGGCCAATGTCCGAGCCAACCCCTCAGGTAAAAATGCGCACAGTGGTACAGGGTGGTTCAAGCTAACTGCAGTACAAGCAAAACAACACATCAGGTTACAGCTGACGGGGAAATGGGCCATATCTGGCCAGAGAGTCATCAAGTCGCATCCTCCTCGTTCGAACGAGTAGTAGAGACAGGAACGTTCTGCACAGCGACAACTCTCGGCCGAGATGGAAGGCACGCAAGATCACAGTAACTGACATCATCAAGAACAACCAGAAAGAGACAAGTAACACCAGTATGGCATTCATCGCATTAATAATCATCATCAACCTCATTGAAGCAAGAGTCACCAGCATAGCATGCACTACAGCATGAAGTGAGTCAAACCGGAGCGTCCCGACATGCAGCGTCGTGGTGCTGACTTCTGAAAGTGTCACGCAAAGCAAGTCAGTGGGGTCAACTGTGGGATCAATCAACCCACAGGGAAGCTTCCCACCAGACTTTACAAAGGCGTCTAAGAAGACACCCATCCCAGCTGACCTCACGTCAAAGGACCTCCTTACAAGCGCAGGGGAAGGAGTAGCAGGAGAAACATTATGTCCACACAAGGACCACATACTCTTCCCCTCACCAAGAGGTCCAACGCAGCAGTGGCAAAATCAGATGCATCATCATCAACCGCCATGTACTGCATGCAATGGGGCCAATCCCCTTTGCCAAGCATGTGCTGTGGAATGACATCATCATCGCAGGGTCACAGCCCTAGAGTTATCAGCATAGCAGGCATTGCAGCATGGAGTGAGCCAGTCCGAAGTATCACCACACCCAGAGTGGAGACACTGACTTCGGGAGACGTTGCACAAAGCAAGTCAGTGGAGGCAACTGCGGGCCCAATCAGCTCACAGGGAAGCTGTCCACATGACTATGCTATGGTACCGACGAAGATAGCCATACCAGCTGACCTCGCATCGGAGGACCGCATCAGGAGTGCAAGGGAAGGTTCATCAGAAGGAGCACTAAGTCCAGCAAGGGACAGCATACCTTTCCCCTCACCAGAAGAAGGAGCATTGAGGGGTCAGAAGAAGGAGCATTGAGGGGTCAGAAGCTGGAGTGTCAGCATCAGGTGCATCATCATCAGCATTGACCGCCATGCACTGTTTGCGACGGGGCCATTCCCCTTTGTCAAGCAGGTGCCACAGCACATCATCACCATCAGCAGGGTCATCATCCTGGCACATCGGCAGGCAGCGCAGCACAGCATCGTCATGGGCCTTTCACCCTAAGGTCCCGCAACCAGCTGTGACCGCCGGTATCCTGATGTGCCTAGTGGCATGACAGTTCCTTGGGGTCTGCGAGGACCAAACGGTCATCAGAGATGGGGGCGTTTGACATGTTTCTGACATCCACGTATCCCTTCTGCCCATTTGTTGCATCGCAGATGCATCAACCACACAGCAACACTCAACCGATCGACATTAGGTCATAGTCCCGATCAGTGACGGTCGACAAGAATGGCGTTTACACTTTTCTTGCCACCCTGCAACTCGTGGCTGCTGGTCATAATATTTTATATTCATCACAAGAGGTAACTCTTGTGATGAATTTATATGTGACCTAAATGATTGTGTCCCGTGAAGTCACGACTGCTAGACACAACAGCCATTGGAGGGAATACTGGGATAAGCAGCGCTGCTTATTCCCACAGCTTTCCGATGTGCGCAATGCCAACGGGCCCCATAGTCAAATTCAGAATGCGATGTGACTCCAAGTGGTATTAAAAGATGGGGAATCACATTCCTGGAGCAAGTGCAAAGTGGTGAGTGGCTCCCTAGCTGCACAAATTAATTAAAGCCTTTTTAGTCATTTTAGCGGTTATTGCACCACCCCTAATGAAGAAATCCGTGTCTCGTCATATCCATACACATTGCTGTAATTATCACCATTTCGAAACACGCCGATATTAATATGTTAATTATAAGAGTCAACATGTAATCATCTATCGAGAATCAGCCACCTGAGGCATCATTTCATTTAATATCACCCTTCAAGTGCGGTGACAACTCGTGACATCACATTCTTAGCTATATCTGGGGCTCTGGCATTCAGGAGTATGTCACCAACATGTTTTAGTCCAGTAATCGTAATTATATACTAAGTCAGTTTCACTAATCATGTTAATTATTAAGTTCTGATTTTTCATATTTTCATTCCGGATTCTCCGGATGTGTGGCGAAGCCAACGCCATGTCGCCAGTCAGACTTCAGCACTCCAGACAGACGGCAGGGCAGATGGTAAGCTCCGCATTATCCCCCTCGGCACTTCAATTTAAGCTGTAACATTTCAATAAATAGTTAACATTAATTCCAGAACATTTGATTACTAAGTTAGCCGAGGGGAGGGCTCCCTGAATCCTGAGGTAACATACCAGGGCTTCATGCGTGAAACACATTTTTACTTAATTATAACTAATTTTCAACAGTAGTGACCACCGGCAGGTCCAGAGTGCCGGGTACGCATTCACATGTGCAACAACATTTTGTTGCACCTTTGCAGTAATAAAACAGTCATACCCTAATTAGACGTGTTTTATTGCATTAACTCTACTGAGTTCATCGGGTACTGCCCCTAATAGCAAATACACTTTAAAGTGTATTTCAGTGTACGTTTTGCATTTACGGGGCCTGCCTCCCTTAAGCAGAGTAAATTCAGTGATAATATAGGTGTACAAAGTGGCCAACAGCTTCGCACCAAAGGAAATATTTTATATTCAACATAATTTAAGTGACAATTAAATAAGCTCTCCTTCATATTAACCGCGTATCCAGAGTCGCTGTTGACCATACGAACCCATTCAACATTGTTTGCTCTACCGAACATGGCGCTGGGCACATCATCAGTTCCTGTCCTACACCTGCTCCCAGGCGGGACACGAACACATCACAGCACCTCTGGAGGTGCAATGCATCAATTTATGAAAAGACATTTCTAACACTGTATAACAATTTTAGCCCTGAAAGAAAATGGAGAAACATATTTTACACTGCAACAACAATATTTACGTTACAGGAAAGTCTGTGTTATGGCAACTTTGCGCATGTGCTTACCCACGTGTCACATGAGTTACGAGTGCTGTCATGGTCTGACTGCCGCTGGCTGTTAGCCGGCGTCCATGTACCCATTTTTTATCATCAATATTTAAATAAGCTTATGTACAATTAGTTGCTCTCAAAATTAGAATTTTGAAAATCCTAAAGAAGGGTGAAATCACATTTAAAGAAAATCACGTAAAGTTTTTTAAATTTTACAGATGGTTTAGTTACAGGAAATTATTGACTTTATCTGTTTTATTTATTTTAACTACCTTTGGTAAACGATAAAATGTACACATTTGTCATTTAGGTACTCTAATGATTACAGCCTACCACTAAATTCATCACCATCTAAACACATGAGTAAACTTTATTTATTTAACTTAACATCTTGTCAATAGCAGGTTCATTAGAGAATGGTACACCAAGAACACAATGAAGGGAATACGAGGAAGGAATTGGTCATTGCCTTTATTAATAAGTCACCCAGAAATTTCCTGGAAAGAGTTCAAGAAACCATGGAAAATGTAAATCAGGAAGGCTAGATTCATTAGCTATTTAAAATATGAGAACTGATTTGGTTGTATATTCTTGTTGATAAACAGCTGATTTCTTGTTTGTCATTGCAAAACTAGAACTCTGTGCCATGTGAGGTGTTAATACTAAGGTAAGATAATAAGATTAAGAACTGCCAGAAGTAAGTTGAAGTCGTTTAAGATGATGTTGATTTTTCAGTCGTGAATAAGTTGAGAAGTTTCCAGAAATAAGTCAGCCGGCAGAAGTATATGTGAATAAAAATTTTTCCTTTAGAGTTCATTTTATTCCTGGTTTAGGTCATAAAGGTTAATACTTTTTTTTTATTATAAAATTAAATTTTTCAGTTAAGTTTCAGGCCAATCATTGATATATATTTTTTTCTGTTAAGGGTAAAGTAAGTCTGGATTATTATCTGAGAAAAGTTAATTCGTGCTTAGTTCTAAAGGAACTTATTAATTTTTACGTCAGGTCTGCTCTGGTGTTTGAACTGACAACCTCTGACACAGACATCCCTTCAAAATAAATGGAGTTTTGAGGTAGTTTTCCCAGTTGTTGTTTATTGGTGTTCTGAAACTCTGAGATACATCTCAGTTCATTTAACAAGATCTATGAGTAACAACTGAATTTCATTTTTATTGTTCTATAAGGTTAAAGTGTATTAAATTTTTAATTTTTTTGTTTTCACTTTTTAAATGAGATTTGGTGTTTCTAGTAATCTAATAATTTTTATTGCATTATAGGGTTCTTTCTAAAATTTTATGACATGATTTCTATGGCAATTTAAATAAATGTAAAATCTATTTTGAGAAAAGTACCTATTTAAGGAGCAAATAATTGTTTTGCCTTAATATATTTTTGGTTTTCCATTATTTATTTACTCTTTAAATTATAACTTATTAATATTTTATTCTTGTTGTTGTTTAATTCATTCAGAGTTTAATATTAGTTACCTACAAAAATTAACTGTTATCCTATGCTTAAGTCTGTTGTCGAATCAATTTAGTATAGAGATTTAATATATATAAATATCCCCTCGCTCGCTCCCCCGCTCGCTCCCTCCCTCACTCACTCACTCACTCACTCACTCACTCACTCACTCACTCACTCACTCACTCACTCACTCACTCGCTCTCTCTCTCGCTCTCTCTCTCGAAATAGTATAAGTGTTAAGGTAATTGGTAGATGATTAATAGATTGAGGTTTGCAACACACTAGGTTGTCTCTCCTCTGTAGCACCAGAACTGTGAAGCGATCCCACCCCGTTCTACCTTTTGCAGAGCAAAGCAAGTGTACCCCTCCCCCGCCCCCCTTCTGCTGCATTTTTTCACATTTTGTTTCCCTCTGTGGTTCTGGATATAATAATAGCATATTATTTTTCTTATAACTAGTGTTCTGTTCTGTTAGTTTTGGAGCAAAGTATACAAGAATAAGATTAGATTTAAGGGCTTCAGGATGGCCCTCTAGAACTGTCTTGTGGTGGGGACAAACTTTTTTTTTTGTGAGAGTTTGATATGTTCGTTGAGTTTTTATTATTATTAATTCTTATATTTTTTTCTTTATTTTAAATTTCCCCCTACTTATTCTACATTTAATAAGATCTTTTTTTTGACCATTTAACAATATGTTGGCCCAGTGTGTACTTCTGCTACTGAAGCTACCTTGGCTTATTTCTGGTCAATGTCCCACTCCCAGAGCTCAACCAAAAACTCGCTTTGACTGGGTGCTTGGCAGGATCGGTACCGGTTCAGGAAAAAAACGACACAGTTACCAGGGGGCAAGGGGTATCCAAAAATTGACCTCAAACTCCACAAGACATAAGCTGGCATTTTTTTTCCTTCATCCCCAGAGCTTGTACGTATGTAGTGATGATAGCCTTGAATGCCAAGGATAGTCAGCAACTCAGGGTCCAGTACTCCTTTATTCTTGGGAGTGTCTGCAATTATTACTTCTCATCCGTAAACAACCCTCGTTGTGTGCCGTACTGGGTGGAGACGTTTGGTGGTATTAAGGGAGAAAGACTAGGGGGTTCAGACAGACCGGTGATTGGACACCAATGAGGATCCTCCACGTCAATTAAATCAGTTATATTTTTGTATGTCTGCATGAACGTTGGTAGACATTCAGACTCGGATAGGCAGCTGTCCTGCTTGCTAATCCTAACTGTGGCAGAATATCTGCACACACTACTGTCACAATTTCCTGGCCCTGTATCACCAACGTTGGTAACTTGTAGACACAAGAGCCATTGTTACACCAAGAATGAGACTAGAGGTACGCGACTCAAACTCAGATCCAGGAAGTGAACAAAAAAAATTATTGCCTGCAGTGCCCCACAATTGGTCACCCTACATGTCTTACATCAACTTTACATTTTGAGATGCCATCTGCACCCCACAGACTATCCTGTCTGAACCCAAAGAAGCTATCCTCTCCATTGTAGTGAGCCTTTCAGCAGGGATGTTTACCTGGAGCTATTTACACATGTGAGGCTCAGAAGCAAGAGAGCAATAAGTCCTCCACACACACACACACGCACATGCACACATGCATATATATTCATCAAGTGCATCATTGCAACTATGCACAAGGCTCTAAACAAGCGTGCAGGGTTTTCATCATTTTGCTTTCACCTATGTGACATCAAGTGGTGACCCTATCATTTTATTGTTTTGAAGTTTGTGGTAAAATTCAATACAGGCTCCTATCATAGCTTTGCTTTTGTCTGGATGATATGAATTAAGATACAGCAGTTCCACAAAGCTATTTTTCATTATGTTGGAGTTCCACAATAATATTTATAGCATACATGATACATTCAAAGTATCATTCCATCTTTGTATGGGGTTGGTTTTCTTTTCATAGGAGATAGGTAAACATGTTGGAGAAATGTTTAATAGTTTCATCAAAACATGTGTATTTCAAAAGCACTGCAACACAGTTAAAGCACCATGTAGAGAAACTCCCTTAAGCTCTTCTCTTCTTAACATATCTTCTCTAGCACTGTGCATACAGCTCCATTTGAGCTTTGATGTCTAAACTCACCATGCTCACCTCACTGAACCTAAAAACTTATCTGCATCTACACAACACTGATTTGCCAGTTTCCTACCGCGACTTCACTCAACAAAACGTCCAGAAAAAACTCCTGTAAATAACGAACAAGTTTAACCATTTCAGACAGTCCCGTTCATCGTACATACTCTGATGATAGCCTGGGGAGTCATCAATCCTCAACACTGAGTCTGAGATGTGTGTGTCAGAGATGGCAATGTTTGTAATTAATATGAAAGAGAGATACAGCAAGCTGAAAGAACACCCTCAGCAGACCTGTCGAAAAGTGTTCAATTAACCCTTAAACTCCTGTAATAAGAAAATATATCTCAATACTACTTACCTATCCGAGAACCCTTTAATATGCAAGATCTTCATTTGTTTCAGTATAGTTGTCTTTCCTGACTCTCCTGGTCCTTAAACAACAAAATAACTTTTTTTGGGTGCCAGCACAAAGTTATAAGCCCTCCATACCACTAGCGACAAATATAACATACATGGCACTAGAGACAAATATAACATACAAGATGTTTCGCTCACTTTCAGACCCTGATGTTAGCAAGTGGATGAAAGACTTTGCACGTGATTTCCAGTTCCCAAACTGTGCAATAAATTGTAACTGGCATGCCTTTATGGACTCCGTTTTACAGTATGTGTGGAGGACAAACACACACTGCTCCACTGAGTACAGACATATACTGTACCCGAACAAACATGAACCACTATAAGGTGTGCCACAACAGCAGGGACAAAGACTCAAGACTGAAAGCACAAATCTATATGGGTGGCATTTAATGGCAAAATAGTCCAGATGCACACACATGCCCACACAAAGACTACACCTCCAGTGATGTCACTATACTTCTCATACACTAAGGTTTGTCCATAGTATATTTCATTACATTATGACCAATTGTGTAATATGTATGAGAAAACTTAAGGGGTTGGGAGTAAGTGAAACATCCTGTATTATAATAGTAACATGGGGCAGTGGAAGCAAAATATCCTGTAATATAATAATATGGGGTTGAGAGCAAGTGAAACAACCTGCATAATAATAAAAACATAATCAATATTAATACTAAAATAATTTTACAAGACATCCTGACTGTATTTTTTGCTCTGAGAACTGAAAGCAAAAAATTATAAAATATTTATTTGGATAGGAACTAACTGATGTTACTAAAACTTTTACAAACCTCTCATTAAGAACTGGTTGTAAATATTTTCAAATGTATTCCTATGGACTTGTATTTTTCTTCAGTTGTAAATTATATTGATCACCTGAGGGCAGTTTGGTTGTAGTCGACAAGTTGGGAACTTCAGAGAAATCTTGAATTGAGAACGTGGAGGGCATTGGATGTGTGTTTCAAGGTGCAGGCTGCAGTACACAAGCAAAGGCATTTGCTGTTCAGTCTCATTTTGTTATAATGTGTGCTGTCCGGCAGATGTAACTAAGAAACATCTACATCGTTCGAGAACCTCATAAGCTTGATTCAATCCAGCAAGTGCCCAGTTAGAAAAGTAGTGACGCTAGAACAGGCAAACCCTCTTTGGGCTCTGCCTTTTGAAGGAGCATACTAAGATGTATATCCTTTAGCGGATTGTTTTATGAAGATTACCATACACAGAAATAGCAGCTGATTGTAGTCAAATCTTATCAACTTTAATATCATACATACTAGTGGAGTGAATCAGTCAATGATTAATTCAGAGCAGAAGACATAGTCATGATGCACAGACTCTGCAGCAGTGGTACTTCTCAGCTTATAAATAAATACTATGTTATTTTTTAATTAATTTATTCAAGTAACATTTTGCTTGCATGTCAGTTATGGTACAGTGTTATTGTGGGTTTTGAGTGGTCAGAGACACATGGGCCTCTATCCCACCATGTGGATTATTTAGACCATAATGTCTGATATTGCTGGGAGCAGTAGATACGTCAAGGCACCCACAAAAATAGGACTGGCTCAGGATAGATGAGATGAACTACCAGTGGAGAAGACCAATGGATTGTGCGTCAGGCATGAAGGGATCCCATGGTGAACCAGTCAATGATACTTGCCAGTGTTGGGACTCATGTTGCCCACGAAGCATTTCCCGATGATGCCTTGCTGAGGCGAATCTGCAATCCCAGTGCCAATTACATGCTGCAACTCTTGTTTGCAGTAATTCCAGGACAAAGCAATGTGGAATGCCACAGACTGGCGATGTGTGGTGTTCAGTGATGAGTGCTGCTTCATTATGGATACTGATGATTATCGCACCTGGGTATGGAGGGCCCCTGGTGAATGTTACAATCCCGACCTCGCTATTAAACAGCACACTTCCCCCACGGCAGACATTATAGTCTAGGGAGCCACATCCTATGATAGCCGATCCGCTCTAGTTATGTTATGTGGAACACTGACTGCCTCGCAGAATGTGGATGAGATCCTTCTCCTCCATCTGCTCCTACTTCTGAACAGGAGTCTAGGTGCAATATTCCAGCAGAATAACACCCAGCCACACACAGCATGGATCACCCAAGACTGCCTTCCATCATATTCAAACACTACCATGGCCTGCCCGCTACCCTGACATGTCATCAATCGAGCATATGTGGGACTAGTTGAAATTTCAGCTGTGCCACAGTATCCATAATTTGGAACAAACCGTCCAACAATTGTGGGGCTGTCTTCCTCAGAACAACATCCAGTGTCCTCTCGACGCCATGCCAGACCATGTTGTGGCATGTATTGCAGTGCGAGGGGTGTTCTACAGATCCATGTGCAACTGTTATGCTGCTCTGGTTTAGTGACCATATATATTATTCATCTGTATCACTACCTCTATAAAGTTTTAATACTATCCTCTGCATCCTTCTGTGTGTGCCATTTTAATTGCCCGGCAGTGTAGTTAATTTTTAGTTCTATAAAAAATGTTTTTAAGAATTGGTTTAATTTTTTAGGCTTTTCTGGCTTCCTTATATCTTAAATGTGACCATATATGGAATGGCCTTATTACAGCCCTTCACAATGCTTGGCACCTCTCACAACTGAAGTGGGTGTTCAGGTAATATTATAAATTTGAAGATTGACACTAATTAACGATCTATTATTTATTGTTAACACAGAATAACTTAGAGCACATCTTAATATCATTGAGAATAATAATATATGGTACCAAGTTTGTTTATAAAATAAAAGAACTCATGTCAGCAATACAATCGACAAAGATACATTGATTTTTTAAATAATAATTAATGTACTCCATCACCTTCCTTCATCAATTAATTTTAAAAACTTTTAAATTAAGAAAGTCCCAAATCTGGACACAGTTTTTTCAGTTTTGGACTTAGTAAGGGCTTGGTGAAACCATCCGCCAATTGATTCTGGGTGTCAATTCTTCTGATCTTAATTTCTCCCTCTTGGACCTTTTCTCTAACAAAGAAATGACGAATTGAAATGTATTTCGTGCTTTTATACCACACAGGATGTTCTGCTAATTTTATAGCAGCATTATTATCGACAAACAATGTACCTTCATTAAAATCTGTCATTTCTTGAAGAAGTCTTTTCAGCCATATCATCTCTCGTGTCCCTCACTGGCAGCAATAATTTCTGCCTGTGTAGTAGAAATTGAAACACATCACCGTCTTTTACTAAACCACGAGATAGCACCTCCAGAGTATAAACATACAATGCCGGTAGTGGATCTACCAGTCTTATCACCACCAAGATCCACATCGGAGTAATATTCAAGAATTCCTTTTTTGCAGTCTTTCTTGTAGAAAATTCTAGGTTCTGAAGTCCCATTTAAATAACAAAAAACTCGCTTGACTCTGATAATGTCACTCTTGGAAGGATTCTCAAGTGTCTTGGAAGCAATATTGATTGCATAAGAAATGTCCGGTCTTGTGCAAATAATTAAGTACATAAGGGATCTCACAGCTTCCCTGTAAGGAACATCCCTTGTCTTAACGCTTACATTTTCCTTTCACTGACTCCATATTCTCGTCTTAGGTGTACTTCAGCCCGACACTCATTCATTTGAAATGTCTTGAGAAGCCTTTTAATGTAGGAAGTTTGACTGACCTTAATACCTTCCTTATTCCTTTTAATTTCCAACCTGAGGTAATAATCAGCTGGTTTAGTCTTGATTTTGAATTGATGTATTAATTTTTCTATAAGCGCTAATGCTTCTTTTTCTTCTGATGCAGTAATAAACCTATCGTCAACATATGATACTAACAATATTTTTGTGCCATTTACATCCTTAATAAATAGACAGGGGTCTGCAGTGCTAATTTTAAATCCCAGATCAAGCAGGAAAGTATTTTATCGTTTCAAAAATGTGGAGCCTGTTTGAGCCCATACATTCATGCAATCTGCACACCTTTTTGGAATTGTCATTGAAACTTTCTGGTTGGTGAATGTAGAGATCTTCCTTTAGTTGCCGATTTAAAATGCAGTTGATACATCAAACTGATAAGAGACCCATATTTTCATTTGCAGCAATACTAATCACTGTTCTAACTGTAGTTTGTCTAGCAACTGGGATAAAAGTTTCGTCAAAATCTTCACCTTTATTCTATGCAAAACCTTTCACAACTAACTGCGCTTTATATTGGTTAAGACTTCCAGCAGCTTTATACTTCTTAGTAAATAACCATTTTGAAGTGATAGCTCTTTCATTAGAAGGCAAATCACAGTGTGTCAAGGTTTTATTTTCCTTAAGTGAAGTCATCTCTTCTTCCATGTCTCTGCGCCATTGTTCCGCATCCTCACACACTATAGCCTCATGAAAATCCATAGGAATAAAATTTAGCCTTAGCTGGTTTAGGCAGGCAGCCATCAGCAATCCAAAATCTACCATTTTCAACATAATGCCCTTTTTTGTAACAGTAGGCACATTTAATTATATTTTTCTTAAAAGTAGGATTGAACTTTTCTTTAGTGGTGTCTGGTGACCCTTTTGGTCACAAATTGTACACCAGAAGATAATAATTTGTCTGTTCTTACAAAAGATAAAAAATTATTGCAACTCTATTACCAAAGAATGGGTCATCAAAACAAACACCATGTAAAAGAGGACTCGATTTAGACTTATCCCTTGATGGAGAGTTCTGTGAAGGTTGCATTAAATGAAAAGCCCACGGACTCAAATTTAGACGACAGAAAAGAGCGGAGAAAATGGATGAGACCCATTGATTGCCTCGAAAAGTGGTTTCAGTATTTTGTGGTTTTCAAGGGTGATTTCTCAAAATTTCGAACAATATTTTTTATTAGAAATAAGAACGAAGTCTTTGGCAAGTTAAAGGAGTTTTTGACAAAAGCAGACATTCTAGGTCATAAAGTGATGATGTGCATTCAGTGTGATAATGGTGGGGAATTAAATAATGAAAGTTTACACAGTTTCCTAAACATTGAAATCAGATACACAATGCCTCATACCCCGCAGCAAAATGGCTGTGCGGAGAGGGAAAACTGCACAATAGTAGAAACTGCATAATTCGAGGGACTCATATCAGTGATTGTGTGTGTGTGTTCCCATTCAGTCAATATACGTATTTGCATCGTCTTTTGTCTTACTTTATTTTAACGTTAGCTTAACCTCGGGTTCTGGCCCACTTCAGAAAGTAAGTCCACTTGCTCATGTATAAACTTTGAGTGCATTAGTGACTTTGTCTTGTAACTCTTTTCGAAAACGTGCACTGCAAGAGGGATTTGCCATATGGCTGCCGACCTACTACCGCCCTGCCGAGTACGCGAGCTCACCCGTGATATAGATGAGCTGGCATCCTCCTGGAACGTTACAACGTTCAGTGATATTCACCATGCATAAGGGTTTTCCTCAAATCTGGCATCTCTCGCCCTAGCAAATGACCAAGGTACGTTAAAACCTATCATATATGAGTAACAATTACCGATCACAACCAAATATAAGGAACATTACTGTTGAATTGATAAAAAAGTTGAGAAGCGTATTACAATTACTTGCAAAGATTTGTAAAGGAAAGTAGGCTTATTAGTAATATTGAAATTCCTGTGAACACCTACAAACACGCACACACAAGGCCCATCCAGTCTTGTGTTCAGCTACCATGGCAGATGCCAGTCAGAAGTCAGATACAGTGAGAAGGAAAGCTACTACTCCTGGCCAAGGTAGACCAAGACAATCGTTTACAACTGCTGCAGCCCCTATAGCAATAATTGTCCAGGGCATACATTGTTCTTGAGTGGTACTAGGGAATGAAGGAATCTTCTACAAATAGTACACCAATTGAGAAACAGCACCGAAACATAGCCACCATTGTTCAACCCTGACTTGGTGATCCCTCATGGAGGGAGGTGGAGGATGTGGTGTCTGCAGAGCAGAGACCACACCAACTGCAGCATAGGTTAATAAATTTATGATGGATTATATCAACTTGGTTGAGGCAATCTACTGCTGTTAATTGCAGATTATTAGAAGGCCAAGAAACTCTTGTTTCAGAAACGTTAAGTATATGGTGGCCTTTTCTACTGAGGTTTTTTCAAATAAGTTACATTCAAAAGTACAAGTTTCTGTGTTAGATTTTCTATGCTGTTATTTTCTTCATTTATCAACCTCCGACCAGCCACAAAGGATTTGAATTTATCTGGTAATGACTTCAAACATTTAAAAATTAACAGGCTGTAATTGGTTCCAACAGCTGGATAACTTTGCAATAAATCTCACTGCATCATCCTCTGGTAACCATCTAGCTTCAAAAAATGTATTGTATAAATAAAAAATCCTATCTTCAGAAAAAGTATCAAAGAGTTGGCATAGTCCTACCCACATAGCAGATTCATATCTTCTAACTTTTCCAAACATTTCTTCAGTCATATTGACATAATTAATTAAGTCTGGTTTTCAATAATATTAAACATATTTGTGTGTTTTGAATAGTCTTTAGAAGCTTGCTCATCCTTTTCATTAGCTGGGGATTCTGGACAAATGTACTTCCCATCTATTATGTCAATGGCTTTAGGTATAATCTTCAATGCCATTCTCACTTTGATTTTCCAGGCTATTTCCAGCGAACTGCAATTACTCAACACATATGGCAACAAGAACATTAAACCTTTAAAAGTGTGTCAGAATTAATGTCTTAGTTCCTCAGAGTGTTTTGCTGTGCTTGTTTCCGTTTTGTATATATATTTAAGGATATATGTATGAATTTGGTTTTCCCTCACGGAGTTGGTGGGAGATCTCTGCTTGGTAACGGAATCTCCTGGTAAGTGTCTTTGTCTGGAACATTTAATTTAATTTTAGTTTCTCCCCAACGCTCGCATCCTCATCTCTGTAGACTCGTGGTCCCAGAGAATAAAAACATGCCAAGTTTGTTTATAAAATAAAAGAACTCATGTAAACAATACAATCGACAAAGAGATGTAGATATTTTTATAATAATTGATGTACTTCAACAGAGGGGGACCACAGAGATGAAGATTCATAGAAAAGTTAATCTGAGCTACACCCTGATGTTATTCTGAACCAGCATTTGGCAATGTAATTGTACAGACTTCTACCAGAGCATTCTCTGAACACAGATGCATAGGTCCTACACTAAGCCCAAGTCTGGTTGCCAGGGTGCCCATCAGTTAAAGTGTGCAGGCTGGTCCTCACTAGCAGGAGGAGTGACATCAAGATTAGTAGCCTCAGCATTCTTCTGTAGTAGGGTTGACATACCCAACACTACCAAGCGAATATCAACGCTTTGGGGCACCTTGTTCCAAAACTCTGTGTCACAGCAGATAACCAAATTACATCAGTATTCATAACTATGGACTGGGTCTCCAGGAAGGAATGTTGATTTCCAATGATTTCATGAATGGTCTGGTCTAATTACTGTGAGAAATAAGTGTTACATGTGCTTGCCCTCAGGCAAGCTCCATGGTTTTCATTAGCTGTGATTACTACAGTAACACACTGACGTGACAAGCTGGCCAGAATGACAATAGTTTGGAGCCTCTGCATTCCTCCATTGACAAAACATTTCTGAACATGATTCAGTATCCATGTAGTTTTTAATTGCCAAGAACCAGGAGGCACTGTCTTTCTTTGTCTCTGTATGTAACTGACACTCTGTTTTGCTCTCTCAATGTTCATCACTACATCTGGCCTCCTTGCATGTTTACATCCGGAAACGCAAACGGATGTTCCTTTGGTGCTCCTTTGCCCATCCATGATGTCACTAACCTGACCTTGCCTAATAATAAATTTTTAAAGTAAGGATACTTGGTATAACACCAAATGCCATACAAAATAAAATATTTAGAGGCAATAAAAATTTTAATGAAAGAAAATATTAAAAACTAATAAAGTATTACATCCCCTTCCCAACTACAAAAAAATCACTTGCATCTTTTAAGTTGCAGACTATGGACTCACAGTTTGCTCTGTTGGTTAGTGAATGATCCCACCTCTGAGGTTTCTGGTTCAACCCTGGCCTCAGCAGGCAGGAATTTTTCGAATTGAGTCGGGGGGGGGGGGGGGGTGTGTGGTGGACACTGCGGTAGTGAGAAGGTTTTCTTGGGGCTGTTCCTTTTCCCTCACCATCCTTGTTGTGATGCTGCTCCACCCCATCTCATCCAAATTTATCCATTCTTCGGGCTAGACATGATGACAGGTCTGTCCCTTGGATTAGGGCAACCGGTTCCAACTAGCACCAGCCAGCCTCAGTAATCATGCTACAGGTGGGAACATCATACAGATATTTCAGTAGCAAACGTTATAGAATGCTTGGTGGGTCAAGGCAAGTCTCTTCTGGGATGGTAGATGAACTTATTTTCAGATAGATGCAAGGTATGCAATGCTTACCCTATACATATTAGAAATGTTTGACCCTTTACAGTTTTCGCCTTATCATTAAGCACATTTAATTCTGAGTTTCCCATTTTCAATTTGACAAACAGAGTTTTCATAACTCCGATACTGTCCACACATAGTGTTGCTATCTACTATTTATTTTCACAAATGGGAGCGAACTTGAACTCGCAAGCAACAACATGCAACCGCGTTCCTTCGGCAGGGTAAGCAGTCGTTCTGTTTGCCTACTCCATTCATCATTTTCCCTTGGAAAGTGGATGAAAGTGTTTGGAAATGGGAGTTTTCTTATAATTTGTAGTATGATCTCTAAACAATATTCAGTTTAATTATTATTACATTCATTTAATTTCCGTTTTTATAACTAATGTTAGATATTATAAAACGGTAAATACATGCGGAGGGTAAGCAAATTTGGAAGTTGCATTTGTTAGTAGAAATTGCTTAACTTGTAAAAAAAACTCACCACACACCACTGCTCATTGTGAACTTAATAAGCCACAATTACTTAATTACAAAGTCATATAGTTTTCAAAAGAGTAAGAATTTTTACCATTTTGAAAACAGTTAAGACGTTATTAACACAATTAATGGTGACACCTTTAATCACTAATTACTTATTTGATATTACTTTAATGTGTAATTATTCCATGTAATAAATTACTGTCACTCTTGCATTGCTATTCTTGCCAGTCTGCACATGCACCTCTCCTGTGACCCAGTATAATAAGGTTCCCACAACCCCCGTACCCCCATTTTTCTGTCTGATTCCTCCATGATAAATGCAGAGGTAAGCCCATGTTCAAGGATTCTCACCCCTCATTACGAGGGAACCTAGCTCCAGTTCTAAGTACAGTATATAAAATTTCTAAGTCACATTATAAGTGAAGGAAAGGTTCAACCAGACATACCACAAGACAAAAGCCATTAAAGAAATATCAGATACAAGTAATGCCACAGAGTTGCGGCAAATATAGAGTGTGACAAACTACTTACGTTCAAAACATGCCTATGTACAAAATGTAAGTGTGGGATGGACCCCGTTTCCAACACCAAGAAGCGAGGGAGAGATATGGACGACCCTAAAATGCATACCTAGTGCATCATCGCTCCTACGTGCAAGGCGTGCAGTCTTTCCATCGTAACGCTGTACTATGGAAATTATATCTGTAAAATAGGGGTTTTACTACATGCAATAAAATCCTACAGACTAAACTACACCTGTATGTTTGTACTTTTCTGTTGCCGCTTAAAGAAACTGCATAGGCAAGCTTTAAAAATGCAATATTTGACCATTTATCTCCAATAATATCCTTAATATAACAAAAGTAAAAAAAAAAAATAGGGACATAGATATATTTTTTAAATAGTTTCTGAGAAAAAGGTGTATTTGCAGAACATCAGAATATTTATTTACCAAGATACGCGTATTCGTGTAAACAACTATTTTGAAAAAAAACACAAGCGGTCCATCCCACTCTTAAACAAGAGCAGCCCTTTAGGAGAAATAGTTTACGCACAGCAAGTGTTTCCGTGAATGCATAAAAAAATCCAAGATGGCAGACTTATTTTTCAAAATGGCAGAAAACCTGCAATTAGATTTATTGGGACTTTTTATGGGATGTATAGGACACCTACCTTAACAAATCTGAACCACTCCCAGCTAGTTTTTTTAACTTCCACCTCATATACTAAATGCACTGTACTGTATGTGCACTGTAGGTCTACATCAGTTTATTATATGGGTAATTGGGTGTAATCATCCCTTGAGAATGGACATCTGTGACTCGCCTGAACTCACTGACCTGCTAGAGAAAAGTCGGAAAGAAGTTCTCCATGACCACTGATAGCTGTTTCCCACCAGACATCACCCATATCACACGATGTTTGACAGTGCTGTCAATGAGCCCTCAACTAGTACGTGTGCCATTGCCTATGCTATAGGCGCAAGCCCATTTTACGTGAACTGAGTGTTGTAGGAACAAAATCTCTATGCATATCACCTACAGAAGGTGCAGGGACTGAGGTCAGGTGACTTTGCCACTCATATTCTGCTTGCCCAATGGTTTCTGTACCAATTTATCACTAATACTGTCTTCCCCATACAAATCCTGTCTACTAATGAGGCCTGCTTCATGTGAGATGGGTATTTTAACATCAAGAAGAGCCACATCTGGGATGAAGTGAATGCCCATGCGGTGGTACTCAATGCTTCAACTGCAACCCTTGATATGTGCAGGGACATGCGATTCCAACTTGATAATGCCCAGCTGTAATTCAGCATGGTTGCATCAGCACATCTGAACAAAACATACATGCAGCAATAGATAAAGAGAAGGGGACCTGTTTTGTCATCAGCGTAATCATTTGACTTAACGTACGTAGATTAATTTCTTTACGGGCATGTGAATAGTGTCTTACACACCACCCCTGTTGACACCAAAGACAAATAATAGTCCAAATACTCACTGCTTTTGATCAAACGTGACACAGAGGTGAAATGTTTGCCCGGTGAGACAATCATTGCTGTGATGACATAGTAAATGTAATGACGTTCTTTGAATACCTTCTATAATCTCTTTACAAGGGTACGTTGCAATATAGTATCAAGTCACTATGCTACAAACAGAAATACACTATTCATACACTAATGTTGGGTTCGGCTAATCTCAGTCATATCGAGCACAAATTTGGTTGGTACACTTTGTTGATTAGAAATAAGAACAGAAAATGTCTATGTCGGATTCTACTCTATTAATTTTTTAAGGTCAAAATCAGTTACAATTAGGTCAGTACGACATCACCCGACACGTCTTACTTGTCATCCAGCACTCACACAGGTACGGTGTCACAGTAGCATTTACCTTAAGTTCATTAATTACATCTTGACTAGTGAGGAAAAATTAAGAAGAAAAGGGGGAAGAAAAAGAAACCTTTCCCCTTGGCGCCTATTGACCTCCCACACCCGCAGAAATGAATTTGACAGAAGTTGTTGTTGAGTTCCAGAAAGAATTTGTTGTAGTGAAGATAGATTCAAGAGAAAAGAACTTCCAGCCATCGGTGCTTGCGGGCATGGGTGAAGTTGGTCACTTACGAGGTAGTTACTTCTACACCGTGGTTGTATGAATATAAGAACGATTCCTGGGCTTGCTACCCGTGGCTCGGCGTGTGCAGCTGCCTCCCCTCCACAATACAACTCTAAAAGTACACATTTGGCCGGGGCTCGCGACCTCCTATTAGCTGAACATTACATCATGGTGCTGCGTGGAACTACAAAACTGCTGATGGCATGGGAATAATGAAAAAAAAAATTAATCTCAAAAGTTGCATCACCTCGCTCTGAAAACTGAGAATCCAAAAGTGCCACGTAGTACAGATAAACTTGTAATACAACCTGGCATTTAAACTGATAAAGCCCTTACTTCTAACATGTAGCATGAAAGGAAAATTTTGGACATTTACACTCACTCACAAATGAAACTGGGGAATTGAACTAAAAGTGAACCTGAAAAACTATTTTAAAAAGCGGTAAAAATGTGCATAAACGCAATGCTACAAAGTCAAATATAAATTCATAATTCATCTCATACTTGTAAATGCCAACAAAACCTACACTTTCTTCAATTTCACATAGCTCCCAAACTACGTATCAGAGAACATGAATTGTCCAACAAATAAAAAATATCCTTATAGTGAGATCGATTCTCCTCAGAGTTTGTCGCAGAGATTCCGACTCATCCTGTATGTATCGCCACTTATTATGCAACCAAAACTAGAGGATCTACTCAGCCCTGGACAACACCTGTGTTTCCACAAGGCAAGAAACTCCCTGCAGTATCTCATAATTTTCCCTGACCTATTGTCAGAAATATCACTGACAAAACAAACATGTGATCTATGATTTCAATGTTAAGTTACACTGCAACAGGCCAAGCAAGCAGGACAAATATTTGATTCAGCCCATCTATATTTTTCACATTACACACTATTGCCTTCACATGAGTGCCCATTAAAAACTAACAAATACTTTATTTTGTACATATAGGCCAGATTTTACTTGGCAAGGATATATTATTGCCAGTTCACAATCTTAACAAGTGATTGACAATCATAAAAAACATGCTCATAATTACATTCTCATGTACTTGCAGAACTAAAGTTTTTTTTTTGCAATGTAACAATTATATACATTTTTCTTGAACAAGGCAAAAAATCCCCTGACTTTTCCCTGTGGGTGGACACCTTGTCATTAAAAAAAGAAACAATGACTTGGGCAATGTCTCTTGAACACCGAGGTCATAATAAACACAACTAATGGCTTGGATAGTCAGAAACAGGGTAAGAAACCTACAATCACGATGGCCACACTGGGAAGCAGCGAATAAAACACTCTGTTCCTCGCTGAACACACTGTCATTAACATTTCACTTGCTCAAATATTAATTTTGCTCCATTTTAGGCAAAATTGAAAGAGGTGATATAAATAAAATTTAAAACACAAATTTCAACTTGAACACCATTATGTAATGTCCATACAAGATACGTCTAACACACATACAAGTTGCGAAAGAAAAAAATATAAATTGTCATCAAGATAGGAAAAACAATGTACCTAGCAGCAACAGCTTGATGGCTTTCGTGTACTGTTGATTCCACATCCGGATCTTCTTGTCTAGCTCCTTACTTGCCTTCCTCTCTTCACTTTGTTGCTTCCCTATACACCTCATGGCAGGTTGGTGCTAGTATGTACAATGTCTCTACTGTCCAGAAATCTCCTCAAGCCTCCAGCACTAAAATTTCAGCAGTACTCAAAAATTTTTACTTATCACAATTTATTATATTTTTTATAAAAAAAAAATTATGATTTATTTATTTATTTATAAAGCCATAACACTGTATGACTAGGATCCATGGCTGTGAAGGATTTTTCAGGATGCTCCTATTTCCTTCCACATCTTCATTCTGTTACTGCTCCAGCCATATCACAACTTACCTCATCTATACTTCAGGCTGGCTAGGACAACAGACATGTACAGCAACCAGCTCCCATTGGCACCAGCCACCTCACATCCATGTTATTGACCTTGCCAAAGACTTACGTTACTGTATGGCTACTACAAGCAAAACTTTTACTACGGTAATATATGTATGTTACTTAAGCATTGCAAAAATTTTGATGAACTGTTGCAGCGAGTATCCAAAGGCATCTTCGTTAACTCTATAAACCCTCAAACTTAACTTCAGATTAATTTTCCTCTCCTTATACTTTGCTACTAGGTGGTATAGCTCGCTGACTAAATAATTTTATCATGCAAGATAACCATTATGTAACGCTACATCAGCTGTGGTGTAATTAACCTGTCAGCAGTGTCAAAAAACCACTGATTGATCGAGATACATGAACTGCAGGGCGGGAAATTCATTTACCACAAAATCAGACAGTATGCAAATACAAAGGCTTTACAGCAAATCAGTGTAGTGAAGAGGATATTTTGGGGGTTGTACCTCTATTTATTTATCATTTTCACTTGTGCGTAACATTTTTGTAGTTACTTTTTCTCCCCTACACTTTGTGCCTCCTTGCCAGAATACATTACTGGCAGTCCTCCACATAATGATATAGTTTATTTGTGGTTCCTTGTCACTTTTTGAATGAAACAGGGAAAAAAATAGGTGTGTTGGTAAAGTGTGTGACCCCTTTGAGGTAATTTTCTAGACTCGGTCAAGCATTGTTTGCATGAGGCAGAGGCATACCTAACAAGTATAACTTAAGCAGGGCTTTAGAAAAGTTGGAAGTAACGGTGAAAAAAACTATAACAGTTTTTAGCATTTCATTCTTTGTGATATGTGCCGTGGTGTATTGCCATCCTCCAGCGATTTAAGGTGGGTTTTTAGGAATGTTGCAATGTTGAGCTCGAGAGGGTTTGGTGGGTACTTAACAGGTCCTGAGTACCAGTGAGGGTGAAATGAGGTGAAGGAGCAGCGGCAGAATGCAAGGGCAGGGGAAACTGGAATGCCTCGAGAAAACCAGCCTGCCAGCAACAACATCCATCACGTTTCCCACACGTGAAAATCAAGGTGAACCTGCAGGGAAATGAACTTGGTTGACCTAGGTGAGATGCAAGCAAGTAGCCTGACCACCACGCACTGCAGCCCCTTGTAAACAGAAGGCTATATGACAAAGCTATTAGCATTTCAAATAAACTGGTGCTTTTGTGTCCTCATTTTACTACCGTAAATCCTTTCGATGTGGCAATATGTATTTTCTAGGCCAGGATTTTAAAATACAGTATCACTCCCACATACAAATTATAACAACAAAGCTTCATGCCTACTGTAGATGGAAAAAACAGGAGGCCACAGAGAACTAAGATATACTACCTAATAACAAAAATATTGTTAAAAATAATTTATACCATCAGATCTGTACTGTTGGTTTTGAATATTTTTTACTTAATATAGCCCCAGCATCATTACTTCAAATATAACACATTACTTAAAAGAAACTTAAATCTTTACAAGCTAAGTACTTGTTGTTTTAACTACCAATCATTATCATATTGTAGTATTTATACTAAATCCCCAAGTCTTGAGTTTAAAAAAAAATTCCCCCTTCTTTTCTGCAGCTAAAAGTTTAATTTGCACCCTGACTACCATTGAATTTAATTTCACCACTTCAAGTTTATCTTCTTGTGACAACTTTACGTTCCAGATGCCAGTTTTCATGGATAAACTGCAGCTCACTGTTAAACCCAAAAGGCACTGGATTTGGAAGAAATGACACTAATACAATAATGACAAGTATTCGTGTAATGCTAAGTATAGTGTAGTGTTCTGAGGAACTCCCTGGAGATACAAAATTTAATTTCTTGTTCATATTACTTAAGAGTACTGAAGCATAACATTTTAAGACGTAGCTTTGAAAAGTAGAATTCTTGTACTGGACATTACCACACAGCTAACTTACATTAAAAAATGAACCCTACACCATGACTACTACAAAGCAAACCAATTTCTACAGTTCGGACCTGGAGAGTATTTGAACCATATTAGGAACTGAAAACTTAAAGTAGAGCCCAATGATTTTTAACAACTTGTTAAAGTGATCATCTAATGTATCATTATTAGGTCGTATGTTTTGGCATGGAACACAATTGTCCAATTTTTCATGATTAGTGTAATGACGGTGGATGTCCTGTTGTGTAACTACAAAAAAACAATTGGGGGCACAAAAACTGAAAACTATGAATTAAAAATTATTCAATGTAATTTGAAATAATTGTAATTTTACATACGTAACTTCATATTATTCTCACAAAAATTTAAATAATATGCCACTTTTGGTTCCTGATACTAGAATATGGCAATTAAATTATTATATAAAAATTACCAAGTAATATATAGCTAAAGACAAAATACTTTCATTACATAAAAAAAGAGTAAAAATGTTGTAATGAATACATCAAAACAGATTTTTAAATGCTGCTACACGGAGGTGATCAAACAGATACTTCTATTTACCCATATGTCACCTAACTCAAGGCTAGTCATGATCTTCTGTTAACTGAAAGTAAAACAGCACCTTAAAAACTTTTTTTACAAAGAATAACTGTGTTCCGAATATCCCATATTTTCTATCAATTTTTATTTTGCACACATAATCATGCTTTCTTTCATGTTTTATTGTTTATTTATATAATTTGTAGTTTATATAATTTACAGACACAACCGAAATAGACACAATCTTTCACAATAAACAGGGTTGCCACCTTCTTTTCCATTGGAATATTCCCTAACATTTCCCTGATTTCCAGACAAGAAGAATCTTTCTTCCCTGACCTTTTTCTAACATTTTTTTCCTGCACTTTTACACCAAAATACTTCTCTAATTGCAAAAAATTGCTTCCTACGTAGATTGAAAAAAAAAATTCCTTCACATTTTATTCACAATCATCAAAACCATTTTATATGATTCTGGCAGCGGTGCACAATTGATGACAGAACTGCCAAATATATCACGCATATCACAGATTTCCCTGACATTTACCTAACTTGTTTCGAATTTCCCGATTTCCAAAATTGTGGCAAACCCTGATAACCACATCCCAGAACATAAAAGTTTGCATTTTCTCATACAATCCACCAAGATTGGCACGTAACTAGAAAAATGATTATTGAGAGTGCAAAGCAGCTGTGTCTAAACATAGACATGAACTGACAAGCAGAGCTGCGTTATGACACGCAGCTCAGGCAGAACTAATGCAACATATAGGAATACCACCAGCAGTCAACCATGTCCAAGGCAAACAATGCACTGCACCTCAGCATTTCACCAGCTCAACACAGTGTTGCAGGCAACCATGGCAAAGGCAGCTGAGAAGAAACCTAAATGGGAGAAATCCACAGCGCTTGTTGTGGTACATGGGAGAGGCTGCCAGGGCGGGGAAAAAATGCAAGTTGGGAAAAGCAACTACCCGTCATTAACTATTGCTATCTAGAGGTGTGATGTAAAATTGGCAACTGCTTTGCTCTATGGTGGGATTAAATACATATTAAAATCCACACCAGATAATAGGTGCAAAGAATAACACAGTTTCCATGCTTTTCACTACATTGGGTAAGGTGTGCTCCATTCGCTGTTACTGCCAACTATTCTGAAGCCCTGCTAAATTTTTACGTTCCAAATATTCCTCCTCACCTCATGCAAACAAAGCTTATAAAATTAAACCAGAGGGCCAATGCTCCACATTCATGAGAACTCAGTGTAATAATATTTTGCATAAAAACTATTTATTACTAGGCATTACCAGAACACCTATTTTGCCCCTGCCTTTAGTCATATTATTTATAAATGAAAACTATATGATTTATACATAAAATATAAGTAAAAGTTATATTTAACCAAAAAATAAGGTGCATTTATATTAACACAAGTATAAAACACTTGTGATACATGTCATATTTAGGACAAACAACCAAACACATCATGCATGGGATTTTTTTTTTCAAGGTTTGAATTAAAAAGTGTGAAGAAACCACAAATAGACTATACTCAAATGTATTTGAACCGCTGCATGCTTTCCACACACTACCAGCAACAAAAAAAATTGTTTTGCTTGAACAAAAATGTTTCCAACACAAATTATCTTTTGTCAAGAGTGATCTGATGTGGTAATTACTGAAAGAAGGTCACATGACCTTTCAACACCTCAGATTCATTTTATTTCCCCCCCACTCATACTCATTTTTTGTCAGCGAGCGTATTAACAGCCCCTAATTTTTGGTTAAATTCAACTTATACTTATATTCAGATTATCAATTACAATATTTCATTTACAATTAATATGAATAAAAACTAGTAGAAAGTAGATGTGTTGGTAATGCCTAGTAGGGAACAGTTCTCATGCAAAATATTACAGAACTGAGTGCGCACAAATGCGGTGTGCAGTCCCTTCGATGTAATTTTCTATACTTGGTTAATCTTTGTTTGCATGAGGCGGAGGAATAGCCTAGAAGTAGAAATTTAGCAGGGCTTCAGAAATGTTCAAAGTAACCATGAATGGACTATATACTAGAAGTGTAGTGTAATCACCAATGCAATTTAAATGTGTTTTAATCTACATCAAATATTATTTTTAACATATGAAAGCAAGTTATGTACAAGAAGCAACACTATTGAAACAAAATCTCAAAACACTAAGAAACATGGGTGCACATACTAAATAAACAAGTTCATTTCACAATGTGAGCTCATTTTTTATATTCTGTCTCTTTTCCTTAACTACCATATCTATTAAAGAGGCTACTGAATGCCCATGTTTATCATCCAACACTTATGGGAAAATACTAAATAGACAAACTATATTAAAAATTTATTGTAACTTTAAATCAAGCAGTCTAAATGATAGATGGAAAAACATAATTTTAGGCCATTTACGGTAAAGTGAGCACTTTTTGAAGTGCTCTCATTTGGAATAATAGTTAATAAATATGTTTTATTTTAGCCTTGGACGTTAACTTCCGAGTGTGGTGAAATATACACACTGGCTGTGTTTATTAATTACATGACAATATTTATTTATACAGATGGTGAAAGAATAAAAACAGCTGAAATCTATAGAGCAGTCAAGACATAGCATCTTGACTCCTACACCAAAATAATACTAAAAAAAGAGGCATTTACTAATTTATTTGTTTAAACACAATAAACACATTATTCGTTTACCATTTATGAAAAAATAAGACACAAATGGGCAGGTAAAAAAAAAACAAAAACATGCATATCCCAATTATTTATATTAAATAAAATGACTTTATGAGGATGACTTATTTACATGACCTTGTAGTGCCACTACAAAATGTGTGATGAAATTTTTTTTTTTACACCTTTCTTCAAAATCTAGTTTCCACAATAATTTATACAAGAAAAACAGTAGTTACCTTACCTGAGTGAAATTCTAGACACAAGTTGACTCGTGCTGTGTACACAAACAGGGAGTGCCTTGGTTAAGATATTGTTCTGTCTTTATCACAACTGTGTACATGCTTCAATTAGTTAGACTACTGGCTGCTCAAACAGATGATAAGATTATCTGTCACAAGTGCCAGATTACCCAGCGTCAAGTATCAAGTTGTTCACACATAATTTAGCCCACAAATTTTGTACTTATACAATATTCAAATCAGCAACAACTTGATATTGCTATTGTTATTCAACTGGCCTGGTTATTTACTTCTGACAGATTTTCATCCCCTAATAAAAAAAATGCTTACATACTATTGATACAATGGTTTTGCCAGTGTTCAAATGAGTTGAAGTGCTATATTTGGAGCACACTTAAAACCAAGGAATTTAACACCCACCAGGCTGAACTGAGATAGAGATGAAGCAGCAAAGGAATGTGAGAGCAAGTAGGACAGGAGAACCCTGAGAAAATCCACCCCCCCAAAGGCACTCACCACACTTCACACATGTGAAAACTGGATTACTGCATGTAAGTTTTTTCACAGTATTCCTCCCGCTTCCTCTCCCATTTTTATCCTGCTAATTACAGTCTCAACTCATCTTACTATTTCTTCAGTCTAACAAGGACCGACTCATCTTAACCTTAGATACGCGGGGCCAAATGGTTTTACTTGAAACAAGTCTTAGTCCAATCATATCAACCACTACATCAACAAGCTCATCAAGCAAATTTACAGTCGCCTTTCATGACATAATGAAAAACCTAGGGTAATGTGAATGAAAATTAAAAATTAATTACATAAACTTTTTCCAAAACCACACAAAATGTAATATAATTTTATGATATCTCAGCTTTAATGAAAGTTTAATGTAAGTCTTACAAATTAGTAAATTCCCCAAGGCATACTGAGAAAAACATTGTTGCATATCACGACTCTGCGCTGCCTCCCTTGCTCCATCCCCCATCGAGCATGCAAAGTGCAGTGCTTCAAGGGCATGATCAATAACTGGAGAAGTACGTGCAGAGTGGCAGGTAGCACGTTTTCTTTATCTTTGTGCCCTCCCATTCATTCCTTGGGTGCATGCTGATATCGCTAGTAACTGGAGAACAGCACAAACGAAGGTACAAACAAGTCACTGGCAGAAAATGGACACGTGCTCCGACACGCTTACAAGGACTCTTGCTTTTTCCTACTCGAGGATTGAATGTCTAGGGTTATCGTTACAAGAATGTTCTGATCATTGCTCTCACCTTCCTCAGCATGACTTGGGGAGTGAGGAACCTTCTGGATCGAGCCAGCTGGTCTATAAAAGCCATGGTGGGCCTCCAAGAGGTCAGTCTGGAGTCTAAAACCTTGCGCATCCTTAAGCAATAGGTGTAAAGAGCCAGCAAAGCGATGAGCTGCGGCAACAATGGTAACTAGCAAATGTGACGTCTCCAGACTGAGAGCATCGCTACAGTGGAGAGAGAGACTGACTGATAGGACTACTGAACTGGATGTGTGAATGACGGACATTTGCAATGATGTCAATGGACAGTTGGATTCAGTAGGTGTAAATAATAAGTGTGAAATAAATGACTGTAACTAATATAAAGACTTAAATACTAATATTAAAAATGTAAGACTAATATAAATACTTTAGTTAGAATTGAGATTAACATGAAATAGTGCCCTCAATGTAAATAACATGTGTTAATTGTAGAGATAGGTAGTTTAATGTTGTAAATAAAAGTTGTGTTTTTTATAGCAAAATTTTTTTTTTATTAAATTTTGTTTTAATATTTTTACTAACACCTCCACCCTTCACTAACTTGGATATGCCCCTGGTGACTTATAACAATACATTAACGTAAAACCAGAAATTAATTTCAGCACATCTAAAAAAAATAACTGAAAAGAGTGGACTGTGAAATGAAGGAAAGGTGTACAAAACTCTTAGAACATAACAATAAAACGGGAAAAGTACAAAGTATTTAACACATCTGCCAAAATTTCACGTTTTGTTTCAAGACATTAAGTTATATAATAATGACAACAAATAAGTGGTAGTACAGAATTTTAATTGTTAGTCACTGAAATAAACAATTGATAAGCATGTAAACATTCACTGAAACCAAAAATGTTCGGTTCAATACAACACAATACCAAACTTCTTATCAAAATTAATATTTACCTTTTTTTTTCATGTAAGTTCCGGAAAAAAAAATATTTTCACACACACAGAAAATGAGCTAAAGTGAAAGCTTTCAAAAATGTATTTACTCTTGATGCCAGCTGAGGTGGAACAAGTTCTTTCGCAAGAAGATTGCCAGTATGAAAATTGCATGTAATATGCCACAAATCTATTATTTTGCCCATCTTCATCATATTGGCCAGTGTTCATCATATTGGCAGCATTGTCAGAACATACAGCATATAATTCCATATTGTACACATTTCATGCAGATACCATTGCTTGTGAAACAATATCCTTATGAGCATTTCCTGTTTCACTCTCTCTCTCTCTCGACAGATCCCAAGCATCAAGAAATCCAATGTAATCTGCTGCATTATGTATCATAGCAGCTATGTTTTTTTGTGTTGGCTGCCTCATTTTTCCATCCATCGATGAGCAGAACAGAATGTTCACCAAAGTTTAAAGAAGTTCTGCACTCTTCATATTCTGCATCAAGAATGGTTGTTGCAAGTGTTTTTCAAACTGGTGGTTTTTCAAACTCAGTACGACGATCTCAATGTCTTAACAAAATTTTTTAAATGGTCAAGAGTCCACAAAACTAAGAGGAATGTAATTTCCCCAGTGCACAGCTGGCAACTTCATTCTCGGCTTTTGACATGTTATAAAAGTCTGGTTCCTATAATTCAAATTTTCTTGTGTCATGTTTGTGTGGGTTTCCATCAGCTTTAGGAGCTCAATACATTTATATAGACTTTCTGAAACTCCAGGTATCGCATCCTATTCAATACTGTGAAATTCATCCAGAGAGTCACCTGCAGTGAAAGACCTTGTGGTTGTGGTTGCAACAGTTGGAATATCTGAAACTTTGGATAGTGAATTATGTCCAATACTTTGAGATTTGCACTGTGAGTCACCTGTAGATAAAGACCCTCGGCTTGTAGTTGAAACAATGGGACCCGTAGTCACTCGGAGTGGAAAGACCAAATACACGATCATCTTCATCACTGTAAGTATCACTAACTTCATGTTGTCTTTTAAGTGTGTGTGGTTGAACGGTTCGTGATGCAGATAAAACCACTGTTGAGGTTACATTGGGACATACATTCCTGAAAAATAAATCAGGTTTGTAGGCTTTGGAAGTAATTTTACAAATGCATCGAACAATGTCCTTATCACATAAAATATGAACAGGAAGGGACTTTTAAGACACTCTCTGGCCCACGAACAAAATTTTTTTTAATTGATTGAGGCCTAAGCAAATGTTTTGCAAGCAAGCTCATGAATGACCTTAGGTCTCTATTAATTCTATCTTCCTTAATCAATGCATGAACACATGTTAGAATAAATCAAAATTAATCTGCAACATATTTGTAGCCTATCTGTTATGAAAATGATACATAAATATTAAACAAATACAAATCAAATGTTATTTTTAATATGATGATATCCAAGTTTGATAATATTTTTTATTATACTAACAGTAAGCTGTTAGTGGAACTTGTTTAGTTTTTATTTTTTAGGTTATGAATATCTAATTAAGAAAACTAAAGATGGATAAAATTATTCACTTACTTGTGTGATTCTAGTCGTTTTGCGGCAGTATTCTTTAAAGTTTTCTGACACACAGAACAAAATGCTGCACACTTGTTATTTTCTTTAACTAAATTAAAGCCCATGTCACTTCACAAAGAATACTTTGGCCTACCAACCAATTTGAAAGAACTGAAGTGTCTTGTCCTATGCCCTGAATGGCCTGCATACAATAGTCTGTGGTCATGATGTGCAATTGCATAAACAAAAATTAATCCACTTTATTCAGGTGCTTATTTTTACAAACCGTAAGTTACATTATTTCACTTAAAATGCACAATATTTCTTTTGACATTGATACACATAATTTTCTACATACTCTTACATTATTTTCTACGTGTATATAGAAAAATAATATTCTACGTGTAATGACCCAACCCTGATTACAGGCCTGTAAATGACTTAGAAGCACAAATTTCGAGGCCGCCTCTGATTTTTTATTTTTTTTTTGAAAATGGTACGACATACTGAATATCTGCTATATACATATTATAATCAAAGTGTCTACATCGTATTTATAATGGTCACATGGAGGCTATACCTGGTAGGCGATT
Organism: Dryococelus australis; assembly: GCA_029891345.1. Taxonomy (NCBI): domain Eukaryota; kingdom Metazoa; phylum Arthropoda; class Insecta; order Phasmatodea; family Phasmatidae; genus Dryococelus; species Dryococelus australis. The sequence continues at coordinate 23,803,519 of CM057004.1, forward strand.
AAGAGAACCTGTAAAATACTTAGCAGCATGAAATTCGAGGTCCGCCTCAAATTTCAGAATATTTTTACCGAAAATGGCAAGACCAACCAAATAACCGCAATGTACACACTATAATCAAAGGGTTTACATTATAATTATAATGAATACGTAGAGCCATACCCTGTAGGACATTAATTATAGGCATGTAAATGACTAAGAAGCACGAATTTCGATGCCCGTCTCAAATATTAGAATTATTTTTCGAAAACGAGAAGACACTAAATACACATTATAAACAAAGTTTCTACATAGAGCTGTACCCCATATGCGATTAATTGTATGCCTGTAAATGACTTAGAAGCACAAATTTCGAGGCCCGCCTCAACTTTCAGAATTTTTTTCACAAAAATGGGCAGACGAACCAAATAGGCGCTATAAACACATTATAATCAAGTGTCTACATCATAATTATGATTACGTAGAGCTACACCAGTAGGAAATTAATTATAGACCTGGAAATGACTAAGAAGAGTGAATTTTAAGGCCCACCTCAAATTTCGGAATTTTTTCCTTTAAAATAGGAAGACGTACCGAATAGTCACTATATACACATAATCAAAGTGTCTACATCATAATTATTATGGTTATGTAGCACTATACCCCTGAGATTAATTATATGTTGGGCTATATCCCGTAGGAGGTTAAATATAGGCTTGTAAATGACTTAGTCACTACCTTACCCAGAGACTGAACCCAGAGCCCCTCACATTAAAAGCTAGTCTTATACCGTATGCACCACAGAAGTCGGCATTAATTTTACAAAAGTTATCCGGTGTATTTCAACTTGTTTTAGTTAAACATTTTGGCTTTGAATAATTGTAATTGCTTGTTAAATGTGTTACGCTATATAACGCACACACATTTCATGTTAACTAAGTGCCATTAAAAATTGGAATGTGGCCATGCCATCGCCCACACTGATCCAATGTCCAGATAAGATGGAAAAGTTGCAATAGTAACAATTTTTTTTGCCTATTTACAACCAAACATCAGAGAAGGTATGATAGGACCACATGAGAAAAGGACCACTAGGAATTCCTCTGTCAAAGACTTTTGCCTTTGCTATTCTTGGGTGGCTTGCAGTTTAACGTCTGCGAGCTGTGGACGACTGTGTGGAGGTGTGCTACGTTCTGCAAATTTCCTGGCATTCTCAAATTTTAAGGTACTGTCCAGCTGTTCTATGGTGTGGGGCCAAATTGCGTGCAATGCCTGTTACTAGTCAGTTTGCAGATTCTGACAATTGTGGTTACACTCAGTTCACGAAAGTGCCGTTCAGCTGGCCAAAAGAATAGTGACAATAAGAATTTGTATTGACTTTTGTGGGAAAAAATCAAGTCCATTAAGGACCGTAATTTTTATTTTCGTTCATATTTACATACATAGTAAGTTAATAACCATTATATAAATGGTCTTCCCAGCTGTCAGTTTCCTAATCCCACTCACAGTTTACAAAATAATGGGTGGGCATCAAAATGCCCCTTGGGAGTGAAGTAGTCATGTTTACCCGAAGAGCAAAAGTCACACGTTTCAATTTTAAATCTTGTCATAAGATTATTGGTAGTCTCTAAGATAATGTAATTTGCTTTTGCTGCAACTCTCATCTAAATACTTTATTTTACAAACACTACAAGAATTTTCTTCTATTATTTTTCGGGATTTTGCTATTTGAAATAATATAGAAGGCAGATAGTCACTTTTTTGGACTCATAATATGTATAAAAAATTCAAATGCTTTTGCATTTGAATAGAAATTTTTTAAAAATATTTCTCAATAAACATAACATAAATACATGTTTATAGCTTCAAGTTAGTCCATACAGTTTGAATACAAACAGGATTTTACTTATTTGTTGTGGAAATCTTCAAAACAGTGAATGTGCAGTGGTACATTACATTTGCTACAGGCTACTGGAGTTTTGTTTCTTCGGCAATGTGCACATGTGCAGCGATGGTTGCCAGTGGAAGTGATGTGATCACCGGGAGATGTTCGTACCGACTTGGAGGCTCGGTCTCAATATCGCATTGGGCCTGGACACAATACTGCCTATCCATACTTTCATAACACATTGTCACCGAAAACTCAGCTGATCTAGTGTCAGTTCCTTGCTTCTGGCAAGCATCCATGCATTAGTCATACACACATCAAGCAACAGAATGCAATTGGTATACACTTTTTTTCCCCCATGGATACCAATGCGGTAAGTGGAAATGTTATTGTCGAGCAAATGGACCCATCCCATGAACTAGTTATATTTGTGAATGACATTTGGTTGTGTGACTTGCAATGATTTCTTTTCCTTGGAGCTGTACCGGTTAGCATACTGAACTGGTCTGCACTCCATGTTCATTGGATAGTGTGTACACCACATTGTTGTCCCTCCATGCCACAGCTGAAATCCCCTTATTTTCCTCAGTGTACATTTTATAAGATCCCCTTTCACATTTCTGAATTACCTTCTTGTCTGCAATAGGACACTTCCCCATTCTGTTTATTCTAGCTGTTCCTGTTCCCTTCATGCCCTTCTCAGATAAGGAGCAGATGAAGATAAGTGTTGGTAAAAAAATTGTCGAAGTAGAAGGAGAACTGAATCCCTGGGAACGATGTCATTAGAGTCACAAAAGTTAAAACTACAGACTCTCCAAGGCCTTGGTCACCAGGCCTCGTACCATTGGGATTTTTCCCTTGATATGTCTTCAGCAAGGCAATATCCAGAGCTTCGTGCCATAACCTAAGCCTTGTATCCAAACCGTACAGGTTTCTTTCGAAAAAATTGTTTGCACCCATATCAGGAGCATTAGTAATGAATTTATTACTGAGCAAATCCAGTAGGGGTCTGATTTTACCTATCTTATTCCTGCCATCAAGTTCCTCATTGTTGCAAACATGTAAGAATTTTGTGACTTCCTCAAATCTATTCATACGCATTGCATTTGAAACAAGGATGTTTCGGACATTGTCTGCAGTTCCCCAAACATTTTTTTACGTGGAAGAATGACATATCCACTGAGGTAAAGAATGCCAATAAAAACATAAATTTCTTCAATAAACAAAGAATAGCTCGGATTATTGTTCTGGGTGGCACATAATACAGAATATTTCACTATTACACCCATAATTTCATATTCAAAAAAGTGTAAAGAAAATCCAAACAATGATCTTCTGATAGATGTGCAGCATCAAGATGAGTTATAAGTGGCATTCCTAACACTGTTGGGGCTGCAGGTAAGCTTCCTTTACTCTACCTGAAATTACACTGTGCCATACGAGAGATTACTCTTCTCCTTCTTGCTGGAGGTTCCTCATCTGACTTATCAACTGGCACGTCGGCATCTGACTGCATAGGTGATTCTTCTGTTTCGTTGTCATTTGCGGTTAGTATTACAGCCATGGCGCTAAGTTGTTTAGGTGGTAGAATATCAGAGTTGTTGCAGTTTTTGTTTCCAGAATCGTCATCGGATGCTGCATCATCCGGGGGAAGATGGGTGACATCAGCAGACCTGAGACCAGTGATCAATTCGTCATCGTCAAAATTTTCAAAGTAGTCCAGAGCTTCTGCATGGGAAAGTAACTCCTGCCTGAAAAAAAAAAATAATATATATATTATATATGTAAATAAAATATAAGCTATAAGTATATATTCTTATTTTTATTCAATTTTTTCCAAACAAAAGAGTAACATCCTTCCCTTTAGAATAAAATAGAAACAAATTAGATAAAAAATAATACAATTACTTGAAATGTTTTTTCGCCATCATGGGCATATGGACATAAGAATGATTAACCAGAGGGGTTATAGGCCATTAAAATTTATGTTACTGGTCTGGATAGCAAAATATGAGTTATTTTTGAGATACAGCATTTATATCGGTATTAGCGCACATGTCCGAGCTCAGCCCCAAGGGACATTTTGATGCCTACTTTGTGTTCAGCGTGCCACACAATCAATATTGATGTAAATATCATGAAAATATTTGTTCACTTGCGGAAATACTCTACTCTAAATTTAAGAATAAATACATTTCACAATAATTACAATTTCGTAACCAATACTTACTGTTTTCGTGGCACGTGTGTTGGCTTGGAAGACATCTTGTATACAAAGTATTTCCCTTCAGGCGAACAGCGATAGCACTGGTGCGGCAAATGCGCAACTTGTAGTGCCAACCTTTCCCATGCACAACACAGAATAGCAGATCATTGGTAATTGTTACAAAAATTGTTGCTATTTTTTTAAAGAAGGGGGCATCAAAATGCCACATTATTTTTCTTTAATTAAATGGAATTCCAGGCCACAGGTGTAGGGAGAGGAGAAAACAATTTTAAGTGATTGTGAAACTAAATGAGCGAGTCCATTTTGGCCCTCCCCGGTCGCTGTACGCTGGGGGGGGTTTCAAGAGCAGGGTTCTACTGTACTTCCAAGTATGCACACTTGTGTACAGTAAGTTGTATCCACTTCAGTATTTCATATTTTGACATTATGCGTACGTGTGTTCACACACATGCGCGCACGTGCACACACACACACACACCAGATGTCTCCCAGGAGAGGGTTGTTGACTGATCAGATACAGATTTATTGTTCAGTAGATAATTTTACATGCTATTGAAGCTGTCAGTATACTGATATTACATTATGTATATATTGTATATTACATATACTGATATATACTGACAGGTTCAATAGCATGTAAAATGGTCTACTGAACAATAAATCTGTATCTGATGTCACCATCCCTCTCCTGGGAGACATTTGGCATCTACACTTGTGTACTTTGATACTTTGTGAACACTGGATCAAAATACGAGTTTATAGTGGGTGCAATCGCAAAATGACCAGATTGAAGAGAAATGAGGACATGCTGAAAAAACCCAGGCCATCCCTGCACACACACACACTTCTTTAACCCCTTCTGCTCTCAAGACCACAATGTTAAGAGCCACCCAAATCACTCCACTCTCCTCACCTTTAACCCCACCCAGTTGATTACAAGGAGCAGGGTGAGAAGACACCATGCTGGTTGTTAGGCAACCCTCTTCTGCTCACCAATTACCTAAGAGGAGGAAATATACTCGCCTGAAGCTTACCTCTCCAAGCCAAATGTCCATATTATGTTCACTTCTTATCTTGTTTCCTCAGTTTCAGTTTGCACTTTAGTTCATCGATGCCACATGCATAGGATTACGAATATTACAAGACTTTGATTTTATTTGGCAGATCTTATATTACTTTTGAAGTGATTAATATTATTTCATTTAATAACTTGTTTTGTATACAGATGAAAATATATACTATCATTTGGATTTGTTTCTTAACAACTTTCAGTAATTAACAATTCATAATTATCCCCAGATTTTTCCCTTACCACAGTGCTTGCTGCAAGTTCCAGGTACTCTGTTCTTATGCATTATTTGATGACAAAGGGATGATGCGTATCCTTCCACAATATCAGCTTATTCAGAAGACTTGACTATACCCAAATAAATTGTGTCAACAGTTATATACAGCACCCTAGCAGAACTAGCGTAGTGAGATACGGGTGCTGTAAATGAAGACTAGGCCAACAGGGACACAATACAATATTATATCTGTGCCCAAGCTGCGTCAGTGGAATGTAACATCTGTCTCCCCCTCATGGAAGACAGCTCTGTCTCTTTTCTCACCATGTGACCCTACAGATAAGTGGCATTGTGGACTGCACTGCTTTTCCAGCCATGTGCCCAATCCCATGTTTTGCAGTGATGGGAGGCATTAACCACCCTACCACTAGTGCTCGTTTAGACTGTTCACTGTGAACTTCTGAAAGCCTATCTGACACTTGAACTGAGTTGTTGGTGTTTTGAAATGCATATTTTTCAACAAAACTATTACTAAATGTGCGTCCAATGTGCTGACCTATGAAAAGAATATACTCTTCAAACGAGGGCGGTTGAGTGCTTTCAAGATGTTACGCACATTAGAAACTCAATTTTTGAGTACTCCAATATGGTTTAAAATTTATTATTCAATGTGGCGTTTCTCAAAATATATGCATCTGATACCAACAAACCTACTGGAGGGCCCTGCATTGAACCTTCCTACAGAGTTTCCTTCAGTAAAATAATACAGTCACCGCTGAAAGTCCCACAGGTGCATGTAGTGCGACGAGAACACTGTACGTCAGTTCAGAGCCTTGCAAATTAGTGACAATGGGGCACCTGATGTCTGTAGCAGTGTAGCCCGTATCGCTCCCGTGCTTCTCAATTTCAAAAGATAGGGGGGGGGGGGGGGGGGAGGGGAATGTTCTGCTTGTATGCACATTATGTATTCTACCACCATATATAAAATTAACACTACCACCCTCCTACATACAAGTTGAAAGATGTTTGTCAAAATGGACGTGTGCTAAAGATATACAAACTACAGTCGAAGCTTACAATTATGACCTTCCATGGTTCCCAGAAATAATATTTGGTACTATACAGAAGTTGTTTGGATTTGGGCTAATTCTGGCCTAGCCCACCCCTGCCCCGTATATGCAAAACTTGCATCAAAATTTTACTTACTGTTTTTGCATGTACCTACGGGTTTAGTGAAAATTACAAGATATATCTATTTAAATACTGTAAAATGTTTCCGGCGAATTGACTCTTAAAATCGACACTCTTGTACAATCAAATATGATTAATTTTGATAGGCTTTCACCCCCAAAAAGTAAAAAATGCATCAAAGTTCAACCATTTCTACAGTGAAAATAACATGTTTTAATGAAATAGTAATTTATTTTGATATTTTGAAGTCTTCCAACAAAACATTTTATACGCTAGACAAACATATTGGTTCTCCCCTGTCACCGACGAAAGCCTAAAAACAGTGTACCAAACAACTTTCAGCATGTGTGAGCTACATTTTCCCTGACCTCTTGCCGGAAAATACACTGATTTATTATTTACATGTTAACTTCTTATCACTAGTCCATTACTTGGTCCTCCGTGAGCTTCATATACACTCGACATAAGGGTGATGTCCTAATGCAGTTGCAATTAGCGTGGGTCTTCGTTTTCACTCTGAACAGGCCATGTCCCAACAAGCAACCTTGCCAAGGTGAATAGCTTTAACTCCCTCTAGCAACGAGAGAGCTGAACGCGCACCCAACCTGATCAATACTGTGTACTGCCTCACTCTCATTTTCAGAATGCACAGAGAAACTGTGCGTAGTGATTGGAGCACTAAATGTGTCTCTTGCAAATGTGCTTGTTTCTGGTGTTGCCTGAATGTTTTACAGTAGTTAATAAAGGAAAATACGAAAAATAATTAATAAGTATAGTTAATGTGGATAACTTTTCAATTAGTCTTCAGTGAAATACATCATCAGACCACTACTTTGTAAAATAGCTTGATCTGCCATTTTCTGTAACCCTTGCCAGTAACTATTTTGAAGCACAGCAAATATATTTACACTCCCAACTTGAAGTTGGTTGGTTTTGGGAATTGTGAATGATTCTGCAAATAACTTACTTCATATCAGTGGCAGACAACGTGATTACGGAGAAGTAATCATTCTCGGATTTTCATGAGGTTAATATCACTAAAAATGTTTGCCTACCAAGTGTTTTTATTATTCACATCTGAATGAGCAGTGACACATTGATCACATTTTATTCTTTTGGTGAAGTTATAGCTTCCAAAGTTTTTAAAATTTTAAGGTAATTTCTTTACAAGCCAAATTTTCCAATACCCCATCAAAAACATGTGCAACTCAAAGTGATACCTGCCTCGTAAGAACTGAAAAGCAATTGAGTCTCATGTAAGACAAACTACAGTCCCCTCTCCCTTTTCAATCAAACACACACTAAACAGAGTCCCAGCAATGATATCCTACAAGAGTGTTGTATGTTAACGACACTCTTTCAGCGTCTGCCATGAAATAAAAGACAGAATGTGAGAAAAATGTGCACTGGATTCGTAGCATTTGATCGCAAACCTTTTTTTTGATCGGCATAACATCTGTGACAGAAAGATACATGGCTGTGCTTCTTAAGTTTTACCATTAAGGTGCAGTCTGAGAAATAATTTCAATCAGCACACACCTAACTTTTAAAATACTGTTTTTTAGATACAGAGTATGCCTGCATTTTTTAAAATTATGTGTTTTGTAAATTAATAACATTTTATTTTCCAGCAAACTGTTAACAAAATGTCTTGCCGGCACAGCTCCTTACACCGATTCATGGCCCGTATTTATGATAATTGTGATGGTAATGTGTGTTCACACCTGCAGTTCTGAAGAATAATTTTAATCCGAAGATGCCTACATTTTAAGATATTATTTTGTGAACGAATGTCTTATTTTCTAGCAAACTGGGAAAAAAAAAAGGTCTATGGTGCTGCATCTTGGGCAGATTTGCTGCCCTGTATTTATGCTAAGTTTCACAGTAATGTGGGCTGATGTCTGTCATTTTGAGGCTCTCCTGGACTGTAATGTAATTTACTTAACAGATGGAGGGAAAAAAAATCCTAATTTCCCTTCCCTGTCTTGCTGTCTCGTGCAAATTTTTTAGATTCTGATTTTTCATGATAAACGTTTAGCAGCACCTTCATGGTTATATAAGTTAGGAATATTAGTTTCTTAGTATACATTGTACTGCCAGGAAAGATCTAAAAAAAAACACAAAATAGCGTATAATGTATTATTTGTAATACCGCTGAGTTTTCACCTCGTTTATTATCCTAATAACTTTCACACACGAAAAAAAATCTGTATCTGGATGTGAACTTGGACTTAGTCAATTTGATCACAGCTATGTCAAAGAAAAATAGTCTTTATTTTTCATTTCAGCAGTTCAGTCCAGTGTTTTCAACTATTTTGGTATCTTACAATGGGCAGTCTCAGGGCTAGACAACTTTGCCATGTAACTTGAGTAACTGCAGACAGAAAGGCATTTGTATAAACACTGCCCACCTTAATGGAACGGGCTGGCAGTTTTGTGTTAATGAGTGGTGTCTGTTTTTAGATCTTTCCCTCTTTGGAAATGCACAGGAGTGGTGAAGAGAATCAAAACAGAAAGCAACCAAAATAAATACAACAAACTTAGTTTTCAAAATATTCCCTTCTAATTTTTCAGTATTTAACCACATTTTTTATGATTCCTCAAGAATTTTATTAACTTCTAGGGAATCATTATTACCAGGGTCGTTTTATCGAGATTTGATTGTACACACTTTGCTGCATGAAATAATGCAAGTTAAGCCACTCTTGCCCTAATGCCAAAATGCTGGAGCCATGGAGGGAGAGGGGAGAAATTAAACTCTAGAAAACAAACAATACTGATTCCAATAACAATATTCTCAAGTGACAAGTTTCTTCAGATGGCATCCTGCCTCTTGAAAAACAACAAATTACAATATACCTCCCTAGCAAAGCTACATTTGAACTGAAAGAAAATGGTTCCATTTTACAATAAAACATTTTCAAAACATGTAATTATAATTTTTATTTACAATGGTAATAGTATTATATAAAAAAAATGGAATCAATTATAATCCACCTCATGTTCTTCCAAAATGTTTTCATTTTAGCAGCGACCACTTGAGTTGCTCTTTCGCTGACTGGAGCACCTGTAACACAATTAGTCAAGTTTATAAAAACATATATGTACACACAGGAAAACCCTCTTAAGCCATTCCATTTTAATAAGTTTTCCTGCTTAACAAGTTAACAATTATGCATCTGATATAAAAACCCCAAATTGATTTGACCACTCTGAGAAGATTTCTTTTAATAAACCAAAATTTATCAGTCCGATGGAACATTGAATGCAGTGTTCCATTGTACAACACGCAGAACTTGTTAAAAAGCAGTATACACTACGGATGGGGTGAAACTGGAAATTTCATTTCAAAGCAAATTCAAAACAAATTTTCTTAACTATTAGAAAATATGAACAAAAAACAGAATCAAAGGGTTTTGTTGACAAGTGCATAATGCACCAATTACTTTTTTAATGAATTTAATAAATACATACATTTATAAAAGCTAGATAAAAGACAGATAAAAAATAAACATTTTCCACTGATTTACAATTGATCAGATTTTTTACTACGTAAGAACACATATTGCCTTTCATGATAAATCTAAACAACAAACTGAAAATTAATCTAGGCTTAAGGAATACTTAAAATAAGCATACTGTATTATAAAAGACTTAAAAACCATTTACATCACATCAGCACTTTACTTGACTTAAATAATGTGTGCCGCAAATTGCTTTTTCTTCTAAACCACCGCTGTTGTACGCCTGCCATCTTAAACAAGCATTCCTGGCGAAAGAATAGTATGCGAGTCTGTATGTTCTGCGCCCGAGCAGGCGGTGTTGAAACCCGTCCCAACCAAGCAGCCCTGCAAGGCGCATTGCTGCAAGGCACGCTGGCGTGACAGCGAGCATACATGGCCATGTAGCGGCGGAGTAAGGAAGGGGTTGCATCCCGCGCTTGTGGTGGTGGCGCGTGAAGTTCAACACAAAGATATATGCGGCGATATGCTATCCAAACACCAGTAGATGCCGGCAATCTGAAGGGAGAGGTCGCCTACTGGAGCTCTTCCTCCAGCCCCGAAGGAAGCCACCAGCAGAGACCACCACGCCGCCAAAGAGACCCAGCTGCAAAGGAAGCAGCCAGCAGGGACCGCCACGCCAATGAGACCTAGCAGAGAGCCAGTGACGGGCCACCCAGCTGACCTGACCCCAACCTGACTCTGACACAATCCCAGCACGAGCCACAAACAGCTAAGTGCAGGCATTTGTCACTCAAGGAAGGTCATGAGTAATTGTGTGCCAGATGCCTAACATTCTTAACTATCAGGATCATCAGTGGGTTTATGCGTCTAGTAACGTTGTTATTTTATCCCGCTCTTAAGGCCCCTAACTAGCTGGGCACAGAATCGGAGAGTGTGTCTATTTTTGCCAAATAAAATTATGCTATCTAACCCACTCTGTTTAGTAGATCACGTTATTACTTACCACCTCCCTCCCCCTCTCGCTTGGAGGGGACTGGAACAGGAGGGACCAATGCCTCGAGATACCACCTAAATTGCAGCCACCATCAGTTGTAGATCCACCTCCCCCCTGGTAAGAAAGTAACACCCCCTACCCCCCCTCCCCCCCGACACACGGGACAACAGCCACATTGATAAGACTGAGTATAATTAGCAACTAAAATTATCCCCCAACAAGAAAAGGAGACAAAGCATTATTCGAGGTTTCAACACTCGACACCCAAGGTGTCCGTTATCTGCGCCAAAGAGATAACTCGTAACCTACCAACCATCCTGTATATCACATGGAGCAAGTGTAGCGTCAAATTATTTTTGGTGACAAACGTGAATTCTGTGTAGGCAGAAGAACAAAAACAGACTACAGGATACACATGAGAATATGTCAAGCCTCTGCTGAGTTAGTCAGAATTCTGGGAGTCTCGAACAAAACCCCGTGGCGCCCAATAGAAGGCGAGCAAGCAGTATGGAGGAGGCATACCATAAAACAGGGGAGTGGCGCGAGGACTCAGGGAACACGAGCCGAAATAACCTCCGGACGAGGAATTACTGAAATGGAGAAGAGATCCCGTATGAAATTTACCAGCTGGAGCAATGCAGAGCTCCTCTCTGTCGCGGAACAGGGCTGTACACAAGCCCGTGCAGCCATTGCCCACAGCATTACAGCATTATTGCTATGGTTGTATCAGCTGCCCCGATACATTCCGACCAACCGAAGGGATAGAGTACCACTGTCTTAGTTACCAGGAACAGCAAAAGCGCTGCGACCTACTTAATTGCCCAGGACACAACACACGACAAACTCAATGTGCAACATGTTCACAGACGTTCCACAATAGGTATTTGGGATGGTCCGATGATGCCAATAGCACAAGGGGCATGGTATACTACTGCGAGGTAAGCCAAAGACGAGTAGAATGGGAACGCCTTTAGGATCTGGGCTGAGACCCCGACGATAGCCAACTAGAAAAGGAACAGAGAATAACCGAGGCAACAGTACTGGCCAGATTTTCAGGAAGGCCCATAAAAACCCTGAGTTATTTATAAATACTTGTGAGTACGAGTTCTAGGCCAGCGGGCTTCCCAACAAGCGAGCGGTGCTGAAGGCATGTGACCGGCTAAAGGGTGCCACCCTACCTGGTGGAATCGGTACGGCGAATTTGTGATGAAATGGGACTAATTCGCTGCTCGCCTGAACAATAAGTTCACTGGGGAAGATGTACTCAGCACCCTATGTATATAGTTTTACACGCAGAAATATCAAAAACAGGAGGAAGCTTAGATATTTATTTGGAGAAAAGTGCAGATATATTCCCTAATTACTCCAGAAGGGACCGAAGCAGAGGTGTACGTTTTAGAACAGAATTATTAATACCAGTGATACAAAGACACCTCCAATGGGGGAACAACTCTGTGTTGTGCTTCCCTATGATTTTTTTGGTGCCTTGGCTAAGGAGGGGGAAGGCTTCTACCCAGCGGGAGAATAAACCAGTGACTACCAGCAAATATTGGTTACAGTGAGTACTTCGGTGGTATGGCACCATGACGTCAACAGCTAGGTGAGTCCATGCCCGAGCAGGCCGACGAGGAATAGGGGTACTGACTGATTGGGGGTAGCTTTTATTTCTACAGCAGATCCCGCACTAGGCGACATACTGCATGTCCTTGTACATTCCATCCCGTAAGTACCGCTCTCTTATGCTCCACAACATTTCTCGGGTACCTGGGCGTTTGGCATGGGGGTGGGAGTGGTAGTGACCATAAAGGTTGGTTCGGAGCGTCGGTGGAACCCATACCTTCCAAGAGGCTTGCAAATGTCCCATCTTTACCCATACTAGACTATTGCGCAGGCGATACCTTTGGAGGAAATCTTGAAGCAGTTGTTTTACATGAGGTTCCAGTTGTTGTAATTGTATACGTTCCTTTGTGAGTCACATTTGCTGGAGTCGTAATTTAAATTCCCGACAATACTTTAGGGATGTGGGGGGTACCAGCTTTCCCCACTCCTCCCCTGCCTTAGTACCTTAGTTTAAGCTTGGGGAGCGGGACAGCGCACCTGGTAGGTTGTTTGTCTTGCCAGGGCAAATGTTGGACTCTGAAATCGAATTCTGTGAGGAACATTTCCTATTGCCCCAGTTTTGCCTTTTGAAGTTGGGATACATGCAGCCACTGCAGGATTTAATTATCTGTCCGTAGTATGAAGTGTTGGCAGTCTAGGAGGTATCGATACTTCCTGATGGCCCATACGACCGCCAAACATTCTTGTTCGTTGCTATGGTAATGCTTCTCTATCTCATTTGAGCAAATACTAGCGTAGATGATTACCAGGGGACGGTTATCCTCGTCCTCTGATCCATGAAGGCTATTTGATGTTCAGGGGTCTACTGCCACCAGGCATCTTTAAGGAGGAGTCGGTCCAGTGGAGCCAGTAAAGTGGCAGGAATCTGCGGAGCAGGTTAGTTGCATAGGCCTAAGAAACGGCACAACTTCCGCTTAGTGTGTGGCCGTGGGACCTCCTGAATGGCTCTTATTGCTTTAGGTTGGGGAAAATTTCCATCCAGGTAAATCATTTGCCCTAAGTATTAATAGAGGATTCCCAAAGTGACTCTTACTTAGTTTGCAAGTGAGTCCCTGAATGGCCAACCTCTACGGTACCCACATCAGATGGACTCCTCCCAGGTTGTAGAAAAAAAATGATTATGTCACAGAGGTATGCAAAACAAAGTTTGCCTATGTAGCCTGTGAGCACTTCGGCCATCATTAACTTCTGGAAGGTGTTTATACGTGTTTTTCTGATGTGTCCTTTTCTCAGTTAGTGTGAAGGTTGCACGGCTTGCACATCAAAATATTCGTATCACTTACGTAAAAGTAATGGGACTTATACTCAGTTGCCAGTGAATGTAACAAAACAGACTTCGCCCATACCATTTTCACGTAAACTCAATGGAAACAGTTACTGTAGTCATTAAAATACAACCACTTTGTCTAAAATCCACATATATGTTGACAAACGCAGCATGAAAACAAAGCAAAGATGATGAAGATAGTTAAGTATACCACACTGCATGGGTAGCAGACTGCACAACAAATAGACAACGAAAAATATGTATTGAAACATAGTAACACACATTCTGCTTTGAATATTCCATAAAGAAATCATATTGTATTATGACTAGGGATGGACAGATATCAACAATACCAATTCTCAGCTGCAGATACTGCTGATTACAGTGATGCCGATACCGGTTTGATGAGCTCAATCATAATTCCCAATATTTGGACATACTTTTTATTACCTAAATTTAAGTACTCAGTTTTGTAAACACTTTAAGCATAAAAATGAAATACAACACTAATTTTAATAATAATAAACAATAAGATAGACAGTTTAACTGGGCAAATAAGTGACATAACAGTCAAGGAAAAGTTGTTTCCAGACAACACAGCATTCATTACACAGGGTTCATACGCTTTTGAAAATCCTTCAAAAGGGGGTTGAAGAAAAATCTTTCATTTTCAAAGCCTTGAAAAATCTTTCATTTTCAAAGCCTTGAAAATGCTTAAATTTAATGTTAATACTTGAATTTATTTTGAGCTCAGAAAGATGGAAAAAATTTTACTTTTCAACAATTGCTGGCTGCACAAAACCCTCTGGTTCTAATCGTATTTGTGGGCTTCATTAATTTTTTTTTGTAAATAAATGTTAATTTTGTCAGTCCTAACAAACTGTTTGTTCGCCATATGTGCGCGTATTAACAATTACAATGTATGTTGTTTTAATGGCAAGATTTACACAACAGTCATCGAACATTTTAATGTACCTACTTTAATACATATTTTGTCTGTGGTAGTAACATGGATCTCTTTCATTTTCATACGAGAACTAAATACTTTGTGTTACGTGTCACAGAAACTACTGTTGTCAGATCAGGTTAGAACAAAAAAAGGGCTTAATGAAAGCCTAAAATTGTGCAGTATTGTGTAATATTTTTAAACTTTCATTAATTAATGTGACTGTAGAATGGGCTGAAGCCATGTATGTGGCATGAGATTATGCTGGCGATATTTTGCAAATTTGTAAATTGGAAAGTGTATAGGTAGTTGCTGGATCATATACTAAGAGGACATAACAGAACTGTGTTAAATAAATATTAGTAGCTGTGGTTTACATGCTGCACATATTCCTTCAAAACACCCTGCAGTGCTACTGGCTGGGATATTCACGAGTTTATAGGGTGATTGTACGCACTTTTGTTGCTAGGAGGGAAAATTATCAGTCCACAATAGGCAGCAGCAATTTTCCCTTAAAATTTGTTAGCCATAAATGGCTGGAAAATGTACCAGTTGCAGAGAAGAGTTTGGGGATGATACCAAAACCAAAGTGATTTGTTGAAAATGTTGATACCTACTTGCAAATAATTTTCTGTAGTGAGAAAACACATCTTACATGAGCTTACTTCTCTGAAACTGAAAGTATTCATATTGGTAGCAAAACTGCTGCAACCTTTTCTCACTGCTTATCAAACAGGCAAACCCATGCTTTTTTTTTTCTGAGCGAAGACCTAAAAACAATTTTATTTCCCGACCAGCGATTAGTGAAAGCAGATGCATTAAAGTTGACTAACTCTTCAGTTCAGAAACTTGTACATTTTGATTTCAAAGACTGTTCAAAGCAGTGCAATATTATGGAAGTGGATTTGGGTTATGTAGCTGAAAAGGAAGTTAAAGCTTTAATAATGACATATGTATATCGCAGGGTAATATTTTGGAGGTCAGGGTCTCCTGTAGAATGCTGCTTGTTTGTCTTGCCGTGGTCCTCAGGAAATGGGAACTTGGAAAGATAAACAAAATGGAAACTTGTTATAAACTATTTGGTTAAATAGAGGCAGATTTGTGAATCAGATATAGAATAAGTACTGGCTCAGTATTCAAGTTTTTTATATGAAGCTGTCCCTCAAATTCAGTTAGTGTTTGCTGATTTTGATCCTTAAAGTTCCCGAATTCATGTGCTTTTTTCTTGAAGTAATGAGTGAATGTAAGCAATATCAAAATCTGTGGAAAGTTGAACTTCTTTTAATTTTAAGTCATGAGTTAAGACACTGTTGAATGAGGCTTTAGCATAAATAAGCAAGTGGAAGTTGAAAACTTGAAGAAAAATTCTATATTGCACATCATATGTACATTTCTTACTTAGACGAGCAAAAACAGGTTGCCGTAACTGCAGTAAAGAGAGAAAAAAAAATGAGATGGGAAGAAATAGAAAATTTGAAGAAGTTTAAACAGATTAAAAAAGATATTGCATCATTAACCCGGTTGACTGACAAATTGGCACAGAAGGCAGAGGACCATGGGGATATGACATTGATAGCCTCATCAAATGCTCTTCACAGGACAGAAAAAGAAAAAATAGCCCAAGTGGACAACTTAAAAAAGGCCTCTTTGGAA
Source organism: Dryococelus australis (assembly GCA_029891345.1). Taxonomy (NCBI): domain Eukaryota; kingdom Metazoa; phylum Arthropoda; class Insecta; order Phasmatodea; family Phasmatidae; genus Dryococelus; species Dryococelus australis. The sequence goes on from CM057004.1 coordinate 23,820,031, forward strand.
TGCCCTTAAAATATAAAATAATAAATATTTATTAAAATTGTATGAATTTGTATAAATGTTTACGTTTTTGTGTTCATTTTGAAAAGTATTTTGTGTCCTAATTGATGTCAGTGATTGTGAGCCACTAAGACTGAAAAATCAGAATCTTACTCTGCTGGAAGAATAACTCCACAAGGGATTACTAGGTATAGTGACATCCCTTGTGACAAACACGCAGCGAAAAACGCAGCCATATTAGTAGAAAAAATTCATCCTTTGCCTGGAACATACAGTATTTGAGTAGTTCTTGCTTCGATGCTGTTCCGCCCTTCACCACTCAGAGATAAGCTGTCACTCCCATAAGAGAGATGCGGAAAGCTATAACACAGCTCTGAGTTGTATCCTGACAGCCGCGTTATATCAGTCTTGTACTGTATACCTAATCTTGTTTGGAAGACATCTACCTGTTGAATTAAAATAATATTTCACTAATACATTGTCCGATTTTCCCTCAACAAGCTACTGGAAATGCACTTCGTACATGTTAAAGTGACTCTGCACCTGAAATTTACTTCTTTTTTTTTGGGACAAGGGGAGTTTGTATACGCCCTCTGGGGCTTACACAATTCGGAATACGTCTGTCTATAAAAATAAATTAATATTTCCTTTTAAAAACATGTTATTTTTCCGATTAGACTTAACAAGAAAAATGTAATATTAATGCGAATTTTGGGGTTTTTGGAGGTCAAAATTGGTCGGAAATGATTTTCCAAGGTTATTCTCAGACACCATGAGGCCTCGCAAATTTAGGTCTCTACTGTGATAGCTGCATTACAAATATCTGCAAAAAATTCAAGAATAGTTCAAGTCTCTATCATAACTTTGGCTCCAAAGTAAAAATCATGCAAAACTTGGCACCAACACATTTTTGGATAATTTTTTACCACCAGAAAATAAAGCAGACCTAATCAAACACAGAGCTAAATGATAAATGTTTACTTTTGAAAAACACGCTCTATATTTAGCCAGTTTACAACTTTAAATTGGACACTTTACAAAAACTTTTTGAACACAACCACAATTTTCCCATACATGTATATCTTCACATGCATGCACACGTGTCAATTTGAATAACCACATTCTTAGCTCTTTCCAGAATGGTAAAATGCTCCCATCTTCCTCTGCATCTCTATCACTCTCCCACTTTGCTTCTCTTTTCCTCACTTCCTCAACCACTTGCTCCTCCTATTTCTTCTTTGGTATTCCTTGTGGCCTTCTGCCATTGTATTCTTGCCTCCTCTATGATCTCTGCTCATTTATCTGTACTCTCTCTTGTAACACTTCATTTTGAATTCTTTCCTTCCTTGTTACTGCCATCATGCTCTTTACAAGTTTCATGCCCATTGCTTCAACATTCTTTTCTATCTTCTTGTCCACTATCCATGTGTCACAATGGTTACAAAATATGTCCTGCACAGTGTTTGTATTCATCATATTGCACTTCTAGGCTCCACAACAGGTCCCTCACACATCTATATAATGCCCTCTCCATAGCACCTCTTCCCTTTTCTTTCCAGAACGCTACTATGGTATCTGAAGTTTTTTACCTGCTCCAGATCCACTCCATATAATTGTATTCCCCTCCTGGTCATGCCTCTTTTCCTACGTATCACCATGACCTTGCTCCTCGCTCTTACTAGTAAACTCCAGCCCACGCTTCCACTTCCTCACTCCACACATACAGCTGTACCTGTATCTCCTCTTCTTTTTCACCCCAAACCATAGCCTTAGGTCATCCGCAAATACCATTGCCTTCATGTTACGTACCACTTTGAATACTACAGCTTCCATAACTATTATGAATAGAAAAGGTAATAACAGACTCCCCTGATTAGCTCAATTTTTTAAGTTAAAACCAATGTGTCTGTCCCCAGTCAGTTCTTACAAAACTTTTGTTGTCCTTATACATTTTCCTAACTCTGCTTAGTTCACTAACAAAAAAGGTGTAAAATGAAACTGTAACTGTTTTCCAATGCTGGATTTATAAAAATGGTTCAAAAAGTTAAATATATGTGAAACTGCAAGTCAGAACAGTTCCATTAATTAAACGCTAACCCCATTACTCCAATAACAGCACTACAGTTGACTTACCTGAGCCACAGTTTGTTCCCCGAGAGGCAGGTCGTCAGGTCGAAGTGCCACTCGCTGAACCACTGCTGAAGAGTCTGCCTCCATGATGATACTGACAAAAACATTCACGTACATCAAAACTAGGTACTGAACATGGTACAAGACAAAAGTCTTAAGATTGTAGGAATATATACTACATAGGTATATAAACCTTTAGAGGGGAAATAAAAATAAAGAGTGAAAGATGAGAATTGGAGAACGCTAAATATCAAGGTGTTTAGTGTTCGTTGGGGTGAAGTGAGATGTAGCAACAGAAGACTGTAATAGTGAGAGGAAACAAGCTACAGGCAATTCAGGTAAAGTGAACTTTTTGAAAGCCTTCTCATATGGAATTATAATCAATACACAGATTGTATTTCAGCCTTAGATGTTAACTTCTAAATGCGGTACAATGTACACACTGTGTTTATTACTTACATGGGAATATTTATTTAAAAAAAGCGCTGAAAGAATAAAAAATGGCTGAAAGAACAAAATTACTTAGGGCCTCAAAAGTGCTCACTTTACAGTAAACATCCTGTAACTCCAAGTAAAACAGTTGATCAACAATAAAATCCATCACATTTCCCACATATGATAATCAGGCGTGATTTCATTGTAAATCTAGAGTGGATCACTTTGTTGTGAGGCTAGTGAGTGAGCGAAGAGATTTGGGCGGCTCTTAACATTGAGGTCTTGAGAGCTGATGAGGATGAAACGAGGCAAGCATGGAGCAGTGCCAGAATGAAGGTAATGAACAAAGAAGTGGGGAAAATGGAAGATCCCTGAGGAAACTTAGCGACCAACGACATCATCTGGCACAATTCCCACAAGCAAAAATTCGGGAGCGACCCCGTGTGCGAGGCCAGTGCACTTAGCATTTAACCACCACAGCTCCTGACAAATACAGTTATATTACACCCATGGCTAACCCCAAGGATATGAACTTGGAACCTCACGGTGAAGATGCCTTAGTGACCTCAGCTATTAAAGTTGTTTACAGGCATCTTCACTAATGAGCATGTAGCTTCAAATGCTAGCAGAACAAATAAAGCGCAATTTGAGTCAGTACACCAACTGTCCAATTTTGAAAAGCAATTTACCAACATACATATCACCCGGCATACACGCACTGCTTGGAACTAGCTTAGGACTTCCTTACAATTGGCTTCATGCAACTGAGTTAGGAGATTTGACCAGTTAGTCAAGAGCTAACTTAGAAACAACATTCATTGATTCTACTCCATTGCAAACTCTACAATAACATATACCGTATAAGTACAGGAAAAGTATAAAAGAACACCCCAACTTTGAAGGTATATAATTTCAAAACCAAACAACCTACAACCTTGGTTGACCAATCAAATTAACCATGGAACTGTAAAATTTGTTTATCATATCTTCATAAATGTTCAATGTGACCACCACGAGCAGCCCAAACGATATCTACTCATTACTCAAACTCGTTCCACCTTCTTGTCAGCATGTCCAGTGTTACGGTTTGGATGGCGTCTATAATTCTCATTTCGAGGTCATCAATGTTAGCGATGAAGCGACGTTCCATACAAATGGTAACGTGAACCAGCACATGTGGATATGGGGTCAGGAGCATTCACATGAAACCATAGAACACGAGCGCGCTTCCCCAAAGTGAACGTATTTTGTGCTGTATCCAAAGACATGGTTTTTGGCCTTTTCTTTTTTCACGAGCCCACTGATACTGGAATCCGTTATTTGGAGATGCTTACAGAGTGGTTGTTTCCTCAGTTAGAAGAGGCCGCAGGGGATATGATTTTCCAGCAGAATGGTGCACCACCCCATTGGCACCAAGCTGTTCACTGATACCTGAACGAGATGTTGCTGTAACCCTGGATTGGTCACGGAGCAGTTGGTGACCAGGCTCTTCATCATGCCCTCATAGAGCCCAGATCTTACCCAATGTGATTTTTTCTATGGGGGTACATTGCCGGCTATGGCACTATACTAAACATAAAAGTTCTTACTATACTCAAAAATAAGGTTAGAAGTTGTATTTTATTAATGTGCATGTCGGAAACCTCGTCTACTGAAATCCTGCACGTAAGGATATTTTTTTGGCAGTCACCTGAATAACGATAGACCGAGAGTCAATAGTAATACTAGTGTAGGGCATGTTGATGTATGCAATTTAAATGGATCAACCACTTATTTTCAAAATGGCAGCATAAAAAATATTCTAGGTTTATTCGCAGTATCTAACATACTGTTCAACAAATTTCAACCAAACTTTTTAGGATGTAAGTATCTTTTACAGGCATCAAATGTGTCTGTAAATAGCTTCTTTTGTCCACAATTTTATAAGTGTGTGTCACATTAAAATAAAGATCTTATATCATATTTCTGGAAACACATTCAGCATTCAAGTAACACTATGGTTAGTTATGTAAACTGACATGTTTTAGTGTGTCAGACCATTATTAATATAAATATGGCAGCCATGTAAACATTTTGGGCTATATTGCTACATTCATGAAACCATGTAACACATTTCAACTTAACATTATATGCTGGCAGTGTCTATTACAATTGTCAAATGCATCTACTCAGAGCCTCTTTAGTCCACTATTTTGTAAGATAGTGTCAAGTGAATACACCACTTCCTGTCATATCTCAGGAAACAATCAATAGCTTCCTTCCAAATTTGGCAAACAAAATTGACTACAGTAGGCTATTTCAACTGGCATGTTTTAAGTGGGACTGACTACTATTTTCAAAATGGCAGCCATATAAATAATTTCCTTTAAAATGTCATATCTATGAATGATGTAAGGAAATCAATTTCAACTTAACTTTGTATGCTGGCAGAATTTATGCAGACATCAAAAGAAAAAAATACATTAACACATTTGTCCACCATTTTGAAAGGCAGCACCACATGAATAATTAAGCTTCTCTGTCCTATTTTGGGAAACAATTAGCAGATAGTCACCAAATTCAGACGACAAGTTATTATTTTGCAATCAATCTAAATTTATATGATTTAAGGCACTCTCATATTTTCAAAATAACAGCAGTATAAATATTTTACATTAGTATAACTTTAGTCCCAAACAATTTCAACTGACTTTATTATATATGTCCCAAACTATTTTAACATGTAGTAGTATCTATGTAGCAGTATTTAGATTTGTTAGTTATATCAATAACTCTGTCATTATTTGATATCTGTGAGCTGTAATAATGTCTAGATCTTGTTTGGCCATGTTACAAAATGTCAAAAAGACAAATACCTAGGTTTTATTTCATGCAATCCCTTTGGCTTGCTTTGATTCAGAATCACTTGCGACAATGGTTTTGACTGTAGCAAACCTACCAGACAGTCTAAAGGTATAGTTAAATTCATTTCGAAATTTGAAGAGAGTATTTAGTGTTTTCAAGGTACCGTGGCTTTCGAAAAATTTGAAGTATGGAGATGTTTACTAAATGCTCAAAACACAACGAATATTTGGAGAGTTGGCCGGTTCCGAGAACTATCTGGTAGGAAGGTGGCAGTTTCTCCATCACTTCACATACAAACAAACTACCTGGCTCTGAGACCGCAGGTGGCCTACCTTTAGCCACTTTGGTCCCTACCCACCACACCTCACCCCCCTGTCTTCCTCTGCAAGCCCACGTAGTTCCAAGCCACACTGGTAAGGAGGCGCCACTTCTCAGTAACTATTTGACAGTTAAAAGTTTCTCTGTCGTATTCCCGTTATATGTTATTTGAGCTTGATGATCAAATATGTTATGAAAAGCATAAGGTTTTTCCCATATTACTGTAGCTTCGTTTCTTTGTAATCTTTTTACATTACTTTGCAGTCACTACTTTCAGAAAAGCGATAAATCCTAATATCAAATTTTTGAAGTATTCTGGGCGAAATTTAAAAAAAAATCCTGAAGTACGGCAAAGAACATAGTTTTAGAGTTTACAGAAAACTAAATTTCTTGAGAAAACATATCAATTCATGTTTAAGTTGAAAAAAAATTGGCATAATATCTTTCATTAAAAAATTAGTTTAAGAGCTGATAAATGCAATTTTTAACCTTCAACTATCAAGTTATTGTGAATTTAATCAAGCTAATAAGCAGAAACATTGAATTATGAGAAAAATAATTAAGGAAACTACCCCCTTAAATGTAAAAAAAGAAATGCAACATTTTTTACCAAACTTGAATCTAAAATGTATGTGTTGTGATCATATAAAATAAGTATATTACTGATTATTATTTTGTAAGCAGTCTCATTTTATTAGTAAAATCATGTATATATTCAGGGAGAAAAAACATAGGGCATTTTGGGTTACATTTCTAGACAAGAAATAGGAACTCAAGCATAAAAACATGGGTCCCTCACAAACGGGTGTTCCTCCTAAGTTAGTACCGAGATGTTCTACTCTGAGGGTTAAATAATGTTCTGCAAACACTTCAAGGTCAGTTTTATGCAGTTTCTTTAGTAACATTATAACAGACATACATAACAAACATTATAACAGACATACATAACAAGTGGATACAGACGATAATTTTCGTTGTTATTCTACTAAATTAATATTTCATAGGCACTAGACCTTTAAATGAACTTGAAAATTTCCCATGTCATTTAAACTTTCAGCAACCAGTTTTCTTACTGAAATCATAAACAAAAACTCTGATTTTTGGTTTGGCGTACCAGATATTTACACCACCTATCAATGAGTTTGTTGTGCAAGTAGCTCAAAAATTTTACATACCTCAATATTTCTCAGTTGGGTATTATGTTAATTCAACAAAACTGGTCACTGATACCAATCCTGATAATTGCTTTCTTACTAACAGCCTGATATTCAACAAATAGAATGCTATTTGGAGTCAGTAAGGCAGGACAAAAAATGACAAAACATAAAGCCTCACCCTCCATCACAAATTTCATCCATGGCGAGCATTACAATGTCCAGGTTCTCCAACACAACTCTCTTCTCTACATTCTTCCGCAGGATGTGACTGACCGAGTCATACAAGCAGTTCAGCACACTCATCAATATCAGCTGCAACACAACATAAAACTACTGTATTTCTGTGCAATGTATTTACACAGTGCACAAAACAGTAAGCGATTAATAGAAGTCTTCTGAATATTTTGAAGTTGCTTCCAAAAAATGATACCATGTAATTTACAATAGTTTGTAACTAAACACACATGGATTAGGTACACATCTGGCAAAACAGAATTAAACAAGATGTTACCAGAATTCGGATTTTGATTGGATCTCCATTGCCTACAATGACTATGGCTGCATATCATATCACAGCTACTGAAACATCGTGACTTATTACTTGTTACAGTTTATTTAGCCATCTGTGTTTTTAAACTTGTACTGTCCATTGTGTTTTGTGTTGTTCACTGTCAGACTGGATCTTAATTTTTTGGATCCATTTATAAATTTATTACTATAATTTATTGGCCCTTTTATATGTCTATTTATTTTGACTTACTGCATTGTCTGTTTTGCTTATGGTTTTGCTGTTTTCGTACTATCATAATTGTGCTGCCTTCTTTTGTTTCTGTTTCGGTGTTTGTCTAACTGGATCGCAGTCTCTCTTGTTCCATATATGTTTATTTATATTATCTAATTTTTATTACATTTGTGTTCCTCATCCAAATATTATGTTCGTCTTTTTTTGGTTACTCTTTTCATAGTCATTGTAAGCAATGAAGATCCAACCAAAATCCAAATTCAGTTTCACCACACCATTGCCATTAAATTAAAAAAATAACAAGATGTTACCAATAAACCTAATGAGCCTACTTTCATCTATAGGTACTCCTGTCCCCCTGCGAGTTGTTTTGCCTGCAATTTACAATTTTCTGTTAGCACTTTAGAAAATGTGTGGGTATGAACACATGCATTCTTCCTTCTCTTCCGCTAACTTTTATGCCTTCTGTTGTGCCCATGGGTATAATATAAGGTAGCAGAAAGCTGGCTTACACGACTCATGCCCCGTGCAGAATGTAGGCACCGGAAACTTTATAAAACCCTTTTTAAGGATTGGAAGAAATACTGTTTTGAAAATATGATACGTTAAAATTAAAACCGTTAAGTAGTAGGGGAATGCTAGTACAGAGGAGAAAATACCCACGATGAACGAATTGAAACTAAATTTGCTGTATGAATTAACATGCCTCGTTATGAAGATGATCTTACACGTTATAAAATATATTTTGTTTGTAAATACAATCATGCAAACAAAATGAGTGGTCGATAATAATAATAAAAAAAAGGATGTATTATTTCAACAAAACATGGGGCACAGAGAACATACCTACTTTTAGAAAACTTAAATAAAACTTTTGTAAATATCACACAAAGTTAACAAACAAGGATGCACTACTGTCACAAATAATTCTAATGTTTACATTACATGTAGTTCATAAATTGTTATCATTATCCATTTTTAGGCTAGGAGACTACAAACATTCCAGAATACATGAAATAATGTTGACACAGTGAAGATATTTACAAATAATTTCTGTTCTTGGTAATAACTGTACACTATGAAAAGAGAAATTATCTGTTTTGTTTGCATTTAAATACACCAGCACACTTTAATTTAGCATAAGCTGCGAAGTCTGAAGTAAAGCTGTGTTTAAAATAGAAAATTTAGGCGTTAAATTATGCATTAAGATGTGTGCAAAAAAAAATGAAACCTCATGTAATGGTCTCCAATGGAACTTTGCAGGTCGTGTGCATGGTTGGGATTTCCTTAAGCATTGAAAGAAAGCGTTATATTTATATCTTACTCAGAACATAGTAGACTGTGTTGTTGGCGGGAAGCTGTTACTTACAGTAGTAACTTTAGTATAAAAAATATTAAAAAGTTGTGTGCGTGCACATGTTAACGATTATATTTGTTCACAAAAGTAAGCTGCTCTGATAGAAAATATCTGCTTTGAAGTTGTAATCTGCTTAAATATGGTTGTGATATACAAAGTTAGGTTGGGAACAAAAGTAAACATAACACGCTTGCCGCCTGTTTCCACTGGCTAGAATTAACACTTTATTGGAAACTGTGAATACAGAAGATGTGTTTCCGTATGACAGATAACTGCCTACATTACAGTTCTTAACAATGAACACTCTTTAACCGTTAACAATCTAGACAAGCCAAGATAAATATAACGAGTTCTCTTCATGATTTGTTATAAACCTGGGGGTGGTAATGGAGTTAAAGTTAATATACAGGGCAGTGAGAAAACCACCAATTTTTTTACAAGGCAAGGCATGAATGAGTGTAAAAATATCAAAATTTTAAAATTAAATTTTATTAATTCCATTATTAGTGATAAAATAAAATTTACCTCAAGTCTTTACAAATTTTAATAATACATTTAGAAATCTGCATTTACTAAATGAAATACTTATTCTTTTCTTTCTTGAAAACATGTCTCTGTGATTGATTAATAGTAACATTTTCATTATCATGCGCTTTTCAGCTACAGCTGTTACTAGGTTGTAAATGTTAAATCTATAGTCCTACGTTCCAGCATAGATTAGGTATTTGTTTCCTGTCAAAATATTTGTTCAGAATCTTGTCAGCTGGCTAGTTGCTGTAATGGATGTGAATAAGTATGCCTGTTGGAATGTCAACTATCGAGCAGTGGTGTATGCTTATATTCATAAATGCCTTAATGACACTTGAATCAACAAATATAACGTAATGATTATTTGTATGAACAGCCACCTTTGCAGTAGATCACAACCTCAAAGTGTAAACACTGAGTCACATTATAGACCTTCATGCATCTAACAAGCGTTTCTCGACTAGTGAACAATCCTTTCCTGTCAATTTCCTTCCATGTAAGAACGGAATGAAAATACCGCTATTTTTAATTGTAAGTGCTAACAGTACTTGTATTTTGTCATGAACACTAAAATAATAAATTAGAATTAAAAACCATGACCGTTATATATTTTTGATGATTCATTTTTGCAGAGGTAAATAAAACAAATAATAGTTGATATCACTGCAAATTTCAGCAAATACAGAATTCTACGACAGAAAAATGAAACGCATGCCATAACCACCACTATTAAATAATGAGTTGTGTATTCATAGCTGCAACAAGAACTGATAACTTGCATGGGACAGGCTCACCTTTAGCAGAACGTGAACATGGCAGTGGCATTTTCAAATATTGGAAAGGTGCTAGAAGGAGACCTTTTCTTCACTTCAACCAAAGTTTCGAAATTATCCAATTGTGTATGAGCTTTATTACGTAAATGTGTACTACGTGTAAATATTCTTAATAAGTGCCTTTCATTTCCCTCTAGAGTTGCACACACCACACACCAATATAATAAATATGTGTATGTTAACATTGAAAAATACAATGAAACTAATTACATTAAAGCCTTGATTCTAAAAACCTTTCATGGTTTTTTAAACATAAGTATAACCTCCAAATGGCAGATGTGTTCTGGCAATAGGTTGTATGCATTTAAGATTATACGCCATTATAGGTAAAACTAATAGGAAATTTTAGGCTGCAATTATTTCTTGAAAAATTCCGTTGTAAAACAATAGGGAAAACAATAAGTATGTGTCATATACAATATTGATACTAATAACAAAACTTTGTGATGTGTCCAAAGTGAATATTTGGAACTTGCAAGGTGAAATTCAATATAGAATTTTCAAAACTTTGCACACATTTATGTCAATATGATAAATATTTTAATATTATTTATTTACTTTTGTTGAACAATATAGGTTATGCAAAACATTTTAAGGAAATTTAATTTTCCAGTTATCTCCAGTCTTTATTAACATTCAAAACAGCATTAATCACACCTCTGCTCACCTTCCACCTAGGTAAACTGGGTTCGCTCACCTTCCACCTAGGTAAACTGGGTTCAAATCCCAGGGGGATCACTCCTGGATTTTCGCACGTGGGAATTGTGCCAGAAGATGCAGCTGGTGGCCTTGTTTTCTCGGGGATCTCCCGTTTTCTACTCCCATACATTCTGGTGCTGCTCCATACTCATATCACTTCACCCTCATTGGCTCTCAAGACCTCAATGTTAAGAGTCACCCAAATCTCTCCAATCTATTAATCACACCTACAAATAAAGTAATAAATCATTCAAATCATTCCAGTCATGTTGGCTTAGTACTTGTGATTTTTAATACCTCAATTCATAGTCTTTCGTGGGTATGGAGGAATAAGTTTTGAGACCCCTATTCATTACAAATAAATACAACGATTTAGACCAACTAGGCTGTGAGATCATAACTTTCTGATGATGTGGAATTTAATATTAGATTGCAGAATATTACACATATTTACTCAACAATTTAGGTCTACTAAAAATTTCAAAATGCAAGCAAATTATAATCGAACAGTTATTTTCAACCAATAGACTTGAAAAACTTTCGGCTCAAAGGATTTTTATTTAAAAATTAAAATACATGACACAGTGAAGTGTTAACAAGTTAACAAATTCTAGTTTAGTTCTTTATATGCCACAACCCGTGTCTTAAAATATTTTCCATACACTGACCCAGAGGTGCAGCCAAGAGGCAACCTAGCCTTTATCAAGCTCATCACTTACTGATTTACAATGTGTTTAGCAAGTGTTGGCTCTTTTAGCCAGTTAATCAAAATATTCTAAATTGAAATGCTCACTGGGGTGAGGTTACTTCACTGATGATATGGTGCATTCTAACGATTTGGTTTTCAAATAACTAAAAATTTTAACAAATTTTTCTGAGCATTAGGGGTTAAATTAAAGTACCTCCCTAAATGAAACGGTTATTATGAAAACATTTCATTCTGAAACAGCTAAAGAGAGGTAAATACAATATAAGTGGCGGTCTGCCCCACCCACCCCCTGGTGAAAAAAAATTAACTTGCTATGCCCCTACAAAAATCAGTGCATTATTTATACAATTATGAAAACTTTATTTTGAAGGTACCTGAGAACCTAACCTCTACAATAATAATGCTCTAACAAAGTAAAATAATTGTGCGAACACTCACTCAACAAGTACTCTAGCAACTATTGGAGTGAAATAAAACTGAGATGGAACAGTTATGAAGGAGATAGCATACACTGACAAAACACACCAGCCAACTGTAACACCCAGCACATTTCATTTGTTATTCACAAAAATAAGATAAACTCTAATCTCTCTGGTGAGAGACCAATGTATCACCACACTGTTTTTGCTGGATGATTAAACTTTTCAAAAGTGGTTTCATAAAAAGCTATATTTCCCAGCAGTGTAATAGAACTATAAACAAGGACCTCCTGCATCCATTATTACTGAAAACTTACTGTATCTATTAATTACAAGAGACAGAATGCATACATTAATGAGTGGAAATCAATAAGAACAAACCTCATTCTCGTGTGAACTGCCCATGACGTAAAAAAACAAGTCTACATTACTCCTGTACACACACGTCAATCCGTCCAGCATGATAATCTCTGCATTTGCTCTGTGGGTTTTGCTGAACAAGTTCTTTTCAAATGCCTTCTGCTCCTTCGCTGTTGGGAAGACATTTCTGTCGTAGTATTTTGCAAGAATCCTGTTGCCATCATTATCGAGGATGGCCATTCCTTTCACAGTGTACAATGTTGGCTCCTGCAAGAATTCAACACAGTTGAAATCCGAGTGTGCTTCTATCTCACGTATTACAACTACAACTGTATGAACTTTACAAACCATTAGCGAGTACTCTGTACAAATTAATGTAAGATATGTTAACATAACATCCTGGATGAGTAACTATTTAGGCACAAATGTAAAGAAAGGATATATTTTATGTAACATTAACATTCTAACCTAGTGGACTCACTCTGAAAGCAAAGCTGAAGGAAAAATGGGGAGGGACATGTGATTGATTTAATGTGGCAGGAGAGAATTATATACAATGTAGACCTACATTCACTCAAGATTCAAATGCATCACCACTATGTTATCCATTTCACAGAAAATATAAGAAAAACAACCTGTGCAGTCAATTCACATCTTAACAAATAGGAAACATTTTAAAGGGAAGTGAAATTACATTGAAAACCACTGCAAAACAAGTAAATGTTTACTCTATTTTGACAAGACTTTTTACTTATACATAAACATACCAGTCCTACAGATGTACTGTACTTTTTAACTTTACAAAAGACAATATAAGTCATTATTATAAGCTGTTGTTGGAACTGCATAAAAGAACCAAAGATATTTAAACTCTTTTTGTGCAGACATGGTAATTGTTCACTTTGATGACTTTCCAAAATGACGAGGAAAATAAATTCAAAAATAGTGTTTTTAAGCTGTACTGAAGTTTGTTGATGTATTTGATAGATATCATAAATAATGCCATGAAGATCAAGAAAATTGTGGGGCAAAAACCTTAAAATTAAAAAAAGAATCCTGAAAACCACAAAACACATTAAAAAAAATGTAAATAACCAGCTTCAGAAAAATGATTACTCAAATCACTGTGCTTCCAGGAACACAAGTGAGGCAAGCATTGATGAGGGTGAACCCATCTACAAATTCATCTGAAGCAGATGAATGTGCCCTCTCCAACACAAATGAATAATATACCATTCAGCACACTGCAAAATATACCAACTGACATCTACACCGTAACTGCAGAGAGAGAGGTGTGTGTTTTTTTTTTTTTTTTTTTTTTTTTTTTGATACAGCTGAGACAATTCTTAAAGATGGAATCAATTTTGTTTCAATAATTAATTTTAAAAAGTGTGCCATTAAGATCACTTTACGTTAAACATAAAATGCATTATGTTAGCTTTCACAAGTAATTAAAACCTGGTCATTTCAGGTGCCAAATTATGATGCATCACAATAAGCACGTAAACTTTGTGTATTAAATGGAAAAAAAATCATGATTTCTTTTTTTTTGACATTGGATATTCTTAAAATCAAAGTTGTACAGGATATCTACATTATTTACCTTACCTTGTACCTGAATGCTGCAAGTTAGTGCTACATATTTTTCTCCACTGTGCAAGCATTACAACACAGAGAATGTCGGGTAATTTGCGGATACTGACTGCACCACACAAATATGTGCTGAAAACTAAGTGTAAAATACTCTTTGGTAAAAAAGTATAAGGTCCTTCATTTACGAGAAATAACACGAATAGTCCTAAAACTGTAGTAAATATGTAGTATTTCCATTAGATAAAGGTGAGGTGATATGATAATGCTGTAGTTGCAGTAAGCGAGTGAGTGAAGAGATTTGGACGGCTCTTAACATTGAGATCTTGAGAGCAGATGATTGAGATGAGTATGGAGCAGCACCAGAATGCAAGGGCAGGGGAAACAGGAGGTCCAGAGAAAACCCACCGACCAGCAGCATCGCCCGGCATGATTCCCACATGCAAAAATCCGGGAGTGACCTGGCCACGGATTGAAGCCTGTTCGCCTTGGTGGGAGGCAAGCAGACTAACTGCTTGATCAATACGTCTACAGTTGCAGTAAGGTAAGTTGTCCATGGTAAGGCATACGGCAGGGGAAGAGACCATGAAGCTCACATGCAATGACTACTGGGACATGGCAATGGCTATGGGTGTATCCATTGGCCATGAGGGACGTTCAACATGACTGTATGCTTATAGTTACCACAACATATAGCACCTAAGTGTGAACGTGTTTCGCCAGTTGGAGTTACGTTATCGGAAACCGGTCAAATGGGACCAGAATCGCACATGGATGCAGGAAGACCATACACAGCACAGAAATACTGGATGTTGAAGGTGTGTTCAACAGGCACCAAGATGTAGCACATGTGACGCTGTGCAGACAATGACATACACAAAAACCATTATGCCACAACGTAGTATCTGCAGTCTGCTGATCCTACCCCCCTCCCCATTTTTGTACTGCGACACTGGGTCTATCACCGAACAATCTACTGCTGGCTAAACGGAGTGCTCTTCGGCCAATTTGTTCCCCTGCTTAGCTATTCTTTGATCACCTTTACTTTCCTTCTTCAACTTAGGTTTATATAAGGCCGTGCATCCCCCTCCCCCTCCCAATTACTTCTTCAGTCTCTCCTTCCAATTTAAGACAGTCCAAGACAGGCATTACATGTTGGCAGGAAATGGATATGTTTGGTACAGGTAAGTGGTAAAATGTTAAATTTCTGACGTGTGTATCTGGTGTAATTAACAGCGTTGTAGGTAGGTAATGTTAGGTCAGGATTCTGTAGCAGTTACCTAGTCTTTACCAATTGTAACTAATAACTGGATTTGTTTCATGTTTGTAGTGACATGTAGAATAAGGTTGTTGTAAGTAAGTCCTGTTAGGAATGTGGTTGTATGTTTAGGCGGTATTTAATACAGCAAAGCATATAATCTAGTGGAAATGGTAATTAAACAGGAAAATGTGATTGTGTGTGGAAATAATCCTTTTCAAGTGGTCAAAATATGAAACCATTTTAGTGATTCATCCACACGACCCGTGACAAACAAGGTTGGCTGAACAACCAAAAATTATGAATCGTTGTTTATTGATTCGTTAGTTTGGGCAAAAAATTAGTTATTTATTAACTATGTTTGTTCGAAATATGCATGCATTACAGTGATTCGCCCACACACGAGCCATGATAAACAAGGTGTGGCTGGAACCGAAAAATTGTGATTCATTGTTAACAGATATACATTAGTTTTGGTGGTAAATTAATAATTAATTGACTATATTTGTTCGAAATATACACCCAATACAATGATTCCACTACACACGACCCGTGATAAACAAGGTGTGGCTGAAATACCAAAAAATAGTGAATCACCATTTACAAATCAGATACGTTAGTTTTGGCAGCAAAATAGAAAGTAGTACACTTGAGCGGATGGGCTCAAGTGTACTACCCGATACCGAAATATATTGTAAGGATTTAGCCTTATAGGTGTTACCATAATATTTTGGTAAACTTGTTTATTTTACCCCTGCAGTATTATTCATTTTAAAGCTTGGAAGATAAATTTTTATATTTATGCTACCAGCTTAATCAATTGGAAAAAAGAACTTTGAGACATTATGTTTTAAATTATACTTGGACACACATAAACTCAGTGATTCATTATAATTTTATGAACTAGTTAAAAAAAAACTTCTTGGCTTCTCCTTGGAAATTTTCTTTATCCATGCAACTCTGTTTTGGGATTCGTCTTTGCCGAGTGCCACCAATTTCAAACCCCTACAATGTCGTTTAAATACTGTTTGTTGTGTAAGAACCTTTCCTAAGAACCTAAGAGAAGGCTTCATTTCACTGAGTCTGGTATCCAACACTGAAATAGGCAACACATCAGTACGAGTTATTCATGATGACACCTTGTAACATAGAGGGTCAGCGCCTGGGCGAGATCTACACGACTTAGCAGAGGCGCAATGACAATGCGAGACACATGTTACCTGGATCAAGGTGATGATTTTGGCATTGATGCCAATATTTTTTGGCAGACGTCTGTTTCACATCAGCTGCCTTCTCCATCTGCAGATGAATGCAAGTAAGGTTGTCGCCTTTTTCAAAACGATGTCTTATTGCTGTCAAGTGTAGGAGTATGACTCACAAACTTGCCTACCTCAAAACATACTAAATTAATTGATTGAAATATTATTTGAGAAACTGACAAGCTTTTTCTTAAGCACGGAAATGTTCACCCAATTTGTTAAATGTCAAAAGAACTCTGTTATTCACGAAAAATGACACTTATCTTACTCAGTCAGGGTTCCCACAGAAAAGTGACCATAAAAAATCCTAACTTTACCTGACCATAAGAAAGAAAATTCCTGACTAAGCAACAAGAATTGTAATACACTTTAAACAAACATTACACAAGTTTTAGGCATAAACTCACCAAGAATGGTAGCTTCATCTACGTCAGACACATTACCTTCTGCAATTACATAAAAATGTTCATTAATCCCTTTGTACACAGAAAAAATCACCCAAAAAATGTCAATAATAGTTGATTTGGGTACGAAAATATTGTCTGTTCAGTTACAGAAACATGTTCACTAATTACACCATTGAAGTTTTTTTTTAACAAAAAAATGTTTATTTGCATTTGGTAGACTTATCTTCTGCACTTTATGGTTTCCTTAAAGATTTTTGTAATGAAATTTTCATTTCTATCTTTTCTTCCACTTCTTCAAGTTCCATTCTCTTCCTTCAATTTTCCAATCTCATGAGCAATTTTCCTTTTTCTTCTCTTTTCTTCTTTGCATCACTCTCCTGCCGAAGTTTTTTTCCAGGTCGTCTCTGTACTTATTTCTGGCTGCTCACACAGAGAGTAACATCTTATCATCCTATCCACAGGTACATTAACCAGAGTGCTTAATAGCAACGTAGACAATCCTTTGGGCAATGAAAGACTCCCTATGTGCATTTTCCCACCAACAATGACTTATTTATTGAAAATCCCCCTTCAATAGAGGCATTGCCATGAGAAAGGATTAGACAAAGTTTAACCACCTCCCACAGGTGTACACAGTTGGATTTGCCATTCATAATCTGAGAGAAAAACCCATCCAAGCCAACATCTGCATTAGCTTCAAACTTGTCAAAGCCACTCTTTAACTTACTTTTTGCACCAACACACACATTTCTATACTGCTGCTTCGCCTTTTCAGAAACACTGTCACTAATTTGGTTTGCTTCATGTAATGCTTCTTATCAATTTATTCATACAATTGTGATCACATGTTGGTTCAAACTTGCCACACCAAGCAGTATACTTCGACTAATGCCACTGCGTTTTCTTATCTTCTCGAGGACAATCAAATCTGAACAGTTGCATTTCTTTTCTCCGACACCTTTGTTTCTTTTAACAGCTATTTTACTGGAACTCCAATGTCAACAGAACTAACTTTGGGAAAAATGTCTATGTTTTTTAAATCAAAGTTTAACAGTGATTTGCCATCTCCTTTGGGCATTTTGTCAGCTCTTACTATTCTTGTCATTAAGCTGCTCAGGATGTCACGAATATGGGTGTACAGGAAAGGAGCAAGGGGCTCTGCACTCCGAAAAAGTCTTAAAATAGGTTCACACTCGTATGAAACAAGTTTTAAAAACGCCACTTTGCATTTCATTAGTGGGTCACATTCAGGCATTCCCTCAGATTACTAACAGGCTGGTCTGAGGAAGCTAGCCAGTATGAATGTACTTTTTTTATATTGTCCTATAAAAATATTGCTTTTTCAGCACAAGCCACATTTTCCACCCATCTCGTGGAACAGAATTTTTGAGGGAAACATGAAGTACCGGCCACAGTTTGAAAATCTGCGCGACTTGCGGGTGAATCACGTAAAATTAAGTAAATGTCTCTAAGAAAAGTTTCACAACATGAAGACCACGTGTCCCTACATTTAGAAGTTCCCTACCATGTGGATTTGCCGCCTTCATTTGGTTTGCGAGTTTTCCCAAAAAGCTTAAATTAACATTAGGCCCATCCACTGACACTTGAAGAACATTTCTCTCTTCATGGGATGCAGACCTTCATTAAATTTACAGAGCAAGTCATCAAAAGTGGCATGCTCAAGAAAAACACTATTCCATAACGAGTCAAAACTCTCTGCATATTAACATCATAGTACTTTACACATATATCCATTAGACTTTTCTGTACTATTTTGTTGAGTGACTCATTAAAGCACACAACATAAGATTGGCAATCCTGAATTGCACCTTTGAGAATTTCTGATAACCTAGGTGCAATTCCATGGTTGATAACATAGGAACACTGTTTCACCCAAAGAAAATTGTTTAGCAATGTTGCTATAAGGAATCATAAATGAGAACAAATCACTAATATCAGAGCATGAACTTTTTAGAGTATCTACTATCTACAACTTTCAATGCCCAGGCAATTTCTGCTCTTGTTACATCCTCCTTAATATAATATAGCACAAGTCATTTGTCTACACCTGGAACATGCACAGGATCTTGGTGAGAGGCTTCTGTACTTGCAGCTTCCGTGGTCCTAGTAGAAGAGACAAGACTACAGCCACTGGAACTTGGTTCACCTGATGTAGTTGCAGTGTGATGAAAAATGATACAAGAGGCTTTTCTTTATTAAGAATTTAACCAACTTTTTTGTAGCTCTGTTTTAGAATGAGTTATGAGGGCTTTTTTCCCCCATATTGCCTAGTTCCAACAATTTCTTGCACCCCTTACAAAATGCTTGTTCCTTGTGTCCTGGGACTTTACTCGCCCAATTTGCAAATTCAGGGTACAGGGACAAGTCTAGCCACTGCTCACTGGAATATGTTTTCTTACTCGCTATACTGAAAGAAAACTATGGCCTATATTTAAAAAAAAAAAATAATGACAAGTGTACACTACACAACACTGACTTTTGCTTCTTGTTCCTACACCCCGAGTTCATAATGTCACAGTGAGGTTATGTGCACACATGTAGGGCTAAACAATAACAGCCGGTGCAAAATAGTGGCAAGGCAGTGTACATAATCAATAATAAACCATAGCTTGGTCACAAAGACCACTGACAATTACAATTTCACTATAATTAAAAAGCACGAAAACCCAACTTTGTTTTCATAAATTACTTATCACATTACCCCCCACAATGTGTGTGCAACGCGAAAAAAAAACAGTCACCACGAAAGACCATCTTAAAGTAGGCCTACTCATATTTAACTAATGGCATCCGAACCGCAACTTGAAATCAACACTTTCGAGACTGGCGGTACTATTCACGTAGTAAAATTAAACAAATTTAATTTGCACTTATTGTTCTGTGGCCCGACTGCACTCGTTATAGCTTATGCCAAACAACGGATGCTCGTTCAGTGTTGCCAACACCAATTTCGAAAATCCATCAAATGTTTACAAAAAATCCGTGAAATTCCAGCTAAATATAGAAAACAATGTGCGCATTACGGGGCCACACAGCACTTGTTACAGGGCTGGGTAGTGCTTGATGCGGGATCCAGAAATGCTAGTTTTGGGGCCAGGCAGTGCTTTATGCAGGGCCCAGAAACGCTCGTTCTGGTGCAGGAGAGCACTAGTTCCCTCTTCCTGGGCTTTGGGCTCGGTCGCATTTACCCCGAAAATTCTGAGACCGGTAAACATATTATAGGACTAATTTTTCAAGAAATAGGGGACCCAGCCCATGACCTTTTTTTTTGTATTGTCACGGGGCTAGAACAGTTACCAAGTTGAAAAATTTGGTTATCATACAAAGACTGAAAAAAAATATTGCCTAGATATATGTAGGTAATAATGAAATGATGTGAAATTAACTCAAGATTGAAGCGACTGTGATCCCATTTAATATTTCTCTATCCACTTAACACTGTGGCCCCACTTAACATAGTTCTATCCGCTGAACCACTAAGGCCCCACTTAACATAGTTCTATCCACTGGGCCACTGCGGCCCCACTTGGAATCACTCTATCCACTGATCCATTGTGGCCCCACTTAACTCAACATTGAAGCGAGACATTTAAAGTAAGCAAAAATATTTCATTACCTTCATATCTCTATGCATTAATACAAAATTTTTCATAGGGAAAAAGTAATTTAAAAATGAGTTTTTAGGTAAAAGGTAATGATTGCATAATCTGATCTTGCTGAAATTTGAACTTGACCTGTAAAATTTGAAGAACTTGTGTTGAGTTTCACTGGACTTAGAGGTATTAAAGACGGGCAGAGAGACAGAGACATACATAGACAGAGACTGTATACTTATTATATAGGATAGTAAACAATGTTTTTTCCTGACTAAAACAATTTTTAAGGCAATATTCCTGACTAAAAGCAGAATACATATAAAAATCCTGACTTTTCCTGACTTTGGGAACCCTCTCAGTGGCCTGAGAAAAGAGTAAATGAATGAGTCAAATTTGCTTTACCAATACAAAGCTAACCCAGGAACTGAATAGTTGAAATAATTTTGTTTGCAGAATTACCAGTCACATTTCAATACATAAAGTTTATCTGTGTTAACTGCAGTGATACCCGTTAAATAAGATGTTTCCTCCGTGCCATATTTCTTATCTATATTCACCTCACAGACAGCACAGTATAGTGTAATTAGTGTGTTATTACAATCTTGTAATTGAAAGTTATTTTTTCTGTTGTGTTGCATGGTATATTTCTCGTCTTCTTGCAAATTTCTTTATTAAATGTTTCAAGTTATATCAAGTTATATATTCCCGTGGATGCCCTGTTATGCCGGAATCACATAGCCCTGACGCGCACAACACGATGGTCAACAGTCAATGAAATACAAGATAGATAGTCGTAAGACTGACCGGTTTTGTCGTCCAAGCAGCAATTTTGGATTAGAAATTATTTCTACTCTTCGCCATGTCGTGCGACATGACGTACAGAATGTACAATCTTGCAATATGAAATTGTATCACAACATTTCCCAACAACGGTAAATACGCAGCGTAAAAGAAAAATAAATTGAAAAATACTGTATTTAACTCTTATAAACATTAATTTCACCTTAGTATGCATTAGCGATACAAATTTGTACCATTATGTATTACAAATTTCACTCTTGTTCACCACCTTTGAAACTAATGTAGCCTATCAGCACCTTCTAAATAGTTAAGTTAAATGCAGAGAGCATAGTGTAGGTCGTCCTGTAAATTTAAGTAGTCACATTGAAATTCCTCGTGGATGCGTTTTTGTTCGTGTCGTGCTGTGTTGGTCGGGACTATGTGATTCCGGCATTAGATTGTCGTAGGATAGGGATGGGGAAATAGTAAAAAATATGACGTCTTCGACGACATATTGATGTAGTCATAACTTGTGCTTAGAAACACGGGAATCGGGATGTACACTAACATTCTTTTTATTTTTCTAAACAGCCCCTACCTATCTTTCAAATTACCACAACAAATTCTACTTATTAATACGTGTAAGCTACACCAACAAACACTGTTCCACGTAATCACCACCGAGAAAACCACAAAAACAGCAGGCTATCTTCCTCAATCAAAGACAACACACAGAAGACTCACCAATAATAATCCTTCCATTACCATAATGGTTGTTTTATTTTAATGGCAATGTATGCTAAATATTTTATTCCAGCAAAGGTCTCAAAAAACGTAAACAGTACAAGACCACAACCACGAATCAACACCACCGAAAATCCAACACAATATTTCGATAGTCGAGACCCTCGACAATCCGATCTGTGTAATTCGAGTCACCAAAGGTTTGTTCGAGTGACGTTGCTCTCTGCTATCGAGAGCAAATCAAAATAAAGGTAAGAGTTAGAAAGAAGCATAAATGGCAGTTACTATCAACTACGACCACCCTACAAACAAAGCGCAAAAATTAGGAATTGTGTTAAAAAAGCAGCCTTTACACTTTTCCTTCCAACCTATTTTAACAAATAGTATTGAAAGTGTATGGAAATGTGTCAAAATGTCAAATATTTTTATTAGGAGAATCAAATTAGAAATATTATTTAGAAATTATTATCGTAGTGTGATATTACATTTGTTATTCAATACGGTAACTTACAAGAACAAATTAAAGAATTCTTGTGATTTATTTTCGTTTCTTAATTTAATTAAAATTCACGCCACCGCCTGCAGACCCCACTTCCACTCCATCCACGCCACCCACACCGACCACTTCAAGCGATCCTGCGCCCGCCACCCTTCACCCCGTATCATCACCGACCACTCCTTTCGGCGCAACACATGCACCCCGCTGCCGAGGAAGAAAAGGACGCCGAGGGCCCAGGTCCACCCCCGGACAGCTGACGACGTCCAAGGCCAAGGCTAACATAGCACTGCCCCATCACCCCGCCACTTTCTTCGCCCCACTTGACGTCCCATTACTTTTTCTCCCCCCATCCCCCCCAACCCACGAGACTCTATCACACTTTATCGCACCCACCATCAAATGAAAATCATCTCCTCTTCATGCATGCCCAATTTCCAAGGTAAGCACGCCCCCCTCACATGGTAAGACTTTCGCCCCAGCAGCCCCCCTAACACTCTTCGCCCCCTCATTCTCATTTAAGCCCATATGTACCTCCCGGTCGGAGGGGTTTCTCCCACACAAACACTCCAGGGCTCACACACAACACATTACACATCATGAAAAAAAAAATATATATGTATCCTGCAATATACCCTTAAAATAGCATTCATGCCCAGACCGCTTCTTCATAAATTAATTATATTCATTACTTTCTTCGTTTCCAAACATTATCAATTAAATTCATGAAGTACATTTTTGCCGTTCACGATTCTGATTGGCTGATGCCCAGTTGCACTATCATGATTCAAAACTCGGTCCTATATAGGGCCGTGTTCCATTCCCTGTACTGACGCGACCATCTGCATAGCAGCCAGTCGTTGTTCTATTACTCAATGCGTTTAATACTGGGCTAGGAAACGGAACATCTTCCATTCTCTATTTTCGGTACATAAATTGTGAAAATTTGTTTACGAATCGCAAGACATTTACATATAAAGCGATGGTAAACCGTGATCCTGTCGTACGATTTGACAGCATAACTAGTTTACAATTGTAATATATGTAAACATGGCATAGTAAAATTAATCTAATATTAAATACTTAACTATAACCACAAGTACATATTAACTTCAAAGTCATACACACATCAGATTAACATGTTACAGGTTGGCATACCAACCTGCTTTATTTCCTCTTAGTTATGTTTATTTTATTTCAATGGATGAAAGAAAAGTGTTTGAAGGGAGGGGAGAGGGTGGCTTTAGATTAACGTCTTTCCTGAGACTACATTGTTTTTATGTTTTTATGGAGCAGTGGAAATTTTTACTCGTATGAAATAACATTTAAATTATTGTAACTTCGAAACTTTAAACTTCTATGAGAAAACAAAACACTGTACATCATCATTCATATTCGTACAGATGAATCAATACACATGCACGCTTAGGCAGAAGTTAACCTTGCACTCGTTGAATTCACGATATAAGCAAAGAAACAAATATTAATTACACACTACAAAAGTGTTGAGAGTGCGACTTTTTTTTTTAGACCATGTGCAATTCAATAATTACAGTAAAACTCTAAAAAAGAACGTGCAAACTTACTGTTAGTTATATTCGCAGCCTTTTAAAAATGTTTTTTCTTATGGTGAACCCTACAAGTTTACTTAACCAAAACATGTTTGTTCGTCACTAGCTTTATATAATTTAGTTGCAGAATCATTCAGTACAATAAACAATGCACATGTTTCCAAAAACCAAATAATTTGCCCTTGGTTGCAGCCAATATTAACATCCAAATACGCACATTTCTGGCACTTTCCTACCACTGTGACATCAGTGCATGAAGCATTTGTAATTTTTCTTCGCGCAGGTTATGCGTGAGATTGGCCGGAAGACGAATGACGTAGGAGGTGCACCAATGTGCGTGCTAAAAGGAATCGGAACTACTTTGCTGCACATAATTCACATTGTGGAGGTAACGGAACACAGCATAGGATGAAAGATTTTCACAGTAAACTGTTGCACCCCCTTCTAAAGGTTGGGTTTATGATTAAAGAATTAAAAATTAAAAAGTAAACTTAATGACTCGATAAGCACATAGAAAATTACAATAAGAAGATTTGCAGTTAATGATTGAATTAGCAACTGATAATTCTAGCCAATCAAAATTGTAGCAGATGTAAGGATCTTAAATAACCTGGAAAAATTGACAATTTAAATGTATGTGATTATCTGTAGTTACTGCCTGTGTAATCATTTTTAAAAAAAACTCGTGAGATCTTATAGAAGAGGAAGTTGATGCACTTACATCAACAAATCTGAATATGATAACTACAGCGAATTCAATAACCTATTCCATGAAAGAAAACATGACCAAGAACTTTTCTTTAAATTAAGAGGATACTGTCTCTTGCTTAAAATAATTATTTTCATACTGGTGCGATGTAGATCTGGGCAGCAGGAAATTACGAACCATGTAGTCTGCATGACTGTACATTCAATTTATACAAGGTGGGCTCCATTCCTCGCTCAGCCGAGAACACGATGATGAAGTGAGGTCGTGGGCTGTTCGCCCTAAATGTGGCACCCTGATGCTCCAACATCACTGATGCTGTTGTCCTTTATCTATAAAATCCAAGTGCATGGTCTAGTAGAGGATATCGGAGCTCTCTCGATGCGCCCATCCAGACCTATGATGGGAACTGTTGAGGCCCTTCCCACGCTAAGACTTTATTACATTATACTTTCATAGGTTAGGCAACCACAACAAATAAATTATGTACTTTATGCAACGATCAATTTTATTCATTATCTTCCCTCGGATGAGGCACAAATATTCACATTCTCCAGTAAAGCGCAGAGTACTCTAAAGCAGATAAAAAGGCGTGAATGCCGATGCAAAGAATAACATGTATATTACGTCCCAGACATTTAATTACGTGTTGGGATATCGAGCAGCGCTCTCCTGGGATGAAATAAACTTTAAAATGTTCCTAAATAACATATTAACTATTGATACTCTACATGATTGGTTGTAAACTTGAAAGCCTGGAGAGGAAATGAACCGTAATTCTGCTCGATGGGTGAGATGATCACGACTGCCTTCTCTGTGGCATGCTGCCCTCTGAATGGCTAGCCATTCCTGTCTCAGTATCAAAGTACCGTTATTTGCACTTTATTATTTTCGATAGTAAAAATATTGATGCTGGATGAATGATTGTGACATGAAATATAGTATGAACTCTTACATAGTACTTGGAAAACATTTAAAGTCACTTATGAAACTTAAAATGGTAGACTTACCGTGTACTTATACTTAGCAGTGTCCTAGTTGCCTGCCTTAGCATACGTTGTGTGTGTTAATTTAATAATAACATTTTAATCTTAACAGGTCAATCTGCTAATTGGATGATGAAGATTATGTTGCTACCATTCAAAACATCTAAAACACTTCATAGTTAAAATTTATGAAGTAACACAATAAATAATGAACAAGAGCCCTTTGAAAACACACTATAACACACTTAGAATTTAATATGAGTACGTGTAGAATATTATACGCTGGTATGTCAACATATACATTACTCACTTCGACACGTTGAAATGCACACTGTGTTTACATTGTGATGTAAACAAATGGGACATGAAAAAACAAATACACACCACTCACTGACTCTACTTTAACACTTGGCCAAAAGAATATAGTTATTATGAACACAATATACACTTTAATTTACATACTGCATCTATGCACACCACTTATGTGGTCGAGATCCAAAATGAACATTTGCTTGATAAATCTGTTGCATTGAAGATGTAACTCGGTGCACAGAGGTGTTAAATGCTGTGGATGAGGTGAACGGACTAGGATAGGGAAACATGTAATATGTCAATACAATTTCACAATACGGCGAAACCTAATTACAAGTTGTAAAAACAGTCTCCCGCCAATAACAACAGTCGCTGTTCTCTGATTGGCTACTTCGACTTGATGTTTACTTAACATACAAAATATAACGATCTCATAAATCATACAAAGAACGCACATGACCTATCAAGACCTGCACATGACATCATAAACTGATGCTGGCTTTACATTTCCGTGACAGGTGCGGCGCAACTGGCGCTGCGCATCAGATGCAGCATGACAGATGCGACACGACAGGTGTCACGTTACTGTTAAAAATGTTGTAATGAAAACACAGTGATGCAACGTGACCATTCATGGCTGAAAATACGAAAATGTGTCAGGAGGCCATCTGTATATTTGCGAGAAGGAATGAAGAAGAGAAATTCGAAACACAAAAAACAACATTAATGTTTTATCTATTGATTATAGTTTTATAGTTGGAGAAAATAGTCTGGGCCTAAACATCTAAATGTAGGGTATTATAGCTAGGTTGTCATTCCAGTCTGTTCTAGTTATGCTGAGTTACGTTTGTTTGCATTCTGTTTATTTTATTTCGAGGAAAATGGGAAACAGAGGTGATGGTGGCTTTCAGATTAACGTCTTTAGTGAGATGGCAGTGGCATTTGAGTTGCATATTGTTTTTATAGAGCAGTGGAAAATTTTGCTCATGTAAAAATAACATTCAAATTATTGAAACTTCGAAAATTTCATTTTCAATGAAAAAACAAAATGCTATATATACGTCGCTGTTAGAGAATTCGTACACATGCAGCAATAGGCCTACATACACACACTTCGTCCTAAATTAAACTTACACTCGTTGAATTCACAATACAGCTAAATAAACAAATAATATTTACACACAAGTGTTGAAAGTGAAGCTTTTTCAGGCACTGTTAGTAAAATTCGGAACCCTTTGAACACGTGTTTTATTATGGAAATCCTTAAAATTTTACTTCACTAAAATCATGTTTGTTCATCACTAGCACCGAATAATTTATTTGCAGTAATAGTTCAGTAAAATCAACACTGCACACGTTTCCTGAAACCACAGTTTTACAAAGTGGTACACATGTGCCGATTAATATTACATTTCACTCAAGAAAACACACTATTGCGATACCCACAACCAACTATGCTTCAAGAAAGCTAATTAAAAATAATTTACTACATATAATATTCCGACAACATCAAGAAGTTAATCATCTTCGCATGT
The DNA here is from genome assembly GCA_029891345.1 of Dryococelus australis. Classification (NCBI taxonomy): domain Eukaryota; kingdom Metazoa; phylum Arthropoda; class Insecta; order Phasmatodea; family Phasmatidae; genus Dryococelus; species Dryococelus australis. The sequence goes on from CM057004.1 coordinate 23,847,820, forward strand.
TATTAAAAACGTGACCAACTTAACATTGCCACCACTCTTGCAACAAGAAATTACACTTCTATATTGATGCTTGTTGCCTCCGCAAAGCAACAAAAATGTAAATTATTTCTATTCCGAATTTGTTAAAGGTTCAAAGGCAAAATCCTAAATGTGAGTTCGATATGATTGTATCATATGGATTCAGGTTGATTCAGACTCAAAATTCATGGGTGTTTAAGATTATATTGAAGGACAAAATCAGTATGCTTTTATTCGCTAATAATACTATATCATACACTTACAACTATAACTTATATTATATATATATATATATATATATATATATGTGTGTGTGTGTGTGTGTGTGTGTGTGTGTGTGTGTGTGTGTGTGTGTGTGTGTGTGATATAAACAGGTTTGATTCTGTCTGAAGCTAAAATAAGTCATTTGTTTGCTAAGCAGTCATTTGTTTGTTTGCATTTTTCTTTTTGATGTTTACATTAATAATATTTTGCAGTCCTTTTTCGTGCTTATTTTAATTTACTCTCCAAATATGAAATGTTATGGTTTTATTTTATAACGTAAAATTATTAATCAGAGATCAGAAAGACAATTAATGACAGTTTTGGAAAAGAAACATTTTTTCCTTCCTTTTCTCTATGCACTATGCGACCTAAAAAACTGATTAAGTGCCCAGCCAGGTTAGACCTCTGACATGTGCCACATTCCCTCACCCCTTAAGGCGTTTGTTCAGCCCAGTTCTACGTCACCACAGCAGGGCTGTGTGCCCTAAAGACGAGAAGAGTGTGCACCAGTATGTGGGTGGGCGATCAGGCTCAAGCAGGGCAGTGCAGTGCAGCGTAAGGTCATACCAGTGCAGCACAGCCAGGGGTTACTACGAACGCTTGTAGTAAAAACTCGGCAAGGCAGAGTATTATTAAAATATAATCCAACCACAAATGGACCAGTGTTTCAGGGCCTATATATGCTACTGGTGTTAAGTGTTATGAAATGTTTTATTATTTGTGGTGTTTCCTTGTTCCCTAGAGTTTTGTTAATCTGGTTTTCAGGTGTATTTTTTTTATCACTCATCTAGTCCTATGTCCATCGTCATCAACCAGTGTTTTGTATTGCAGAGTTTTTTTATGTAAGCTTTGACGTCCACTCATTACCCTACCTTTAAGCCGTTTGTCCAGAGGACCGCACCCTCGATAGTGCCACATACAGGCGTACAAGAACAGGTCTTGCAGCATAATGTAAGTGAGCAAGGCCCGGGTGTAAACAAACACTCCAGGTGGAGATATACTTTAGCCAAAAATGCTCCAAATTCATTTTAGCAGGAAAGTACAAACACGCAATTACAAACATTGTCGTGTGTTTCCAATTAAAAGCAAATGCTACTTTTTTCTTTACAGGTTTTGCAGTGATTAAAGAGTTTTGTTATGTTATGTTTTTGTTCGCCCCCATCAGTGCTATGTCCACGTCATTTCACGTAATATTTTGGTCACCCAGTGTAAATGTGTATTTGAGAGAATATTTTGTATGCACGTGTTATGTTTTGTATGTAATGTTAAGCAGAGTCCTTTTCAGATGCATGTGCAACTAGATCCCTCTGCAGTGTGCGGGCCAGCTATCACCCGCCCTCGCGCCACGGCTGGATGTCAGTCAGCAAGCAGCAACCAGATGGGCAAGTTGCGCGTGGACGCATCGCACTTTTCCCGTGCTCAGGCAGTATTCATCTCTTTTGCACCAGCCATGTAATGTCAATAGTAAGTTAATTTTATCCAGAACCATTTTGTTTTAGCAGCCCGAAGTAGATTTTTTAAGAGAGTGCTAGCACAGCACAAATTTGGGGTTATTTCTTCTAAAATAACAACAAAAAAAAGCATTGCACTAAATACTGCTATTTAGTCTAAACTTGCAGGAAAAAATAAAAAACCCAAAATCTGAGACTCATTGAAAAAATCGTAAAAATAATGAATATCAAAGTCAAAATCGTAGTTTTTGAGGCTTAATTGAGTTTCAAAAAATATTTTTAAAAGGAGCTCTCAAAACTAAGAAATCTTACTCCGAAAGCAAGCAATTTTAACCCTTTAAATTCCTGTGTCCACTACATAGGACATATTGCAGAAGAAGGAATAATATGACAAGAACTGTACACATTTGGGATCATTGCCGAATGATGTCAGTGTGTTTTACCTGTCGTAAACGTCATATGTGGAACATTTATAAATCTCAGGCTTGTGAGTGGTTTATCCAATGACTCTCAAGCACCAAGCACATATAGCATTCATCACTTGTGAGAATAAAGCAAGAGTTGAATCTGGTCAAGTACAACACAAAACCGAATATTATTTCTTTGCAACACATAAATCTTTGAATTAACAAGGGAGTTAAAGGGTTGAACAAAAAAAAAACAAGCAATTTTAACAGTTTTTCAAAAAAGAGCATGCAGGATGTGACACAGGCAAAATTATACAAAAATAAAGTAAATTTATCAGTTTCTAGAAATGCTAATTTTGCAAGTGAGTAATCTAAATAAAGCAAATTTAAGGTTAAAACAGGCAAATCAGATGAAATGCTAAAATAGATCATTGATAGAATTTAAATATTAAATTCAAAATAATGTAAAGATTTTCCATTTTTCATTTCTTTTAAACCTCTATACATTATAAAACCTCGTTCTTATTCATAATTTTTAAGCTATTCTAATCAACTATCTTTGCATAGCGATCTGGTAAAGTGATTTTATAATTACTATCTAAAATTCAATTCATTTTTTTGCCAAACCGAGATTCATAAATTTGAAATTCTGTAACTTCATACCACTTATCAATTTCAAGGTCATGTAGTTTAGTCAATTTATAAGAATTGTTCAACTTATTGAGCAGAGCCTGCATTTTGGTTTGTGTTTTTTAACAGGAAACAAATTTATTAAGAGAAAAAAATTTGAAATTAAAATTATAAAAATTATTTTTTCTCTTTATAAAATATTTTCTGTATACATAAAAATGGAAAATAATAAATTGTGCAATTAATGTAAAAAGTGTGGTGAAGTATTAAACATACAATGTTTTGCACCACATAAACAGACAAAAGATAATCATTTTAACATCTTTAAAAATTGTTGTAGTACATATACTAGTAGCCATTATGAATTAAAAAAAGAGAAATTAATATGCGAATGTGGAAAATATGTTTATAATACATCTCTCAAAAAGCACAAAAATAGTAAATTACACAATACAGAATTATATTTGCTAAACGAAAATCAACATGATAATTATCCAACAAAAACACGTAAAGTGTGCAATGAGAATAAATCTATAAAATTATTTTCTCTTAAGAAAAATAGCAAGGACAAATATTCAAACACATGTAAAAAATTCTTTAGGGATTGTATGAAGAATTATCATTATAACAAGAAGTTAAATACTGTTTCCAAAAAATTTAAACACTTTTTTTAAAATGCCTCGTATATCTGTTTTTTTTTTTTTTTTTTTTTACATTTTATCTATAAATTTTTATTTTTTATAAATAAAAATAAAATAGAGGCTTATATAACAGATCTGTTAAGCAATGTGGGAGTGCGTTAGTTGAGAGATATTGCTAGACATTTTAAAATCAAACATATAAGCAGACTATCGAAGAATGATATACTTTGAACTCTTATGAAAATTAACATGCAATGGTGTGTGGACGCATGGATTAACAGAAAGCAGATAGAAAGAATAAGGAATTATTTTAAAAAATTTCCTTTAGCTGATATCGATATAAATTAATTATTTACCAAAGATAGAAAGGAATTGAAAGAAACATTTCCATTCTATAATAATTAATTTGTTAGCAGATTTTTGCCTACTGTGAGAGAGGGAATAATTAATGTATTATATAATCCTACACAAACAATTTCCCCAGAAGAAAAGTAATTTTGTATAGTGTTGATGATTTATGGCAAATCGATCTTGTTGAGATGGAAACTGGTAATTTGAAAGGCATATCACATATAAATAATGTATAAAAATATATTATGACAATTATGCATATGCTCTCAAAACATGCATTTGCTACACAAATAAAAGATAATACAGCCAAGAATTTATCAATTGCTTTAATATCTATATTGGTTTTAAAAAGAAACAGGTAATATTTAAAGCAATAATGGCTTAGAATTCTATAATAAAATATTTAAAGAACCTATGCAAAAATATAACATCAATCAGTATTCTACGTTCAGTGAACTAAAAGCCAGATGTGTAGAAAGATTTAATTGTACTATGAAGAGTGAAATGTGGAAGACATTTGCTTTGAATAGCAATTACAAATGGGTAAATATATTAGATAATTTAGTTAACAAATATTAAACAACACAAATCAAAATACCATTGGCATGAAACAAATTGAAGTCAATGAAAAAAAAATTAATGCAAAAATATTATGTAGACATGATTACTAAACCGAAATAAAAAATTGGTGATATTGTACGTGTGATTAAGAGTAAACAAATATTTGAAAAGGGTTATACAGGTAATTGGACAGTAGAATTGAGTACCATTGTTGAGGTTTTAAATAATGATGTACCTATTTACATTCTGAAAGATGCCAATAGAGATGAAATAAAAGGCAGTTGTTATGAATATGAATTTATGAAAACAAATTATCCAGATGTATATTTGGTTGTAAAAATTGTAAAAACTAAATATGATAAAATTTATGTAAAATGATTAGGTTTTGTAATTCACATAACTCTTGGATTAATAAAACAATTGTTTTGTTTATTACTATATTATTGTGTATTTATCTTTTCCAATATGCAATATAAAAAGGCGTTTTTAACACTTGTTTAACAAATATAAAATGCTTTCAACATTCAATCAACACTCGTTCATCGTTCATTCATTGTTTGTTTGTAATTTGTTTCTTGTTCATTTGTATTTTGTTTGTCATTCGTTCATTAAATATTTCACCTATTATTTTATAAAATAGCAAAATTCCAGTGGAGAAATACCCATCTCCTCAATACACAATATATACAACTTATTTTACGATAAGGCAATTGGGATTTTTTTATGTACTCAGTTCCTATTGCATAGCATATACACAAGTGAGTTTTTGGCTCAAATTTTGAAGCGTTTGGTGATAGTATAATATTGCGAATATGGGGCTCACATATCCACAATATTAAATCATCTGTTCAGACCAGGGGATCGCACCCTCAACCTTCACATTTCAAACCAAGCACCTTGTCGTTTGAGCCATGTGGCAGGGCGAGAAACGAGCTGATTAAAACTCTCCAAGAGCTATGAGCTGCAGTGAGTCGACACATGTGGAGATTATTTTACTGTTTCTTGTGGTGGCACTCGCAGAGTGTTCGCAGCAGCATGAGTAGAGATAGCAACACAGTTGTTTGATAACACTTCCTGTCACAATGAGAGATCTTGCTGTTATTGGGAGCACACAACTGTAGAGACAAACTTCATCCTATTGTGACCAGAGATCCCTGTCGTCGTCTACAAGGAAAACTGTGCAGATATGCATTATTCTGTTGCTGGAAGATCGCACGGTGGTCGTCACAGTAGATAACAGATTAATTAATATTTGCATTTCACGATTTGGCTATTTACCTGACCAACAATATGATAAGATGTTTAATTTTTTTTTTACTTTAAAAAATAAATTATTGTCCATCTTAACACAAAAAGGCTTACTGTAATCTATTTTTGTAGTACCCTTAATAACATTCACATCATCATCAGTAGTTATTTTATAAAGAGTACAATCCAACAAAAAAAAAAAGAAATTTTGATTATTATCTAAGTAAAAAATATTATTCTTTTTCTCCTACTTTGCATGTAAATAAAGTACGAGAGATTGTTATTTCTTACATTTTCCAACTTTTGTTTACCAAGTGTATTGCAGTAATTCAAAACAGATTGGTTTAAATTTTGTATTTTTGTAGCTATTTCTTGGTCAAAATATCGTTTATTGACTGTATCTTTTCCATCTATGGGTCAGCCATATTATTGATCCTACGATTTTGCAGATAAACATAATCTGTTGCATAAACAAAAACTTTTCTAAGTTGATTTCATAAAGCAGAAACAATAGTATTGTATTTTGATTCTACATGTGATTCTAAATCAGAAACCACAGTATTATATTTTGAATCTACAATGTTTTCTAATGCATAGTCAGAAAAAATATTTTTATATTTTGAATCGACTTCTGTTTGTAATGCATGTTTCGCATTATATATTTGTTTTATGCAATCAGCAATAGTGTTACTAAATTCTAATTTTTACATTATTTTAAAGAATAATCAGAAACAATAGTTTTATATTTTGAATCGGCATTCTTTTTTAGTGAATAATCTGCTATATGTATATAGAAATATCCTTTTTGACAGCATCTTTATTATTTATAGGTTCGTCTATAATTACAATTATATGACTATATGTATAAAGAGAGTGCTGCTGCAGATCACTTTTTGGGGCTGTTTCTTCTAAAATTAAAACAAAAGACACAGTGCATTAAATATGGCTATTTTGTCTAAAATTTCAGGAAAAAATTTAAAACTCAATATCTGAAATTCAATGAAAAAATCCTGAAAATCATTTAAATTATAGTCAAAATCATAGTTTTTGATACTAAATTTAGCTCTGAAAATTAAGGGGAAAAAAAAAAAAAGATTTCTCAAAATTAAATATTTTGCTCCAAAAGCAAGCAAAATAAAGGGGGGAGGGGGGAAGCAATTTTAGCAGCTTTTCAAAATTGATCATGCAGGATGTGACACAGGGTATAACATGCAAAATTATACAAATATAAATAACATTTATTGTTTTCTAGAAATGCTAATTTTGCAAGTGAATAATCTAAATCAAGAAAACTTAAAGTTACAACAAACAAATTAGATGAAATATTAAAAGACACAATTCATAAAATTTAAATATTAAATTCAATATCATGTACAGATTTTCCATTTTTCATTTCTTTTAAACCTTTATACATTATAAAATGTTGCCACTCATTCATAATTTTTAAGCTATTTTCATAAATTATCTTTGCATAGCGATCTGGTAAAGTGATTTTATAAGTACCATCTAGAAGGCAATTAATTTTTTCCAAACTGAAATTCATAAATTTGAAATACTGTATCTTCATACCATTTATCTATATTGAGGTCATGTAGTTTAGTCAATTTATTAATTGTTAAAATTGTTTAGCAAAGTCTCCATTTTGGTTTGTGTTATTTAAAAGGAATCAAATTTATGAAGAGAAAAAAATTTGAAATTGAAAATAACATTAAAATTAAAACAATGAAAAATATTGTTTCTTTTTATAAAAATTTTCTCTGTATTAATGAAAATGGAAAATAACATATAATGGCAAGCAATGTAAAAAGTGGGGTGAAGCATTAAACATAGACACTTTTGCACCACAACTGGAATATTTTTATCTAACACAAATACTTTTGCTTCCTTTTTGGTAAATTTATCAGCATTATGTCTAGATTCTAAACATTTATGACTTCTATAAGCAATGTCGTGATATTTGCATGCTTCATCTAGTTTATTTACTACTTTGTCACTTCTTTCTAATCTCTCATTTAATTTTGTGAACAGGCCACTATAATTATAGACTGGCAAATTCATTTCAGGCAGATCTAAATTGTTTAGTGCAAAATCTGTTATACCTTTGCAATGACGTCCAGAACTCCAAAATGACTGCGGAGTTACATTTAAAACTCTTATTAGGTATGGAATTCCTTTCAGGTTGTTTTTTAACAAATCAGAAAATTTATTGTTTAACATATTCATTACACTCACTTTTTCATTGTACTAATGGATTTTTCCAGAATTTACTTCGCCATGAAAAATTAATTTTCTATCAACGAATTTTCAAACATCATTTACCCAAACATATTATTTTGGCACACTATTGAATTTTTTATGTCATCGCCAGTTCTAGGAGAATTTGCAGAACTTGTTCTTTTAGGTGTGTTCAACTCTGATCTTGATTCAGTTAAATATGTTCTTTATATAATCATCAAAATTGATTTAATCATATGATTATACTTCAAACCTACACTTGAAGCCAGATTTTTATAAGGGTTATATTCTTGGAATGCTGCATTGGTTGTTTTAACAATTTCTGCATAGATTTCATAGTCATTAGTAGTACATTTACCATCAAGATCTGATTGTATTTTCTGGTTAACAAATTACAAAGTCCTGGTGTTAATTTATATTCTTTATCATTAACAAATAGTGTATCATTATTTATCATTACTTTTGTATCACCAATGTACAAATCTTCCCCCAACACCACATAAACAATATTTTTCTTCATAACATTTATTTTTTAGCAATCTTTGCTCCTAGATTTATAGTGGAAACACTTGCTATTGGTGGCAAATATTTTCGTGGAATAATACCCATTTGTTATTCCAAAATAGGAGATTCTTGTTCTTAAAATAATTCTCTTTCAAACGATGTTCCTTCTGTAGTTGGCGGATAATCTCAATTTTTTACTGCAACAGGAACTAATCGTGTTATTAAAATTTTGTTTCCTTCACTTATGTTTTCCACTTTTTTTTATACCAATGTTTCGTAATTCGACAATTAATGGTAATTCTTTCTTCTTATATTTTTCATATTCTTTTTCATGGCACTTGTGATATCTTTTAAGGTTTGCGATCAGTAATTTATCTCGACAAACTACCTTAGATTCTGCCATTTATATATAAATTTTTTAACTTATAAATTAGTTGTAAAAGTATTGAGAGCTTCGAGAGGCAGACTTTTCCTCCAAATGATCAAACCAGTAAAAGTTTAAATGTTTACAATAACAGAATCAAATGTGATATTCCACTAAGAGAATGTTTTTCTTTCCCAAATGATGCTTCTGTTTATGAACAATTTAAATTATGTAAGAGAGATAAGGTTGGAGATGAGGCAAACTATGATGAAGCAGAAAATGTTGTGGTTTGTTCTAACTTTTTTCCTTTCCAATTTTCTAGAGTAGAAAATTCAAAACATGTAAATATTATTGAAGCTGTTGATAATCCAGGTATAACATCAACAATAATGATTGCTTTATTAAGATCGCCAAGTGAACAAAGTTATTTAGAATTTACTGGTGTTGATTATCTATATCGAAATAAATCTGTTTCTGATCAAATAACAAAAGAGGTTTAAAACTGTTTCTAGTAATAAAACAAATGAAATAATCCATCCTCTTAGGTATCTGTTTGGTTTTATTCGTGATAACAATGAAGTTTATTGGAAAGGTGGCTATAAAATTGCTTTTTTTTCGCAATTCATCTGATAACAACTGTTTATTTCTTTATGAAACTTTTCATTGAAGCTGATAAAATTACGAAACATCGTCCTGGTCCTGGTAAAATTGTTATTTACAGATTAGAAATTATGTGGCCTATTGTTGAATATTAATCGAATATGACCATTGCAGTCAAAGAAAAAATATATAAATAACCTATAATCATATTAGCTTTTATTATTGGCAATTTTAAGAAAAATGAGTTCCTAATGGAACAACTGTTTTTAACTAAGATATAAAAGATCAGTTTAATAAATTACAATCCGATGTGCCCAATTTTGTAATTGTACGCTGCTATGTTTGATCATTGTAATGCGAGAAACATTTATGTTAAAAATGGTAGAAACAAATTTTTTTTCTAAAGGAAACTGGAATCTAGACATTGATAATGGTGTTTATCTTAAACTATTTTTTGCTTATAGTGATTTTAGAAATTCAAAAACCAAACTAGAATCCAACTTTAGAAATATCTAACTTTATTATAAACAAACTGTAAAGTTTGATGGTGATATTAATTACTATTCATTTTGGGGGCAAAGACCTTTATATTTTATTGATTGTTAATATAGAAAAACATCTGCAGTTAAAGAAAAAACAAACCGAAAAATTTGTGTTAATTTTAATAAATCTCCTGAAGAAGTGGGTACAATTTGTAATGTTGTTTTAATTAGTAAACGAAATCTTACAGATGATTCTTTTAATGAAAGAATTACTGAAGATTTATAGATTTTTTAATATTATTAAATGGGGGCATCAACAAATTGTTCCGATAGTTTAAAACAATTTTTTGAGCTTATAGCTGAGTGGTTACATTTAAAAGTTTTACTAAATTTCATCAATGAAAATACCATTTTCATAATGCTAAATAAATTAATTTTCCTTATAAATAAAAAATGCCTGTGTGGCCTTGCAGTTTGACAAACATTTCTAAAGTTGATAGCGAATCAAAAATCACTTTCTATAGATTAGATAATGCATCTGAAGTTCATAAAAATATGGTTCACAAATTTCATTAAAATTTTCAAAACTTACTATTAACCATTTTAGAAAGTATTGATTATAAATATGACCTTCGAGAAATTGGTGGCAATCTACAAATAGAACACGTTTAAAAAATAAGTAGAACTTCAATAATGATGATATTATTGAATTTATTTTGTTTCTCACTCAAATTCATCATCTGAATTGTAACCAGATTCTTCCTCAATAGAATTTTCTGGAAAAAAAATAAATAAATAAAAAGATTCATCTAAATTTTCTGAACCAACAAAATAACCTCTTCTGTGTTCTAAAAATTGATTAAAATGGTCAAAACCATTTAAATCTGAATTTTCTAAATCGTCTAAAACATTTAAATCATCTGAAAAATAACTAGATACATCAGATTTAGATATGAGATATACAATTGGAGATCATCATAATCAAGATAAATTTTTTATCTTCCATTTAGATATTCATCGTAATTCACTAGACTCATAACCAGATCTGCTATATGTGTCTGAATGACCATCCATTTTGAATTTTTTTAATATGACTATTTATAAGATATATATTTTATAAAGAAAAAATATTTTTTTAATTTCTAGAAAATGTGAAAATTGTTTGGAAAGCGAGAAATTTGCTGGTTTTGCCCTGTGACACATCCTGCGTGCTCATTTGTGAAAATCTTCTATAATTGCTGGTTTTTTGCCTTAAAATTTCATGCTTTGGGAACAAAATATCTTAGTTCTGAGGGCTCCTTTTTAGAAAATGTTTGGAACCTAAATTTAGCCTGAAAAACTATGACTTTGGCTTTAATTTACATGAGTTTCATAATTTTTTAAAATTAAATTTCAAATTTTGAGTTTTTAATTTTTGGTAATTGTTCCATATTGCATATATTAAACGATCAAAAACCATCGTATTACATATCCAATGGAAAACAAAAATTGGAAAAAATCATCAATTACATATCCAACAATTATTTTGAAAAGCCTAAATAAAATACAAAGTTTCCCCTGCGTATCCAGTGCATCTTGAAAAAAACAGCTTTTTACCAAAAGTTTCCCTTTGCATATCCAGGAGACAAAATGTGCAGGACCAAAAAAGACGACATTGCGTATCCAAGCAGAAAGGGGGGAAATTGGTGCTACAACCCAGTTGTCTCAAATTGTGTAACCATCCGAGTCAGGGAGAAATTTCGACCTACACCCAATTATTTCCTATAGAATATCCTAATCGAAAACCGAATATAGGGTAAAATAATGCATTTGTATCCCGTGTTTATCCAGGTACCAAAAGTAACTATAGCTAAAAGTTTCCTATTGCATATCCAAACAATTATTATTTTTTCTGTTGTAACTGCAACACAGACACTGAAAAGTTTTTCTCAAAGTTTTTTTACTTGCTCATTTCACATTATGTTGCCCTTAAGTTTTTGCAAGTTGAATAACTTAAAATTGGCAAATTTGATTAGAGTTTATTACAATTACCATTTTGCACCACTGCCACCACCTTATTTAACTACCAATCAGATAATGCCACTATCGACATTCCTTCCCCCACTTGTACTCTTAACAACCAATCATGTTACAGCATTTATTTCCCCCCTCCCTTCTCCACCTTACAGTTTGACCTTTATGGCAGAGAAATCTGGAAAAAAAGATGTCAGTCGAGGACAAGGGCTTGATAGGAAAACACCATTCTTCCTACTAGAACAGAAGGAAAGGAGTAAGTATAATAATAAGCATACCTTATAAAATATTAATGTTTTATATGGTATATATCTTATAAAATATTAATATTTCATAAGGTATATTTATTATTATTTCACTTACTCATTTCCTTCTGCTCATGGAGGAATAGTGATGTTTCTACGTTCAGCTCTCGCCATCGACTGACATCTTTTTTCCAGATTTCTCCACTATAGGCCAAACTAAAAGGAGCGATTGGGAGGGAAGGGGGAATAAAATGCTGCAACGTGATTAGTTTTTGAATGTAAGAGGAGGGAAGGAATGTCGATTGTGGCACAATCTGGCAAAATCACACAAAACTAAATAACTGATTTTTTTCACCAGTTGTAATATAAATTATTAATATTCCAAGTTTATCTTGACAGAAAAAACTTTGAATAAAAATTAGTTGTATAGGGACCAGTGGATATCTTTGTTTAGTTTTGCGAGATTTTACCTATGTGCCATATACTTCCTCCCCCCCCTTTTCCAATCATTTTAATTGGTAACTGAAATAATTTGTGGGAATGAAATGGTGTACTCTAACTGGTTGTTGAATAAAGTGCCGGGGGGGGGGGGGGGAGGATGGTGTCATGTCGAACGTGGAGCACTCTGGTAAATAGTCTTTCCATGGTTTCAATTACTACAGCGCAATTTTCCGAATCCTGAGGACTCGCACAATCCATATATGTATAACCACATGGTAATTCTTTCTTTCAGTCAATTTTAATGTACATTGTTTTGATAATTTGTCAATCAAAATTATAATAGTGTAATTCTTCCCATTTTACAGTATTCAAATATGTTTCACATTTGGTGTTGCAGGGAATGCTAAAATGCTGAAGATGCATCATCGCCAGATGTTTTAATACATAAAGTGTTCAGATCCATTGCAGTGTTGTACATGATTCTCCATTCATGAATATAGTATGAGTTTATGCAACACTGATAATAATTTGGAACCCCACAAGGTAGTTCCGAAGCCAATTGTCGATGTTCCTGATTCGCACTGTACATTACAATATTTCGATCGAGAGGTTTGATTTATACGCTAATCACGTTGTGGGCTTCATCATAATAATGCATTACAATCACCATGATTATCATATTACTGACAATTCGCATAATGTCTGCCATATAGGAATTGTTGTAAAACAAATATTTTTGTAACCTTAAATGTTTGGCCACGGGGGGAGGTAAGTCTAACTTTTATTTATAATTAACATTTTTTTATGTTGTGATTTAGGGGGAAACAAATCACCTTCCAAATACATTTAATTTTATTGAGGGACCAGAAATCCCTCCCCCCCAGTACCCTTTTAAAAAATCTGTATATTTGGAAGGTGATTCAATCCCCCTTTTGTTATAAACAATGCATGTTTTTTTAGTATAAATACATGTATTTTTTTGTTTTTTGTTTTTATAATAGATATTCATATAATGGTGTATAAATACAAGTTTGATTTTATTTTAACCCATTACTACAGAGAGGAGAGAGAGAGAGAGAGAGAGAGAGAGAGAGAGAGAGAGAGAGAGAGAGAGAGAGAGAGAGAGAGAGAGAGAGAGAGAGAGAGAGAGAGAGAGAGAGGAGAGAGAGAGAGAGAGAGAGAGAGAGATAAAAACCGAGTCGATTTTTTAAATGAGGGACTTAATAAACTTCAAAATAAACTGAATTTTTAAAGGGGGGACTTCCGGTCCCTCTTAAAATAATTCAGTCTATTTGGAAGGTGATACAATCCCCCTGTTATACAATGTACATTTTCACATTTTGCATTATGATAGTTTATTGTCATTTTCTACCAGATTTTTAATTTTTCAATTACTAAGCTTTGTAATCAGAATTTGATGTCATAAAACAGAGTCGACTAAAAAATGAGCTATTGAATCACCTTCGAAATACCATATGTACCTCTAGGAAATCACTTACATGTGTGCCAGCCTGTAGCCTGCCGACAAAGGCGAAATGGATAAAGGTGCGAAGCCTACACAATGACTTAGTTGCGAGTTAAGCTCTCCTAGATGATCCAAACTATGGGAGAGATGAGGAGTGGTACACTAGGTGGCTAAACGTAAAGCGATTCCATAATAATTAAACTAGTGCAGTGACATAAGATGATTTAAAAGTGCGAGCCGCCCAGGTGTGCGCAGCACGAGACATTATGGCACGACCTACCCCTCTGGACACAGTGCGATTACTCACTTTCACCAGCGATGCATCAGCTGGCGGGAGCAGGCTGGTGCGACTCTTGGCACTATTTGCTGACCTCAATACTTACTTGCCAAACAAGACACTTGCAAAAAGAACTAACACACACCAGACACTACCCTGGTCCTGGTAAATACTTTGCACAAGATGAATGAGGTGTGGATGAAACATACATGGAATGTACACAATGTGAAATAGCAGAACATTATCAAATGGGCTTGTATTATGTACAGTGCAGTGTCTATGGCACCCCTTATGGCACACATGAAGATGCCACATGTTTGTGTGTGGCACCAGTCCTCTCAAAACAACTTACAATCTAACACTTGGAAGTTCTACTTTCGGATTACTCCGCCGGTGGCGGTGCAAGTACACCTCGGCACTCGGCGGGCTTGGTGACTGTTCGGAATCCCTTCGACGCACTTCACCCTCCTACACTTGCTTTTTGGGTCAGATGCAGCACACGTACATGGTGCACCTGTACATGGTAGTGTGTAGCTCCATGCTGCACTGTTGAACTGTTGTTGGTGGCCAAACAGGGTAGAGGAGAGACTTGGTTGACATCAAATGTAAGCATATTTGGGCAGTTATGTTAGGGAATTTTGTTTTCGGTATGTTGGTGTACAGCTTTGAAAGGAAGATGAACAATCATGTATGATAAAATGCATCTTTGTGATTCTTTTGGTGGTCGTATCCAGTGGATGGGCTGGTTCGAATGTGTAACCAATGTCTGGTTACCGGTCTCCGAATTCATGTTGTGCATGTTAACACCAATTAAAACTTTTCCCGGCGTAAGTCATTTGAAGGTGACAGGTGTATTTTAAACCCAAAAGGCATGATCTTGGATCGAAGCATCTCGCCTTCAGGAATGGTAAAGGCAGTATACTTCCAACTATTGGCATAGACAGTAATTTATCACTATCCAGACTGTAGGTTCAGCGTACTGAAGATGGAAGCCTTGCCGATATATCTGAGAGTATTGTTGATGTAAATGGAGGGAGCTACAATTGGGTGACTCACATAATTTACATCTTAGCAATTTACACAGAAACTTATTCCACCTTCTTTCTTGGCTACAAGCACAATGCACGAATTGTACATGGATTTAGATGGTTCAATGATTCCCTGCTCCTTTATTTCCTTCACTTGCCAGGGTATTTCGTGTCACCTTCTGGCAGACACTTTATAGGTACAGTTATACTCTGGTATATCCACGGTCGGCCAAATCATATTTTGGATACTATGTGTCTGACGTAGTGATCCTTGGGGAGTAAAACACTACGTGTCCATCTAAAATTTTCTGGATTTCGGAAAATTTAGTGGGGTCTAATTCATGTTTTATATCTTCAGGTTGATCAGGGGTACAATGATTGTCTCTGGGCTGAGTACCTAGTGAATTGTTATTCTGTTCTTCTACCCTAGATATGTACACATTTATATCTGTGGTCTATCATGCACTGTTGGCCATTGAGCTAGTGTTGGCCCAGGATGACATCATCTGCAATATCAGGTGATACTACAATATCTGTGGTGTGGGTTGTCTTCCCGTCGACTTTTAGGGTTTGACGGCTGAGAAAGCCATAAGAGGTGAGTTTGGGGTTGTAAATTATCCTTCTGATCCTCTGTCAATAGATCACTTTGTATGAAGTTCTCCATTGCAGCAGAGTCTAGCAAAGCTAAGTATGGGCATCCATTTATATCCACATGATTATGGGGAGCCTCGGGTAATACTCTCTCCTCATAGACATGGTTCATTTTCTGGAATTAGATGGGCCCTTCTTTGCCTGGCGTGGCTACGCTTTGTGCATCCCAGCTGCGGTGTTTCCCGCCTGGGCACGTCCTTTATTGTGGGTTGAGTGTGATGATGCATCTGGAACTCGCATATTGTTTTCTCACTTCCTCTCCCCCCTTGGCTCTGCGAGAAATATCTGTCAAAGTGCCAGCCCAGGCAGAACCAACACTGGGGAGTGCATAGACAAGGGGAGGGGTGGGATGTGGATTACTTTATATTTGGGAGTCCTCTTGGGTTTGGAATTCTTGGCAGCAAATTGCTAGTCTATCAAGTCCTGTGCATTGTTTCACTCTAGCTCTCTCCACGAGTGCATCCACAATCCGGGGTTTAGGAACCAGCAAGAAATTCCTGAAGCTTGGGAGTAGCATTCATGTAATGGTTCTCATTCTTTGTTTGGTATATTCGACGGTACATCTGTACTTTATGGTGTATATAAATTTCCACCTCTTCATCGACGGCTTGGAATCAGGTATGAAATTCAGAGGCGAGTATAGCCAAGACCGCCTCGCCTCTAAATTGTGAGTCAAGATGGGTGCAAAACTGTACCCACTCGGTCACAAATTCTCAGTACTTCACCCACCATTCCTGGGCTTTTCCGAGGAATTGTTTATGGTAGCTGCTAACCCATAGTTTTGGAGGTATGTTGTGTCCACGAAACTCATTTTCACATTCTTCTGTGAATGCGACAGGGTTCTCGCATGGTCTACCACCGAATTCTGGGAGTTAGTATTCAAAGGTAACCTGGGCCGTGAGAGGTCTCTGGGTGTGTCCTGGATCTGATGGCTGATTGTCTTGGTTACACCTGCAGACTTCGCAATGATATACCAGACCAGGGTGTGAGGTGAGAATGTTGGGCCAAAATGCAAAAATTATGGAAGTCTTGCACACAAACTATGCACCGTACCATGTAGGGGCCCTGTACGGTGCACTCTAGCCAATTGCAGCTTGGAATTGGCTGCAATCTATACAGTGATACTCCAGACCATCTGTATACCTAGGTTTGTCTACTGGCCCTAATATTGTTTGTAGTAGAGTCGGGAGCAGTGTGCAGAATAGGTCTCGTGTACCTCCGTGTCAGGGCATGTCTCTATACAGCACTTCTCGAGCATGTCGAGAAGGGTGTTGTCGGCCATTGTGGCCGCTGATGTGCGATGCCCGAGTGGTCTAGGGCTGAGCACAAACACTCAATAAGAAATAAACTAAGTAACTTAACACATTTACTAAAATCAAGCAATGAAATGTGCATACTTTCAATTTTACAACTTGCTGACTGACTTCCAGTCGATGTGCGAGGGCTAGCGGTGGCGGGCACACACTCCATGGAGGGATCCACTTGCACAAGTGGAGAAACAAACTTACTGTTACATGTTATAACAATCTTAAACACAGCAAAAACACAAATCAATAATTATCTTCGAGGCTTACCTTACGACTGGAATGAAATGGGGTAGACATAACACTGGTAATGGTGAAAATAAGCATTTATGAACAAAACACTAACACTTCAAAACTACAACACTGGGGCATAAAGGTTTCTAGACATATTACACTTTATTTGCTGGGCACGTGTCCTTGTCACGTGTCGAGAAATGTGCTTGCAAAAATGCTATAACCATTTTGACTGTAATACATGTGTTGGTGTATTACTCTGCCCACTCTCCCGGGCTGGTAGGCGCACGTGACGCTACTCTTCTGCACTGCACTGCACTTGTCCGATTTTGCCCACTCCTGCACTCACACGACACTGACTCTACTCGCCGGTGATCAATCGTCGAGAGTGCATGTATGCTGTGCTTGGGAGCGGCCGGCGTGACAAACGACCTATAGCAAGGAGCGACACACAAGTTCGAACATTAGTCTGTAAGGTTCATGGTATAATTGAACAAAAGGAATATTATATTGTGGATTATATATTCATAATTTTTTTTTTTTTTTTTTTTGGTAATTGATCAAACTTAAAATATGTGTTCTTATGCTAGAGTCATCTTCACATTAGAAAAAAAAAATCATATTACAGTCAAACAATTGAGTAAACATATTGGGACATTTTTATGTTCTTGCTCTCTGGAATATCGGATTCCTAGTGTAAAATTGCTTGCTGTAGCACAAAATTTTAAAATTTAGTAATACTGTACTCTGCTTTTCACTAAATCTCATTTTGCCTTTGGGGATCAACACTCCATCACTTCGACGTATTACGGAATTCTTAAAGCAAATAATGGCTGACGTTCTCGATGTCGGTTGTGGGGCTGGAACTGTGCTCGAAACAGCACACATGGCTCTGCTTGTTCCTCGGGAAATTGGACAGGCTCTGTGGTCTCCACCACCTTTCGACGTGTGAGGCAAGCGCGTGAACGCCTGGTCAGTGTCTCACACAGGCGCTGTTTCAGGAACCAGATGAGTACCAGACATCCCATCATAACGAACCCCGCCAAGAAGGGACTGTGGCGTTCGTTGTGTTGACTCATAATCTATGTTTCAAATTGTAAACATCCCACATAAGATGATTCAACTCTACATCTTCTTCTGTATTCAACTCTGACAGGCTAACAAAGTCGGCTTGCATGGATTCAACGAACACTTGTTCAAAACTTGTTAATAAGGACTGAACTGGAGAGAATTTGACTTCTTTAACTTTGTACTTAATGTGTGTTACTTTGTTCCTGTGTGGTAACAACTGAATTCTCTCAATTATCAGGCAACTGTTTTCCTGGAACATGACTCCATGCGCCGAGATCCACTCCTCCACCATACGTGCCTCACTCTTTTCATAAGGACACATTTTAGTAACAGTCATCTTTCCCAGTACTAAATAAATCCAACTATCACCATCTACTAATCTAATAAACACTGGTACAAATGAATTAGGTACTTAGAACTTCTCTTTTACATAACATATTATCTTCACCAGGTTGTGACACTATTACAATATTTGAGGAAAACATCGGGATGTTGGCTGGACTTAATTTATTATTTCCACATTTATATTGACATGTCTGCTTCAGACATCAACGCATAAAACTGCCCGTTCTCACACAGCGCAATATACAGTACATCTGGTACTATCTGAATGTATAGAACTTGATAAGTTGCGAAAACTACTTCATAAAAATGTTCTCTGCTTAGCAAAGCTGGCGGAATATCCGCACACTATAGGTGCATAGAGTAGGCTCCATCCAGAGTCTGAAATGATGCGGGTTAGCATTTTAGACCGCCACAGGGTGTTTCCGGACACCCTGAAGTCCTTGGAGGGTTCGACTTCCAGCTAGTGCGCACTAGTCAACAGGGCCTACCAGGGTGAAAATGGAGTTACGTATGCTAGTATAACTGGAATATCATGAACTGCACTAGGTATGGAGTGGTTAGTGGGCTTAGCTGCCCAGCTAAGGCACTAACAGGAGGGTCGGTTGGCTTTCTAACTGCTTACTCTAAACTATTGAAGTTAGGCCACATGTGTGCCACAAAAACTGATTCGATATATGCCCGACTAGGGAGGGTTTTGATGGTTAGGGCTGCTCACGTCAAACTTTGACCAACGACGTGGAGGTTAAATGACACACAAAACTTAGTGATATAAGTTTTAAGAACTAAGGCTTTCGCCTTGGTCAATTTTACAATTTTACACAGTGATGCCAAAATTATGAGAAACATTTTGCGGTGAAGAGAGAGGGGTGGTAAGGGGGGGAGGTTTAATGTTTCTGGTGCATCCGGCCGGTATCAAGATGGGTCTTGGGGTCTGTCTTTTCGGCACAAAGTCAACAGCTACAGTCACAACCCCGTGAACAGGCTGGCCTTTCATCACTGGTTTACCTGGAGTCTAAGATTCTCTGTGGTGTCTGCTCCAAATAACTTGCAGGTTGCTGGTCGTCTGCATTCTCCTTGGAATGTGAAGTGCTGCTGGGTGACTTGTCAGTGACTGCTGGGTTGTCTGCTGGTCCAGGGGCGGCTCTTCTCCCCATAATATCTCCTCTACTACAGGTTGAGCTTCCCAGGAAACTCAAACTGAAAATAAATTTTGGTGGAGGAGGGCTAAGAAGTGAGGCCCTTCGGTAGTGCTGGCAATATGAACTCTGCCCTGAATGGGGGAAGTGCAAAGTGCAACTGGAGGATTAGGGTTGCAACGCAAGTTGGTTTCGGAGGCATAAACTGCCCTTACTAGCTTTCTCTGTGCAACCTCCCTTCTGGGTGTAAGGCGTTGGACATTAAGGTTACAAACTAATGCTTCGTGAATGCAGAGCCAGTGCCTTGTTTCCACAATTTGTACTGAATATTCACGGCTGCACTGGCAGGAACTGTGCCTCTTGCTCCTTTAGCACGGCCTTTAGAGATTGGTGGACAGAGTAGCAGGTTGTGTTCAAGCTGCTTGACAGGAATACCCACACGTGGTATCCACAGGATATCAGATGGTCAGAGTTAATTCTAGCTCCCTTCTGGTCCCATAAAGCAGTTGCGGAGTATGGAATAATCTGATTCACCGATTCACCTGGTGGAGGAGTTGCCAGCGATATAGGCTCTACCGAAGTCTACCAAGTGGCACAGCTCTGGTGGCAATCTAACGTGTGGGTATTTAGCTTAAATGCTGGTGATCTGCTGGCTTCACTTTAGTAGGCTGAAACTACTTAGACAACACAATGACACAAGAAAATCAGCACACACAATTTTGAATCACGTCATATTGACAGTGATGTAACCGGTGGCCCTGTACTACCTCTTATACCAACTTGCTTTGACACACAAGCTTTACTACGCAATTCCAGGCGAAGGCAACCTGGTTCTAACCTGTAGAGGGGAAGAGGTGAGAAAGACTGCTACAAATAAGTAATTTACAACTTGCTCCTAACTGCCTATCTGGTATTCTGAAGGAACCAAAGGGGCGGACAACTACCAGAGGGGTAGTGTCGACAATGCCGTCACCATCCAGTGGGCAGGGCGGTCCTGAAGAGACCATCATGACCATTACCAACGGGGATCTATACCAGGAAGTGTTAAGAAACGAGCAGAAGTCTTCAGGATCCATTGAAGGTCCAGTCTCGTAGAAGCAGTGTGTCTGCAGTACGTGCATAAGTGGCTTATAATGGGTTTTCTTCATTGGTGGAGATTCTGGCCCTTGGAGAGCAGTGGAATCTGTGGACATACCAGCCAACCGCAAACCACCAGTGGCTTCCTCCAGCCCAATCATGAGCGGTGGAGGAGCAAAGACAGTTTTACTGAATGCGCAATCCCTTTTATACTAATTCTTGCTCTGAACTGAAGTAGACGAGGGGTGAGGAAGGAGATAACTCCCCACTTTGAACTTGGTGGACATCTGCTGAGCTGTGTTATTGCTGATGCTACAGGTTTGAACCCTTATCTCGGTCGTGGGGTGGAAGTAGAATTAGTGCTACCCTCCCTCGGCATGCAGTGGAACTACATGGTCTTCGTTGGGGTAGGGGGAGCAGTGTCTTGGTCCGGCAGTACAATCTCATTTTGAAGGGTGTTGGCGTATTTATTGGAGAATCTGGGTGAACATTAAGTAAAAGCTGGACTGACATGCCCAAAGGGTTGAACATTGTGTCCAAGATGGGGAGAAGTCGAATGTAGAGTGCGCATCAAAGATGTATAAAAGTGTCATGCATCAATATAATTTCGCCAGTGACACGGTGTAGCATTGCAATATGTTATAATTTATATATTCTGGAATTATTTAATATTTAGAAGCTTGTGGTAATAATAATTTGTTTATAAATTTTAATTTAAAATTCAAGGTCATAAATTTACGTTCATTTCTTTCTTTTAACTTCCTGGTTTTTATAATTTGTGGATCCTCTTGTATTTATTAATGTAATGAAATTGCAGTAATCTTTCGTTGTAGTGATTAGCATAACATTTTCATCACTCTTAAAGTAACTTTTGGTAGCAGTTTGTGTATTTGTTAGTGGCATAAATTTTATTTCTTTGTAATTTGCATCATAGTATTGAATTACACTTTATGTAAAATTACGAGACCGGAAGAAAATTATGCAAATCGTGGACAAACTTAGATGAAAAGCAAATGCAGGGTTTTACTGTATGTATGGTTTAGTCATATTCATGTATAATAGGTCCTATGTAAGATACAGCAACCATGCCTTAACTACACCTTAAAGCCATGATGAATTAATATATTAGTCAATAAGTACACAACAGCAAGTAACGCATGCTACATGTTCCAGCCTGGTGGTTGTTACACAGCAGTATTGCACCCTCCCCTTGTGTTCTCTTGGCGAGGTCACAGTTTCCTTTCACACAGCTTGAGGCTTGTTCAAAGTAACAACAAATCTAACAATGCTGATTACAACTGCATTAGACATTTGCCTTTTATCACCCTTATGGTGCATGTGTGTAAAGCCCGTGAAGGACTTTGTAACAGGCCTGTAACAATAAGTCACCAATTAAATACCTAAAAATTTCTTTGTCTTGCAAGAAGCCAGTGAAAATTGAGTTTGTGGCTGTTAAAGTTAGCATGGTATGCGGTGTTTAAAAATTTTTTTTTGAGACTATGGGAGGACCTGTGTGTCTGCTAGGATATATTTGTCTTGGAAGATGTCAAAATATAAAAATAAATTAATATTTCTTAAAGCATGTTATTTTTGCTCTAAAAATTATTGAACACAGATGCAATTCGAGTTTTTGGGAGGCCAAAGTAAATCAAAATAGGTAAGTCAAATTTAATCTTACAAGCATGTACATCTTGAGCCAGTACATTGGATACTATGTTATTGTACAGTAGAACATTGATTATCCATCACCCACTTAACCATTATCTTTTATTAACCGTTTGCCTCAGAGAGACAAATTAAAAATGGAAGTAGATATACAAATGTGCAATCATAAACTTTACCTTTTTGTTTAAATTAACTCCTAGTAAATCACCATTTTATTTTATTTAGGTTTTGACGCATGTCACACGCCTGCGAATTGCACATGCACCCTCTACTTTTCGGCTTTACCCCATCATTAATCATATAGGGGTAAGTCACATGCCGGCAGGCAATAAATACTGTGTCCACAGGGTTGATCCAAGCATTACGAACTACAACAGACTTGTGGTTAAATTATCAAAATTGTACTGCCCACTCAAAATCTGACATGCGGTCGTCCACCCACACCAAAGGAATAGTTTTACCCACCGACACGCTGAAGCAAGAGAAGCTAGTTGGCAGGGATGCTGCAGGAGGGCAGCACCCTTTGCAAATGTCGTCACTGCCGCTCGAGCTTCTTGAGAGGCAATAAATATGTCATTAGCCTCTGGACAGAGATAAGAAATGATAGCGCTGCCCAGAACACTAAATTAAACCACCTCTGTGAGGCAAGGCTAGCAAGCCCCGCACTCCTCAGGCAGCCTACAAGCAGAAATTATGTGTATATAAGGAAATGCGAAAATGCAGCTTGACAGATTGCGTCAGCCCGTTGACCTGAGTATGGTCAGAGGGCTCCAGTCTGCATAATACTCTCCAGTCTGCACAAGACCCTTTAGTCTGCAGACGACTCTCAGATGTGTCGACTGAAGAAGTGGCTTTAACTAGCTCCAAGAGACTATATAAGATAGCTAGCTAGTTCGCACTCTCTCTCTCTCTGATCAAAGAGCATACAGAGAAAACCTGTCTGAGAATTGAACGGTCTCTCAAGATGCCCGAAGCTATCAGATGCCCACAACAACTCCTGCAGCCACAGGTAAACTGGTGTCCTACACCTGTTCCTTTTAGCCTACCACCCCTCAACGGACAAATTTAAATTCAATCTAGACATTTGAACTCAATTTTATTTTATTCTCACCCACAGGTTCACCTTCACCTGCAGTAAACTTTATGAAATTTAAATTATTTTATTTTGGTGTACAGAGCTATACATCACCCTGTATTTCTTATGTATTTAAATAAATACGCTTGTGTTAAAATTGAACCTCCCCATTATTCTTTATCCTCAGTTCACAAATTATTCATGGTAAATGTAAAATAATTGTGGCTCTTTAAGTAAAGCGATTGCTCCTGGATGAACACGAGTGAGCCGAATGTGCTTGGGACTCTGCAATAGTCTGAATACCATGTGGGAGCACCTGGGTACTGTCAGGAACACCTACGCCTCCCAAGAGATCTGCTCGACTCTTCCAGATTTCTAAATGCTCATTACCTCAGATCGTCTGAAGAAGACTGAACCCAGGAGGGCTTGAGCGACGCCAGGTAGACCGAGAGTGCAGCATTGTGTTTAAGATTGGTAACTGTGAGCCTATTACATTTTATTTTACTTTTTTACTAGCAGTGTTACTAATGTCACGAAATAGTAGAGAATGCAGTAACCAGATTCGCCGTTTAGCCCGGTGGGCATTACAAAGAGAGTTAATCCTATCTGCTTCTACAGTAACTGCCAGCATATCCAATGAATCACCACTGGGCTCTCAACCTATTGAACCCCTTAGTGAACCACCCCCTATAACAGAGGCCCGCATCTCGTATCTATATCACTAATTGGCTGTTTGTTGGCCTTGGCCCGACCTAAAATACTTAAGCAACCAAGAGAAACGAGAAACAGATCCCGAGCCTACCCTCCCGATCGTGTACCATCCCAAGTGAACCAACCAATACATGCAAAGTACGTACCACCGCCAGGATACTGATAGTTGTTCAAGTGTCCCCAAAATCAGTCCGTTCACGTAAGGTTGTGACTATTGCCTTGGACTTTGTCCCCATTAGGGAGCCAACTAGCCCCGCCCCTTATCAACGCCCGGGAAGCACCCGAGATGGACAATACTTCTGTTAGTGTCTTTGGTAACACTTTGCTGTCTTCGCGTACTGAAGATGAAGTTCGTAAGATATTAGTGTTTTTAAATGTAAATTTTTTACTATTGAACAATGTATTATTTTAACATAAGTCGATGCAAGAAGAAGCAGAAGAAGAAAGAATTATATTTTCACAGTAAAATCCTCAATAACTTTCTGTATTTACTTACCTGTAAAACTTTTGTAGGTACATGAATGAAAAATAAACAATTTTGTTTTTTCAGGATTTTGCAGGATATTTGTCAAGTACAGGATTTTATAACCATTCTTGGTGGCATCCTTGGTGTATGTATATATTTGTATTGTGTTTTGAAGTATGTGATGATGTTTCCAGTTAATTTAACCATAACATTGTATACAAAGAACCTGTTCTCAGTTATTTGGCGAGTTGAAATACTGAAGTACATAAGGGTAAGTAATTTAGATACAAATTCAATATTTTTGTCTTTCTTTAACATACAGGATTTTTTACAGATATTTTATACTCAAAAAAGTATATTTTACCTGGAAAACAAGGATATTGTTTTGAAAGCAGTGGCAGTCCTGCCGTAGAGTGCGTCAGTTTATTTTAATGAATGCCTGATTATATTAATGATTATATATACATATTGTGTTATATTTTAATGCAGTACTGTGTTATTTGTATTATGTATTTCAGTGCACTATTTAAAGTCTCTATACTAAAATTTACATTTTACTGTAATATGCTTATGTCTTTGGTTCATAGTTGTGCGAAACTGGGGGCGGAGTGTTACGCATTTCTATTGTCCATCTATTCACTTTTCCATTGCAATAAGGTCCCAAATGACAGATAATTAATGTTCTACTCTATTAAAAAAAAATGTCATGTAATTTTGCTGCTAAGGCTGTGCAAAATGGCTTAACTAAAATTCTAATATAATTCCTTCTGTATAGGGGTTGGGGTGGATCATAATCAGTCTAATTTCTATCAATGATCACTCTGAGATAACGTAGAGAGTTGACTGTACAGAGCTGAACATGTTTGGAGCAAAGCGGGATTCTACTAATCCCGCTGTAGTGAGCCCGGCAAATGCGAGGACACTGGTATAATGAGGTCTTTTGAGGAACTGTCAAAAAATCACAAAAATATTCCATGAAAAATTGAAATTTTACGAGTTGAGACTGTGCAGCGGGACTCGTAACCGTGTGAAGCGCTCTTTTGTTGTCTGTATGTCACAACTCCACTCCCTCGTCCGGCACCTCGTTTCCGTAAGTACCTTGTGCCAAGTGCATTGTTCTATAAATAGAATCCCGCAGTTTCTACCTTGACACCACTTTCATGAACTAGTTCTGCTTTTCCGTAATCGTTCAAGGTCATTGTGCTGTCAACTGTGTTTGGTTTCAAACAACTTGGTGTATGTGGGTCAAACGTTACTGTTAAATGAAAACAAATTTCATTTAAACACAACAGTATAAGCGATAGCTGGAATCAAATACAGCTACATATCAACAGATTTTCGCAGGGTTTTCTTTCCATACTGTGCCATACCAATTAAAGATAGGGACTCAACTACTACTACATTTTATCGCTGTGCTGAACTTAATTTTAATCCATTTTTATAAAGTTTTCTTGAATTTTTGTTGGTTTTGAATAAGTCTCGCACCATGCAGGTTTTGTTAGTTGAAAACCTATAATTTTCCAGTGGCTACCGTATTTACTGGTATAATTCTCGCACTGGCACAATTCACGCAGCATATTTCTCTCAACAAGGCATGTAACGCTAACAGGCCCGCAGCACGCGCATTGTTAGACACTTCAAGGTCGTTGGTCTCGATTTCTGGCTGCTGTACCATGCTGCAAACATGTAATCACAATCAGTCACGGAGTTTATTTGCATGTGGGTGGTTTTTTTAAATACGAAGGGAATAGTTTACATTTATATTGATTTTTGTTTGGTATGAATGCATAATGGGTCAATATGCCAGTCATACTGCTGCATTTAAATTTCAGGTAATAGAGAAGCTGGCTGAAAATTAGTTTTTTCTGAGTTTAATGTGCATGTCATAATGTGCGGCCCAATACCGGGCCGCTGTAACTAAGTGAACCGGACTTGCAATGACGGCAGTGGCCTTCCGCCGCCCAACCAGAATAATCTTGTGGCTACCGACCGACAGTTGACCCGCCTGAGGATCTAGGGCTGAGCGACAGTGGCAATGTTTTCGGTGCCAGCCCCAGCACACGAGGGATTTAAATTTGAATATGGTATCTTCATATCTATTATCAATAAATGAAGTGCTGTGTTTTTAAAAAATGTATCCCCCGCAGTTGGCGAGGGATTACCTACAGTAGACCCCATTTTAATGTTTACATGCACGTGTCTCGGCGATTCCTTGCAAAATTCACGCACCCTAATTTTTTGCACTAAAATCCTGTAAAATATGTGTGAGAATTATGTCAGTAAATACGGTTAATTGGTTTGAGGCGGTAGTGTGGAGCTGTGATGGGTGAGTTATCGCTTGCAGGGCAGTGCTTCGGCGGCCGAGTAAGTGATAGCGGGCAAAGCTGCATAGGCCGAGCAACTGATTGCAGGCAGAGTGGTTATACTTATATGGCGCGGTCAGATTTTACACTCATTTTCACACAATTCATATAACAGGAAATTTTTACATTATGGTGGTTTGAACACAATATAAATGCAATTTTAGGGCGATTTTTAAGTAGTAGGCCCTACTGGACATCAAAATTGGTCTAATTTTGGAACAGCAAGGACACACTCATAGCGAGGATCGAACCTGGAACTGTGACATCTCGCTATAGCGAGACTCTACTGTATGTAGTTCTGTATTTGGCGCGACTGTGGCAAAAATTTCAAAGTACC
The DNA here is from genome assembly GCA_029891345.1 of Dryococelus australis. Taxonomy (NCBI): domain Eukaryota; kingdom Metazoa; phylum Arthropoda; class Insecta; order Phasmatodea; family Phasmatidae; genus Dryococelus; species Dryococelus australis. The sequence continues at coordinate 23,875,480 of CM057004.1, forward strand.
CACATGCCTGCTGGAATGAGTGGCAAAACAGGAGCACATTGAAAATAACATATGGTACTGTAGTCTGCACTAAATAACTCACTCAAATTCTAACAGAAATAACATTTTATTTGTGATTCTAAGGTAGAATAACCCTCTACATTTAGACCACAAAGGCTGTGCAACAATAAGGAAAAGATGTGGCTCTGAGAAATGTTAACAGGTGTATAATTTTACATGTAACAATTCATTGTGGAAATACCTTTGTACTTCAAAAGAAACAAATCCAAGAACTCAAGCACTAACTTTGAAAATAGTAATGGAGTGAAGCTAGATGTCCCTCAAGGTGGCATGAGTACAAGCTACACAGAGCGCACCAACTACTTGGCACTCAACACATAGAAGTGTACATGTAACTACTGGAGTCGCAAACCCAACAGCCACATCTTTGCTTACGAGGCAATGCTCCGGTGTTCAACCTTCCAACAACGAAACTGTTGTTCTCATTATCAACACACACAATTAACAGAACTAAAAAAATATAACTTTTTTTAACACACAACAAAAGAGCAGATTTACAGTGCATATTTATATAATTCTGTTTATCAACATGAGTGTTATTTAGGCTCATTTTATCACAGCAGCCATTAGGAATGTTTTGTATAAAGTTATAATAATAATCTAGTTCTTTTATTTCTCCTTTAGGTTTTCACTAGTAAGTATAATTAACAAAAAATCAGAGTTGAAACAAAAATATAAATTAAAAAGAGCACAAAAATAGAGACTGCTGATCTATAAACACAAACACAATTTTCTTCAACTCTGACAAATTTCATTAAATAAGTTCTTTAACAATTTTAAATTCTAGCCATTACAATAGATGAATGTTTAAAAGCCAACATGCTTTTGTGCATTTTACAACCGTAAAATGGATGAAAAATAATTAATGATTGAAATCTCTAGTAATAGATGCATTAAAATTTCTTTTGAAGTGAACGTCATCCTCTTTCAAAATGAATGTTCACATCATTCACATACTGGGCCTGCACACACTCACTATCTTTCAAACCAATCCTTTAAGGTACTGCTCACATTATGTACATATAATAAGATTACAAGTAACATGTTACAGGATAAGACAACGTGACATTATGTACACTGCAAGGGTATGATGATAATTCAGTTGTAAGAAATAATACGACTAAAACTTATCTCTTAAACAAAGCCAAGAGTAAATTTGATTTCCATAACATCTAATAATAGTAGCACCATCTAAATGGGTAACAACACCCTTCTCACTATTTGTAAACAAATGGACTAGGGTCTCACACAATGTAAAGAATGGGAAGCTTTTAAGTACCACATAACATTTCCAATTATGCCAAAATTGAAACACAATACGGAAACTCAAAGACTGAACATAAACAACAGATTTACAACATATCCATTTCATATAGGTACATTTTACATTAATTGAGCTGTACAAACTAATTTGTGGGATGACAGTGGTGTTCTTCAGTGATAACTTAAAACATTTCTAACAGTTTTGACTGTTAGCTATACCAATACTGATTCACTTTTAATTTAGACAAGAATGAAATGTGTGTTCTTAACATACCATACTGGCACTGGTTAACTCGCACCTTTTCACATTTTTGATAATATGAACAATACATCATAGAACAAATAAGTATATTCCCACCTTAACGTAACTTCAGCCAGATGTCTGGGAAAAAAAAATTACTTGTCGTCAAAGCATGGCTAGCAAGAGGATAATGAAAGAGGGGGGGGGGGGGGGGGGGGGGAAATTAAATCCTGGTTTACACAATTAAGTTTTGTATGCACAAACATGGGAAAAAAAGTTATGCAGTGCAAAAATATGTAAAACATTAGTGGAAAGAATTTTAAGAATGGTAATAAATTCACTACAAATACCTAGTTTAATACTGATAAACATTTTGATATTAAACTGGAAATTTATTTTCTTCCAAGTGTAAACTAGTATTTTGATACTATTAAATTGGTGTAAAAATATACAAAACTTACAGAATCAAGCATTCAAATCCCTTCATATTAACTTTTAAATATATTAAAAAAACTATCTACTCATTTTGAATGATATTAAAGACAACTGTATAAGGAAAAACTACAGCATATTCTCCAATGCTACTCTCTTCAATAATCACAAACATACGCAACAAAAAATAATTTAAAAATAAATACATAACAGGTAAAGTACGAATTTCCACATATAAAACATGTACATTGTGCACAAGTATTACAGCATGAAGAAGTACATCAATAAATCTCTTCTCTTAGTGTATTTTACATTGAATGGCACATAAAAATTAATTACTGGAATGTTGTGGTAACATCATTAAATTTACACATTTTTTTTTCCACTGGAATGTATAGGACATACAGGTAGTCTTTAACATTAAAGTTTCAGTCTACACACAAATGCACACGCATAAACAAAATTGCAAACAAAATTTTTTAAAAAATTAGTGTTTGAATACTTGCTCATATTTGAATATGAAATAAAATATCTCAAAATACTCTCATATAACTTATGCGAGATCTCAGCTTCAAAATCTGAACAGTGTCAATAAATATGAAAACAACAAAACTTTACAGGGAATAAAACAACTATTTAGAAAATGATTGGGACACAACTCTGAAAATAAACTCAAGTTATTTATATGACTGTGTCTATATACAAATCGTATCTACTAATAAGATTTTTAACAGCAGTAATATGATACATGTATTTTACACATTAGATAGTAATTGTTAACGTCTGTACCTAATAATGGCACCAGTAATGTACTCGAGTGTACACCACAGTTGCACTGTACACTGCTGCCTGCCTTGTCAGTGTCTGGAGAATATCTAACAGGAATCCTGGGACGTGACTAGGTACCATACTTCCATGCTCATATAGATGGCGAGTTTGACAAGCTGTTAACGATGCAGGGTTACACTTTCTTCAGCATTGGCAGGTTCAGAACTTCAGGTATCTCTACGTCTTCCAGACGTATCTTTGATGGGTTGAATGGGAATCTTACAGGGAAGTTGAATTTTGTGTCCATGAGTAATGTTGACTGTAAACAAAAAAACTATATTAGTAGCAGTAATAACACTCAAATTCCTCACAAAGTTACATTTCAAAACAAGTCAAATAATGTCACTCAGCAATCGAAATCTGTGTTTCCAACACAGAACCTAAGCCAACCAGAACCTGTGTAATTTGTCAACAAATCCCTCATTCTGTTTCAAAGTGCTTTGAGTTAACTAACACTTAACCAAATGCAGAGCTTCCAGGAACTTTCCCAATCCAAAAAGGTAGGAAAAGGACTTTTTGATTAAAAAGTAGGCAAAAGTAGGTGTGAAAATTTTCACATAATTTGTTAAAAGTACCAGCTATCTTCCTGTCTAGCAATATCATAAGACTTAAGCAGCATGATTTTACAGCAAATGAAGATAAGTTTAATATTTTTATGGAAATGTTATTTTAAACATCCCCAACCAAATGGCTGGTTAAGCTGAACTCAACTTCTGAATCCATTGACGCCGTTGGGTGACACACAAGACGAACGATGACACAAATACTTACTGGTAATTTGGGCACCACCGGTGCTTCCCAATCACCACACTATTGAGACTCGGGGTTCTCAGGGATGTTGTGGGTTGTGTGTGTCCGTCTCACCCGTGCGTACTTACAAACATGTAGGCAATACTAAACTTTTAATAAACATCACAGAAATAAACAATTGATAACATGTGGCTAGGACATTGTCACTACTGAATAAAAGAATCGAGTTCACTGTAGACTTTTTTTATTGACATTGTTCATACACATCAACGTGCCAATGAAATGATTAATTGGGTCATGACTAGCCAATTTCGCTTGGGTGCTCCCCAGCCCATAATTAACCTAGCGCATTCCTAAATGGATGATCTCACTGAGGTGCGTGAAAGCACAGCCTTCACAAGGGAAAAGGGCCAACAGCAGCTAGGGTGGACTGATGGTTTTTCCCTGAAAACAGGACACGGTGAAGTACAAATGAAAACTCTTAATACACATTAACATGTGTGATTACTCGGCATCACTAATGCAAACTCGTCGGGGCTCGCCCTCCAGCACGTGGTTAGTGTGGTGATGGACTATACACAGCCAGCTAGGACGGGAATAATTGCACCGTACACTAATTACACAATTACATAGACACCTGAATGATATATGAACTAAGATGGGACACGAGATGAATATTCACAATAAACATACACATGTGTGAAAACAAGCTAAGGTGGCATGGATGCCGTTGGATGAAGTTCAGGTGGTGCAGGTGAAATTGCAATATTTCTGCATGGAAACTGTAAACTAAATTCAGATACAATATTATTTGTGTTGAGCAAGTGGTTCTCTTTACGATTAGCATTGTTACAGGCTTGTAACATGCCTGATGGCATTGAAATCAAAGATTACTGTTATTGCATGGTCAAGTACAAAAAGCATCAATTTACGTGAAAAATACATAGAACCCTGAATAAAACTGACATAGAACCCTAAAATAAATTATTGCACATACAATGTTATATAAATATGCTCTTAAAATGCAATGATAGCGTATACAAAGACTTTTCTTCAGTCGGCCACATGGTTATACGTGATGTTGCCGTAAAATATTCAAACACGAAAATTACCCTCAAATACATACATCAAAATAAAGCTCTTATGGAAAAGTTATACTGAAATGCCATAAACATAGGCAGATGGCGCCTGATTCAAAATGTGCGGGTCGCGTGACCTCTCCGACATCTTTCTCCTCATTCTCCTCGATTAAGTTAAAAATGCCACAAGGGCGTACGAATTAGTAAAGCGGAAGCATAATGCTGGGGAAAATGTCTGGCAAAAACGTATGCATGCAAAGATTAACTGGTAAACTACAATGACTATGGAAACCTAAATCAGTGAACAAAAGTTGTAGTGCGTACGTGACAGTGTCTTACCTCGCCAGCTCTCCTTGACAGACTCCAGATACAAGTGCTATACATGCTGAGTGAAATATTTTATATTGAAAATAAAATGGCACAAATTAAATAAAATATTGTTTTACATTTCTATAATTTTCTTATGAATTTCAATATTATTTTAATGTCTCTTTGTGATGGCGTTCATGCTGGAGTATTAAGTGTTCTTAATCTCGATACCGCGGGCACTTTGAATATTTATAACCAAACAATTAAAATTAGTACAAACACTTTAAAACATTTAAAGACATATTAAACACTGTAAAGAGAATATAACACATTTTACCCTGAAATTAACATTTATAGGAAATTTCACAATTATCTGCCTCTTTGCGCACGTGCGGAACACGCGAGTGCTGTCATGGGCTCTAGCACTGCTGGCTGTTAGCCGGTGTCACCATTATGTGATAAGTACTTCTCAGAGCTGGCCACTCGCTTATGAATCTTTGTGCAGCAGGAACCAAAGTCAACCACAGTGTTTCAACATGCTTTAAGGAAGATAATTCATCTAGCTGAAGATTAACTTGAATCTCATTCATCTCCTCTTTCCTCACAGGAGGCAACTTAAAGAAGATGTGTATATCAATAATTAAATAAACTCTCTCTTGCCCGAACTCCACAATACCTTTCCCAAAAGCAGCATGAGCCAAATGCAAAGGAGATGTTCCTATGTCTAAAAGAGAGGGTAGGCCTAGAGATTTCTTACTTTCACAAATTGCAGCAAAACAGCTTTATTTACATTTGGGCTATCACCCCCCAGGGTGCTATAAGATCTTTGAGCATCATACAGTTTTCATTCATCGATTTCATTATACACTCTGCAATATCTTTAGTACTTGCCTGCCCCATGATATGAGTACAGTACCTAAATGGTTAACATTTACTTTGTTGTCTTCCATGGACCGTATCTTAATATCTAGTTGCTTCTTGATCTGATTATTTATCAATTCATCATATGAAAGAGCAAATGCTGAGCATGAATAGTTTAGATCATTCACTAGGAGAGAATGTAAATATGGGCCAGTGGCTTTGGAAACCATGTAAGACACTTTTGATTTGCTCATGTGAAAGTTTCCAGCTATTGAACTGTCAGGAAACATTTCCCTAAATGTCACCAATGGAACGAGAAGAAGCAAAAACTGAAGTTTGAAGCTGCTGTTTTTAAACTCCAGATAAGTTCGGCTTTAGTGATACTGTCTTTATGTGACCATAATGAAATTGATGACATGGGACCAGATGAATCACTTGGCACAATCACCTGCTGCAACTGTTTTTGTGTTCCATTAAAAATGTCTCTAGTTTGAAATAAATTAAGTTTTGTTTCAGAATGAGAAAGCAGCTGGCTCAATGCCTATTATGAAATCTCACCGATTTCTTGCAGAACTTACAAAACAAAACATTTAATCCCTTATCATACGGTTCAACAGTATTGTTGAGTAAAGGGCAAACTCATTTTACGAGTATTATTTCAAAATATTTTCTGCTCAACCACTGCTGCCAAACTTTCCTAATAGTGGTGCTTCAACAGCCCGGGGCTAGAACACCAAGAAAAGTTCCCCTAAGTTATTCTTCATTGGGGCAGGCATGGAAAAAAGTATCTTACTTTCATACTGGTTATAATCTTGGAAAACACTTCTATTGGCTGCAGTTCACATTTTATCAATATGCAGTAAATCTTAAAAAATTATACTTCTACCACCATTACATGGTAGTAAAAAAAAGGGAAAAGAAGACAAATTTAGCAAAATGTAGGACCATTCCTACTTTCCTACTGCATTCTGTAAACAGTTTTGGTAGACAGAAGAACATCCTTATGTCACTACAAAGGAACCCAATGTTGACTTTTGTGCCACTTACACTCGAGATGAGTTGGAAAGGTACAAGGTTCATCTTTCATTCAGACCTCAGGAGTTGCCTCTTGAAATTCCCGTGCAAGTGCTGAACATCTATTTCATGTTAAGAAAGGAAGTTTGCCTCTCAGTCTAACAAAAAACGACTGTACCTAGAATTTATGCATGATTAAGCCAAGTCAGGTCACATGTATCTTCCCCAATTTGATAAGCAGATGGTACAGACACTCCCCATTGTTTAATTCCTCACCATGGTGTGTGCAAGATGTCCAGCTCAACCACCAAGTTTAGGGTAGATTTTGATCGTAGTGCAAAAACCTTAATGGTGTGTCACGCAATGACATTTTGCTACCAGGACCCAAACTCCAAAATTCTACTTGTGATATTATTTTGAGATTTAGGCTTTACACTGTTGCCTTTCGTGTGACATTAAGCAGGTGTACCACCAAATTTTAACTCGCGAGGATGACCATCCTTTCCAATTTATTATCTGGTGGGCAGAACCATATCTTCCTCTGTCAGTTTTCCAACTGAATAATATCACGTATGGATTGTCACCCTCCCCATTCCTTGCTATCCGTACCTTACAGCAGCTGGCCTCAGATAAGGGTCTCCAATTTCCATTGGCTGCAGATGCTCTCAAAAATTACATTTTTGTGGATGACTGTTACAGGTGCAACAACTGTCAAGGATGCCAAGTCCTTGGAAAATCAGTTGACTGAGCTGCTACATCGGGGTGGTTTTGAACTTAGAAAGTGGTTGAGCAGTCAGCCCCAGATTTTGGAAGATGTGCCAATTACTCATCATGAAAACCCTGAAATGCTTTATTTCTCCTCTGGATGTTTTCTCATATCTAAGTGTCAATAGTGGCATTGCTATCAAACTGTTTGTTCTGTTGCAAGTAGCTCAAACCTACAATCCCACGGGTTGGGTGTCACCAGTTGTAGTATGGGCCAAAATCTTGACTCAGTGACTGTGGACTCTGGGTAGGTGGAGATGATCCCTTGCCATCACCCATAAAGGAAAAATGGGATCAGTTCACTGACCGGTTAGGCAAACTGAAAGCAATCAGCCTCCCATGCTTCATATGCTCCAATGAGGAAACTGAAAATCCATGGTTTCTCAGGCGCTTCTCAGTGTAGGTATGCAGCTGTGGTTTATACAAGGAGCATGGCTACTTAAGGGGAGGGGGAAGAGAGAGAGAGAGAGAGATAGAGTGTGTGTGTGTATGCCTTGTAATGGCCAAGTCATGAGTAGCACCATAGAAACAGGAGAGTCCCTCGACTGGAGCTTTGTGGTGCCCACCTGCTTGCAAAACTGATTCACTACTGTCATACTTTCGGGACCCAGTACTGGAATGTCACAGCCATCCATGCTTGGACTGACTAAAGTGTTCTCTTGGCTGGATTGAAACTTAGCCATACTTGCTGACGTTTGTTGCCAACAGAGTTTCTAGACTCCAAGACCTGGTTCCTCCCAATTTTGGAAACGTGCAAGTTCCAAGAACAATCCATCCGATTGTGCCACTCGGGACATGCTTCCCCATAAATTTCTTGTGCAGGTCCTTTAGAGGTATGGCCCTTAATGGCTAGTTTGCTTTAAATCAATCCACAAATAGTCTGCCAGAGCTCAAATCAACACATGTTCTACTAAACACACAATGAAGCTCCATAAGAGTTGCCTGTCTTGCAACACATTTCATTGTGGCCCAAACATGTTCATGTCATGGCATACTTGATGTGTTACGCCAAGAGGATTCGGAAACAAACTAGTATTAGCAGAGCCCTGACGTCGGTGGAACTAGATCAAGCTGTTTCTCTTGTGTGAAAATGCTTTCAGCATGTATATTTTCAAGATTACTTGGCACGAGTCAAGGAAGGGAAACCTTGTTCTACATGCTTACAGCACCTGGGTCCCTTTTTTGGATGATCATGGCGTGCTCAAGGTGGTGGCCGATTGTCAAGTGCCAACATTGGATTTTCCTTTAAACATCCCATCATACTACTCAAAGACCACGAAGCTGTTGGAGCTTTGGTTGACCACTACCATGTGAAGTACCTTCATGCTGCACCTCAACTCCTGCAATATTTCTTGTCGCAAAAAATCTGGATTCTTTCACCTCATTTGTTGGTCCGATCCAGAGTCTTTGTGTGCCTAGTTTCCATTGTCTACCAATGAACACTCCACCACTGATGGGAAATCTGCCTTCTGAGCGTGTCACACCTGCTGGGGTCTTTGAGAGGAGTGGAGTTGACTATGCAGGAACCATCACCATACAGCTCAACAAGCTACACCATGGTGCTATCCAAAAGGTATACTTATGCATATTTATCTGTTTTTCCATCCACATAGAAGTTGTTACTGACCTAACATCTGATAGCTTCATCACTGCCCTCATTCGTTTTGTCTCTCGTAGAGGTTTATGTACCAATATCTTTTATGACTGTGGAATGATCTTTGTGGGTGCTTCAAGCCAGCTGCATAGCCCTTTTAGGTAGCTCTGGAAGTCTCCACCTTTGGAAAATTTGCCTTATCCCACTCAAATCATTGTATTCCCCCTGCAAGTCCTTATCAGGGAGGGTTATGGGGAGCAGCAGTAAAATCAGCGAAGTATCACCTCAGGCGAGTTATTGGTAGCCAAATCCTGCTATTAGAAAAACTAATGATCCAGTGTACTCGGGTTGAGGCTGTCCTGAACTCCAGGCCTCTCACTCCAATGTTATCTGACCCATATAATGTTGCACTTACACCTGGACACTTTATGATTTGTATGCCCCTCGTTGTTGCCCCAGAATCATGTGATGTGGATGAAAGTACTCTGTCTATCCAGAATATGGAAAATGGTGTATTATCTTGTCAACCAGTTCTGGAAAAGATGGTACAGTGAATTCCTTTGCAACCAGGACTTATTGGGGGAGACCTGGGACTAAAGGGCGAAGAGCAAGTACCACCATTGGGCTGGTGTTAGCCAAAGTAACCATACTGCATCCAGGGCAGAATGGAGTTGCCCAAATGGCAGAAATACGCATGGGAAAGGGCCATGGGTACAACTTTCTACATCTCTTAACTAAATAATTTTACCCAAAATAATGTGTGCATCGCAAAATTACTCTATAGATTTGGTACAAATAGTTTTTACTTTGTTTCCTAATTTTTGCAGACCATGCAACCTACAATTTGTGGTTAAAATTATACTTTAGAAAATAAAAGTGTTCCCAGTAAAACTTTTATGGTACTAAGTCACTAGCAGATCCAAAACATTTTTTTACCACAGATACAGCATTACCTTAAATAAATATTGCTATTAATTACTGCATAATGTATGTGCACAAGTCATGATTTTCTCCTAAGCTTTCTGTTAATGAACTATGTGACTATTTTCACTAAACATAAGTTTTCCATACATTTAAATGGCTAAATGAGCAGACATGTGCATAGAAGCTAGTCTTGGGAGTTCAAAAGGTTGCCAGCAAAGAACATGCTCATCTCTCAGAGAGCATGTTCTCACGTACACAGAATAGCAGAGATGCCTTCTACTACAAAAGGAATCTCCAGAAAAAGAATAATTCTGCAACTTGTATTTTAGCATTACACACCACAAACAATTATTAGTGTGGATTATTTCTATAAAAGTCACATTTGAGGGTGCATACAAAAGTAATTCTGGAATCCAAACACAGTCTGTTAAAGTGCTGTTGAAGAGTATCTAGAAGTCGTTTTGTTGCACTGATTTAGTTCAATTCATAATTTCATTCATGTTTCACGATTCTCATAAGTTAAAATATTACTTGTAGTTCTTAAGCACCCAAAAATAGAGAAATATTTATTGCAGGTTTGAGTGATACACTTTGCAATATGGAATTACATGTTGTAGCTGTAAGTACCAGTGGTAATGATGGGAGCCCAGCTGTGGATGCAGGCCGGTAGTAAGGCATAGCCTGTGTCCTAATTGTAAAGTTGGCTGGGCATTTTTTTATACATATCCAATCTGATTTGTGTGTGTGTGTGTGTGTGTCTATATATATATATATATATATATATATATATATATATATATATATATATATATATATATATATATATATATATAAATAATACACACACATGCATATGCACACTTAGAAAAACTGGGTATTTTTGCAGAAACATAATTTAGGGATACAAGTTTATACTTAATGATATATATTCACATTAACTAAACATGTGTAAATTAATGTAAAGAAATAGAGTTTTTACAGGCCTATTGCTAGTTATTAAAAAAATTAGTTACATAATCAGTTTTCAGTAAGTAAAAATATTTATTTAATATATTTTTTTCTTCATTTTTTTACTTTCCAAATTTGACTAACAATTTAGCGAGTTAATAATTTTATTGCTATTTATGGTTGGAGAAATATCTACTCATTTGAAACACCCAAAAATTCTTAAGATTAAGAATTAAAGTACAGTGTTGTTCTTTAATACTGGTGTAACTAAAAAAAACCATTTTAATGGGGAATAAAACCATGCAGGGCTAATGATGGAGAGACCTCGGGAGCATCCAAAATTGGTTGATAGCAGAAAAAGTTATTATCATTTGGTAAATATGGAAATGCAAATTACCTGTACTCATTGATGCATAAAAGTCTAGGGAAAGTAACACATCAGCATCTGAATAGTTATTAGTTTCTTAGTTTTGTGCTACACCAGTCACACAGGTGTGGGGGTGCAGAACTTACTGTGACGGGGTCTGTAAAATCTGGTGCTTAGCCTTAATGGTGCCTCTTTATAAAGTTGGGCGGTTAGGCTGCCGCCTTGGCAAAAAGTCTAGCTGCGCTACTATTGTCTTGCAAGTGCTGGTTGTTGGCACAGCTGCTGGCTTACCTCGCACTACCAGGCGACGGGTGCTCATCGACGTATGTCCGCCATCGGGTCTCCTAACCCAGCTGGTTGGTGGCGATTGTGTCTACTGGATGGCTCGGCAGAAAGACATTCTTGGCTACAGCTCGCCTAGTTCCATTGGTAGGCCTAGGCGGAGGAACTCGACGACTGGGTGTGCAGCTCCGGGGAGTTTCACAGGGGTCCAAACAACAGACTAGGGGAACAGTGAGGTGAGGCCTCAACAGTTGACGGGTGGCGTGAGCTTGTTCCCTGGGGGTCAGGCAACTGAAGGCTGGGACACGTTGTTTAAGCAGTACTTGTTTGCCAGCTAGGATGGCAGCTGCCTACCTGTCACTCCACGTACTACCCCTCCTATGGATGAATGGCATTTGCCGGGGATGAGGTGCTACGGTTGGCATTTGCCCAACGGGGTGGCAGACATTGATTTCCCTAGCTGGGTGTATTTCAGAAGTGGTAGATCCTTCCTTGCCAGACCTGGCACTCCTTCCAGCAAGTTTATTCACCGCGGAGATAGTGGGTTAGCTGACAAGGAGAATGTAGCCTCTTTGTCATGCAAATTGCTAGTGGTCATGGCTCTATCGTGCCTATGCACCAGGTACCTTTACGTGCCTGGTCCACAATATGGGTGGCTGTCTAATGGGCTGTGTATTGATGAAGTACATGAAGTCCTTTTCAGATGGATGAACTGCAGTCCTACACTAAGTATAAATCCACGGTTCCCTGCCTCTCCGTTGTGGGGTGATGCTTACAGGGGATGACTAAGCACAATTCACACAAGAATGAGCAGACGGCAGTTTACCTGGATGTATGTTTTATTCTATCCAGGATAAAACATGGTAACCCATACTTCCCTACAGTAACAAAAGCAATGATTAACTCTCAGAAAGTGAACACAGGTGAAGGGGCCTGTCTGCTTGAGTCTTGCCTTAAGGGTGAGCTAGAAGAGCATAGAACTACAAATTAGGTAGCCGTGATAACAACTAAACCCTAACTGAAGCTGGTTGTGTCCTGAAAGAGCTTAAGGGGGGGTATGGGGTGGGTGGGTGGGTGTGTGTGTGGTGTCAAGTGTAAGTGGTGGTGGTGATGGGGGCGGGACTGACTCTTCTGGGATTGCGGCACGCGCTTGGAGAAGTCTGGTGGTGTTAGCTGATAATCAACTGTTGGTCTCTCATGAGTAGAGAGGAAGAAAGCAGACACAGCCGAGAGCTCCAACACACAAGGTGGTACAGCGAACTGCTGGAATCCAACTGCTGTTCTGCGGCAGTGCAGGGATATATATTCTCCTGTGCTGTGGGTGCCTCAGGTGCCTTCAGGCTTAGGGCAGCTTTGCTAGGGGTGTCTTTTCCCTCATAGACTGAGCCGTACTCTGCTGCCATCTCTCGGGGCGGATGGAAGCAGGCCTTCCTGTGGTGCGGGTTGCATCAGCTGCACGAGCTCAGGCGCAGCTTCACTGGCGTGGTTTACTAGTATTTGCTAATTTCGCAGGGTTTTGCTTAAGGCAGGGGCGATTCAATATATACTTCCTTAAGGTACATTACGGTCTCCAGGTATCCACCTTATTATAAAAGATGTAATGTTGGCTTGGGTAGCTGCCATTCAGGGTTGTATCACTTGTAGGGCACATGGCATGCACATGGCATTGCACATGATCATAATGCAGTTGCAGCAAAAAAAGTATATATGCATCACACATCACGTAATATGGTTCTATAGCATGGTCTGAGAATGTTCTGATTGCACTGTAATATCTGCCTTACATAAAAACACATTTAAAAATGATATTGCTAGATGTGAAATATTCATGGGTTACACTGCATATGTGATTTGACATTACAGAATAATCATGTGTGTTAGGGTTTTAAACGTTTCATGTCAGTGGAAGAGTTCAAAGACATGCTCTGATAGCGCATATAAATTTACTCATCATTTACAAGCATGGATTGTTTATTTTCCCTATTAAGATTGTAGTGGAGAGATTTCGATGGCTCTTAACCATCGAGGTCTTGAGAGCCAATCTCTATTAGGATTATAGGCATAAAAGTACATGTGTGTGTGTGTGGAGAGACTATTGCGACACAAATTCATGGAAATTACGCAAGTATTTTACAGTGTTTCCCCGCCCCCAAAGTGGTGTTACCTTTTGCTGTTAGCCCCTTCCCACTTGCTTTTGGCACTCAATCGCCGCCACTTGTTGATAATTATTTGAACATTTAATGATAGTAATTATGACTATAGGAGTGTACGAGCTGCAAAGAAAGAAAGAATTCTCAATTTTTAATTTTATTGTGGAATATTGTTAGTTTTGCACTTGTGGCTACTTTAATTCCAGTGTCAATGGAAATGAAAAATGAAGACATAGCTACCTAAAAATAATTGGCTAACAGAATGCAATCTGACCTGCCTCCACTACTGGTTGAATGACCCGATGTTACAGGAAAGTGATCTTGGTATGGAACAGCTCAAAGGTCGAACTGTTTTAGGTGTACCTCATTTTATGATGCATTGTCAAACATGGAAATGGCACAGATAATATAATGTCTTTGGTTTTAAATTACTTATTTAAAAATTCACTTACCACAAGCAATTCACAGCTACTTCATTAGAGTAAACTTCATAAAGGTAAAGGAAACTTAAATGTCTTTAGTCCCTTAAACTGTGTACATGAAGTGGTGGCTATGATGATATTTCACAAGCACTACTTTGAATGAACCTACTTGGTTATATAGAGGGTGTGATTCAGATGAAAGTTTTTATAAGCAGACAATGGGTCATGTATGCAATTAGGTACAGCAGTGTTAACACAAATAGTTTCTTACCTGTTCTTGAGACTCTATTCGCTCTTGAAGTTTGGCCTGGATCTTGCGGATGAAAGTCATGGGTACACGCTCCTCAAAATCATCTGCAGGTGTGTACAGGTTCAAGATTTTAATGATCTGGAACAAAAATACCTTCAGAACGTATTGTATATCCTTGAATAATGTACAGAACCAAAAATATCTAAAGGACTCTTCTTTTATGATTAAAGCATGAGATATGCCTCAACTAATTATCTACGACCAATTTTCTCTCGCATAATTATGAATTTCATATTTTACAATAACACACAGCACACACTTTAGAAATGTTTATTATCTAGAGTACACATACCAAAACTTTTATTGGTATTAACGCGTGATGCATATTTTCTTTTTTTGCTAACTTAGTACCATTATGTGCGCACCATGTCAACCAGAGAAGGTACGAACCCCAACTGGCCATCACAAAGGTTGGCATTTCACCTCCTTGGATACATTAGACATCAAAAAAGAGGAATGCACTTCAAGAGGAATATAGTCACGCATGTCGCCTCCACCTATTAAATTCCCATGAGAAGGAATACAAGCCAGCAGTTCGAGCCAAACCTGCCCCTAAGCGAGCGGTGGATACCGCTCGCACATGAGGAAAAACCCTTCTTCCAGCCTTCTACAAGAGATTGCAGCCAGTGCTGTGCTGTGCTGTAGGGAGGAGCTACCCTCACCAGGGACACACGATGACCAAAGGAACATGAAGACACTCCCAGGCCTTACATCGCCAAGGAATAGTAGTTCATCTCCGCAGCTCACCCTAGCACCAGTCGTGCTCAGGCTCTCTGCTCTTTCTTCTTCCTTGAGAGGAACACCTAGTGGTCGACAGTTACCAATGCCCAACCTCTTCAACCCACACCAGCATCCCTGAAGAGCCGATAATTTTTTCCCCCTAAATTGCTTTGGTAGCAATTTCCTTTTTTCTGGCAAAGCCCCGTTTTGTCATCTTTCCTTAATTTTGTGGACATAATTTTTTTTTTAATGGCAAGTTTGATTTACCTTTTAATGTTGTTTATGTTACAGGTCAACGATTCATGTAATATTTATTAAATAAAAAATAAATTGTTATAATCTCGTGTTAGTAAATGTCATAAACTGCAGTGAAATAATGCTTTGTTAAAATTCGTGTTCCTGGAGACTTCCTTCGTATCCTCCAGGGTGGCTGGAGGTTCAAGGGCCTCCTCTAGAATGTTACCGGCGGGTTGTCTGCTCGCTACCTTTCTGTCTGCATTGCTACGCCATGATTGCTTGGTACTGGCACTAGGTGGTGCCAGGTGGGGTCTGGTGGAGAACAGAATAAACAAACTGGATGTGTTAGGTAGTACTCTAGGAGATAATCCTCTTCGGAGTATACCCCTAGGGTACGAGCAGTATGACTGGCGAATTTGTTGGTAGCCTTGCTCTGAGGGGGTGGTTACAGACCAACACTTTAGACCATGGAAGGGGGAGGGGGAGGAGGGGTATGTATATATATATATATATATATATATATATATATATATATATATATATATATATATATATATATATATATATATATATATATATAATATATATATATATATATATCACGGATATTTTCGCGCTATGTATTCCTCTTGGTGTACGTTTGCTTGTCTCTCCCTTGCCCGGGAGGCATGAGGCACTCCATGGAGATTGATCAAGGCTCCAAGCGATTTCTCCCATTGCCAATCACCGGGTCGCGAGGGTGTGACCTAGGAGAAGGCAACTCGGCGTCGTGTGGGTGGCTTCTTTTTCCCGACGTCTGAGTGCAAATAATATGGTGAGGATTTCTCTGTTCCAACCCTCCTGGTTGTCTCCCACACTTAATCGAAGGCACTTTTTCAACTTTTGGTTTCCTCTCTTCGTTGGGTTCAACCTGGCGTGATATGGCAGGGACGTCCAAGCTTCGGTCCCCCAAGCTAAACACGCTTCTCACCAAGACTGGCTACTAAAGGGGGTCCTGTTATCTGTGAGTATCGGGTGGTGTGGGTAACCTCAACGGGGAAACACTTCAGAGGTGAGTTTGTCGATAATCTGTTTAGTCCCCTGACTCGGGAGAGGGAAAGCTTCCACCCAGCATGAGAAGGTCGGTTATCACTCGAAAATATCTATTTCCTTTCTAATTGCGGGGATATGGTCCCATCATGTCCGTGGCTGTGTGCTCCCATGCCTTCTTCGGGCATCGGAGTATGGGAGGATTCCCGGCTATGGGGTATCCCTTATTCCTAGAACATTTCAATATTGACTGGCCTTTACGCCTCCTCTAGGGTCGGGGCAACGAGAGAGAACATCTGGTAGATCATTCATTTGCCCTGGGCAGTGCTGAACCATGAAATCAAATTCGCTAAGGAACAGCTCCCACCTTCCTAGTTTGGCCCGCTGGAGACGAGACTCATGTAACCACTTTAACGCCTGGTTGTCCGTGTATAAAATGAAAGGTCGGCCCTCCAGTAGGTACCAATACTTTCGCATTGTCCAAACAACAGCAAGCATTCCTGGGGGCCTAATCTCGAGATCGTTTGAGTGCAGTTAGTACACGAGATGTCTTGCACAGTCCGCAACGTATACGAGACTATTGTTGTAAGCTCCAACCCCTGGAACTCTCATACGTTTTCAGTGTGCGAGGGAAGTGCCAGGCAAGCATATACCAGTGACATTTTGTCATATTGGTGAACCTGTGGCGAGACAGGAACAAATATTAGTGGAACTCAGCTAATCGGAAGCATCACTTGTTTCGTGGGCGTTTGTTTAGTTACATTGTATGCGGTTGGAAAGGCAAATGGCAAAAATTACCAAAATATCCAATGAACAGAAGTTTATTCTTCTCGAATTCGTAGAAGGTTACGTAATTGAATATATGGTGTTGTGCCGTTCATCTACGATGTTTACAGAGAATTAATTGTGAAAATAAAATCTCGTGTTGTCTTTACTTAACCTCTATCTACGTTTGAAATACCAATAAAATTAGGTTATTGTCTATTTCTGGCATGACTTGATGCAATATTTATATGCCTTACAGCTAATAATATGGATATTAAATGTTACACGGAACAGCAGATTTGTTTTTTGTCTTTCAAATAGTTTACGTGGCAGGGATTAGTCAGTAAAATTATTCCCTGTGGAAATTACACACAATTTAATTAAGAGAACACAGTTGTGTATCATACATTGCCATAATGTTTACATTGCATTATACATAATGAAATGTGAATGTATATGATAAGTTGCCCATCGTTAAGAGAGTATTAGCAGCTACATGGCACTTTGCTAGATGTCGTGTTTGAGTAAGTCCATAGATATTTTTAGTGTAATAATACTGCAGATGTAGATTTGCGGTATCAGTTATTTTGGGTAGTGGGCTGTAGTTTTTGGCTTATGTAGTCTGAAGTGCTATTGAATTTAATTAATTTACACTGTTAAAAAAAATTGTAGGAAACAAGAAACTTGCCCAAGGCAAACTGACAGTTGACAGACAGCGAAGGATGTCAGCCGGTTGTGGAAAGAAGTTTCTGTGAAATTGGAAGTTTGTGCAATGGCAAAAACATATGTTATTTACAGAGTTTTATATGCAAGACTGACTAAATAATAACTTATGTCTAACCAACCAACTACGAGTCATTGAACAATATTGAACGTCAGTAGTAGGCCTATGTAAATTACACTTACTCATAACCTCATTTGCACTCTCAACACACATTTTAATTCTTGTTGATTCAACAAGTTCTTAATTTGCATACGATTATACATTCGGCACAGCATAAACGATGTGTAAATTGAATTCACACAGCATCAACAGTCATCTTATGTCTAATATTGTTTGTTTTGATGCGTTACTCCTCTATGACTCCACATCTCGCACCACAATGATCGAGAGAGTGGTCACTCGCATGGTCAAGACATATACGATGGCTCTCGTATGGTTCGATCTTACTGTTTTCTAAAATTGTGCGAGTTATGGCCGCAATTAGAAGATTTTGTATATGAGTGCAGTTCGAGCTTAGCCCCCCTGCTCATTGCTGTGATATTGGGTTTCGGTGTCGAGTTGGGTGCTCGCGTAAGAGATGACCAGGGACTGGCTCTGGTCATCTTCCTGGTAGAGCACTGCACCTAATCCGACCTGACTGGCGTCTGTTTGCAGAATGCTCCCTTCAGTGGGTTGATGCAATCGACTAATGTTGCGGAAACTTTCCTTTAGCGAATTGAAAGCGCTGTGTGCCATGGTGGCCCAACACCACGGGCGGTCCTTACCCAAAAGGGTGTGGAGTAGGGCAATGAGTTGCACAGCATTTGGTATGAATCCGTGGAGCCAGTTTCAAAGGCCTAGAAACCGACAGTTTTTTTTTTTTGTTCATGGGACGGGGGCATCTTGGATGGCTTGAATCGAGCCCTCCTGGGGGAAAATTCATTCGCGAGGAAGAACATGTCCCAGGTAGGCGATGTTTCTTCCCCCAAAATGGCTCTTACTTAACTTGCATGTGAGTCCACGCATATCCAACCGTTCGAGAACTCTCGTCAAGTGGTGGCAATGTTCCTCTCAGTTCCGGGAATAGATGATATCGTTGAGGTACGCGAAACAGAACTTTCCCATATATCTGGTCAACACTTCTGTGGTCATTAGCCGCTGGAAGGTCGCGGGAGCATTTTTAAGACCAAACAGCATTACCCTAAATTGTAGGGGTTCTCCGGAAGGGGTGGTAAAAGCGGTGCATCTCCTACTATCAGGGTGCACCACAATCTGCCAATACCTGGACTGGAGATCTAAAGTACTGAATACCATGGCTTCTCCTATCTTGCAGAGGGTATTATGGAGGGACGATTGGGTGGATGTGTTCATTAAACTTTTCGTAATTGATGCAGAAATGTTTTCCCCCATCTTTCTTAAGGACTAGAACTATCGGGGAATTGCAAGTGGAGGTGGAAGGCTCGACTATCCCTTCCTGTTTCACCTTTCCACTTGCTCTAAAACCTCTCGCTGTTGGTATGCATACATTTTGTATGACGGACTGTAAATGGGTTGCTCGTACTGGGCCATATCTCATGCTGGATGCTGCAGGTTTGCAGAAGGGGTCTGGAGTTGGAGAATATGTTGGCGTATTTGCCCAAGATATTTTGTAACTGTAGGAACTGATCTCCATCCAACAGGAGTTATATGTCTGCTGGGTCGAAGATGTAATCCCTGCCTCCCGGGGGTGCATTTTCCCACCTTATAGTGACCCGCTTGGTTTTCCTCATGTGTATCTTTTCCTGTCCATGGTTAATGATTAATTGTTGGTCCTTTCATTACTGTTATCCAAGAATAACCTCTGTTTATCTCTGGCACTACCATGAACCAGGCCTCCTGGTCAGGTGGTATACTTGCATGTTTAATTTTACCTACCCTTGTGCTCGCAGCGTGTGGCTAGGCTGGGCCATTTGGACGTCCAGGGGCTGAGGTCGAAGCCTCGCCCTTTGGGAAGCGGTAAGAACGTCGTCCCTCACAAAATTTCCGGTGGCTCCAGAATTGACTAAGGCCTTTTGAGGAATGCTGTTTATTTCTACCCTAATGTGAGGGGACTCCGTTGGTCCAGAACATGCTCGTCGGTCCGACAATCGAGAGCTCGCGAGAGGGGCTGTGAAAGTTTTGTATCTTTTCCTCCTATTGGGGTAGTGTGTTTTGTGATTACGTGGCTGCACATATTGTGAGTGGGGAGGAGTGTTTCGCCTTTCCTGGGGCTGCAGCGCCTGGCATTCTCGGTTGAAGTGCCCTTGACATATATTATTAGTAATTCGACATAGGTAACATTCTTTCCTTTTACATCAGAAACGTAAGGTAATTAATTTGCTTTGAGGAAAACCTCGTAGTCACGTGGAACCACTAAGAAGATAGAACACCCATACATTAAGAGGCAAATCAAGAGCTGCCAACAGGTAGACCTTCGGCTGTGCCTGAATGCACAAGGTACACTAACCCTCTAAGAGAATTTACCAGACAGGATGTTCAGTACTTCTCCCAGCTTGCAAAGGCCAGAGGGGGACTTTTAGCACTCAGACCTGATTGACCTCTTGTGGGTTACTCATCTGTGCCATCCTCAGTTCAGTCCCAGCTTGCAAAAGCCCCTGTTCCCTCAACTGTACCTTTATTTGGATCATGTATAAAACACTCCACCAAAGAACACCTGGTCATTAAATCAATCATACAGGAAGGAGAGGCTCTCCTGGGACTTGATTGGCCCTGGCACAGAATAGATCTACCAGAGCCTCCACATCGAATTAGTTCCCTCAACACAATGCAGAGTCAACAATGGCACTCACCTGAAGAGTGAGCATGGCAGCAGGAAAGAGCTTCCTTCATATCGAGAACCAGGTACTGAAAAGACGTAGGGTATTAACTGTACCCTCCCTTCAACCCTTCAACTCAATGTAACGGCCGGGCACCTCAGGAACCTAAGGTCCCGGTCTAGTTCCTCAAATTCTCCGTTAAAATGGCTTCACGTTATTTGACGTGTCAAAGTGAACCGAACCAAGGTTTTCTATCAGGAAACAAATGAGGTCAAGTTCACTTAAGGGTTTAAATACCCCTTATCTTTGGTCATAACTAGGGTAAAGAAATCCAAAGTGTACGTATCTCCAACATGGGGAACTCTTGACCCAGCCAGGCATATTTTGTTTGATATTTTTGCACCACAGTGTTTGACAATCATGAACACCCTATTGTGTGCCCCAAGAAAAGAGGGAGACATTTCGCAAATCACTCTAGAAATTTATCAGTATAATAATGAAAAACCACTGATAAGTCCCACAACTGTGACAACTTACCTGAAACATTGACAGTCTGTCACACATGTCGCACACACTCTGTACATCTTCGTCAGATTTCCGTGCCTGTAGAAGCTGAGCTGCCTGGATGATCGGCTGGAGTGTATCCAGCACCTTGGTATCCTGTAACATGTAAAACCAAAATGGTTGGTGTTGAAGCAATATTTTTAATTAGTGTTCAAGCTATTTCTTTAGTGCAGACTAACTTATGTTCCAAAGGAACAATTAATGCTATAAAACAGAACACAAAACTTTGCAGTGGTGGTAATTTCAAAATCATGTTTTGCAGATTCTTGCAAGACCAATTCTTTCAGTTGTGAAAGCTTTGTTAATACATAATGTCTATCTAAATTAAATTGAAAGGAAGCTGGAGACAATTACTGTATTAACAACTACAATGTTACAGTTGAATTTCATTCCTTTGAAATGTTTTATTTTCCATGTAAATGTATTTTCGCTTTCTCTCATTGTAACGAATTGTAACTAAAGTAACAAATATATAATTTATTAGCCAGTTTGCCTCCCACCAAGGCAATCAGTTCAATTCCCGTACAGGTCACTCCAGATTTTTGCATGTAGGAATCGTGCCGGACAATGCCTTTGGTTGGCAGGTTTTTATGGGGATCTCCCGTTTACCCCGTCCTTTCAATCGGGCACTCACCTCAATCAACCTCATTGGCTCTCAAGATCTCAATGTTAAAAGCTGCCCAAATCTTTTCACTCACTCTTGTAGGTTTATGGTTAAATAGAAGTAGTACATTTAATACACATCATTCCCAACACATCCCTTCCTTCGCGAGTATGCTATTGAACGCTTTAGTATACTGTATTATTGTGTGTATAGGCCGCACTAGAAGTTTTTGATGAAAAAATTAGGGATAATTAATATTTCAAGTATAGGCAGCACTGAATTTTTGTATTCCTGTAAATATTGTTGAGTTACAATTCCGTTACAAACATAATAAATTCCTACTTAATTTAGCTCCTACAAACCTTTGCGACAGAAAAATTTGTATTATGTGGCAATGTTTACAAATATACATTGCGCTACTACTATTTCACAGATGGTAACATGATTTGTGAAAGCAAAATCACTGCAACATGTGACACAAAATGGCGCCTTTGAATGTGTACTTGTGGTGCAGTGGCGGGCTTCTGAACTATGTAAAATACCTGTCTCTCATACAACAGCAAAAGTTTTTCTCATATATGGCATCTATGGCCGAGCTCCAAAATGTTTACATGTTACGCAAGTGAGATGAAGGTTATTTGTTTATGAACACGGATGAACAAATTATTGCACGAGTGAAAAGCTATTCATTTGTTCTTATTTTTTTATACTTCCTTAGAAACTACATTAAAACATTAAAATGTACTGTATGTTGACAAGTTTGTAAACATAGTTTGGGATTAAGATTTTTTTAAATGCCAATATAGCATTAATAAGCCGCACCCCACTTTTTGTAGTAATTTTTTTTTGTAAAAATGTGCTGCCTATACATGCCGAAATATGGTAGTTTGAAATCTGTTGTGTAATATGGGTCAAACTTAACATAACTGCAATATTTAACAAGAGAAATACTGATTGCAAACAAGTTATCTAGAAGATATTCACAGAAATTAAATGTGTGACGCACATGCATGCATACATGCCCACACCCACACACATGTGCCTACATGTGCCCACATGTGAGCATCCACACACGTGCATATACACACACATGCCCACACATAAACAAAAATAATGAAACCACACAGAAAATACACCAAAACCACTTCTTCCAAATTGACAAAGTATGAAAAGATTTTCACCAAAACAGGTGCATACAACAACAGTTAGCTCTGGTTAAGTATTAATATCTGGCTGAAACTTTTGAACAAGTGATCAACAGGGTGAGCTTAAATTCCCATCAATACAAAAGATATTACAATTTAACAGGCATACAGTATTTATTTTGTAAGTTCTCACTCATACAATTGTCTTCACTTGCAAAAAATTTTTTATGTGCAATATTTATAGACTTGCTTACTGTTTGGAAGTACTACATTTTTTGTGTATGAAATGGAAAATAGCATTCTATAATATTGGAAGTACTAAAATATTGGATAAATTAACATATTTATTCTACATACATATTTATTCTACATACATATTTATTCTATAAACATATTTATTCTACATACTATCAACGATGAAGGCACCACATTCAAAATATGAAATTTTCAAAACAGAATTTCCCGGCACTAGATCACAAAAAAAAAATAAAGTTAAAAAAAAATAGTGAAGGTGCAATTTACACACACATTTAGTTTTAAACTAACATTAAGAGAAAAACTATTAGGTCCTTGATAGCATTGACTCTTTGGCATATTGTTCACTAAGAAAGGAAGCTGAACTCGTGGTACTTTGTGATTTATCCAAGGCATAATTAAAAATCTGAACAAACATGTTTTCCATGCGATAGTGGGCACATGACCAATATATCACCATCTTAGTTGTCCACATTTTGCCTTGTGTAAATTACCACTCATTAAAAAACCATTCAACTGCTGTTTTTTTGCATTTATATATCAGTATATCAATATATATTGCATTTTATATACAAATAATTTTTTACAATTATTAGTAAGTAATTTTAAGAGGCAAAATAAAAATTCTCTGTTAACTGTATCAAAATTGTGGTGACAGGGTTGGTCACACTGAGTTCTAAGATGGACAACCACCCTTCTCTGCCTTGTTAGTTCAAGTAAGATGTGCCCTAAGATGGCTGGCGTGGCCGGGAACAAAGCACAGACCAGCGGTATGCCGAGCAGCTGGCTGGTGAGGTGATTAAATAAGCAGCAGGGGTGCACAAGTTGAACATACTTGCAGTGCGACAGAGACAGTGTGGCCAGGAGTTCCCCGGCATATGTGGGCACACTTCCGCTTACTCCTGGACCACCCACTGGCCGGCTATATAAGGGAGATGACTGGAGGTGTGGACACAGTACGCACGCATCTCATCTCAGGCAGCAACTCAACTGAGACCTAGCCTTCTCCACTTTCAAGAGTGCTTCATACACACAATTTAATTGGTTTGCAGTACAGAACACCGTGGAATAGAATATACACAGTTCAGGCTGTTCAGAGCCAAGAAGTTAAATTATGGGGGTTCTGACTCAGGAAGTTAGGAGTGTCCCGACCCAAGAAATTAAGAGTTTTTAAACTAGGGGCAAAGGACACGTTAGTCCTCGCCTGAGTGGAGACAGCTGGTGGGTCTGTCGTCTTGTGGGAGAAGTGTGCGGAGACTGGGGTTAGGTCTTGACTGGAAGGAATAGCACTGCAATAAACAGGGAGTTCCTTCAACATTGTCGTGTATTCCTTCCCTAAGAAGCAACCACAGCTTGCCACCTCCCACACCCTTACCTATCCTGCTGGACTGTACGGAGGGTTGGCCAACCTGCTCGTTGCCCTACTCACACTAGCCCCTTTTCCGTATTTACATCTCTGGACCGTGAGGTAAGTTGGCTGACACACTGGCCACTCCACACACATCCCAAGCTCCTTACCGCTGGATTGTGGGAATAGTTGGACGACAGGCTCGCTGCTTCCATGCGCCTCAGCTCCTGCAAACCCTTCGTTTTAGGTCTTCCTACGCCTAGGAGTAAGAGGCTGGGTATGCGATGGCTAAGGAAGACCCAGCACCCAGAAAACCAGGTCCCCAGCCAGGGTGGCAATCCTCCAACTTTCAACAATAAACAACTCAGCCGACCTAGCCACTTGCCCGATAGCCATCACAAGGACGTACCAGGACCTTGAAGAAGCAGTGTTTGAACCTGTTCTCCTGCGAGAACCCGACAACACAGCCATCTCTCCAAGACGACAGGCCTTGAGAGACGAGGTGCCCTGTCAATGGTGGGAATATTGGCAGGCTACCGAGGACTTAGACCGCAATGGATCTTTCTGGGACCTTGTGACTCCCATTGTGGGGTACCTCGTTTTACAATTTTTTTCCCCTAGGTTCTCTTTGGAAGGAAAATCTGAAGGTCCCTCTTCACCACCCCACCCATATAAACTTGCTGGGATCGAGTCGGAAAGAGGACGTTCAATTCGAGGTACTGATCCCTCCCCTCTCTGCGCACACCACAAAGCATCACACATTGTCTGTAAGGTCACCGGCAGCAACGAGAATAGCTTGAGAGAGCGTTGAAAGAGGACTTGCACCAAGACCAAGCTGGACCAGCAAGGAGGCAGGTACGGAGAGGGAGATGCAACAAAATTTGATCACAAATATCTTTGGTTTAACATGGCTTTTTGGAAATATTTGAGCTCTCTGTATTCATTGATCTTCACAACTTTCTGTATGGGTTTAAGATTTGTATCTCTAATGAACCCAACTTAAATAATTCTGATCTCGAAAACTATTTTTACAACTATATTTAGTTTGGAAACCACACAGCAGCCACTAGGCCAGCACTTACCTGCATGTGCTGCTCTCGCACCCACTGTTCCAGGTGAGACAGGTTGAACCTTATCTGCATACCCTTTGTCCAGTGGCAAAGATCCTTGCGCAGAAGCAGGTTATTCAGTGAACTGGCACAGATGAAGTAAAACAACTGCAACAACAAAATATACATCAGTCTCTTTGCTTAGTGTAAAGTTGGTCCAGAGCAAATTCTAACTGCTACCAACCTGTTTGAAAACCTGGACAATAAGCTCAGGATCCACACCATGGAAACTCAGACAGCGGTGATAGTTCTTCAGCTCTTGTAGCAATGTATCCAGAGCCTTCTCTACATTGATGGGCGAATCCAATTCTCGGGTCACCGATGATGAACGGCCTCTCAAACCGCTGGGTTTCTGACCTGACAGTCCAGAGATTGCTTCGTGTTCCAGTACCGCAGGAACAATCATTGGTTGGACTCCCTCTTCCATTGCACGGATCACAGCCTGGTAGATCCAGATTGCAATGTCCGACAACACCTGCCTGTACTCAGATAAGTCAAAGTTACGTAAACACTGTTCATTCTGTTTGGGGGAGTTCTCTGCCTGGAATGTTTTGTCTCCACTGTACTGTTTCAGATTGTGTAGCAGGCGCAATGTGTTAGAGAGCCACAAGACAGTTGTGTCAAGGTTCTGGTGTTTCTTCTTGATTACCTTCTTGATAGCATTGATGGTCGCAGTGAGTAATGAACGGACTTTTTCATCGTCATTCACAAAGTCTGTATGCCTTATACACATGAACAATATGTACGATGGAAGACCTGGCAAGAGAGTCACTGCTACCTGAGGCTTCAGATCATAAATAAGATGCCTCACTATAACCAGCTCCTCTTCCTTACGATACTCGAACATGCCCATGTAGTCACGTTCCTTCTTCCGCACTGCTGGCAAACTATTCCTCTGTTCTTTACTTGATATGGCTGGCGATAATGCAATCTCGCCTGTGCCATTTACTTCAGGAATTGTACCCCCATCCTTCAACTTCTTTGCTAATAATTTTAGCTGCTTCTTGAGCTTCCTGTTCTGATCTGCCAAGATGTCATACTTCTCTTGCAAATCAAGGTTTTCCGATGTCAGTCTTGTAATCTCATGTTGCATGTATACCTCAGTCTGCGACTGCGGACTCTTGGTGAGGTTTACAGAGAGTATCTTCTGCTGTCGCTCATTATCTTCCTTCAGTCGACCTATCTCATGCTGAAGTTCATCTGTTTCTGCTTTGAAGCGCTGTTTTTCTGCTTGGAGCTCATCTTCCAGTTGCCTGTCAATAATAACAAACTTTATTAATAAAAGACAAAACTATAATAATATTTTGATTAGATACATTTTTGTTCTCAAAGATTACAGAGAAAAGATTTTACTTAATGCATGCCATAATACTACTCTAAAAAGTAGTATAATAATGATATATAACAAAAGTAACAATTTAAACCAATGTCCTTTGCACAACTAGCTACAAATCAGGTTTTGTGGGTAGCTACTCTTCAAGGTATAGTGTAAATCAAGAAGAGATTTTTTTTAAATTTGGCCATCAAGGGAATGAAATGGGTTTTCATGGATTCCTCAATATTTCTTAAATGTAATGAAAGACTGAGTGATTTATGCTTCAAAAGACTTGGAAAAAATTCTGTATACCAAATAAAATTAATCTATAGGAGGAGAGAAAGCTGTCAACACAAGCCCTGTTTGATTGCTATCTGCCATACACTATTTCAACTACAAATTCAAATTCCAGGTGGACTAAGCTAGTCGCTACAGTACTGGTTTCATTGTAATCTCTATATATTATACATAAAAAAAAAAAGTAACACAAAATTATTTCCAAAATTATAAGCTTATAAATCCTATTTGATAATATTTTTAAGGTTGCGCACACAAAACATTTCCAAATGCAAAATACAATTTTTTATCAAGTACTTGGTAAATGAGCTGTTGTAACATGAAATTAAAAACAAAAAAAATGCAAATATAGAACTTTTGCTCAGAAAAAGTTGAAGAGAAAAATTTTCCTTCACAAATGCAATGATACTGAGACATTATTTTAGCTATACTACATACCACGTTAATTTCCCAACCATGTTTTACGAACATCATGCAATATATTTTCCAAAAACTTTTATGTATAAGCACAGCAACTGTCTGCTAGGCTTACATCCCAAGTACACTACAGTGAAATGCTGGAATCGCAGAACTAGTCACATTATCAATTACACAGTATTTTTAAGTAGTTTATGCACGTAGGATAAATAATTTGACAACATTTTTAAAGAAAAGCATCTTTATACCTTTACTGACACATTCAGCTTCTAATTATCAGATACACATTCTGCAAAGTGTGAGTTCTACACAATAAACATACACGTGTTTTTTTTATGGGGGACTATTAAATTCAATGGAATATTCTGCATTATAAAATCTACCCAAACTTATCAGTATGAGATTCAACCTCTCAGCTTCAGAATGGTTAATACTGATAACTTTTAGAGTGTAAAAATATACAACTATTAGTACAATAAACTGCATTACATCCCCTTCTGGAAAACCTCCATCTAACTACTACAGGACTTTTGAGTTTCCATTGTTTTTAAATGGAATTACCTTGAAGCATGCAGTTGCATTAAGTCTGGTACAAGTTGCCAACTGGCCCTGCGTAGGAAAGGAGAGAGACAGAATTGAAAGGCAGTCAGCAAAAGCTAAAAGGCTGCCTCTGCCATTGGAGGCAGGTGTTTAATGTTGACACTAGTGTCACTGTCTTACCAAGTAGGACAACCTTACTGTGTGACTGTACCACCATATAATCCAGCCACTTAATATTCCTCCCTCACTACTCCTTGCGAAATTGAAGTGGTTCAAATTTCAGTTAAGGGCACCATATGGCTGGAGTTATTTTGCCTTTCAAAAACCTAGAACTATGGTAGTAATAAGGGCGATCTAGGAATGTGCATCTGGCCACCTTTATGCACAAGTCACTGAACTGATGTGCAGTTTTATCTCAACTGGCATCATATGATTTTCAGTGAGGACCCTATCATTTTATGGTGTAATAAAGAAAAAGATGTGCTGCAAGTACCTATGATATTTTAAATAGCCCATGTCAATTGTCTCTTGCCTAAGCCTAAAAATCATTGTAAAATACTATTAGACCGTTATGCACTTCAAAAGAATACACAGAGACAGAAATAGAAAAAAAACTATTATTCTGAAGTGAAACATTTCTCAAATGACAATATAACGGAGCCTCTGCGCTCTGATGGTCTAAGCAGACTCCTTAAGATAACAGGTTCTATGCATTTCAGAAATATTCTGCTATGATTGGGATAGTAAGAGTGGCCCCAATACATCCACAAATATACTTCTAAATTTTTTAGTTGAACAGTTACAGGTTTGGAACAACTCCCAGCAATATGATTCTTACCCACCCCAAAGTAGTTTTAACAAGTAAGACGTCTGAAAATTCATGGTGTCGTCAACATTGCATTTCAGTAACTCAGATTTCTATTTCAATTTTATATCTTTTTTATAATATACATTTTATATATTTTTTTATAGTATGACTGTTACAAAACAGTCATAATAGACTACACTGCTATTCACTTGGATGAAAAGTATCGAAAACGTTGGCGAATTCACACTAAAGAATTCAGTCCAGACCAAACTCACAAGGTGTTCACACACCAAATTTGGGAAAGAAAGAAAATAACAACTGTACAGTGGGAGGGAGAAGTGTAAAAAAAAACAGCATTCTTTTCTTAAGGCTCTACAGACGATGTTATGAACACAGTCATGGTTACAGGAGTTTCCATGGATACAGCGATGTGTCCCCTCCCCTGTTGATGTTTATATAAACAGTAAACACACTCAGCTAACTCAACCTGTCCAGCATGCCAATAGAAAATATATTGCTATCAAAATACCTGCACACAAGACTACTTCAGAACTGTAAAACAAAAAAGTGCACTTGTTTGGGAGACAGACTATATCTGTTGAAGGTTATCTGAAAGCAAACGTTATATTAAAGAACAAAAACTTCATGCTGGACAGTGCTGCATGGAAAACAAACAAGGCTACACTTAAAAAATATGTTGAATATTTGAACACAAAAAGGCAGTGTGAGGAGACATAAATGTGAAGAACATGAATGTGTGTGAAATCAATGAAACAAGGTGAACAACTGGGTGTGGTATGATGGGGCTGAGGAAAAAATAAAATTTGTATTGGATACGAGAAGATGAGTAATGAATGAGAAATTGTGTGAATTTTGTAGTGACTAAAGGCTGGGAAGCTAAAAAGTGATTGTATAGAAGGAAGGAATATCAGTGGAATTACGGCAGGTGTATACATCACAAGCGAGATATCTAAGTACATAAGAAAATAAGTTGCGGAAAAACTAGAAAAGGAAGAAAAAAAACACAGGCAAGTTATTTCAGACCTGAATGCACAAGAATAGATAAAAATAAAAATCCCTTTTTGTACAATTACTGTACACACTTTTGCAAAAATTAATGATGACAGTGAAATGTGAAATGAAGGTGGACTACACCATTTATACTGGCATTTAAGTATGTAGTAGTGTTGACATTATCATAGCACATGGTGCTACAACAAAACGAAAGGTCAGGTAGTATGTGTATTTTGACATAAAATTGAAATGCTTTGAAAAGAAATGACAATGTTATGAGAGGAAAAGATGACTGTAAGCATGATAAATTTGCATGAAGGTGTCCTCAGCCCTACATGTCCTGCAGAACATAACTTCTAGGGTCTGGCGGGAGTTCTGACAGGTTGGAAATGTCAGTCATCACAGTTTGGGCACAGTAGATGGCCTCACTAGTGATCTGAGAGCCATCACAGGGTTGAGTATTATGAAGCATACACAGACCCTTGGACCAGGTAGGAATGTTTGCCAACAAAACTACCCAACTATCACAGTGCGGAGAATGAGTGTGCACAATGATACTGTGTCATGTTTACAGAACAGTCCAGGTTTAACCTTTACAGTGATTCCCATTGTGCACATTTAGTGAGTAGTGGAAGTAGGTACAGTCAGCTAACTTCAGAGAATATGTTTCATAGACAGCGAGGTCCGAGGTCATCAGAGACACAGCAAGTCACTCATAGAAACAGGAACAAGTAAGGAATCTGCCATGGTTTGTGGTAAGGGACTATCTTAGCATTCGCCTGGAGCGATTTTGGGAAACCACGGAAAGCCAAAATACTGATGGCCAGACCAGGAATTAAACCTGCATCCTTTTGAATGTGAATCCAGTAGTTTACCACTGCGCCACTTTGCTTTGTCATTATGGAGATGATGTCTCCTTGGGTTGAGGTAGCATCATGCTTGGCAATTAATATTTCAAAGTTTGAAACAATTAGTGGTGCATACATTTCACCATCTGCAGAGTCAATATTCAGTAGCTTGTTGCAGGAAAATCACTTTTTTTGTCAAATATTGCATATGCACCAAGCAAGTGGAATCTTACAAAAAAAAAATAGAAGAATGTGACTGAATAACCGTTATTAATTATAGAAGGTTGTAAATAAACCATTATTAGTCACCATATTAATTTTCCAGTCTCAGAAATTACAAGTTCTTAAATGAAATAATATTAAATGCTTCAAAATGCAGGTATTTACCAAATAAAACTCACTGCTGTACACAGACAGCACAACCTTTTTCTACTTCCCTTACATGGCTGGTAAGGTGGGGTATGGTTGCCTAGCAACAGATGTGGCATCCTCTGCCCCTCCTCAAGACTGAATTCTTTTCCTACCATGTCAATATTCAAAAAGGCTGCAAAAATGGGGAAATAACATTGCTATGTGATTGTGGAAAAATTTTGTGAGAAGATGGTAAGAAAAAAAAATTTGGAATCAAGATGGAGAATAGAACATCATATCTTCTAACAAGAGGAGTCCCATTATAGACTTTATACATACTATTTGCAAGTTGCAACAAGCCAGCTGGAGAAAATGTTAGAGTTTGGGGGATGTTCTAGGTTGTATCTCAATTTGTGACGCGTTCTCAGAAAAGGTACCTTAGGGTGAAAACCTAAGTTTCGGTTTTTGGGCTATTTGTGTAGACAATCCTATGAGGAATTCAATGAAACAAGGGACATTGTAGCGTTTATGCTCTCAGCATGTTTCATTCATATCTCGAAAACTGTATTTTTTGAATTTGCAACCTTCTTTTTGGGCCCCCTGAAATACTTGTGTTTTCACCCTACGGTACCTTTTCTGAGAACGCGTCACATTTAAAGAGTATTCTTTTGAGAGAGCACTTTTTCGCAACACCTGAAGAGAGTACTGCCTTGTGCTTTCTAGTGCTCTCAGTCTCTGAAATTAAGACAACCACACACTTGTTTCTCTGACATCACACAAACAGCTAATGCCAAAAGGTGTCATCAGCACATTTAAAGTAATTTAAACAAATTTAAGATGTCCCACAAATAATTATTGCACTACCGGAATAACTTTTAAGGCATAAAAAACTATTGTTTTTATTTTATACATTTTCGACAGTAGTTTTATGTACCTGTGTACAATATGGAAAAGTGACAAACAGCATGGTAAAACTGAGTTTGCCAGAAATACTTTATGTATTTATAAATATGTATTATGAACGTTATTTTGTTAGCTAAAACAATTACAATTAGAGGTCTGCGAGTACTAGAAAATCAAGCTCGAGCCAAATACCAGCTTGCGGCTTGAAATCGGCTGAAAAGATTTTTCAGGCTTGAAAAATTCAAGCTTCTATTTTCAATGTCTGATCATTCTGTCTGCAACAGATGAGACTGTCATACAGTTTTTTTATATTAAAAAAAATACTAATGAAACTTAAATATTTAAAAGATGGATGTATTCCCGTAATGAGATTCCTCAGAATTGGAGATAATGCCGATTAAGAAAAACTAGCCTTAAATTGGGCCACAAATCCACCTAAAATGCAGCACCTCACAAGACAGTGTGTTAAATGTTTGTTACAAAATAAGACCGTATTCATTCATAAACTACATTTTAAAAGGTACATGTTTTATGGTTAAAATTATTCCTCAGAACTACGTATATATACGAACACATATTCCCATCAAAATTAGCATAAAAACAGGGTTGCGAATAGGCCTAGGGTGTAGCATCCAACGAAACAGCTTGGTAGAAAAATGAGACTATTCACAATTCATAGGGACACTTGTTTCTGAGGAGGCACAAAATCATAATATTTTCATAAAATTTCGTTTAGTTATTTGAAACCAGAAAAAAAACTATTGCTTGGTGAAAACAGGAAATAACTCTGCAAAATTCATGTGCAAAGTAATAAAACTGTAGTTAGTTTGGGCGATCAATTGCAGTTGTCCGTACCAAATTCATCACTAGATGGAAGAACATTTAATAGTATCGAATGAGGTGTTAAAACTTAAAATGGTGTGCTTACGTTATTGGAACACGTGCTGATTTAACCTTGATGTTATGTTATTGATATTGGAATATCAGTTACAAAGGGAGGATTTTAAATTTTAAAATTGTTAAAGTTGCAGTGAGTAAGTATTACAATTCAAATATATACTGTGTATATGTTGTAATATTGCAAATGTCCGAATTGGTGGCTGGAAATCACAGCTTGGCTTCACTCACTCAGTAGAGATATGAAACTAAAATAAAGGCACCATATTAATATTAAAATTAAGAATTAAAGTCTCGGATGAATTCCGCCTAATTTTTATTTCAAATTCAAAATAAACAGTTCACAGTCTTCCAGTAATGCAGAGTCATGAACAGTCCACTTAACGAGACAGGCAAGCAAAGACCAGCGCCACAGTAGTTCATTTATTATTCACGTCACTCAAAACTCGCATTGCGAGAAAAAATTATGAAGTCAGGAGGGATGTCAGTTCTCTCCTGGCCCCTAGCAAACTCCGCCACTGGTGGAAATAATTTGGTAGAAAAAGATCGTCCGAAAAGCATTGAAGTTAAAAAAAATACAGAAGTAGAGGTCGTGGGTGCTTGCCAGTATGGACAGCATTTTCCACGCTCGACATGTCTCCTTTACAGGCTTGTGGTAAACTGTTAGCAGGCAGCAGGTGCTTGGGGCTCAAATTGTCATGTGCCTACCTCCACTCCTCGCACAACGTGCCAAAACAACTGACCAAATAAGGGCATGGTGTGGTATGAATCCCTTCGGAAACCTGTGCGACACCCGTCACAACTACTTCCCCACGCCATGCTAACTGCATCGTAGTAAAAATAATTGAAATTCGATAACCTTCTCTAAGGATAAAAAATCTCTTTTAAAGTGGTAAAAGCTTTCATCTCTCGATTGCTTATGCATCCTAACCTGAGATTTCAGAAAAAGCAAACTCATGACAGATAAACATTCTAACATGCCCAAAATTTCAAATACTGATAAGCAATTATAATTCCTTGTAAAACAAAAGAAAATTAATGAAATGTCCCAATTTAATTATTATAAATAGCATCATTACAATGTGCCTTAGACATACAAAACCCACAGCGCGACATGCAAGCAAGAACAATTGGTCCTGTGCAACTAAACGTTTTGCAAATCTCAGTAGCAACGGCAGAGAAAAAAGAAATTTACAATGTTGGATGGATAGGTTATTTCAACAAAACTAGCATTTATGGCTAAAAATGTGTGAATAAAAAGAAGTTATTTAGTGTAATATTTTGGTTCTTTTAATCTAAAAATTACGTACACAAAGCAATGTAAATTAATGTAACTAGTTTTCATAAGTTACACTGTCTTAACTTTTTGCAGTCAAACTGTTGGGCTGATGAAAAATGTGGCATTCTCCAAGAATTTCTTTACTTCTCTCATTTTCAGATTATTTTTATAACTGCATTATTAAAGTAGATTTATAATCTGTGTGGGAATCATGCTTGTGAAACATGCAATCACTATTATTTTATAGATTCATACTGTTTTTTATATGCACACTTGTGTACTGTATACATGGACAGATTAGTTTTTTTATTGAACTGGCGACATTTCAGCAATTAAAATAACTCGTTTACATAAAATCAAGAACTTCAAATTAATATTTTGCTGAACAAAAATTAGGTATATCCATACTTTCTTTGTAATATTGTATAAGATTTAAAAATCATAATTTTTTTTTATCAACTTTTAGAAAGAGTAGCTAAAAACATACCGAAATTACGTAGTTAAACTGAAGAAATTATTAAAATATTTATCAGAAAACAGATATATTTTCATAAACAAAACAATATTTAAAAATGCAGGCATGTTCTGTTAAAATTATTCCTTAGAACTGCAGATACGAACGAACACAAGAGTACATTAAAAATTATATATTAACTATCTTTTATTACAAACTTATTTTTGTACGTAATATCACAGCTAGAGCTTAATCAGCAAAAAGTTTCAGTAGGCTCCGTCGGGCTTGGCTCGAATTAAAAATCCCAAGCTCGCAGACCTCTTGTTATTATTCACAAGTAAAAATGGACAGTGTTTTGGCCCAGGAAGCGACTAAAACCTCATTCAAATGTTGAAACCCTGTAAACAAATATGGCGCACAGTCAAGAGTTAAAGAGCGTGCCAGCGAGAGCACAACTTCATGCTCTCAGTGTTCTCACTCTTCCACGTGCTCTGACAAATTAAGACAACCAGAGAACATTCTCTGTGACATCAATATAATATGTTCACAAGAACGAGAACATGAAACAGTGCTCTCTGGGCCAACTGAGCTATGGCCCTCGTTCAGGCATGAGAAAAAGAGATATGGTAGCATGAAAAAGTGTGTCAAACAATGAAAGAAACTGAAGTACAGAACGAAGAAGAGATCAGGTTGAAGAAGATGCATGTGGGCAATAAAAGTGTGGCAAAGTTTGGTACCAACAAGCGTGAGGTGATGGTAACAAACAAAAACATGAACGAACTAGAGCGTATCTAAAACACGTTGAAAGCTTCGAGTATGTTTGAAGTGCACTGGCAAGGTGTGTAGAAACAAGGAAGAGTGTGTAGAGAAGCTATAGAGGTAACTAAAATGTAAACAATATCATACAGTACATATGATGTATCTAAATTAACATATACAGCAGAATATCGGGCAAAAAAACATATTTATGTAATGATGTATTCAATTGATATAAGTACTGTACTTACTGTGCATACAAAAACTTGAAAAGTTGAAGAAAAAGTGAGTAATCACAATTTGTGAAAAATATCAAAATTGCATCTTTACATTGATTTCTTGATGGTTTGTAATATAATACTCTTTGATAACTTCTTAAAATATGTACACTATTCTTAATGGAATATTAAGCCCTTGCAGAGCTACATTTCAACATTAAATAAGAATACTTGTAGTAATAATTATTGAAGGAAAAGATGTACACAAAATTACCTACTTAAATTAAATGCTATAAAAATATAAAATTGGTGCTGCAAAAGAAACAGCATCAAACACTTATAAACCAAGTGTTACACTTAACTAATAAACTGAGATCAAGTTACTAAAATTTAAAGCAAAATGACTACTTCAAAAGACCCCAACTTAAACTTACCTTTCAGTGTTCCTATTTATGGTAGCACCACTGACATGTAAAGGAATGAAACATATTATCTTGTGGGCAAAATACAAATTTTGACATGCACTAGTATTACTACGTTTATGTGATATTACTCAGTGAAAGTGTACAATTGAAACTGCCTCAAAACTTAACAAAAGCTAAAAATTCATGAAAAAAAAAAGCTGTGAAATTGTGACTACTAACAGATGAAAGCTTACTGTTTTGACAGTACCCATGCAACCTCATCTGAAAACTGTACTCTAATTGCACAAATTTTGCAGGAACACAAAAATGAAAAATTACTGATTTATTGTCACACAAAAAATATCCAACAAAAGAACAAGTACTGTAAAGAGTTATCAAATATACTGTAGGTAAACACAACATGAAATTTAAAATTCTATCCCACATCATATTACATCAATATTAGTGTTGTGGCAAACTGCAAAAAAATTA
Organism: Dryococelus australis; assembly: GCA_029891345.1. Classification (NCBI taxonomy): domain Eukaryota; kingdom Metazoa; phylum Arthropoda; class Insecta; order Phasmatodea; family Phasmatidae; genus Dryococelus; species Dryococelus australis. Next base: position 23,912,346 of record CM057004.1, read on the forward strand.
AACTGCAGAAGCTGGGAAAGTAAAGAAAAACTCAATTTGTACAGAAACCATGTCATTACAGTTTGTAACGTACAGCATTGCCAAAAAGTTAACAGCAGCAGCATTTCTATGAACCATAAAGACAGCACAAACTGCAAAAAAACTGTTCTGAATTCCCAGATCTGCATTGTGACCCTCCTTCCTAGAGTAGAGATATTATTACTCAATTAGAAACCCATTTTCCATGCAATGTTATGCTGAGATACCGTGTATACTCATGCATAGAGCGTACTCGTGTATAGCACGCACCATGATTTTGCAACAGGTTCCAGAGAATTTTTTTCTAAAAATAAAATTGCACCAAAATTTGTGGCACCTGTTAATAAGTATGGAAGAAATGATTATTTTTTACATTAATATATGGTGATTGTGATATGTTTGGAAAATACTTTAATTAAATAACTTGGGTGCAAAAAGGCAAAACAAAAAAATTCAAAAAACCTCAGGCTCCTACTACTCATTACTTCCGGCTTCGTTTTTATTTTTTCTCCTGTCTCCTTTTAGCAGTGACAGGCTTTTTTTTTTGTCATTCTAGAATGTCACACTACCCTTATCTGAAAAAAATATGCGTCCATCTCCTCCCTTCTCCACCCCTGTGGGTTTGCCAACCTCTGCCTCAGAAACAAAGAGGGCTTGGCGGAATTATCGACCAGCAACATCTGGGTGTTATGAACCGGTGGCCCGGTGAGAGAGAGTAGGTGTAAACAAGTGGCAGCTCTGGTTTGCAGTGTGACAGGATACCATTAGAAGCTCGAGGAGGGAGGGAAAGGGGGTGGTTGCGATCTAAATATAACTGAAAAGTCCCCTGAAAGAGAAAAAAAAGAGAAGGCAGAGGTGGGAGAGGAGTGATGTAACAGGAGAGATGAGACAACAGTTTCGCCACTTCCCTCAACATCCCTGGACAATTTATGGCTACCACTCCCCCTTCCTCTTTTTTTTTCCGTATATAGCGCGCACCCCAGAAATTTTTTTCTTTAATTTGGGAAAAAAGGGTGCACTATACACGAGTAAATATAGTAACTGGGGTAACAAATGACTATAGTCCATTTATGGTTACTTCACACTTGTCTGAAGCTCTGCTGAAGTTCTACTTCCACGTAGGTAACGATATTGTATCCTTCTACTATATGTAAACAAATACAATACAATGTGAAGTCAAATATTTCAACTGCAAAAATGCTTTGTTTAAATTATTCAGCTGTCCCAACAATGCTGGCATATTTCAAAGATTGTAACATAATAAAAGTTGCCAATTTTTTTACTATATTTAGGTAAGTTTTATGACTTTTAATGGTGTCTGTATTATAATGGTACTATTTAACTGGGTAGGTGAATGGGAACTACTTCAATAGAAGGATGGCGTTAACCAGAATAAATATTAAAACCAACAAGCATCCAGTAAAACGAAAAAATCTGAAATTGGAGGACACAACTTGTGTTGCTTATTTTATTACTTAACATTAGGGGCAACAAACAAGATGATAGCTAACAATGTCAACAATCTTTTGGCACTAATACACACATGCTGTTAGTGTGATAATATATGCTGAAAGATATGAAGTAAATAAATTATCTTTTATTCATGACTAGGTATTAGCACTTTCCAGATATTTATTTAGGCTTTCGTAAATATTCAATTTACTGAAATGTGTAAGCAGTTTACATAAATGTAATTTAGACATAGGGAAGAGTTAATTGTGATGTATAAACAGACATGATATTTAATTAATTATCATGCATAAATGTAGTTTACGACTATAAATTAACTTTGTATGTCCAAAAGTCTCCACATACGTAACCCAGGGTTGCCAGGTCTTTTTAGAGGCAAATTGCAGAATTCAACTATAGCAATATTGCCAGTATGATTAATGATGATAAATAAAAACACAAATACTGTAAGTCCCTGATTTAAGTCATCCTGATTTACGCTGTTTTGGAATAACGTTAATATTTAAAAACCTGTGTTTCAATTAAAGTTGTCACAGATTCAGATTACCGTTGTTTTCCATTATTTTTATGATATGAATAACAGATTTATATGTATACTGCATGCACTATTTCCAGCATAGTTTTAGGTGTTATGGAATGCAAAGCTGTAAATTAATTGTCTTTATTGTTAAAGTTTTTATTTTATACAGTTATGCTCTACAGGTAGCAAATAGGACTTGCTGCTGTCTCTATTGATATGTCATTTCCTGCCAGCCGGCAGCTGCTTCCCTCCTTCCAGACATTGAACTGTCAGGCGATAACACTTCCGTCCTTTCCGAACAAGATTAAACCCTAGATAGTGGTCCTCCCTTCAGTTACTGTGTGACTTTGGTGCACGTGGATTACTGTAAATGTTTAGTATTGCGAGATTATTTTTGAGAGACTGCTTCCAAACAGCCAAGTTCATCTTCAATGCAAATTTTGAAGAAAAACAGAACATCTGGCTCAATATTAAAAAAAATTGGAGTTTTAAGATGCTTCGATTTAGGTGAGCAGGCTGTAGACATAGGCAAAACGTTAAGTCTGCCACCTACCACAGTTCATACAATAATAATTAACGCTGACAAAATAAAGTGTAATTTACTAAATGCTTCATCTGTCAGTGCTATGAAGACAAGTTACACTCTTAGCAAAGTAATGGAGAAAAAAGAGAAGATGCTGGCCATATGGATAGAGACAGAGAATCAGCGTGATTGCACAGTAAAATTAGGCCTAATTCAGAGTAAGGCTCTGTCATTGTACAGCGATAAAGAGAAAAATGTTGAAGTCACTCCAACATCAAAGGAAGAAGTGTTTACTGCCAGCCATGGGTGGATTCACATGATCAAAGTGCAGTAGAGTTTCCACAATATAGAAATGACTGGAGAGGCAGCAAGTTCAGACACAATTACGGCAAAGTAATTTATTCTGAAACTTAAAAAGATTATTGAGAATGGTGGCTACTCAAAGTTTTTAATGCAGATGAAACCAAGCTATTCTGGAAAGGAATATCTGCAAGAACTCGCATCGTAAAAGAAGAGAAGACAAAAGTAATGGAGAAAAAAGAGAAGATGCTGGCCATATGGATAGAGACAGAGAATCAGCGTGATTGCACAGTAAAATTAGGCCTAATTCAGAGTAAGGCTCTGTCATTGTACAGCGATAAAGAGAAAAATGTTGAAGTCACTCCAACATCAAAGGAAGAAGTGTTTACTGCCAGCCATGGGTGGATTCACATGATCAAAGTGCAGTAGAGTTTCCACAATATAGAAATGACTGGAGAGGCAGCAAGTTCAGACACAATTACGGCAAAGTAATTTATTCTGAAACTTAAAAAGATTATTGAGAATGGTGGCTACTCAAAGTTTTTAATGCAGATGAAACCAAGCTATTCTGAAAAGGAATATCTGCAAGAACTCGCATCGTAAAAGAAGAGAAGACAGCTCATGGATTTAAAGCTTTGAAGGATCGCATGAGTGTGTTGTTGACTACAAATGTGGCTGGCGATTGAAAAATTGAAACTGCTACTAAAGTCAGCCAAACCGCATGCATTAAAAGGCCATTCTAGGGAGCACCTGCCAGTAATTCTCAGGGCAAATAAAAAAGCCTGGCTCACTGGTCTCCTCTTTAGAGAATGGCTTTATTTGTAGGCCATCCCGGCATGGAGAGATTATTGTTTAAAGGAAAACCTTGATTTTAAAACTCCCCTTCTCATGGAAAATGAACCTACCCACCCATCTGAAGTGGCAGAAATGCATGAAAATGTTAAAGTGGTTTTTCTCTGCCCAGATACCACTGCAATTTTGCAGCCAATGGAACAAGACACATTTGCATAGTTTAAGGCCTATTATTTATGGCACACCTTTCAACAGCTCCTCTAAGGTACTGATTGTGAAGATATGCAGACAATCAAGGTATATTGTAGTGATGAGTTGAGTCTCGAAAAATTGAGTTGAGTCAACAAAGATAAACTTGTCACTCGAGTAAAGTTTTTTTACAGAAGACATTGAGCTACTGAATGTGTAAGTTGAGTCACTGTGCTTTTAGGTTATAAATAACAAATATTAGCACCTAACAATAACCTTTTGTGTTGTGCAAATAAAAACTTTTTATGTTACTAAAACGCTAAAGTTGGACTGGAATGAAAACAACTCTGCTATAGGCCACTCACTTTAAAGTGAGCACTTTTGAAGACCTAGTTACTTTTTTATTTCAACTAATTTATATCCTTCCACCACTTGTTAATGTAAACCCTGCCATTCAAGTAATAAACACAGTGTATACATTTAACATTCTCCAAAACCAAAAGTATGAGGCCACAATGAAATGTATTTATTGGTTATTATGTCTGATGAAACAGCTTCAAAAAGTGTCCACTTTACCGGGAACGGCCTATACATGCCTTGGTTGATATTTGTGATGTTCCACTGTGATAAAATCTGGTGAGAGTTATATTTGTGACTTGAACCATTTTGCTTCCCAGCAAAGCACTGCTTCCTCTTTGCTGGTGACATCAGATAATGGGACCCTTGTCAAAGTTGACAGACACAATCTCAGAATGACACACAGGACACACAGCATTTAAACATGAAAAGTCTGTCTCATGGCATGCCACACTTTCAGCAGAAATATGCACAGTGGTAAACTTGTCATTACTTTTCTCATCTAATTATTGTTCTAAAAACAGGTGTTAAAAAAAACACTATTTGGTAACAAAAACTTCAATTGAGAACTGCTTGTCAGCTCACAATAGCTATTAGTAGAGGTATGTGAAAATAGCATTTTGAGAAGGGATTTTTAGCATTTTGTAGCATTTTAAGGAGAGGTTTTTAGCATTTTGTGACATATTTCATGACAAACAGTAACAAATTATAGAACTTGTTTCCCCCATAATTTTCAGTTGGCTGATATATTTCCATAAAAAAATTTGCAGTTAGTATATTTGCTTAGTGTAATAATTGATGGTAATGCATTGCACACAATGTGTATTTTATTAGTGCACAAGGAAGGCATTTTAGAAACTCTTAAGTCATAATTAACTGGTAGGGCTTCATAATCAGAAAAAACATACATATCAAACTTGCCCAAAACTAGAATATAGGCATAGTTACAACATTCTAAATGCCATCAGGAACATTGCAAAGGCACGGGATGAGGTTATTGAGAAGTGTCGTAACTCTGTACGGGAAAACTGTGGCCTGGCTGCTGAAAATTTTTTGAAGGATCTGAGGATATTTCCCCAACTGAAGTATGAAAGGACATTGTTGGCATTACCAGAAAAATTGGCTTTGACCGCTGGGAAACAGACGATGTTGAAGAGGTTCGGAATGCTGACATAAAGGAGCTTACCTACGAAGAGTTGCGAGAGCCGACACTGAATCCTGCAGACAACACCATCGAGAGCGAAGAAGATGTGCCAAAATTATGGCCAGATATCACAACAAAAAATATTACAGCATCTCTGCTTCGAGCCATATCGAACAGGCTGCAAATATTTTCAGAAAAAGATGCAAATAAATGCAGCTCGAAAGATAGTAGAAAGTATAAGGTACTATGAGGAGCTTGTTAAGGAGAAAAAGAAACAGACCAACAAGCAGGCTACACTTGATGCTTTCCTCAGCAAACTAGTGGCTGTTCATCTCGCTCATAACTTGGCGGGTGAAGAGGAAGATGATATTGATTCTGAATAAACTGAACAGAATGTCGTATTCTGTGCATAATATCTAATGTTTTCATTACTTTTCTACGATTAGTATGTTACTACTTGTGTGTAAGCTAATATCCCATTTAATGTTTAATGAAGTAACTGTTAAGTTTTCTTTGATAGTTTTCCTGAGCTGTGTGTGATTAGTCCAGAGGTTTTTTAGTGTTGTGACCAGTGCTCTTCTGTTCTATATGACACTTAGTAAATTTACACACTTTGTTTATGATGTAAACACTTTCTACTCGACTTCGCTCCATACGCTATGCCGAATGGCAACCAAACAACAGGTAAGATGTGCAAAATGCATTCGTTTGTTGGTTGATGTATGATTCTTTAACGAAAGTGCTTTCATTTTTATTGTGATATTTATTTTGTATGTTTACGTTACTACTGTGACCCTGTTATAATCTGTTTATACTAAAGCCCATTCTAATTCTTCGTTTCAAACCCCCTTTTTATCAAAGGGTTGCGTGGGGGATTTAGTACATTTCCTATTGTTTCGAATTAGGTTAACGACATGGTCAACGTGTGCGTACGTCTGAATCTAATTCAAGCAAAACAAATTTAAACTCAATTCTTGACCTCCTATCTTCCTCTACCTCCTTAGCGGCTCAACAGGGTACAATTAATAAGCGTATGCACCTGAGGCATGTGGGTTTGTGCCTGGCTAGGGTGTGGTTCTACACATTAGGATGAACGCTTAAATGGTTTTATCCTATACCAAGAGGAGAGGGGGTAAACCCTAGAGAGAACTGGACCAGTAGTTCTTCCGAACATGAAGATCTGGTCCTATGACCTCGTAGATACTTTAACAAGAATTTACTGGTCAGATTTGAAAGATGCATACGAGCGCTACTTAATTAGCTAACCCGCTAAACCCGGTATTCAGTCCCACTTTGGGGGCTGACCATTATACATTACTGGCCACGTGGGCCATCTGACTGGAACAAAGTTATCGATGACACTCGCAATACGACTCTTAGTCGGGTACTGTATCTGGGCAGTCGGGGGAAGAGGGGCACTTCTCTCACCTGGACGATTCACACTGTGCGTGGGCTGCAGGACAGCATCTGGCGTCGGGTGCAGCAGTGCAGGGCAGCAGACCTGGTTGACTGGGATGAGGGGACTCGTGTGTGGACGTGCGCGATACAAACCAATGAGGGCGATCCCTTCCCTTAATGTTAGAGCTATGGCCGGATGGGCCTTACCTGGCAATTTTATTAAAGATCCAAACAGCAGAACCGGCAATTGAGAAAGATCACTAACTAGTAAATTTTGCTCTCAGGTTCAGTAGGATTTAAGTCTATTAATTCTCGAATGGTTTAGGGATGGGTCAATATAAGTTTTCTCGATACTGGATACCAGTTTTGATACCAAAAAATTCTCACTATACTCTATACCGATACTTTTCTCTTGATACAAAATTAAAATTGTCATAAACACAAAAAAAAAAAAAAAAAAAAAATTGGCCAAGAAAAATGCTCATATTACTAGTGTCGTCGGCACACACTGAAACTATATAAAAACCCATATTACACTGGACACAAATGGTGGACGTTCTGCAAACCAAACATCCTTAACCAATGATAAACCAACACAGTCTCCTTTGATTCTTTAGAATCACATTTCCACTGTTACAGAGTTAATCAAACTTTGAGGAAAATGATAGCTCAGTACACACTTATTTTGCAAATTTTGCAGTTTTTAAAATTTATTTTAGGTCTTCAAGGAAATTACTGTAACGTTAAATAAATATCGTAATTATCTTATACACCCGTCATGACCTAGCCCGCAGAATACATGGGCTATGAAATGTGTATCAGATAATTACGGCATTTATTTTTGTGAATATTTAATAATGCAGTTGCATAAGATAATTATGGTATGTGTGGGATGTACAATAACTACTCAATTTGTTCGCTCATGCCTATCGGCGGTTCGCTCACAACTCTTGACCCGTTTATCAAAAATCATCATTGTGATATGTATGGGTTGCCTAAAAACACCTAAAGGTGCTTGCAGCTGGGAATAATATGCTATGAATAAAAAATGGTATATTATGGTACATCATATGTTTAAAATTGAATTAACTTGTAAACTGTATGTCCGATTTTGACCTGCGAAGGCTTTTTGGAATGCTTGCAGGAAGCTTTGGAATGCGTGCTGCCAGCCAAAATAATTATGGTACGCATTTGAAAGTTGCTATTAATAACTTGTGAGCCATTGGACCTAGGTAACATTTTATGGGTGTGCTGGAATGCTCGAACAATATAGATTAAACTATGGTATGCTTTTCAAAATTATTGTACATGTTCCAACAAAGTTATGGTACAGTTGTACTGTAATTATGGTATGAGACAATATGTGTTAAAATTCGACACTTTTCGAGATTCTCATGCAATACTCTATACTATAAAGTATCGTGGCATCAATAGCTATTTTGTCTAGCTCATCTACATTGTTTGCTTTTATTACCATGCTTTGCATAAGGCATTTAGAAAGTGTAGGAACGCTCCAAGGAGAAGCAAGTAATTATATCGGCCTAGCTGTGTACTTCTGGAATACAGTGCTGTAAATCTCAGTACCCACCGTCTGGCATTTTCAAACTGGGACTGACAGAGACACGTAAATATGCTTGTATCCTGGGTGAGGCACCCACACAAATTTGAGTCAGTGGCAGAGGTGTTCAATTTTCCTTCCGGCTTTTGCAGACTGGGAAGGAATATTAGAACACCTGGTCTGACCAACTACAGTGTGGATTAGTGTTCCTAGGAAGTGGCGCTGCCGATGAACTACACAGGAGGGCAGGCCTTGGTTTACCATCGCAAAGGTGTTGCGGATTAACCTTAGTGATCACTTGTGCAATAATTGCCCTTCCTCTGTAAAGTCAGTAAATGAGCTTTCGACACTTAGTATAACCAAAGAGTAGTGGATTCAAAATTACACTGAAATGAATAAACTCTCAAATGTAATAAAATATGTTTTATATATACGTATTAAGATGAAAGCAGGACAAGTCCACACTAGCTCCTGTCTGGAATAATTTACGTACTAATGATAAGTCAAATTTAAAGAAGTACGAGCCTACATTAACTCCAGGTGAAGGCATCCTGGGCAAAACTATGAGCAATAGATATTTCTAAATATCACTCAAATCTCTATATGCTACAACTACCTGAACGGGGTTTGCATTGAAGGAACCTTGCTAAAAGAAGCATTGTCGTGACCTGCTACCCGAATGGATTACCAGAGGGTAAGGTAGGAAAGGATGTCTTCTTGAATAACTGTTGGCGGTGGCACATCTGTGGCAAAGTATGTGGGGTCACCGATGGCTATTGTCTTCTGCCGCTTCCTCTTGATCGCGCACACAAGCTTGGTCTTGTGGTCAGCTCAGTACTTTTGAACAGTCTTCGGGCCTTTTCAAGCTGGAAGGATGGTTAAGCTGCCATTTGTCTTTTGACCTAGTGGTTGGAGCACCTTTATGAACGTTCTTTGGCCCTTGCAGACAAAGATGGGTGGCTACCACTTACCCCTACTGTTGCCCTCTACCTTATTCAAACTGGAGCGTAACAGAGAATGTTAAATATTTAATATAATATGTTCGTGGAGTTGGTTGGGTGAAGGAGAGGTAAGAGAGCTTGCCACCGGGCAGTAGCCTAATTGCAAGTGTATGTATGCACAGTACACCCCATGTTACTTACTGACCTGACAAAAACCTTGCCCAACTGTAACATCGTCTCTCTGTCACCTGATGTCACACGCAAAGTATTTGAACATTAAAATAGCTTTTCAGTTTTGAATCACAATTATGACACCGTTATTTAATACAAAAGTGTAGAATCTGATAAAAATTGAACGTGCTGAGAGTACTGAGCACTTCAAATGCAGAGGAAAAAGCAAGTTTAAAAAGATATATACAGTATTTACCAGAAAGGAAGACGACCCCTTCCAAAAAATATTTTTGAGGGAAAAATATTTAAATCTGAATTCAAGACTAGACTACCACTGTGAAGTGCTGAAAAAATTATTTAGTTAAAAGTATTTTTGCATGAATATATGACAAAACCCTTCAAGAAGAAATGCTATTATATGAATAATATGATATATTGATTTACTTTTAAAGAAAAGCTAATCACAATGAAATAGGTGTGTGTAACCTGTCTGTATGGTAGCAGCATCTTTCTTACACTGTAAAACTTTTGTGGGCGTTATATATTCGTGACTTGAGACATTTTGCTTCCCAGCAAAGCGCTTCCTCATTATGGCTGGTGACATCAGATAAGGGGACCCTTGTCAAAGTTGACAGGTACAGTCTCAGCACTACAAAAATACTACTGCCATAGGACATACAGTATTTAAGCATGAAAAGCCTTTGCAAAATCCTCTGTCTCATAGCATGCCAATGTTGGAGGACTAACTGCTACCCCGAGTAAAAATTATTAATAGAAATCTGTAGTAATTTTGTGCATGTAACACAAACTTAAATACTGAACTAGCAGTGTCCCACATTTATAGTATTTGTGCCTAGATTTGAATTGAATACACCCATAATGGTAGACTACCTCTTATTTTTTCTATTCCTTTTCTGTCAAAAAACCTCATCTTCCTTTCAGGTAAATACAGTAGGGTAGGTACTAGGTCTGAAATTTTTTTGTGTAAAAAAAATGTGACCAGACTAGGGCATAAGCACCATATTCTTTGCTCCTTAGAAATCCAGAAGATAATTATTTTTAATATGCAACTATTAAATGTGTTTTCACAATTGCTACGTAAAAATGTTTATGCATGCCAGAATGCTGCGCAGCGCGATTGCGCGCTTTACGGATGACTTTGCCTCATCTATGAGCCACATGCATTCCGGGCGGAATAATAAGCGGCAAACCAAAATTAATGTATCGCGCTGAGAAGCCCACAAGCTTGGGTAGCAGATCACATCATTGTATATTACTTGCGTAATTACAATTCCCATTGCCCGTTCAGAATTACCATGCAAAAGGCACCCTACGATTGGAATTGGAATTATTATTATTGAGAATTCTACTACTCGTGGCTGACCCCTGGAAGAAGTTCCTGCAATCATGAGAGATGCAGCACCCCTGTGACCTTGTGACATCACAGCTGGGCCTCGAGACAAGGGTTTTAATTTGTCGTTGCCTCCATGCTGGGGCAATAAACTCCCAGCGCGTCTGCACACCTCTGATAAATGCGCCCCTGTGTTGGAAGGCTCTGCTACCCCGCACCCCGAAGAACTGCTGACCGGAGAAAATTTAGTATAAATACAGCCTCTGCAGCCAGCACCAGCGAGTGGAACCAGGCTCAGCAACCAAAGAGGATGCGAGCCCAATCCCCAGTCTGCTGAAGACTATTCTCAGTCTGCAAGAACTTATCCTCAGTCTGGAAGGACTTACCTTCCTCCAGTCCGAAAGGGCTCTGCTGCTCAACACTCCAGTCCGCTGAGGACTCTCCTACATCCAGCTTGCAGAAGGCTCTCCTTTGAGTCCGACAAAGGACTCCTACTTCCTACCGCCAACCCTCCTTTCTTGACCTGCACCTTAAACCAGTGTCAAGTCTGTGAAGACTCTCTTTCTCTCAAGACCTGCATGTGAAATGTCTACCAGCTACAGGCATACTCCACTTAACCCGGTAATCCTTACCCCAGACAATTTCTTTGACTCCGCAGTAACGAGCCATCGCGTTTCGTGTTGCTTACCTGATTAGCTCCTTTTTTAATTTCTAGCCACTGTAAAGTTGCATTGCTATACTTTTCATTTTTAACCGCTGTAACGTTGCGTAGCTACATATATTTTACTGTCGTCAGGCTCGCCTTTGCCTGAACCCCGTTTGATTTACATGATTCTATTTATCATATTTTTCTCCAGGTTTGTAAAAAACAATTTAAATGTAATTGGGCATTTTTCTGTATTAGTTACAATTATTTTGTTTACTCCCTAGGGACCAATCCCTGCAGTAAACAACCATGTCATGTAAAATCCTTGTGTACAGTTACTAGTAGTTAGCAGACCTTGTTCCTTATTTTCTGGTATTGTGGGAATTCTAACGAACAGATGTACAATAAGAAAGGAGGTGCTCCTAGTAAACGACGACGTAGAGAAGGTCGCGTCCCTGCACAGGCTAACGCCAGCTCCACGTCTGAGGATGAACCCCCGGTCAGGTGTCATGACCATACTTCACGGTCCATTTCTCCCTTTATTCCTCTGAATATTTCTCCCCACTAGAACACCTACTCTGTGGCAATTGGCTTGGGTATTAGACAGCGGAATATGATGTACAGGAGAAATTGTTAAGTCTGGAGGACAAGGTTATTCCCCATGACAACCCTACTAGCCAGCCACAGACGACCTTCAGTAATACCAAATTAAAGTCCTGGACGGCATATCAGACTGAAACATCCTGCGGGCACAGTACTCCCGAAATATTGTGATATCAAACTTGCAACGGGAAAAGTGATCCGGGTTTGACTCCCAGCACAACCCAACTCCCGCACTTGTGTAACACGCCCCTTGGTAGATTTTGTTCCAGCCCGTCAACCTACTGGTCCAATTAAAGTTTCATCTGCCAGACCACGCCCCCCATCATCATTTAGATTAAACCTCTCACCATTTCATCCATTTGGGACAACTGGCATCCCGCATATTAGCGACCCTAATTGTGAGGAAAGATCACACTCCCTGGGTGGGGAACCACCTCTATCCGATTCACTCTGGGGTTTGACTCCCCTCCAACCCATAGTAAACCTGCCCCCAAGAGGCTGAATATTGCACCTAATCCCCTTACCTTTCTAGGCCTAATTGAATGTATAGTATTTGCCGTAGTAGGCTAAACTGGGCTTGGCAGGGCGGTCAACGTCACCGTACTACCTTCTAGGATAGTCTCACCCCATAGCACACGCACCAATGTAAATATTTAAATAAGACATGTTTGCAAACAGTGTATAATAACACATTTTAATAACATTTTATGTGTAAACTATTTTTTACTAGTCAATGTCAATGCAGTACTGTTCTCACTGTGCATTTCATATTGATCACTAAACAAACATTTTCATTTTAAATGATAAAATAGTAAAAGTTTTGTTTAGTCAAAATTTTATAATACTTTAATGTTAATAGCACTAATAATACTTGATGTAAGAAGACTAACTTTAATAACACTATTAACTGTGTGTTTTATATGATTTGTTTACAACACAGGCAGACATCTTAAACCTGGGGTGATTTTTCAAATGTTTGTTTCAAAAAGTGTAAAGTAACCGTAAATGGAGTACACATAATGTTCCATGTACACCCTCAGAAAAAGAGAGAATGTAAAATATAAGGGGTAAAAAATTGAAGTTCTACCATACCAAACTGCATTGTAGAATTTAATGTTCAAACAGATTTTGAAACTTATATTTGAAAAAGAAATGTTAAGCCATATGGCAAGGTGAATAACTTAACAGTATGCATATTTAGAAAAATCTCATTACATGCTTGGCATCCAGTATTTCTGAAAGCTCATTCCTATGCAGCAAAAAGCAGCAGCAACAGTATCAGCAGCAGCTTTTACAAGCCAAATGATGACACTAAACTCTGGATGATAGGACCTGCCAAAGACATGAATTCCTCCTGCAGTCTACACTGCAATCAGGATCCCCCCAAGCAGCTAGTCTTAAACCCATTACTGCCACAGGTGTATGTATAGCTTAACACGCACCTCCCAGCCTCAAGAATTTGCACCTTGAAAGATGCAGCAGTAATTCATCCACAGAATTACACCTGTGACCAGTGACAAGAAAGATTTCCTAACCATAGCTCAAACCTGCCCAGGATTTAAATCCAAGAACCTTTACAACACTGGGGTCCTATGGTCAGGCAAGTCACAGTAACTTTAAACTTTGGTAGTAAACTTCTACATAACACACTGAATAATACAATATAACAGACCAACCCCTATCCAAGGTATGTTGGCCGAGTCATGGCAGGCAAATACGGATCTCTTGCTACACATCCTAACGGCTGTTCTGGATGCTAATAGCTAGGCTGTCAATCCTACCTCTGCTTAAAAATATTTGATGACCCCAACAGAAAGACGACTAGCTACTGTATGTATAATGCGCAACATAAGCTGTCATGAATTTGCCACTATCACACAGATATTAGTCTTGCATGTCTGCTAATTATTTTTGTTTTCAAATTTCACAATTTCAAAATGTGTAAATTTTTTTACAATAATATGACTGCTTCATAACAAAAAATGTTCACTGCCAAAATGAAATGCTGCCCCCAAACAAACTTTAATACCTACATAATAACAGTAGCTTATATTAGACAACCAAATACTGTAATGGATAGATTAGGTTAGCTTTTTGACTGAACATGAACGGTTTCATACTCATGAAGTATTCAGTTTATGAAATCTGATTTTCAGTCTTAAGACTTTCAAAACATGCCCCAGTGAAAAGATAATCTAATAAACTACATTCATATTTTAAAAATTTGCATATTAGTATTTAGTGCCAGTAATGTAATGAAGATTTGAATTCTCTCTCGTTGCACTGGATCTGGAACTTGCAAGCTATGAATAATTTACGTCTTTCACTATTCCCTCACACAGAATGCTAATAAAGCCAAACAGAAACTCGTGGACAAGAAAATATTAGTAAATGGAAAAATGTTTTGATGAGTAACATTTATCACCTTGCTGTTGCAAATTTTAATGACAAATGTATTTTGGTGGGTAGCTGATGGCTAATTAGTAAAAATTACTATGCTGATAACTGATCATGCGCTGTCACAGGAGAGAAGTCTGCATATTGCTTTTGCCTTGCCAAGTTACGCAGCTGAAATAAGTCCAGAGCACACATCCTGACTACACACGTGCAGCTTCGAAGTACCTGCCTGCTACATAGTGCCTGCAAACACACGCGCTCCAGGCCATGCTCGCGGCACAGAGACCAGCCGTTACCTGTTTATCTTCTTCTGCGCCTCAAAGGCCAGCATCAGCTCCCCATCCTCATTGATGATGTCCACGTTGCTGCTGTAGTTGCTGGCAACACTCTTCAGGCCTCTGGTTTGATTGGCCAGTACTGCATGCAGCTGTATGCACTCGTCACGCCTACGGTTCAGCTCCTCCTGGCTGGCTTCCAGTTGGCCTGAAACCACAATGCTCCACTACAGGACCTCTGATGCATGAGCACCACAACTGAAGTGTTGAGTTGAGTAAAGACAAGTACTTATTACCATACAAACACAAGACAGATTTTGTTCCCATATTAGAAATAAACGTGAATTTTAAATGTCATTTCGTAAGTATAACTTATTGTGACAATTTTGCAGTCGTTTATAAAACTATGCAGATTAAAAATTTTATAACAAATAGCTAAGAGCACAAAAAAATATATTTCCCAATTAAATTGCACATAAGCCTTATCCAAATCAACACCTTAATTATCTTTTCCCTTTCATGTCATATACATTAAAAATTTTGATTGCCAGTATGAGTCTCCACATAAATTGTAAATTATTTCAACTAAAAAGTACTCATCAGATGATGGTTGTGCTGAATGTATGCGAAACTGAAAATACAAAATACTATATCCAAAAATAAAATTTATAATTTAATACAATTTTTAGTTTCATTACACCACTTCTCATTTAGATTGTGTATTAGAAATAGATAATTGTGGCAGTATACTACTAAATTAAAAATAAAGTGTATATTAATTATTACAGAGTAGAGTATTGAGCATGTGTATTAGTGTGCTCATCCGTGTTCATGTGAAAAGTTTTTAACACAAACTCCCAACGTAATCGGCCACAAGCAATTTTTTGCTACTAAACAATTTTTAACTTTAAACTACATTAATATAATTTTAAGAATTTTCTTCTTTCTTGGATATTACTTCACATAAGGAGCATTGTGTCATTTGCTACTTCTAGCTATCTAACAACATTCTCAACTTTCCTGGAATGAACTCTATATTTTACAAAGAGACTAAATGTTCTAACATTGGTTAAAAATATTTTATCCTCTAACTGGCATAGGAGGTTCTTCTAAGGAAGCAATAGGATGTAGCAGGCAGTAATGCAAGACCAGCATTTAAAAAAGCTGGCAAAAAGAAAGTTACACCTTAAAATCTTGAGGTCTGCCAGTACAAAGTATTCAAGTGCAATTAAAAAAACAAAATCTTTCAAATCTGTGCAATCTGCACAAATTATGTATTGCAAATGAAAAGCAAAAGTGATAACCAAAATCAAGTTTGTGCAGTTAGTGAATAAAACACAGAAAAATAATATAATTTATAACAGAATTTTGTTAATCACAAAATTACAGAACTAGTATTCAAACATTTTTAGGTTTTCTTTGAAAATATAATTATGTAATTACTGTATATGCAATTAAAATAACTGGCTAAATAATCCAAACAAATAATTTAAAAAAAATACAAATGTGGAAATTTCGTACTGAATAATACAAATGTAAGTAATGCAAACAAATCTATAAATCTACCTCTGTTTGCAACAACACTTCTTAATATTCTATGGCTGAAATTTGTTTAAGCAAATTCTAACACATCAGAAAATTTAAAAAAAGTGAAAATAATTTGACTACCATAAAAAAAAACCGCAGGGGAAGTTTCAGAGTTAGGTGCTAATCCTATAGGTTAGTTTAAAGTTAGTAAATAACCCATTGCACCTTTAAGTACAATTTTTCCTGCAACAGTAAAAATGACCAAAATGTATGTACACAGGACTAAGCTGTCTAAAATTTATGCTAAACTGATAAATATTGTGATACTGAAAGAGTAGTTACAGAACATTCTAAAATTCCAGTTTCATTATAATTATTCACAATTGTAACATTCTCTAAGTATCTAAAACAAAGTAAAAAAACAATACGTACACATGTCAATACAGACAAAGGGATTAACACTGTGCATAACTACCATCCAAATCACAATGTAGTGCATACATGTTCATTTGTTTTCGCTGCTATTTTCAAATTATGAAATTCTGCAATGAATTTTTTTCATACTGTACCACTATTAACAACAAAAAATTTTTTCTATAAAGTTGAGTTACATAAAACAAACATTTTAAATTCCAGGGACAAAAAAAATGTTAACAGTAGCTGTGGAAGAACATAATTATGCAGAAGACTAACATGTGCATGCCTTTGCTAAGCAGTTTGAGTTGAAAAATTTTGGTTGGCACTTGACAGCAAAGTATTGAGCACCAGTCAGGGTGAAATGAGGTGAAGATGGAGCAGTGATGGAATGCGAGGGCAATGGAAATGTGGGAGTTTCCTACGAAACCAGTTGACCATCAACGTCCGTCATGTTTCCCACATGCAAAAATCCATAACACTGCCTGAAATTGAACCTGGTTTGTCTGGGGGGGGGGGGGGAAGCCCCCCTTTCCCCCCCCCTAAGCTTTTGTCAAACTTTTGTTTGCCCATGACTTGATTTAACACTGATATTCAGAATACAATACAGGTACACACAAGATATCATAAAGGAGTGACGTGACTGTGTGTAATGACAGATGGCAAGGTACGTACGTAGTAACTCTTGGCTCCCAGAGTCTCCTTCAGACATCTTCCTCCTCATAGAGGCTAGGTCATCCTTCAGCTTCTCATTCTCTATCTCTAGCTCCTGCAACTGTTTATCAACATGGCTCATCAATACCTAAGGCAGCTCTTATCTCTCACACTTACCCTTTAAGCTATCTCATATGTAGATATAAGACGAGAACAAACATAATGTTTACAACCAACAAAAGTACACCACCATTTCCTTTACGGTCTACTATCATATGTATAGATTTGGAGAGGTCAACAAACATTTATCAAACTCAATAGACCACTGATTAAAATTAACAAGTGAAAACGTAGAAAATAATCTTCAGTGTCTGATCATTCCCATTCAAAAACTACTTAAGCAGGATGAGAAATGTGTGCCTAGAAGTGCCAGCTAACCCTCACGAGGCACAAACCTATTGCTACCACCAACCTAAAATAGTAATGAGGCTGGTTGAAATGAAGCTGGATGGGTAAATAGACCCATAAAATATTGCATCCTGAAAAAATCTTCAACACAATAGAAGTGCCTGCCATACTACCAACAAAACAACAATCAAAAAATGAACATTTCACAAGGTCTGCTGGGAACTTTAACTGAATTGGAAACTTTGAGGTAACCACATATTTTTAACCATTGACAAAAGATGAGGTAGACTGATCTCACTGGCTGCCACAACCAATCTCTATGTCCCAACACAGAACTGTTTTTCTGTCAACACATCCGGTAAAAATGGCATGGCTTGGATTTGAGGTCAAAACATTTATAGTAAACAAGTACTACGAGATATTTGTATACTCCCTCTAACCAATTTGGAAAGCAGTTAGATTAAATTTAAATTGCTGAAAGTATTTTATTCATATAAAAGTGCTTGTCTTAAAAATTAATATATAAACGAACATGTATCACTTTTGACCATGTAACTTCCACAATTTTATTCCTTTGGGATGATGAGTTACTCAATCCTGCGCACTGGCCATGCACACACTACTTTACGACTTCGCCCCATCATTCCAGCACCTGGGCAAGTTATGCCTGCAGCAGTGCAATAAATCACGAGCCTACGAGGTCCAGCAATGTGCGACTAGACACGTGGTTGGGAAAAATTGTACTGTTCACCTCCAAAGCCATCATGCGGTCGCCTACTCCGCAACGTGGGATTTTATTGTTCGACGAGCCATCGACACCCTGTCCTCAGATAAGCAAGTTCCATGTGTTGCTGTAGGATGGCAGTACCCAGCCTGTAGGATCATCACAGCCTCCAGCACCTCACACCAAGGCAATAGATATGTCAACAGCTTCTAGCACAGGAGATAATAAAAGGGTAGGGAGGCCACCAACCCAACATAAACAACCTCTGTGGAGAGATGGCTAACCACACCCGCACCCCTCTGGAAGTAACAGGCCTGGAGATTTTGTATATAAAAAGGTGCCAAACCCTGGCTCAGGGCAGTTGCTGTGCCCTCCAGCTTGAGTAAGGCAGAGGACATCAGAAGGGATAAGTGGCAGCCACCCTGTTCTCCCAGTCTGGGTAGACGGAGATTGTCTGACCAAGGGCTCTGACCACTACGATACTCACGCTCCAGCCGCCAAAGAAAGTCTCCGCCAGAGTATGTGGTTCATATCCCATCCCTCCCAGTCTGTAAAGACCAGAGGCTAGGGAATAAACCACTAGGCCTCCCGAAATGTGTTCTGGAATAACTGTCTCTGAAGACGTCAGCACCAACGTCAGCACACCCCGAAGATGCCACTGCTGGTTTCCGACATCCAGAAGTATCCAACGACGTCCCCCTGACTCCCACCCGGGATCAACTTCCAGTCACCCCATGGTAGCAGGTTGCATCGACATCCCTTCTGGACTATCACCCCCCTTCCCCCGAAAATGTCTCCTAGTAATTCAGAAAGTGATCTAATGGTGACGTAATTGAATTAATGAAACTCACTTACTTTGTTTGTGCAGGTCGCCTTTGCCTGTTTTACATGTCGTGTCCATCATAATTTAGGAGTTAGCTACACATCACCCTGCATTTCCTAACGTATTAATAAACACGTACATTTGCATATAATCTGCGTGTACCATTCTTGTAATTTGTGATTACCTTGTTCCATTAGTTATTATCTTTATTAACTGTGTATTTGAATGAAAGCTTTCAAAATCAATTAATACTCAGCCCCTAAAAAGGTTAACCTGGTATATGCAAAAATATCCTAAGAGTAGTGAACATGCAAACTAAGAGGAAAAATAGAGGTCTGCTGCTGGGTAGATCATGGTGTATCCCAAAGCACTAGAAAATCAGCACCCCCTAAGAGAGACAACCAGACCGGGTACTCTGTTCGACTCCCAGCTTCCACAAGGTCGGAAGAGAACCCAGCAGTGCTCAGGCCTGATTGGCTTCTTGAGGGTCACTCAGCTTGTATTCAGTTATCTAACCCACTCCTCGTCAGTCCCAGCCCGAAGTAAGGCTGGATGGTGGGAACAAGGAGTGAACTAACTGAATTCAGGAAGTACACTGGTTAGGACCGCACTATCAAATACCACGATTTTCCTTCCACCAAACTAGCTATGAGGTACGAACGGGAAGGATGTTTCAGACCTGCTCCCAGCTTGAATAAGGCTGGAGTACTGCATTTACCCAAAGGTTGACACTGTTTTTTGACAGAAAAGGAATAGAAAAAATAAGGGGTCACCTACAATTCGGGGTCGTCTTCAATTCAAAACCTAGGACCACAAATATCATAAATGTGGACACTGCTAGTTCAGTATTTAAGTTTGTGTTATATGCACAACATTACTACGGACTTCTACTCATAAGTTTTTACTCAGGAAGCAGTTGATTCTCCAAGATTGGCATGTCATGAGACAGAGGATTTTGACAAATGCTTTTCATGCTTAAATTCTGTGTGTCCTATGATTGGACTATTTTGTAGTGCTGGGACTGCACTTGTCAACTTTGACAAGGGTCTCCTTATATGATGTCACCCAGAGATATAAAATGCTTGAGTAGTAGGGGCGGGTGGGTTCTAATTCACTAGGCGAATGACATGATGGGGATAAATAAAAATAGATTTTGCAGGAATAATGGCTAATCCGATTCATTTGCAAATGGCTGCAACGAAGAAGTGCTTTACTGGGAAGCAAAATGGTTCAAGTCACCCACAAAAGTTTTTATATTTTAAGAAAGATGCTGCCACCATACAGCCAAGTTAGACACACTTATTTCATTGTGATTAGTTTTTCTTTAAAAGTAAATAAAATATATCATTATTCATATAATACATATAATAGCATTTCTTCTTGAAGGGTTTCTCATAAATTCATGCAAAGATACTTTCAACCTAAATAATTTTTTCAGCACTTCACAGGGGTAGTCTTGAATTCAGGTTTAAATATTTTTCTCAAAAATATTTTTTTTGCAAGGGGTTGTCGTAGATTCAGGGTAGTCTTCCTTTAGGGTAAATATGGTAGATGGCAAACACTCGAAATGTCAGACCTCTGGCATGTCTCGCTCTTGGGGCACAAGACTTACAAGGCTACCCAACATCCCAGTCCCAGCTTGAAGTAAGGATGGACTAGGGGACATAAGGGTATCACCTAGAGTTCTGGAAATACTCTCTTGGCAAGAGTAACTTCTCTTAACAGCCTTCAGCTGCTATGCTTTACGCAACTAAAGACAAGTTACATCAAATACGAATGTTAGCCCTCTGGGTAATGATCAGAGAGCTACCAACATTACAACCTGTGGTAATACCTCCTACTGATAATATATTTGCTAGTACAGACCCTGTTCCTTTGTTTGGCCCTTGGATAAGCGTTAACTACAGAGAACACCCAGAGTTTAAGATCATGACAGGACGGGAACTCATTATCAGGAGTAGACTGGCCCTGGAATGGGATTTATTACTACAAGAAAATAACCCTTATTGTAGCCGTACCAGAACCAACAGTCTCCTCTTTGCCCTGTCTCTCAAGCTCCGTCAGCACCTCCTATGTGCCAAGTGAGCATGACAGCGAGGAAGACACAATATCTGCATCCAGCCACAGGTAAACCACCTCTGTAAGATCATCCCAGAGAAGTACATGATTTCATGCCTACCCGCCAGCTAACCAGGCCGGCACCTTACAGAGGTAGACCTAAACTGGACACTAATGACCCTGCCTAGGTCCAGGTTCACCCCTCCCCCCTTTCCCGTGTAAGCTGGTTCACAAATTTTGCCAGCCTTCACAGTGAGTAAAACCACAGTCTCCTATAGGGAGACATTTCAGAATAACCTCACCCTAGGGTTTGACTTTCATCCTACTTCATTAGCCAGACCCAAACTTATCTTCTCCAACATGGGAAAATGTCCGACCAAGCAGAGCAAATAAATTGTATATCGTTATGGTTCAACCAGTGGCTCCCATACTGCATAATATTACTAAGGAGTAAAGTCAAAGAGCCCTTCAGGACAAAAGCATCAGGGGTAGGTCAATGTTGGGTACATGTGCTGAAAATGAATAAGTTGTCTACCTCATCTTTAGTCTATGTTTTTTTAACCACCAAGGACAAGTTATACTAACGTTACCTATTCTATAGTGAAATAATCCAGAGTCAGCCTATGTTCTGGCTAATTTGTGAAGCAGGTTGTACCATTAGCGTTACCTCCTTGGTTAGGTAACTGAATGCTCAGGGATTTAGTTAATTTATGTTTATTTTGGAAAAGAAACTATCAACTACTTAACAATTACTTCCGTGAATGATGGGGGTATGTTGGCAATAATTGGTTTACTCTTGTGTACTGAAAAAAATTAACACTGAAGTACAGATACCTCAACACAAACACTTACTATGAATGGAAATATTGAACTAATTGGTTGCATGTTCTATCAGAATGTGTGCAAGTTATTGTACGTATTGATGTGTGCTTATTACTATGCATTATATATTTTTTGAGAACTTCTTGCATGCACATGCGCATACACACACACACACCCTTATAGATTTCTAATGAGATGTGCGTACTATTTACTTCACAGCTTTTTGTTCTTCGTGAATCAAAATAAATTACACAAGGCACTGTGAAATTTTTTCAGCAGTTCTTGTAACATGATTTCCCCCTCACAAAAGAATGTTTTAACTAAAATATCCGAGTCACTCCATCAGCTTCCTAGCTAGACAAAAAAGTATTGAGAAACAGTACTTATATAAACTCGGGACCCCATTTTACAAGTACCTGATTTAATATGATGTGCAATGCATTACTGCGCATCTAGAAAGTATGGTCTATGATATGACTGCACCCCATCTCTGAAAAGCTTATTCCTTATGGGTCAGTCATGGCCACTTGCCTACAGTGTACACTGGAGAGCCCACTTTATACTACAGACACGAGATCCTAGATTTTACTGTCTCTCGCCATGTGCCCAGAAGGTGTCACATAGCCACCCCCTCACCACCCCCTAATTTTGAAAGATGGAAGATTACTATCTCTATGAAACTGCTGACTTCTGCGGGACTATCACCACCATGCCGCTGGAGAGCAGCACATCCCTCTGGAGCATCACAGCCTCCATGAGCGCACGGGAAGGCAAACATTTGTCAATGCCTCTGTGCCTAAGCAGATAAGGGATCCCGGCACCCAAGCATGGCAGAAGTCCAAACCCCTGAAGGCAGA
This sequence comes from Dryococelus australis, assembly GCA_029891345.1. Classification (NCBI taxonomy): domain Eukaryota; kingdom Metazoa; phylum Arthropoda; class Insecta; order Phasmatodea; family Phasmatidae; genus Dryococelus; species Dryococelus australis. The sequence continues at coordinate 23,935,286 of CM057004.1, forward strand.
GCCAACTTCCCCTTTCACCCTTCTACGGACCTACAAGCTCAGATTTTTGGAATAAATACGGCTCGTAGGCTGAGCCTTGGGGCAGTCTGCTGTACCTTCTCTGCTGAGAGGCCTGGAGGAGTTGGCTAAGGGTAAGCACTAGCACCCCTTGTCTCCTGCTGTAAAAGGCCATGAGACATAATAGTTCACGGGACATCTGACAAAGGCGAACCCAGTCCTAAAACTCTTCTACTGCATCGGTAGCCAGCATCCTCCAGAGGGTCCTCGATGGTCGACAGTTACCAACAGCTCCAGAGATCCCACCAGCAATCAGAAGGTGACCACCTCTTCGGCGACCACCAACTCCAGAGGTCTTTGGACACAGACATCACCAGAGGGCCCTGCCACTGCCGCTCTTTAACAACCCTTCCTCATCCTTGGTAACCTTCCCTCTAAGTCTTCCTCGGACTACTATGACTGTGATTTTCTCCTCTTGGTAGTAGCCACATCCGCTTCTTCAGCCCCAGAATGGTGCTGAACCCTAAAAAGCTAGATTCCTTCTAAAGTTGTTCCGATACAGATACCTGATACCATTGCCGATACCCAAATACTGTTGCAGATACCAATGCCCTTCGTACTGAATTTTAGAAAAAAGAATTACTGTTAATAAAACATTAAAAACATTTTTCCTAGACTCATTTAAGTGAAGAAAATGTCTTAAGAAATGCACATTTTCCCTTTACAAAGTGAACACAACTACTCGCTCGGGAATAATTACCCTCTCGAAGTTACAACCCTGTATTGGAAAAAAAAAATTTTTGGTTGAAAAAAGGAAAAAATTTGAAGGAAATAGCCCAAAAAATATGATTGTTATATTTATCTTGGTAATTAATTATATGTTAATGTGCAATAAAATATAGGTGTTGTAATTGTTGCCTTTAGGCGTAATTGCTACGCCAAAATATAAAAAAAAACTGAAGTTTGGTTTAAAATGCAGCTGTGGTAGCCAGAACCCTCTCGCTCCCTCTAGTACAAATAAACTTCTGGCAAATGTTGTCTCAATCCCACGCTACCCTGGCCAGCGTTTTTGTGTCAAGCAGCCCTTCAATAAGCTGGGTCTGGTCTCTGAAAAGGTCACTCCCTCCCTTCATCTTCTTTGTTACACCCCCCCCCCCCCCCTTAACAGTCTACCCTCCACCAGCTGCTCGTAATACTAAAGAAAATAACCTGACTTAATTGTCTACAACTGATACTAATGTATTGGGCTGATACCATACCCAATACCGATATATTGGGAAAAGGCGCAGTATCAGCAGTTACTGATGATTAGGATCGGTATCGGACCAACTCTAGTTCCTTCTGAACATCTCTTTATTAGGGAATTTAGTTGATTTAAATCTTGGCTTTTTATTAATTGTAACTTCATTAGCCTTTGCTACTCACAGCACACCTAGCATTACTTCACAATTAGTATCACTTAGCTATCAGGAAGCCTTCCTCTGATTTAACGTTATCCAATATACAAGCTAGTATTTTTCATTTATTATTTAAATTCATTTGGAGTGTGTGGGCCCCTTGTGTATATTTTACATTTTAATAAAACGTATTCTGAAATTCTTTTCTTTCTTTTCATGTGGTATTGCTACTATTATTAAACTAAAGCCCTTCAGGCCAAAAGAGAATAAATTATATTGAGGAAAAGCCAACATCACATCTTCAGCCATTAAGGCAAGACTACAGACTATTCACTCGTCGAATTAAGTGACAGAATAACTCCCTACTCCGCCTCCACTGTAAAAGAATTTGAACGAGATAGAAGAGTACTCTGATCACTAGACCAACAGCGGAACCCTACCTGCACACCACTGAATAAAACCATGGCGATGTATACAGACTGTGTATTCGCCGACCACATGCTAACTCGCATAAAGAAACCTTTGGGCTTAAGTCCACTCCGACCTACGTTAATTTCTAATTTATGAGTGAAGTGTTGTGTGTGTTACTTAATTTACATATTTTCCCAATCCACGCGGAGTGTATTCAAAGCGACTTGCAACAAATGAGGGCAGCAATTTTAGAGATCAATTTCAGAAACTGTCAAAAAATTGCAAAAATTAAAAATAAATCATAGAAAAATAACATATGACGTCACTAAGGAAAATTTTTATCCTACAATTCCCCCCCCCCCCCCCCCCTTCCTTAGACCAAGGTCTCGTAATGGCTTCATTATGTTAGTTTATCGTGTTCATGGTGTTCGTTTATGGATACGTTTTGTGATACTGCTGTTATAGGTTTGATTTTAGCTTCTCTTTTTTTGTTTTCAAGTTTAGATTGTGTAATGAATTGACTTTACTGATTGTTGGCACCCTACTTATGTAGTGTTTATTGAATTATATTATTTATTTATTTATTGGATTTCTATATAGTGCTTTTGACTTACTGATGATCCTTTCATCATGATACATTCATAGTTCTACTGAATTACATTTACAATTTTCAAAACAGTGAATCGTAACGCATTCCTGCATCTAGGATGCACACACTATTTTACAACTTCGCCTTTGAGCGCAATGTTCATACATACTGAGGCAAGTCATGCAACCCCAACAGTATTGAAGAGGCGGGACACGTGCCTACAGAGTACACTGGCGCAGTCAAAAGAAACTACAGACACGTGATCTTAGCTTTTACTGTTTGCCAAAACTTGTCAAGAAAACGTCATGCCAGCACCCCCCCCCACACGAAATATTGTACTGCCTGATTGAGCCACCGACTCCTTCCAGCGAAAGTCACGCCAGTGTCAGAGTGCGTCACTGGAGGGTAGCACATTTTTTACCAATGCCTGTGTTTAGATAAGGTTCAGAATTCACAAGCAGAGGCTATCATTCCCCACATCCCTCACCAAAGAGCACCTACAAGAGAAGTATAAAAGGGCTGGCATGGCCAACGCTCTTCAGCCACTGCTCCTACACCGCTCGCTCGCTCTCTCTTCAAGGCCGGAGGTAGCCACTGGGGTGTGCGACCACTGGTACTGGAATTCCTACGTAAACCAACCGAAAAGAGGTGAAGCTAGAAGACCAAAGCAGAAATCTAAATACCCATATATTAAGAGGCTGCTCCTAGCTCTGTCAAATTTAGTAGAATTCGGTGCAGACCAAAACACTGGGAACTCCTCTACCAGGTGAATTGAGCAGGCAAATGATTCCATACTACACCATTGCTTCTTTTGGGGCCGGAAAGGGCTGGAACCACTTGGACTGATCAACCACCTGTGGATACCACACCCGAGTATTCGGTCAGGAAGCAACTTGAGGATATCCATGTTCTGTCCACCACTTCCTTTGGAGTCAGACAAAGGGAACAAAGAGTACCGCTTGTTGCAAGACTGAGTACTCAGTAGTTCACAGTAGGGAAGCGAGTTACTGGCTAATCTTCTGTGAGGCTGTTAGATCCTTTCCCTCATGCCATACTCTTGGAAAGGAGGGGTATGGAGAAAATTGAAAAAGGCAATCTACTCCTCCAAAGATAATTCGATGTGTCCACCTCTTGATTTTGCAGATGCTGTTGTTGCTAATTAAACTTGAAGGCCCTCCTCATCCAATGTTAGAACCATCCTTAAGAGAGGAACCCTCTATTGGCCTAGCTAACCCTTAGTTGTGCAGCCCCAATTCTCCACCTGCAACCATTGACAGCCCACAACAGATCCAGAGCTTCACAGCCAACAGATCACCCAGATAACCAACCACCTGCCAAGCCACTGAGGAACATCCCTTTTCCCAGCAAACTGCAGGTAAAAAGTTGGTCAGTGTGAAGGGTCCACCAGAGTAGTCTTGTATAACGGCCTGGAAACCCAAGACACATTATGAACACGTTCGTATGTGCAAGTCTTAAATGGAAAGTTTTCGAAATGGGTCAAATTTAATGCTGATGTCATGGAACACCAAGTAGAACTTTTCAGTATAGGGTAAATTGGTTCCTGCTAAAAAGTTACGGAGGGCTGTGTTTAAACTACTACTTTTGGCATCAACGGGATATATGTATTCTTCTAAGTTATCATTTCATTCCAAAGACGTCACTAAAATAACGGTATATATTTTTTATTAAATCGTTGACCCCCCACCTCGAGAAGGGAATGAAAATTAAATTTTTACTTGCTGGAAGTTACGTGAAGCTGTTTATTTAAAGTTAAGAGCGGTCACATGTAACTTTTTGGGGGTACTATTTTATTCTAGAGATGTCTGAATATTTAAAAAAAAAAGTATCTATTTGTAATAAAACTGCAGACTTCCTCACAAGAAGGTACTGAAACTCGACTGCACTTGCTAAAAGTGACTAGGATCCTGATGTTTACATTATTTTTGGTACACAGGAAGGTTAAATATGCCAATTTAATTCTGAAGATTTTTATCTATTGAAATAAATTAATATAACACTAAATAAACCTGTTCTTTTTGTGTCGGAAACAATTGAAAACTGATTTTATGTGAACATACACTTAATGCTATTTTGTATTTTGTTTTGAGAGATCAAAACTGGTTTGCTACAATTTTATGAGAGCATTCTCAAAACCATTCTCAAGAACTACAAGGCCAGGTAAAATCTAGTCCTGGTTGTAACCTGTTCCATGTAAGTTCTCCACTTTTTGACAGCGAGTGTACGATAACATGTCATAAATGAAACTAACACCACCACATATACAAAATCCCGAATCGGCTGATGTGTGAATGCATGAAAGAGAATGTCATGTTTGTTATTCTGACAGTCCTGCAGATGCACAATCAGTCATGGAGAAATATGCAGACAGGAAGTTTTTAAACACATTATTAATAGATATATTTTATTTAACATGGTCACAACACAGTTATTAATGTTCCCAAATAAAATTCATTCTAAAATGTTTTGGTCTGTGTGTTTCAAAGGAAAAGTAAATTAAATAGTTGACGCCTGATGCATTACTGCACATTTAGGATGTACACTACTTTACGACTTTGCCCCATCTTTGATCACGCCGCTCATAACACAACAGGTCATGAACCCTAAAACAATACCGAAGAGGCAGGACAAAAGGCTACACGGTACATTACATTGGCGTCAAAATACAACAGACACGTTATCCTAACTTGTACTGTTCACCCAGATTCGCCCAAATTTGCCATGCTGGAAGCACCTGCTGCAAGATTGTACTGTTGATCGAGCCACAGGCTCTCTCCAGCTAAGGTCATGCTAGTGCAATAGCATGCCTTTGGAGGGCAGTATCTGTTTTACCAGCGCCTGTGGTCAAGATAAGGGATGATAACGCTGCTTCAGCATCCTGGAATTTACAACCCCTGCGGTTGAGGCTATCGCTCCCCAACTCCTCGCAATCAAACACTCTGGAGAGATAAGTATAATAGGGCTGGCATGCCAACGCTCTAGTTTCTGCTCCTCCACCACCTTCTTCAGGGCTGGAGGTAGCCATCTGGGTGCGTGACCACTGGTACCACCGGAGATTCCACTGCCTCTTGGGGCCGGGATCTCTACCAGTAGGATGACTCTTTTACCAGAAGCTCACTCCCTCTTCAGCAGATGCTGAATACACTGCCATCTGCCACCTTCGCAGATTCCATCCGCGGCTTCTGGGAGACTCAACCACCACTAGACGCTCCCGAAGACGTTGCTTCGTCCCCTACCACCCCCCGCCCCTGGTGACCACTCCAGTTCTCTGTAAGATCACGACAACGTCCCCTCCACACCAGACGGTGTTAACATCAAAGTCAATACCGCTTCTGGTAGATGTTTTCCTTCACCCCTCCCAACTAGTAATTTTTGTTTAAATAACTAATTACTATATTTTGGCCTATATAGGCAGCATAGGCCGCACCTGAAGTTTTTGATGAAAAATTAGGGATTATTAATATTTCAAGTATAGGTGGCTCTGCCTTTTTGTATTCCTGTAATCAGTGTAAAGTCACAATTCTGTACAAGCAAATTCAGACTAAATTTCTCCCCTACAAAACATTTGACAGAAATTTGTATTATGTTGCAATGTTTACAAATATACTTTGTGTGATTACTATTCCACAGGTGGTATTGTGACTACATGTTTACATTTTACACATGTGAGATGGTTATTTAGTTTATAAACGCGAGTGAAAAAAGTTTTTTCCCCTCCCCTTCCTTCCTTCAAGTAAAAACATTAAGATGTCCTGTATGTTGACAAATTTCTAAACATGTTTTGGAGGAAAATTTTTTTTTAATGCCAATATCTCTTATATAAGCCACACCCCACTTTTTGTAGTAATTTTTTTTTGTAAAAATGTGTGGCCTATACATGCCGAAATACGGTATTTGCCTTCACTCAAAGCTTTTGACCAGGTTTCCTTCACCTGGTTAATTACGTTAGGTTCATTAACTTCCGTTACAAGTCATTATCTTAGGAGGTAGTACGGGGCCATTCTTATTACTCCAATAATAAAAACACGTGTACATGTTAAGAAATTTGTGTTAAAATGTATTTTTCCAAATTAGGAATTATAATTAACATCCTCAATCGTTGATACAAACTCAACAAGAACCAAAAGCCCAACGTGCAGGACCACGCCCCAGCCAGGCATGCATCAATGTGTGTGTGTATTTCACTGAATGCCATATTTAGTGGTGCTCCCTCAAGGACTGAGTGACCTGGCTAGGTCACTGGAGCATGCAGATCACTACAGTTATGCCTAATTCACAGAAATGGCAAATCAGCTCAAAGAACTACCACTTACAAGATAACAGAATAAAACTTTATATTTGTCATGACAGTTATCAAAACTCCTACAGTACACTTAAATTTCAAAAAAGGCCAAGTAATAAAAGCAGTAGCCCGCACAGCTATGCAAATAAGCACCTTAAAGGAGTCTCGCATCCTTGCCATTTCATCACCCGGGCTCTCGTCACGTTCCAGCTGCTCAACTCTCTTCAGCAGTTTGTTCCTCTCTTTTTCCAGGTCCTTCAATTTGTGCTGGAGCTTCAACACCAGGCCCACATCTATCTGCTGACACAATACATCCTTAATTTATTCTAGGGCACATTTCACACAACTTGTGCTTTAGAAGACAGAACTTTTTCATCAACAGAAAATCCTGGGTATTACTAACAAAATGCAATAAAATTTCAGAAGTCATTAGTAATCTGTACACAATATCATGTACAAATAAAAAATATTTAAATATTCATTAGTTTAACCACGCCTGCAACAGTTTTCTGCATATCGTTCTTGGAGACACCACACAATATTTTATAAAACAGAAGTAAAACCATTTTAAGAAAAATGGAAACCTCTTATTCCACTTTTGATAAAAAATGAAATGGTGATGGTGCTGCCATCTGCTCAAAGCCCCGCACTTTCTATTTCTGTTGACTACAGCGTAAAGCATAAGTAATTCCTTCCCTATGTATGGCGTGCTTGTACATCAGGGGCTGTTTCAAAACTACTTCCTTTTGTATGGTGAACCATTGAAAAACAAGATTTATCCACGCTTTGAAATAGGTTACAAAAATAAATCCTTCCAATGTTCAAATGGCTGGTGAATATTAAGGACTCTAAATTAATTAATTCCCTCCATACTGGTGTATTATGTTTAGTAATTTTTTACTTAATTTTCATTATGTTTACAAAACTGAGACCATTTGGCAGTTACAAAAGAAACAAAGTAGTCGAACAGATGATTTTGCTTGGGGGTAAAATTCTGGAGGTATAATGGAAAATCCTCCAAAATCCTCCCAACCCAGAAGGGGAGAAAGAAACTGAAGGATTTGACATTGGAAAAGGATGGTAGAGAAGAATGAAAGTTAAAATTATCGCCAGCATTACTGTTTATTTTCAGACGAGGCCTAACCTACAAACTAAGATTTCATATCATGACAGCCTGGTGATAAAATGCAGAACTCCACTTCATAGACATGGAATTTCTTACCTAGAATGTTATAGCAATGGTGCTATTGATTAGTGAATTTCTATAATTTTTACATGCCAACACCACTGCGCATGTGCAAAATAGTAAACATAGCAAGTAAGAAACCAGTTGCTGCCTGTTACCAGTACGTTTGATCATCTAGCACGGCTCATTGTAGGTTTTGTCTGTCTCAGACACAAGCCAAAAGTCCTTTCCAAACATCCAAAATGTGGTCACAAGAAAAATCATTTGGATGAGATTCCTTAACAATGTAATATGTAAGACAAGATTTCATCAAGCAATTTACCAAACTACCTCAAAAGTTGATAAAGACAAATTTTTCTTGAAGCACATAAGCCAGTCAGTAACATCACGATTGTCAATCCAAAGGAACTCAACAAGGTAACCTAGTTTCAGTATGCTATTATGTAAAAACCAAAAATGAAATGACTGCAATCTGCTGTAAATGCTTTACCTCAATCCAGGGAATTACAATATTTTGTGTGCAGAATCTATGTAGAGTTCCTTTCTATGGGTTTGTCCCCTATAGAGAAAAGGGGAGAGGATAGACATAGTAGACACTTCATTGAGAGAAATAAAAGAGTCCAAGATTTCATCATGAAACCTTGATGTGTTGATTCCCACTATGACTGAAGTAAAACGTTGTGGCAATACATGGAAAGTAACAGTAGCATATATAAATTATGGAAAGCATTGACGTCGTCGGGTGAGACACGAGACGAACAAAGACACTATTTACTTACTGGTTGATGGGCGCCAGCGGTGTTTCCTAGACACCGCACTTCGAGACTCAAGGTTCTCAGGGATGCTGTGGGTTGTGTGTCCATCTCACCCGAGCGTCTTTACAAACACTTTTGCATTACTAAACATTATGAAAAACATTGTATGAAGTAGGAGTTTGCTGGGTTCTGACGCTACAAACATATTTTGTGCACTGAAAATTGCTTTTATTGTTCCACTTATTACAAATTGTGCCGCTTAATCTCAGGCGTGACTAGCTAACTCCGGTGGGTGATTCCCCCAGCTTCCGATTCAACCAGCGCACTCTGTGATGAATGATCTCCTCGTGGTACCAGAAGAGACAGTCTCCACAAGGAGAGATCCTACAGTCGCTAGGGTGGCTGAGGGTTTTCCTGGAGACGGGACACGGGGAATGAAAATTATAAATTTACTACAGACTTATCCGCTCACTAATGCTTACTCGTCAGGACTCGTCCCCGAACCACTTGTCAGTGTGGCGACGGTCAAACACATAGCAGGCTAGGATCAAATAACGTAGCCGTACAAAATTATTCAAAATATCACTTGTTGAAGGTGGATCACGACATGAATAGGCACAATAAACACGCGGACGCCTGAAAACAATCTTATATGGCGTGGATGCCGCTGGATGAAGTTCGCAGCGGGCCACGTGGTGCAAGTGAAATTACAATATTTTCTGTAAAAATCCTTGAAATCCTGTCAGACAAAATTACAGTGCTCTTAAGAAAATTATTCTAGTTGCATTTTGAGCGTACAAACACATCTGGGGTGCCTAATGGCGGAAATCATACATGTGCAAAGACTGCATGGTTGTTTACAAAAAAAAAAAAAAAACCTTGGAAAAATTACAAGAACCCTTAAATGAAACAATACACAAACCATGAGAAAATTATGGCACACATGAAATTACAAACAAGAACACTTTAAGTGCAAGGATGGCGCAGATACGGACTTGGCAACAACCAAATGGTGTGGCCATAAAACAATTTAACGTGTCAAAACCCTAAAAATACATACATACAAATTTACCTTTAATATTGCTAGCGGCAATGAAGCAGAAATTAGAACGCAAAAGCCTTTAACATAGGTATATGGCACCTGATCCTAAGTTGTGCGGGCCGCATGGCTTCTCCGACATCTTTCCTCCATCCCTCGATTTAAGTTTCAAAAAGCCGCAAGGGCACAAAATAATTATTTAAGTGGAAGCATAATGCTGGGGATGTCTGTCAAAAGTACGCAAGGCAAAGGTTAATCGGTATACTACATGAAGACTATTGAAACCTAACTCAGTGCAAAAATATGAAGTGCGTACATGACAGCGTCTTACCTCGCCAGTCTCCTAAGACGACTGCCCAGAGGCAGGGGTCGCACGGACCTACCATGACTGCCTACGGAGTTTACACAAGCGGAAGTGCTATGCATGCCAAGTGAAAATGTTATTACGTGAAAGCAAGTGGCACTTAAATTATTTTTAATACAAAATTAATTAAGCAATTTAAAATCAGAAATACCATTATCCAGAAATTGTCTTTTGAAAGCGTTCACGCCTGAATATCAGCATCCAGCTCTTCGGCACAGCACGCACTTTAAATTTCAAAAGCCAACATGGTGCAACATTATGAAAAGAACATAGCACTAAGAATAGTTTCCCGTTGGGAAAGTCCGTTATCGTGGCGGCTGAGCACACGTGCTATAGGCTGTTTACGGCAAAGTGAGCACTTTTTAAGGCCCTGCTAATTTTTTCCTTTCAATTAATTTCTACCTTGATGCTACTTTTTAATATAAACATTGCAATATGACTAATAAACACAGTGAATACATTTCATCACTGTCAAAAGTTAAAGTTTGATGCTGTAATAAAATACATTTAATAGTGTATAATGCCTTTTGGAAGGGCCTTAAAAAGTGCTCACTTTACCGTGAACAACCTATACACACGTGTCAGTGAGGGCGGTGAGTGCCATCACGGCCTATCTGTTGCTGGCTCCTAGCCGGCATTAGCATATTGTGATGAAAATGATGCCCTGAAGGTGAAGTACAACTTTTTCAGCCAAATGTATGTAAAAGACTTCAACATCAGTTTTAAAAGCCTATCTACTGATACTTATTCTGAATGCATCAAACTTAAAGGACCAATAACAGCCACTCATCCTGGTCCTGACAAGGAAACCTTGACATGACAGTTTAGACTACATAAGCTGAAGGCAAAAGCTCACTGAACCAGAATACACTACTTTGAAGTTAAGTTTTGACTGCCAAATGAACATGGTTTTCCCACATGTACCCGATCAATAAGTGTATTACTCCAGGCAATTGTATCTTCATAATTTCACAGTTTGTGAAGGGCACTTACAAATACTATGCAAAGGATCCAATAAAATATCATCTATGGTAGACCATAAATTAACATCTCTGAATTTTGAAGACATATCATGTGTTAAATTGGTCACAGATGGGTGTCCTGGACCAAATGAGAAAATCCATCAAAATAATGAGATTGTTGATATACTGGCTTTATCATATAACTTTACCCGTAACACAGATAGCAGTTTTCCAATTGTTGGTCATTCGTTCGTGCCACCTGACCAAGTGTGTGGTCATACGATAAAAAGACACAACAGTGACACCAAAAGAGTATACAGGAATCATCTCTGGATTTCGAACCATCAAGAATGTAGGAGAGCACTAGCACTACAATGTATTTGACAGGAAAACTATGGTTAAGTCACACAGGGCAGTGGCATTTTCAATTTGCTAGAGCCAAATGAGTTAAGTGTTAAAAAGTTGCAAAGAGTGAAGCCTGCTACAGAGCTGATCTTGGTGTGTATGAATGTGTCCTTAAAAGAGGATGAACACTAAAAAGCATTCTACCTCAGCAGCTACTCAACACAGTTCCTTTCAAACCAGATAAATTAAGGGATGTAGAAAACACTGTTGACAAAGCATTTTGGCACTGGCTGGAGACAAATAGAAGGAATAAATTTCTACCAAGCAGTGGTGGAGGATGTGACATATGTCGGAAGATGACAATGAAAATTCAAAAGGGGAATGCGTTTTTATGGAAGAACAGAGCCTGTGTGTCCAAGACGTTTTCATTTTGTGTTCACAGCAAGAACATTCATCATTACAATATTACCACAACGTGTGAAACCATCTTTTCAGGTATAGAGGAATGCATATGTACAGAAAACTATTGCTGTTAAAAAATCTATGTTATAATGTATAACAATTTTCCACAATCACTTTTGCAGTACTCAGTGGTTCCATACTTTGCCTGCAAAACTTATTAATTCCGAAATGATTTAATAAATAAGTTTCTAAATTATGGCTGAACTTTTATGTCCTTATTGCAGATCTAGTTTGACGTCTATACTGATTATATTTGCAAAAGAGTTTTGACCTCTCTGGGCTGTGACTCGTATTTGTATTCTACGTTTATCACAAAAATCATTTTCAATGGAATGAAAGAGTTTTGCATCTGAATGCCTCAACTAAAGTAAAACCATTTTAAAAATATTACTCTTAAATCATTTGCCTGCTTAATAAGTTTACACAATTTTGCCCTTAGTCAAGCTATGTGGTGGCAAGCTATGTAGGCGTCTACTGCGGCAGGGCTGGCAGTGGATGCTGGCTTACCATCTGTAGACTGGTAATACAGCTGACTGTCGACTGGCTGCGATAGGCGACTCTCTGGGCCCCGTCTGGGGGCGGCTGTAAATGGGGCTGCTGGGCTCTGGGTGAAGGCAGCAGGCGGTGTTGCTCGGTAGTGGGTGATGGCGAGGCCCAGTCTCACAGGTAGTCCGAGCTAGAGGTGGACGACGATTGGATGCAGCATCCAGTTGATCTGGGATGGCTTGAATAAATGTCTAGGGGGTCTGAGGAGCGAGGCTTCTGCAGTCGGTAGGTGACTTATGCCAAATCCTGAGCAGGAGAAAGGCTGAAGGTCAACTGGGATGGTTTACTTAGCAATTGGTTGTCTGTAGGAGCCGTAGATGCCTTCTTATTGGCCCATTTACTCCTTCCTCCTCGGGTGAATGACATAGGGTTAGGTACTACGGGTCATTTCAGCAAGCAAAGGGCAGGTGACAGAAATTCCCTAGCTAGAGTACCCAGATGCAGTGTTACGCCATGTTAGTCCTAGTGCTCCAACCGGCGAATCAGATGCATTGGATGGAGCAGGTTAGCTTACTTAGGGTGGCGCTAAAGCTTTGTTGTGAGCCGCTCAGAGGCTACTGGGTCACACCTTGTCAGGCCTGGCACTTAAACTGACGAATTGCGCATGGTGGATGGAGTGCATTAGTTGACTCTGGTGATCCAGTTGCTTCCTCATGGAGTGTACCTAGTAGGGGGCTCTACTGTACGTGTGCACAGAGTGCCTTTGTGCACTGGGCCCACAGTATGGGTGGCTGGCAAATAGTGTTGTGTTTTGTGACATGCGAGCTACCCAGCTAAGGGAGCCTGCAGTCCTGCCCTAATACCGGCAATGGTTTGGCAAGACCTGGTCACCTGCTGCTTCCTTGGGAGATGACACAAATCACCTCTGGAATTAGAACACAGTGTGATGACTTGAACATATTTAATCTTGGGAGAATAAACACGGTGACCCACACTAACTCCTAGGCTATCAAAGTTATCAAGCAACCGGTGGAAATTACATTACTAACAGGTAAGGGGACCTGTTAAAGCAAAAAGCAAGACTAGTGCAACTAATAAAGTAGTTGTGAGAATTACTCAAATCCTACTGTCACCTAGCGTGGTCGTGAAGTGATGGGATGTAACACTCCCAAGTGGAGTGCGTGTCCTGGGGGTTGAAGCAAGCTTCGTTGGTAGTAGATCGGATGTGGTAGAGGGCACTGGCACAGTAGTAATAGGATAAGCTGCTGAGTTGCAAAGGCAGAGAAAGCCAATGCTAAGACAACTCCATGTCAACTGGCGTTCCGGGGGTTCGTACGGCCCCAAATAATAAATGGTACCTTCCTTCAGGTCGTCCAGGCATCTTCGGCAGACTGGCTGGCTCCTCCCAGTGTGGGTGGCAACATCCCTTGCTGTGCTCTCCTGGCGAGGGTTGGAATATGGTAGTTCTGTGTTGCAGGTGATATGGCACTCGCTTAGGGGCAGGTCAGCTCTGTTCAGGTGGCTGGGCAGGGGCGTATGGTTGACGTGTGTATTTTATTGTCACTGGCAACTGTGTGTAGTATTCATCTCTGGGGCCTAACAGTCCGGGTTCATCCCTCGTGAGGGTGTCGTGGCTTCCCACAGGCTGAGTGTAAGTCATAAATATATACATGGTAGATTGCCAGCTACACGTTATGCATCAACCCTCATAAGAAGTCTTCCTGTTTAGTAAGCCTAAATTTTTCGGTCCCTTCAGAAACTTCTAAATAAAGTATTGAAAGTATACAAAATGCCAGGAATTCAAGTACTACACTGTGAATACTTGAGTTCCAGTCATTTATATAATTTTGGTAGCCTAGCAGCCTAAATAAAGTGTGTATGTATATATATATATATATATATATATATATATATATATATATATATATATATATATATATATATATATATATATATATATATATATATATATATATATATATATCTATATTCATAATAACTAAAATTATATTTTTTGGCTAAAGGTGAATATAATGAACAAATTTTAAACAAATATAAAACGTTCACCACAAAACAACACACATTGTTCTTCTTTAGGTCTGTTATATCAACAACAAAAATTTGTATAATGTGTGCCCTACTAACATACTTCACATCTGACGAAACCGACAGTGGCAATAAAATCTGTTATAAAAGTTTTAAGACTTTACTAGCTGTGAAAAGCTAGTGCTAAACAGTAAAGCTACTGACAGTAGGATACTACTGATATCTCAGTATAAATTACATACATGATCATTGGTAACAGGTGCTTTTACATCAGGGCTGGCTGTTTCAGACTTCCTGTTCCAGTCTATATTCTCCAATCGGGTGTGGTGGCTGTTTATGGTTGAGGCACTCATGGTAGATCTCACTGAACCATACCCAAAGTCCTGGAATGGAAAAACAATAGTTGTGAGAAATAGCAAACCCAATTACATTTTTAATATTTTACTCTTAATGTTAAAAACTACGAAAACAAACATGCCAAAGAGTAATTTCTAACTCTTAGTTCATTACACATTACTATCAAGTAATACAAATAACAGATTTATCTTGTTTATCATGCAGAAAAGGTTACTTTGTCTTGATATTAAAAGGCAGAACCCACAAGATGTGTTTAGTGTTAGTTTCAGTTCTTTGGAAAGCCAAAAGTATAGAAACCAAATAAATGGTCATCATACACTGAAATCAAGGCATTAATTTAAAGCAGATTTTATTCTGTTCAACACAGTACTTTCTCTAAGATGGCAGCTGACAACACCAAAAACATTTAATTAAAAGGTAATTTTTGTTTTGTTTTAAGTGTATATACAAAGCACTCCAAATTCAAAAGCTAGGCAAAAAAGAAAAATATTTTTTAAAATAATAAAACCAGATACTGTATATAGCTACCAATTTAAAGATTATTTTATCAAATTCTGAACATAACCCATTCCTATCCAGCAAACAATGTATGTCAAAATATAAACATCTGTTATGATACAATGCATTTTATACTCTTTATAACAAATTATTTTTCTCTGTTTGGCACAAAACCTCTTTATAACAAAGACAAAGTCTGATTATATTTACTTTCCTTTTATATATATATATATATATATATATATATATATATATATTTTTACAAAAAATTACTTTTAACTGTGAAAAATTTTTACGTTTGTCACATATTTCAGATAACAAATAAAATTAACAAAAGCCATAATGTTTGTTAACTGCTGTAAAAGCAGTATTGTCTTACTCTGTGTGTACAAAGTATTTTTTTTATCATAAGAGTTTTCATTACGTGTTTAAAATTTAAGAATTTTGTGAATTCTTTGTTTACATAATGTGGCTCCAAACTAAATTAGTGGCTTATTTTTTCCATGACAATGGTAATTTATTAATAGTGGTCATAATGTTTTGCTGTATAGGTGTTCAAAACAAAATCCTTTTAATACTTTTCTTAAATAAATCAATAAAAATGAACTAATGCTACTCAATTCCAGCGGCAATTAGTTTCAAATTTGATTGCATGATGAAAATGAGAAACACATTGTAAATCACCTCTATAAAGAACCCCTCTATAACGAACACCCAAATCTTTGGTCGCTTCAGTTTTGTTATACAGAGGTTTTACTGTATAATAATTAAAAAATTAATAATAAATACATAAAAAATAATTTAAAAAAGAAATATTATCCTAAAAGGATGGGCACTTCCATAAATGATGGCACACTTTAAAGGGATGTGAATTAACGGAAACAATGCAGAAAGCAAGAATTAAAATCAATTAAAGGAAAGATCACAAGATTTATTCAAGGACTACGCATAAACAGCAGTAGTCTACAAAATATGGACACTCCTGTTCTGTAATACTTTGTGAACAACTGGAAAACACAATACAACCTTTTGCCATGTTAATTATATATATATGTTTTTACAACCGATTGATTAGAATGATGAAGAGAAGTTTTAGCACATCTGGAAACAAGATCAGTATGTTCACATACTTGGGAGTACCCATAACAGTGTCAGTGAATCTGTGTAGCCAACAGGAACAGAGTACGGTATTTGGTTTGTTGATATTAATTTTTACAGCCACTGTGGTACAGGCTATTCATGGTAAAGTGAGGACTTTTGAAAGCCCTCTCATTAAAAATAGTCAATAAATAAATTTTATTTTTGCATTACATATTAACTTTTGAGTGCAATGGAATATAAACACTTTGTTTATTACTTACATAGTAATATTCATTTTAAAAGGTGGCTAAGGATAAAAAATTGGCTGAAAGAAAAAAAAGTAACTAGGGTTTCAGAAGTGCTCACTTCATCACAAACAGCCTTTATACACTGCAACAAGTGCATTAATTTGCAGTGGTTATCAATTTAGTTTTAATAAACATGTGCATGGCTTGGTAATATTATATACTAAGTGTTTGACACTGTAAAAATATACAAAATAAGATGTGTACATAATAAAAAATTTATTAATAATTTGCAACAGCTGAGTATTTTTGAGTTTGTAAGTTGCATAACTTTACTTTTTTTTTTTGTGTTGTAAAATAACTAATTCATCCAACTAATTCATCCCGATTTGCTCTATTTACTTGTTTCATGTCCATTTTATTACATATCTGTGCATTGTAGAACAGGCTGTATTGGTGAAGTTTCCTTTGGAAAAAAATCATACCACTTGCTCATAACTAATAACAATGGAGTTAATTCATTCAGAAGACATTTTTATTTCAAAATTAAATATTATTTCAGTAATATTTCCTGTTTATTTTTCCACAAGAAGCACTTGAAAATGGACATCACACACTGTAAAATGCACTGCTAGATGTTAATAAGCATTTTTGGTAAACAAGGGGTGATAATCTTAACACTTCTAGGGCATAATTTTATTCATAGGATGCCTAACTATTTATTAAAATCAATATTTCATACAAGAATCTTTTCCATGTTTAAACACTGTCTTTACTGGGAAAAATGCACCTAGATAAGTACTTTCTAGATTTCTTAGAGGGGAAAAATTTTTCAGTTTCGACTTTAGGAGGGTGGTAATTTCACAAAAGTCATCTATTGTATGTTATGAGATGCTGTAGCAAAACACTACATACGACTTCTCATTTGTATGTTCACATTTCGATATACGGAAGAATTTATGATGGTACTGCATGTCAACAGCATTAATCTGG
This sequence comes from Dryococelus australis, assembly GCA_029891345.1. Lineage (NCBI taxonomy): Eukaryota > Metazoa > Arthropoda > Insecta > Phasmatodea > Phasmatidae > Dryococelus > Dryococelus australis. The sequence goes on from CM057004.1 coordinate 23,952,798, forward strand.
TCAACATACATAGATAGATGGTGGTGTTAGTCCACAGGAAGAATAAATTGTTTGCAATGTATATATTGATATAATGAATCTGACTCTGCAATCTGCATGTCTTTGTGAGTGTCGTATGGGTAAAAAAAATGCAATTTATGTTGGAAATGATTAAAAAAATATCTTTATGTAAAGCCGGCATATGGTCATATAATTAACCCCATTATGGAAGACACGAGGTAAAATAATCTTTGTTGTACTGAAAGTTAACAATTGTTATGTTAAAGTGAAATTACTTTATATAGTTTGCATAGAGCATTGAGGCGGAAATGGAAAATCTTATGTTAATGTGAAAAATATGTTAATGTTAAGTACACTGTATTAGAATTTTACTATAAATTCTACAGTACATACTTACATGCACGCTGCAAGTTAAGTTGGCAGAAAATTGATAAAATTTTTCCAAGACTCGACATTGGGCACATGTAAATTTGAAATTGACAGCCACTGAAGTAACTATTCATGTTTGTACATACAAGATCACGAATTTGCACATTAACATATCTATATTAAGAAATTCCATGGTTTTTACTTGGACGACTCATGAAATAAGCAAGATGGTCGATTGCAATGTCGATCTTGCATACGGCAGAAATATACAAAATAAGAAGGAAGGTAGATAACAAGCAGAGCTTTCGAAAGTGCGCTCAATTGACTGAATGACCTATGATGCAAACAGAGGCACTACTCACATCCTCTGGCAGCTCGGAAGTGGCACTGGCTGCATCATCCTGCGCGCTGATGGTGCTGGTGTCTGAGAGGGATCGCTGGTGGCCGCGCTTGGCCCCCGCATAGTCGTTGCCGCCCGCACGCTGGTAGCGCCCAAGCTCCCCTGCCATCTCCTCGCACCGTTGCTCCATGTCATGGTACTCTGCTAGCAGCTTCTGGTATGCATCTCTGTCCTGATCCTGCTCCGAGATTAGGAACATCTTCTCCTGCTCCAGCCGAGTCTTCATCCTCTCTGCCAACACACACCACCTGCGCTCACTCCCAGTTCCGAACCCCACAACAGTTCTCTCCTGCAAGCATTCTGCATTTAAGGAAACGACTACAAACCAAAATTATAGAATAAAAAATTTATAATCACACTGAATTTATAATTTAATGAAAAACAGTTTGTAGCTTAAAAATGTAAAAATTGAGAATGTGCAGTGCCAACACACCTTTACGTATTTAATACCTTCCCTCCCTATTTCCATCACCAACCCCTCCTTCTCAGTCTGAAGAGATCATTTGACACAGCAGGGGATACGTTTTTCCATTTCCAATATTCATTTGCACATTGTTTCCTCCCCATTCAAGTTAGCGACTTGCAATTTGGCTACAGGTCATAGCTTATAGGGAATTTCACATAACCTCAAAATTTTTTTAAATTTTGGGTTTATAAAAGACTGGGTTTATAAAGGACAGGGTATATATTTTTGATTCCATGTGTCTCCAAAATGGTTCAACCTTACAACATTCCAATTTGCCATGCTTTTTAAGCCCACTAGTTCCCATTATCTTATGGTGTACAGCATACCTCATCTTGAGTGTATGGTTTTGAAGGTGGTCAAATTTCAAATTGCTATTCCTCTCAAATGGTTTGAGCTATAGTGATAAGACTCGGTAGGCATGCCCAGGGGACTCTATAAAGCTTTAAGGAGTTAAGGTGGCAAGTATCTCCGACTATTTTAAATTCTTTTAAATGGGTAAAAGGGGGGGGGGGGGGGGGGAGTATTTTTCAAAATGTTCTCCCTGATTATCCACCCATTCTTGAGTGCTATGTAAGAATATCCCAATTTATGCTCATTTTTCATACTTTTTCATCTTTTTTACGATGGTTCCATTTTCATGCCTGTTAGGTAGTGAAAATTGCATTTCGAAAAATCACTACATTCAATGTATATTCCCATCTTATCCTTAAAACTTTCATGGAATGCTGAATTTGTTTTTTAATGCTCCCTCCTCCTCTAATGAACCCTCACCCAAAACAGCATTAAAATGGGGGAAATGTTTTGGTGCTTTCTACATGGGATTACTTACTGTTTCCAGACATTTCAAAGGGGAGTTTGTCAAAGACTAGGGATTTCTCCAAAATTGAGTTTTTAGAGGATGTGAATATTAAATTCCCAGTATTTCTGACACTATTTGACCTACTGCATTCCAACGTGTCAAATTCCTTAACTATCACTTTCCCATTGCCTCATGATAGAGACCTGAAAAAGATTGTCATTTTTACTGAAAAGATGCATTATTTTGCCAAAAAGTAGCAGTCTTTTATATTTTATTAGTTAATTTAATTATATATTTACAAAACCATCCGTATTTTGCTAAAACCTGGAGGTGGAGGGAGGATAAAATGTGCCTTTTTTTATTGCACAATTTATTGAAAGTAAAAGAAAGTAATTCACCAGTAATACATGCAAAATTAAAAATATAAAATGTTTAGCATTACTGGAAAGTTATTTTTTGTTTAATTTTACTATTGTTTACCGATCACACAGTCACAAATAATTATGTTTGTGAAAATTGTTATAAAACAAGTAAAAGTGCCATACAGTAAGCATAAATAAGACTTAAACAGAGAAATATACGGCCATGTTCTCGAGATGCATTAAAAAATAATTACACTTTTATCCTTTCGGATTTGGTATTCTGTCTTCTGTCTAACAAGTCTCACTGCACTAGCAGGGGCACAAAATTCTCTCATTTTGTGATGAGATCAAAGTAGAAAAACTCAACAATTATGGAAGAGCAGTTTTGTAACATAATAAAATTGCCCAATACAAACAGGAGGGGAAAAAACTAACACCTTGTTTTGCACTATTAGCTGCCCATAAATAGAAATATTGAGCCATTAACACTTAATGATATGTCTGTGGCAAGACTGTCAGATTCTGTCCTTTATTCGTGGATACTGCATTCACACGCCCCCCTTTTTTTTTTTTTGCATTAAAACCTAGATCCACCCCTGGCACACAAGTAGTATATAACATTATATGTTAGGACGGTTTGTCGCTAAAATTTACAAACTGTCTTACTGCTCGTGACCGATAAAAGGAATTTGCTACTTGCTACAAAATATGTATATCGTATCATACTATAAGGAACATAAGGCCAAGTGTCCCCTTTTATACACACTTCAAGAATATAATTAATAATCTCTAACATAATGTGTGTATCACAAAATCGCTCTGTAATATTATCACATATAGTTTTTTCTTTGTAACAATTTTTTCAAAACAATATATTTTGGATTGGTGTAAAACTATTTGTAAGCAAAATTAAATTATTATCTGCAATTCTTTTCTTATGTCACCATTTCACTGGCAGACAAGAATTATTTATTTACAACGTATGTAAGCATCCATTTGTAAAACACGGCAGTAATATTATGCGTGATACGATTGCACACACATTTGAAATTTTTTGAAAGGATTTCGAAAAGAAGCTCAGCAAATACACCCTGTAAAGTTACTTTTTCTTTGTATTGCAAGGCCAAATGAGCCACAGTGCATGGAATTACTTGTTCTGGAAGTTCAATAGTTCAGCACTAGAGGCGCGTGGTTCTGCAGATGCGAAACCACAGAGCTGGGACAGGATCTAGGATTATGGAAGAGAGAAGAGGCGAACAAACTTACATTAGGAAAGGAATTTCAACTAAACGAAAACTGCAAGTATCGTAAGTTTGGAAAAAACATATTCTTGATAAAATAATGAGAAATACCCAAAATTTCTTAAATAAAAAAATAATAATATGAAACCTTCAAATTAAGTGAAAAACTGTTAAACTTTTTCTACAGTTATGAATGTTTTACACACATATTTAATTACATAAACAGAGAAAATAATTATATCATGCATGTTGAAAAACTTTTAATCGCAACATTATAAAAAAAAACAGAATGAATAAGAGAAAAATTCTGGCGTAAATCGTAATCATAATATTCCAGACTGACTATTTACTTTTTTTAGTGTTGTTTTGTCTTCAATGATGATAATATAAACTTAGGGATCAAAATTTTGTATTCCTTTTCCTTACATTTTTTAATTGTGACAAATTTTTTTTTTTTTTTTCACAGAATTGATATCAGTTTTCTCCCATTGTCTGGGAAACATCCATACGTAAATTTATTTAGTGCTCCTGTCAGTGCACTCATAATAAACAATGTCACATTAAAAAAAATAGTTTTGTTGCATTCAGAGAGAAACGTTGCTATTGTGGATTTCTAAGTACAAGGTGATAAACTAGCTCGTCTGCGGCTGCGTAGGAAAATTATGCTTGTATCGCACGTGTATCCATGTATGTATCCGGAGTTGTAGTTGCACGATTGTATGGGAATTCTATTGAATCGATATAACAAGTGCTTTTATACAAATTGCGTGTTTATTAATTTTTTTCAGCAACTACTTTCGATTTAACTGTGTAGCAAAAAAATTGAACTAGTTAGGCTATGAAAGGCAACCGTGGCAGACTATTATCGCAATGTTACTGCGCGACTGCTCGTGCTGCCAAGAAACATGAATCACAACATGTGAACGAGCCGGCATTATTTTCGGAAAGGTACGTCCGATTTTATTTTTACAAAACGTAACTTTTTGACTATATTTTTTACTCTTCCTACACAAGCACTCATTGTTATTTTAGGGGTAACCTAAGTGAAGACTTATCTTCACTATCATTAGCTCCTCTGACGTTACCCATTAATAAAACAGAACATTACCTGGCTCCGCTAACGGTGGAAATGGACCCGATGCTATCGGGAAACGAACCTGTTATGGAGCAACTAGCAAGGTTGAATAATTGTTGACGTACAACATTTCATGATACAGTGCCGCATGCTGAAGCGACACAGGTAACACATCAACTTTATTTAATGTTTTTTATTACTCCATTTAAAACTGCACAAAGCGTATTTTTCACACGGCTTTTCGGAAACGAATGACAAATAAATAATCAAAACAAAGAATTAAAAACCAATTTTAATCAAATGCATTTTCTCAGAATTAATTTTGAATCCTTTCCCATTGGAGCTGTCAGTTCGCTGGAATATACAGTATTTTATACAGAAAATATGAAATAGTTAAATCACAAATCCGTGCCGTTTTCATGTGTCTTGAATATTTAATCTTGCAATAAAATCTGTCACTGTTTAAGACACTAGGCCTTGGTAGCTTAATATTACAAACAACTAAACCGAGCAAGGTGAAAGGTGACTCGGCAGGAAGACACCGGATTCGTAATCAGGAGGGCATGTGTTCAATTCCTGCCCCGGGAATCTGATTTTGATTTTTTACGGTTTTCCTAAATCACTTCAGGCGAATACTGAGATGGTCCCTAAACCAGGTCGTAGTAGGTTCCTTACCACTTTCCCCCCCTTGCCGGTCCAAGCTAAGCTTCCTGGCAGAAAAGACAAGGACATAAGAAAACCCTGCTAAAAAAAAACAGCAAAAAATATGAGTGAGTGGACTATCTTTACTATTCAATTTTACTTTTAAACCATGAGTAAGACTTTATGCGCAGAAACTTTACGTATAATGTCATGGGACTAGTTATGCAGTAAGGAGACTATCACGAACATGGTTCTAGGGTCTCTGTCGCGAGAGGGATGTTTGTGGTCAGTCATGCACGCAAAGGCCAATGTGGCCAGGATGGCTCCGTTTATGAGCACCGTGTTCAGAGCGCAACTGTGTGCGTGCGTGTGGGGTGGGGAGGGGGGATAGGAAGTCACTACAGTGAAAAATTAAAATACACAATTTTCTATTGCTTTCTTGGAAAAGAATGAGCTGTGCGATAACCTTCCTGACTGTAGGTCAGTGCGTGTCTCATCTCGTACATGTTGCCTATCATCTATATTCGGGTCGAAATAGGTCTTGAATGAATGAAAGTATATTACGAGTAATATTGTCCAATCAGCAATAACTGTCAATTTTCACTTTTGCTCAAAACTTTTATCTCACATTCCAGTTTAATTATTGTGCTCTTCTCTAATTTTGTTTTAAACACTTAGTGGCTAACCCTCTTTCATGTAAAAAATTTGTTGAGGTATATGTGGTTGCAAAATATTCAAATTTAAGATTATTAATAGAGTGACAAAACTGCAATAATGATGCTCCCTAGCCAGAAAAGGAATTTCTAAGGAAATCATGAGTAATTACCTATTTTTATTCCACGTGCACACGTGTAACTATTACAGAAACAGATTCTAGCTTGCAATGGGGGTATTAAACCTGGGGACGAAAGATTTTTATAATTTTTATTTGTAGATTTAATGTGATATTATCGTTAGTCCAATGTTTTTCCCCCGGTTTTTCACGCTTAACGTCTAGTTTTATTTATCAATTTGGAGTAATTACTATATTAATCATATTTTGAAATTTCATCATACTTTTATCTGCTATCTTTTATAGAAAGAAGTGTTTCAGCTAGGCACTCTCAATTCCTGAAAGTAATGATCAAGTAATAATGTGAATATCTACTAACGCCAAATGAATGACCCATTTCTATCAATGTATTTAAAAAATTTGACTGAGAAAGGAGGCTGCTCTACAGGTTCTTCCTCGCTAGAACGGGGTTCTTTAAACCTAAAACGAATTTAGGATTGTGAATGAATTTAACTATGATCGGTGTAGGCAATTCTTGAAAATTACTGTGTACGAGTATTTTACTGACTGAGAATTTGAAAATTTAGTAAGTCTAAAGGCGTTGGCAAGTTTTGAACGTCGTCTTCTGTCCATTCTATGTTGAGGCTGAACTAGCCTCCTGTCTAAAAGGATGGGAGTCTTCTCTGCATAAAAAAGCAGCCTTGGAACACGAAAGCTTCTGCCACCTCTCTCTCCCAAATTTACACGGCGTGATTTACTAGAGCGATTGCTTACATGTACATACAGTGAATAACGGCATATGTCCGATTAATTCAAAAGAAATAAAAATGTATAATTTGAAATGGTAAGGAAATATTTTGTTCACGCAAATGTTATTTGAAATAAAAACTGACTGTAAAAGGAGTTGAAACTGTAGAAAATGACTTTGAAAGCAGTTTGGTATCAGAGAATATGATATCATGTGTAATGCTAGTAAAATGAGGTGGCAGCCTATCATTTTGTAGAAAGGACCCTCTGATGTTTAAACATTATCGAAATTAATGTTCCAATAAGACCTTTAATAGATTTTTTTGACAAAAGCAACTCTGTCATTATTAGAATGTTCTGAGTTTACTACTGGTTTGTTAATTTGCAATGTGGTCACTGTACTATCTATTGCACTATCTTTCATGCGAATGTTTGATTTTTATTAATGTAAATTCCAGAAATTACATGTGATTATTTAATTATATAATAACAATTAATTTGTCACATTATTTCACCTTGGCATAGAATCAAAATTAATTGCTGGCTATCATGAATACCTTGCGCTTTCACATAAATTTGTCCAGTTTTAACACCAATAAAGCGAAGCATTAATAAAGGACATTCATGGTAAAGTGAGCAATTTTGAAAACCATTTATTTGGAATAATAGTCAATAAGTATGTTTTACTTAGCTGTAGACATTAACTTCAGAGAGCGGTGGAATATACACACTGTATTTATTACTTACATGGAAGTATTTATTTAAAAAGGCATTTAAAGGATAAAAAATGGCTGAAAGGAAAATGTAACCAGGCGTTCAAAAGTGCTCACTTTATTGTGAACAGCCTATACTCATAACTTTGCCATAGAGACTTCACTCACTTATACCAGAATAGGAAGACAATTTTTACTTTAACATATGATAAACCTACGTGGCATAAGAAATTAAAGCTTTTTTTTTTTAAATGTAGAACTGTAATGGTCAAACTTGGTACTTCAGAAAAAAAAAAGTACATAAATTTAATGAAAATATTGCTATCCGGCTCGCTATTCATTATCAGAATCTAAGGAATGGTTATCTGCAAACATTATAATTGGTTTTCTTGATTAAAGAAATCAACATCAATTTCAATAAATTCTTGTTGCGGAAATAAATAGCGAGCTCTAATAGGTTGTTCACAAAATGCTTAGGTGTGTAATGTCTTCGCAGTCTCCTGATTATACCCTAACTTTTTTTAACATATTAAAGAGCTTGAAAGTACTGCATAGGATCTGAATGTACTTTGAGCTAGCCATCATATTTAATTTTAAAATATAAAGTTTTCAATACAGACTTGAATTAAGTAAGTTTACAAGATTTACTTGAATTTTTAATGTACTTTGAAAAAATAGTCTATGCATACAATTATACTAAGATCGGTTAGAATTTTTCATGCAACTTTTCTTTTACACAGTGTTCTTCTGCATTGTTTTGATTTTAATTCTTCATGTACGTATTACTGGATGCCATTTAAATGCAAACCATTAGTCTGTGTGAATAGAGTACGTGTTTCTTGACCAGTTGTTATAAGCCTTAAAATAATAAAAAATAATAAATTTAACTGAATTACTGAATTACAAAACGCAGAAAAAAATGAAGAAACTTTTACCCGCATATTTTTTGTGAAAATGGATCAATTCAAAATGCAAACTGAGAAGTAAGCAGAAAGTTTCTTTCCGGCCGATGAGCAGTGTGTGTCGGGGACACCCAACAAGCAGGTAAGAGTCTTCCCCCCTTCCCCCTGGTGTTGTCTTTATGTCTCCCTGTTCTCCTCCCCCATCACACCGCATGTTTTGGTTACATTTCGAGCACAATGAGTTGGCCAACTGTTAATCGGCTAAACCTAGATCCTGGATGATCCAGACCATCAGTGCGGCCCCTAGCGGACCCTACCGAAACATTCTTCTCAAATCAAACATGCTAAGTGGTGGTTGTTTGAGTAACTACTTCCACTGCCTCTATTGCTCAGCGTGAAGAACTCGAACCCTTGGTCTTAACACAGTGAGCTGGCAAGAGCCCAGCACATGATGTAACTCACCCTCTGCTCCAATCTGGCTGGACTTTATCCTCTCGTTGAGTTCATCAAGCTCTGATTTAAGGTGCACATTCTCGCTGTTGAGGCGCTCCACGTGCTCCTGTTTTGCTTTTTGCTCACGGTCTTTCTCGTTAAGTAGGTCCATCTTTTCGTCCTGCTCCACTTTCAGGAGCTCCTGTACCTTGAGCAGCTCAGCCTCCTTGTTGTCGAGCCGCGTGGCCAGCAGCCGAGCCTCCTTCTCCATTGCCTTCTGAGACTCCAGCCTTGAGCGCAGCTCCGACACCTCATGCTGCACTGACTTGAGGCTGTTATTCTCCTTCACCTACCACAACCAACACAACACCACTGCTCACACACACCCAGTAAAGTCGGTAATGATGGATGGAAAGTAGTTCCATATATTAATGTCAAATAAAAAGTGTTAGGTAATCATTTATAATAACAAATTATTATTTTACTTTTCAATTTTTTAATGCAACAAAATGTAAAAATGAGCAGATTTTTATCAATATTTACTTTTCTAACAATTTCACAGTTCCACTTGACCAACGTATGAATAAAGTGATGATGCACCTGACGATAATCTTACACAAGGCGGAAGAATACACAATATGCATACTAGTAGCTCTTAAGCAGGGCTTTCAACCTAGATAGGCTGTTCACAGTAAATTGAGCACTCCTGAAAATCTTGCTTAAGATCTGCTTGTGTACACAGAGTGTATTCTTCCAACTTCCAACACATATAAAATTAACATTGCTATAGACCTGATCATTTTATTCAGGCATCAGTCAAAGTAAACTATAGATTTATTGGAAAATAAATATTTTTACAAATGTACTTATTGTTACACATAATGCATAAAAAAAAAAATGTAAAGCAAAATAAATAATTCCAGTATTTACAAATTTATATCTAACACTTTAAATTTAATGTCAAGACATGTAACTGCTTTCATATGTCTTAATGAACTTTAATGGGTGTGCGTCAGTCTGTGCACCCGTTAAATACATGCAAGTACAGGCAGTGACATTTTTCAAATGTTTGTTCCAAAGTGCTCAATTGCCATAATAACATATAATGTGAATAACATTATAAATCATTTTTTACACACAAACATATCTGAGGAAATAAATGTGATGAGAATACACCCTTTCCAGGAAAGGGACGAAACAGTTATGTACAGTTACCACTTTTCACTTTTATATTGTTTGATACAGTGAAAAACAAGGAAATATAGTTAAAGATAGCATTTCTAGGGATTGTGTTATAGTTTCATTAATGGTGATGCATGACCATTCCGCATCTTTGATGTGCACTCTAACATCGACTTCACCCCATCTTGAGCAAAATGCTCAATCCTATTGGCAAGTCATCAATCACAACAGCACTGAAGAGTCTTGACACCTGCCTACAGGGTACGACTAGACGCAATGTCAAAAGAGACTAAACACACCTGATCCTAGCTTGTACTGATAACCCAAAACTCCAAGAAGCCACCACGTACTAGTACAACCCTTCCACAAGATTGTATTGTCTGCTGAGCCGTCCACTCCCTCCAACAGGCCAAGCTAGTTCCAGAGTGCGGCAAGAGATGGCACCACCCATCTACTCCAGAGCAGCCCTTGAAGATAAGTGATGATAATGCCGCATCAGCAGCTTCAATTTTCAACCCTTGCGGCCGAAGCTATTACCTCCCGCACTGCTCACCCATGAGTTCCTGTTTTGATATAAATATGAAAGGTCTAGTTTCCCCAGAAATTTATTTAGTCTCTGCCCCTCCATCCCCTTCATACAAGGCCATTGAGGTGCGCAACCACTGAACGTCCGCAGATTCTACCGCTTGCAAGAGCCGGAATTGCTACAAGTAGAAGGAATCGCAACCAGAAGCCTAAACAATTCTTCAGCAGCTGCTGACCTACCATCTGCCGCCACGCAGATCCGCAGCTTCTGGTAGACTGGAGCCTCCAGAGGCTCCCAAAGATGTTGCTCCGCCTTCCTTACCACCTCCTGGTGTCGAATCCAGAAGAACCCCTTGGTAACAGGTCACGATGAGCATGTCCCATCAGGACCTCCCCCTTGTCCCCGGACGGTGATGGCAGCATTGATGCTACTCTTCTAGTAGTTGCATACCCAGCTTGTTCCCTCAGAACAACCCTAGCTTAGTCAGGAAATAGTCGTAAATATTATTTTCTCCAACACCAAGTAACGCCTTCCCTAATTAGATTCATTCAAGGACCGCCTTTATCTGGATTGCTTAGGATTTCCTTCTGTTTTAAAGTCTAGTGTAGGAGGTAGCACAATGCCACCGTGTTTCATTACTTACATAATAAAATACATGAAACTTAACTATTCTCTGTATAGTGAAGTTCTTTGTATAAAACGTCTGATTCCTAAGTAGTTCAGACCACAAAAGTGAAGCTGGCACCGTAACAAGGCAGCGAGCTAAATACCCACATATTAAGAGCCCAAAGCACTAGAAACTCCTCTGCCAAGAGAATCAGTAACGCAGGATGTTCCATAATCTGCCACCGCTCCCCTGCAGGGCCGGACGAAAGAACACAGGGTGCAGTCTCTCATTACAAGACTGAGTATCCAGAAGCAACGCTAGGGAATCACAAATACCGACTACTTTCGTCCAGTCTCAGTTGTACCCTCAACTTCCCATGCCTTACACCTCGAAGGGAGGTATACAGAGGAGGTTTGAAAAGGGAAGCTGCTGCCTTCGAATCTAAACCAATTGTTAACCCTCAGTCTGAAGTTGCACTTTGCACTTCCACCCAGGAGCTCACTCTTCACTGCAGACACTACTATTTCCACCACTAATTAAGCTTGAAGGCCCTCTGCAGCTCATCCTAGAATTGTTTCTAAGGGGTGTGGAGCCTATTACTGGAAAAGCTAACCACTGGTTGTGCGACCCCAATCCCCCTTCAACAGTTGCCTGCATTACCAAACAGATCCAGAGGTCATCACCGTACCGAGAGTCATAGAGGGAACCTCCCACTCTTGCTTCAAAAGGGTAAGTCTCCAGCCGGCAGAAATAGCATCACTAGATAAGAAGAGCCCTCATTTCCCACGTAAACTAAGAGTCAGTCGACTCGTAGGACTTTGACAGTGGCTTTGGATTTTGTCCCCTTGAGACGGGATCACACGACCTGTACTCTACGCTGGCCACTTGCTAGTGCACAATTAAGGCGCTCATCCTCGTGATTCTGGCATCACAAAATAAAACTGTGAAGGTGACTAAGGCCTCAACTACCTCTTTTAAACATTGTGTGAAGGTCACTGTAACTTTTAACCCCAAAGGTTTTAGATGACTGTTTGGCATGTCCAGCCCCTCCAAGTAATTGTTACAATTATTCATCTCCCTGGTCATGCTTCAACAGAAAGAAGTACAAAGCAGCATCTGTAGCGTAATCTGTTTGTTTACATTGCTCTTAATGATCTAATGTTACATATCTAATTTGCAAGAAATTAAATTTATTGAGAATGGACATCGCAGTTTTAGGAGAACCCATCGCAATGCTTCCTTGTGGCCAGGGTGGCCTTGAGGCATTTAAAATTTTTTACTATGGATTTTCCTTAAGGTGTTATGCTACACTGTTATGCTCATGTTCTAAAACATGTATTGCTAGCATCTTTTTGTGAATGCCAGTAAGAAAAAAATATTTCTCACCGGCAGGCAGCAACTAGTTAAAAATTCAGAAAAGCAGTGAAGCGCTCTAATAATTTGATAATGCTTGAGAAGCTATTATCTATCCTGCCTTATACGGAAAATTTTAACATTTTAAAATGGAGCTTCTGCAAAAAGAAATTATAAATTCAAGATGGTGGGATTTGACACCTTTTAAGGCTGTCCTCCAGAACATAAATACTGAAATGGTCATGTGGGGGTTGCCAATGGAAGTAAGGCCAGGGTGCAGGAGAGATGAGAATTGGAGTGCAGTTCCTTTAAATGTTCAGTCCTAGGGCCCAGACCATCGCACGGCACACATTACAGTTTCTGAACCAGCTATCTCTCATCCACAACTCCTCATTTTCAAGGTGGGAAGGACTGTGGTCCGATTGTGTGTTGGTACTCGCAGATCTATGCAACAAGCAATTATTCCATGTCTGACATATCCATGGTAATCTATATCCAGTAACAGCCTTACACTCATCACCTCCCATTTTTAAGATTATCAGGAGACTGGGGAAAATGTCCTAAAACTGAAAGTGTCTTAACCGAATGATCTATAATGTTCAGGACTTTGCTGGGACCAGAAGAAAATTGTCATTACCATGAAATAGTTACCAAAATGTAAAACCTTAAACTGAGAGATTACTGAATATATGACTTTCAATAAGCTAAGAGGAGAGGCGAGACCTTGAGGTTGGATCTGACACCCTGTGCTAGACATGTCTTCATAACCACGTCAAGATCACATAAAAGAAGATAGACTAGAAACCTACCAATTTTCACCTGCTCTCTTCATTACACTGCCACTATGAACATACCTAGAGATCTGCAGGTACTTGCCGCTGTTACACATTTACCCAGAACACCACATAGCACCTTCGGTCAGTCAGAAACTGCCATTCAGATGTGTGCAAACAGCTGCAGAGTACAACCCAAAACTAACGCAAAATCGGTTGCCACCAAAACAAAGCTAAATGAAATCAACGCTATGTCTGTGCAAATAGCATACAGTCTAGTGATAAGACCCTTATTCCCATTCTCTCTGTTATTATTCTGCCTTAACCCTTCTGAATCACTGCACACTGTTCTTGAAAATCATTCATATGTCAGCTCATTCTATTTTATGAATTTACTGCTACTTTATTAAATCTGCAGACTGTCCAAATGATCACATGATAAAACTGTGAGGAAAATAATAACATTTCAATATATTTTACACATTCAAATTTATTAAAAGACTTTTGTGCTAGAAATACAGAGAGCTATTATTTATGAGTGATGGATGTATTTCACATGAGAAATAATTCAAAATGATACTAAGAATCCAACTAAGAACATTTCTTTGGTGAAAAAATAAGGTATTACTTAAATTCTACGAAGCCAAATAGTTTCTAAAAACTGATGGATAAATATTCAATTTTTAACATCCACTATTATATATTTTATCATGTGCACTAGCATGCCTCTGACTTCACAATGGTGAGTTTTCCACAGTGAGGCTTAAAACACTGCAATTTATTTACCATCCTTGAAAGTATAAAATTAGAGTACTGGTATGGAATGTGCTAGTTGTTTTACTGCCATTCTTTAATAACTATTATTAATCACCAAGATAAAATAAGGTTCTGAAAATTTTTTTTTAATGTTAGGTTTACAAGGTTTGTTATTAATTAACATATTTGTTTCCTTAACCTCTAGTCTTCTAAATTGCTGACCATAAATTATGGCTCATCCTAGTATAGCCTGTCCACTGTTAAATAACATTTTCAAAACCAACATTTGAAAAATTTCACTGCCCCTAAGTGCATATATTTGAATAAACAAACTGACTGACATGCACCCAGTCAAGTTAGTAACCATGGATGGAAACTAGTTCAATGTCTTAACATTGAATTAAAAGTATTAGGTAAACATTCATGATTACCAACATTTATTTTTCTTTCTGGTTTTCAATGCATATGTATAAGTGTAAGAATCAGCAAATTTGTAAAATATTTACTTTTATAATAATTTAAGTTTCCCTTTATTAGTGTACAAATAAAGTGATCAGGCCCATGGCAATGTTAATTTTACATATGGAGAAAGAATACACTATGTGCAGAAAAACAGACAGTAGGCTGCACTTTAAATTTTGTTCAGTTAACCATGGACAGCCTATACCTGTGACACACTGTAATATAAATAACAGCAACGTTACCAGTTCCTCTATCCTTTGTTGCAGGGAGATGATCTTGTTCTCCAGGCCTTTGTTTAGCTTTTTGACGTGCTCAACAGAGCGAGCCTCCTGCTTCAGCTTCTTGAGCTGGCGCCGGGCAAACCAGCGACGCACTGCCGACTGTGCGATGATGATGCAGCGTCTTGTGTACAAGTACTTCCTGCGAGCTAGCCACCCTCGTATGTGCTTCTGTATGATGGTCGCCTGTTCAACAGAACGTCACAGTGCTGTTTAACAACTGCGCATCATACCCAACAAGCAATTAAACATTTTTCACATATTTTACAATAAGCTGCATTTTGCACTTCCCCTTAGAACCATAGATATAACTTCAGTAATTAATATTTTTAAAGTTTTTCTGCCAAAGTAAAACCAGTTCTACCCAAATGATATACAAATATTAGAAATTAATGGATTTTAAACTGATTTTTTTGGGGTGGTAAGCCTAAAGTTGTCAGCTACAGTAGTACTTTTCTTACTTGCAGAGGATTATTGTGTATACTTGGGTCAACCACCAACTTCATTGAGTTGCTGTAGTTTGTAAAACTTACAGTGAATTGAGTGAAGGGTTGGGAAGTCTGGGTACAATTCTAGTGCACGTTAAGTGTTGAGTTATAAAGCTGGAACAATTCAGGAAGTAGCACGAGACGCACAGCAAGTGTTTCCGTGTGCACAAAGAGACAGTGATCAAAAGCAGCTGGGCATAAGCATGGAAAATTTAGTATCACCAGCCAAATGAAAAGCAAAACCTGATATCTAAGTGGATTGGTGACGTGTCTTAGCATAAAATTTCCCACCCCGGGAACATCTAATACAGTAGGTAAATGGCAACATTAGTACAACAGGCCTAACATTTTTTTGCATGGAAGAAAGTGTAAATTTTAAGTTTCAAAGTTGCATGAAAAATAGAGAAGACAAAAACTCTGCTACTGGTGTTCTGCAGCATGTATATGCATGGAAAAAGTTTATACACCACTTGCACTTCAAAAACTCATATTTATACATTTTGAAATAGTTTTAGTGAGGGAATGCCAAACATGTCAGTGATTTATATTGTATAATACTGTGCTACTGTTTAGTAGTAACATTTTTATGATTACATTTTCTTGGAAGAAAAAACTAACTTACACTAGAGGCCTTACAGCTACAGTACAAGGATTTGGCTAGCAAGTGAACCCAGTAGTAATAGGCCACCAAAATGGTTGGCACAGCAAGTTGACGCGTGATGTGTACTAAAAATTACTAAATACACCTTTGCCTCATTCACGTGATGTCACATGACCCCGAGTGGGGTTTGAACCCAGGAAGACTTGTGTCCAGAGTCCACCAGCATGCCCCTAGGCAAGGGGCAACCACTGACACAACAGTCAAGGCCATCTACACCAGTATGTCAGACATCACATGTCTGTTAATTACCCCTGCATGTAACAGAAGCCAGTCGCACAGCCCAATGCTGCCCCTAAGCTCACGGGAGCTATGAAACCTGCATACAAAAAAAACCACACTTCCAGCCTCCCCCGACAGATAAGGGCTTTCCTTCCGCCTTTAAGGGAGGAGCTCTAGCCCGAAGATACCCGACCGGATGAAGGACCTGCAGTCGGCCATCTACATACGCGAGTGCACAGTTCCGAAATGCCAGTTGATACTCGGCCGCTCACTCCACCACCGTGTGTGCTGGAGCCCTTTGTTTACCACATTCCTCATGAAGGACCACCACTACCTTCCAGTAGTCTTCTAGACCTTTGCCCATCGACCCCCGAAGAACTTTTTGTTTCCCTCCTTGACACTCACTACCACTTTAGTACTGAAACCCGAGTACCTTCTAGACAACAGCATAGAATTAGTTAGGGTCAGTTGTTATCATAGCTACCAAGCCACATCTACTCTTGATTAGATTAGACCAAGGTCCCTTTCACCTGGGTTACCGTAGTTTACTTTTGTTATAGTTAATTGAAAGTTGGGAGTTAGTTGGTGTCATTGTGTCTATTCCTCTGGGGAATAAACATGTGATCTTACCTAACCACAGAGTACTTATTTCTAGGGTGACTGTGACTTCTATCCCCGTAGGTGTCAAATCTACTAAGGAAAAGCAGGAGACCATGTCTTGGAACCTCTTTGCCAAAACTAGTGTAGGACTGCGGGCTCTCTTAACCGGGTGCATGTACGTCGCAAAACATACCCATTAGATGGCCACCCATACTGTGGAACAGGTACGCAAAGGTACCTGGAGCATATGTACGGCAGAGCCTCAACCACTAGTAACACAATTCACAAAACGGCTAGACATCCAGATCAGCCAACTCACTCCACCCACCACGTTATCTTTGCCAGTTGGAGTGACAGGACTGGTTCTGGTGGCCTGACTCCTCCTGGATCACAACACCATGATGCCACTTGACAACCCAATCAGCCTCCTGTTCCATCAAACACGTTATCTTCACCGGTTAGAGCAACAGGACTGATTCTGGGTGGCCTAGGCCCGACTGGCTGCACATATAGCTAGGAAACTCGTTGCCTGCTCTTTCTTAGTAGGTAAACTGTAGTACTTCCCCATATGCTCTACACCCATAGGAGTGGTAAAAGATGGAGAGTTACGAGGGCAGCTACTGCCTCTGAACCTAGACAACTATTCTGCAACCCAGTGCCATCTGCTCTCAGCAGTCCCTCTCGATGGGACCGAGCTCAAACCGCTGAACAACTGGAGAGGTTGCAACTCCCAGTTCCTCCTAGTTTCCTCTTCCATCCACCTCACAAGGTCGCTGGCGAGCCGTACCCACTCTTACTGCGCATACGACTGGGGCTTCCAGTACCACTGGGTATAGTCGGCCTGTACTTCCACTGGGCATCGCCAGCCCATACTTCAGACCTATGAGAACCAGCAGACCACCACAGAAGCCAACCAGCCGCACCAGCAGCCACAGCACCACCACCAACCAGGACAGGACACTAGTTCCAGCCAGCAGCAGCAGAGTCAGGATCTACCACAGGCTACACCCACTGCAGCTAAACAAGTGTGTGTCTACAACAGTGCGGAGAGCCGCTAACCCCACACCTGACTTTGTACCGTGTATATTATGTGCCCCAACCTATACTGCAGCCGGGGACCAATCAGAGGACAATAAGCCAAACTTCACCACAGTAAGTTAGCCCGAGCCTCTGTCCAGCACAATAGAACCTCTGTCCTGAATGACGTGTCTGTCAGTTCAACCAATTTCACGTGTCAAAGTTGGGTATAGGAACATTTCTGAATAAGAATGAAGAGAAAAGGGGTATCGTTTATAGACCATAAATGTGGTTGCATACGCTGACTCGCTTACAGCCTGTGCCTTGGTGCATGGGAAACCAACAGCTGGCAGCGAAGGAATTTTTAGGGGTGGAAGTAGGGGAGGGGAATGATTAAAGGGAGTTAACTAGGTTCCAGGGGTAGGACCCACATACTTTGCACCACCAAGAATTTTCACCATTTGAAGGTGATCAGACTCTCTGATCCATGTCTAGTTCACATGGAAACACACTATGGAGCTTACTCTGGGTGATGATGAATCACTGCTTTAGCTGCTGGTTCACATTAGCTCAGAGAAAAAGGAAATGCAAGATGTGAGCACTACTCTGACCTGTCATGCATGTACACGCTGCAGTTAGATATGGAACGTTACTTCAGGTGGCTTGGGTCATGACAAATGGTTCACAAATGCCAAGTAACAAAGAGGGGGAAACTGCAGGATGAAGGCGACGCCGGCTAACAACCAGCGGCGCTAGAGCCCATGACGCCGCTCACCATGCACGTGTCATGTGCCCCCGCACGTGCACAAAGAGGCCAATAATCATTCTGAACTCCCACATAAATATTATTTTTCCGTGTAAAATGTGTGATATTGTATTTGCAGGGTTTAATGTGTCTTAAAATGTGTTCAAGTGTTACTATTTTTAAATTGTTATGCTATAAAATTCAAAATTCCCGCGGCACCGAGATTACGAACACTGATACTCCGGCATAAACGCTGTCATAAAGAGACACTGAATTAATATTAAAATTCATAAGAAAATTATAATAATGTAAAATAATATTTTATTTAATTTGTGCCATTTTATTTTCAATAATAAAATATTTTACTCAGCGTGTATAGCACTTCTGCTTATGTGAACCCTGTAGGCGGCCATGGTAGGTCCGTGCAATGCTTGTCTCTGGACAGTCTGCCGAGGAGAGCTGGCCAGATAAGACACTGTCACGTACGCAATACAACTTTTGTTCACTGATGTAGGTTTCCATAATCAATTTAGTTTACCGGTTAACCTTTCCTTGCGTACATTTTTGCCAGACATTCTCTCCAGCGTTATGCTTCCACTTTATTAATTGATTGCGCCCTGTTGGCATTTATATCTTAATTGAGGAGCAGGAGTTTAAATATGTCGGAGAGGTCATGTGACCCGCAGAAACTTGAATCGGGCGCCATACGCCTCTGATTATGGCGTTTCATTGTAACTTCTGCATTATTGCTACACACAATTTTAAGGGCTTTGTTTTTATAAATGTATTTGAGGGTAATTTTAGTGTTTGAATATTTTTCAGCAACTTCATGCATAAACACGTGGCCGACCGATGCAAAGTCTTTGTATACACCATTGTTGCGTTTGAGAGCTTATTTACATAACATCGTATGTGCAATATTTTATTGAGGGTTCTATGTCAAATTTTTGTCAGGGTTCTGTGTAATTTCATGTAAATTGATACTTTTTGTACTTGACCACGCGGTCATGTTAATGTTTTATTTTACCGCCATCAGGCATGTTACAAGCCTGTAACTACTTCAACCGTAAAGAGAGAATTTTCTTAGCAAGAATAATATTTTGTCTGAATTTAATTTGCCATTTCCATGCAGAAATACTGCAATTTCACCTGCACCATGTGGTCTGCTACGAACTTCATCCAGCAGTATCCACGCCATTGAAACTTGTTTTCACACGTGTGTGTGTGTTTATTGTGAATACTCATCTCGTGTCCCATCTTGTTTCATGTATCTTTTGAGGGTTTATATAATTTTGTAATTAGTGTACGGTGCAATTATTTCCATCCTAGCCAGCTCTGTGTATAGGCTATCACCACACTACCCACGTGCTGGAGTGTGAGCCCTGATGAGTTTGCGTTAGTGATGCCGATTAATCACACGTGTTAATGTATCAAGGGTTTCATTTGTAATTCACAGTGTCCTGTCTTCAGGGAAAAACAGTCAGTCCACTCTAGCGGCTGTCGGCCCTCTTCCCTTGTGGAGGCTGTGCTTTCGCGCACCTCGGCGAGATCATCCATCTAGGCATGCGCTGGAGTAATTGCGGGCTGGAGATCACCCAAGCGCAATTGGCTAGTCATGACTGAGATAATCATAATTTCATTGGCACGTTGATGTGAATGCATAGTAACAATAAAAACAAGTCTCACAGTGAACTTACCTCTTGTATTCAGTAGTGACAGTGTCCTAGCCACATATACTTTATTAAGTTATTTTTCAGGTGATGTTTAGTAAAAGTTTAGTATTGCCTACATGTTTGTAAGTATGCACGGGTAAGATGGACACACAGAACCCACAGCATCCCTGAGAACCCTGAGTCTCAATAGTGCTGTGATTGGGAAGCACCGCTGGTGCCCAAATTACCAGTAAGTATTTGTGTCATCATTCATGTCATGTCTCACCCGATGGCATCAAAGGGAAAAGGCAGTTGTATCACCGAGGCCCATTCTACAATGACATGGATGCGTATACGGTTCATGGAAGCAGAGCACTGAACACACTCAGTGTTCAATCTACGAGATGCATGCAGACGTGGATAACATGCAGCTATACATAAGAAAACTGGGCAACTCCCAACTCTTCCATGTCTATGAATCTGTGTAGACAATAGAAATTGAGTATTTGGTTTGTTGATTTTCGTTTTCGTGGCCATTGTGACAGACATAGCAACAAGTGCATGCATTTGTCAAGGCTATTATCATTTCTATTTTAATAAACATGTGTATGTGGTTTGTCAGTAATATTTACCCAGTAATAAACACTGTAAAAATATACAAAATTAAGTGTGTAAATTATAAAACATTTATTAAAAGTTTGCAACAGCACAGTATTTTTGATTTTGTAAGTTGCAGGACTGTAGGTCTTTCATATTGTATAATAGGTAAAAATTCATCCCGAGTCATCTGCTTGTTCCATTTACGTGTTCAGAGTATGTTATCTTATGCATCTGTGCATTGTAGAACGGGCCTAAGGATGGACAGTGGTTCCTGGTACAATCCATTGATATCTCTGAAGGACAGTTGAAGTCAAAAGGCTCACATGAGTAAAGTGCCTACCTTGGGTAGCTCGTTGGCAGAAGTAAACCAGCCAGGAAAATCAATGGAACAGTTAGTTAAGAAGAGGACTAACCAGCCTCCAAGGATGTATCAAGATCCTCAAAATCATTCTGGGGGCAACTTTCCCTAATCTCAAGGCACTCAGCCACTCGATGCCCCTATCAAAGAGTCTCTGTCCTCTGGAAGTGGTAACTAATTTGGAGAGCAAAGCCCATATCTGATGAGCAGACATCTGGCAAGTTGTTAAAGTGCAATTTCCTAAAAGTTACCAGTAGGCCATGGACTACTAGATGTGGTTGAACAATCAGATTTTCCTCTACCTTCTCATTAGAAGGGTCCTACTAAAGGAACATGAACTAAGTTGGGCAACAAGAGAAACAACACCCTGACTGAAGTAGAAGTATGGTTAAGTCACCTCTCATTATGGTAAGCCACAACCCTGGTACTACAGGTCAACTAAACTGTGGCAGTGCACAGTCAAAGCTGAGCAATTATAAAGTTTCATCAGATTAAAATTACAACTGACTGGGATAAATGTTTAGAAATGGGCATCACAGCATCAAAAACATTTAATATAAACAGTGGTTAGTATTAATTACAAATTGCTTTCTATCAACCTTTAATCTGTATGTATCCTCTACCATGGTTTAATATCATTATAAAAAACTCTGCAAGTTTCACTTGTCTATTTCCACATTTCATGGTGTCCTTGGTCTGGTATATTTAACCCATAATGCCACAATATTAAATATGTTTAATATAAGCCTCTATACAAGCAAAACATTTTAACCTCAATAACCGAGCTATTTAAAACCACTTTACTGTTATTCATACTCATTAAATCCTAACACGCACAAATTGAAAAACCATTCAAGAAAGGAAGGAAGGAGCAGGGGTCAAAATTAACGGCTGATTGGAAATAATTGACTACTGTGACTTTTTGAGATCTACTTTCAATTGCACAGCTGACAAGGAAAGGGAGAATGAGAAGCTATAGTGAGATCAGTTACTTTAGACACCATATGTAACTAAGTAAGCACACTGTTTACATGAATATGTGCTTTCTAATACAAGTATAACTTCCTATGACCAATATCAATGCAACTAGGGTATATCAACGTGAAGCATAAAATATACAATAAAAGCATGTACCTGTCAAAAAAGTCAACATAAATGTTCATATCACTGATTATGAAATTAAAATTTTTCTGTACACTGTCTGTGAGCAAATATTTTGTAAATATGCAGAACACAAAAATCTACCTATTAATCACCTTTGTTCTGAGGAATTAATAATATAATAATAAAAGCATGCTTGTTAATATTTTTTAGAATATTTATAAATAATTTTAAAGATAGGTTAATATCACTATGTTAATCAAATAAAATATCTAAAAATATTTTGAAATAACCAGCCTTAGCAGGTATAATGCTAACAAGGCCACTGAACAACATTAAAATTTTCAACTGAGGACAAGTAGCCTGCATCACCAAAGTAATAGGCTGGCTGAAGCAGATATCACAGTAGTACATACAGGAAGACTACTTTCTAGGGTAATGTTAGTCCAACCCAACATATAATGGACAGAATTACTACAACATAACTATATATCTCGTCTCAGTCTTGGAAGAATTTCCCAATATTCTCATTGACAGAAACCTGGTGAAGTGGTTTGGATTTAAGAAAAACTCAACTTTGCACACAAGCAGCTCTTCATAAGAATCTGAACTCAAATTCTGGAAAGACCAACAGAAGAACTATTAAGAAAATCATCACATCCATACCACTGTTTTGTCACATGAAGACACTTGGAGATCAAAGACCTGAGGTGAGCACTTCGCAATACCAAGCTGCAACTCGACAGATCACCACAGAATAAACTGCTTTACCACATCACTTGCACCTGGTTCTCTCAGTCTACGTGAGATGGACTCGGGAATAAAACAATGCCTTAACTGGCACAACTGCTTCTACAGGCCTTAAATTCAGAACTGCATTAAAACTGACACAGGAAAGGGATGTTGCGGAAATATCGAGAACTATACAAATATAAAAACTGAATAAAACAGAGGTGGTTGGCTATGTATAAACTGAAGTTTTACCTAAGTATTGATACAATAATTTTTTTTTGTATTTCATAAAGAAACCAGTGGTGCGTTATTGTTAATATTAAGTGATATGCAATATTAAATACTTATTACAGAAACAATATACTGTTACGCACTCGCTGCTTCACATCCTTGGAAGAGCGGAAATGTGCAACTCAAGAGCTGGAGGCGAAGACTAAGTTCAGCTTACACAGGCTTGCAGCCACACGTGGCCCTGTGATGAATTATTTTGCCACTTGCGCTTCCGACCTTCAGCTCGTTGAATTTCCATGTTTATCTGAAGAATTTTATGTTGGCTTGCTGTCCTAGTTTCTCTCAGTGTGATTTGGGGTGTGTCAACTTTCCTGGTCAAGGCCAGCTAGTTTACAGCGAAGAGTTGATGAATGGATGAGTAGTTGGAGATTTAGCGAAAGATGACAAGCAAGAAGAGAAATGAGCGATGAGAGAAGTGACCAGCAGAAGGAAAATCTGCACCTGAGAGCATTGGCACAGCGAAAGACATTACGAATGATAGCTACAGACAGACTGAATGTGTATGAATGATAAGTATGAGCTAATTGGTAATTAAACAGAGGCATTAAGAAAGATGTTAATCAGAGTTGAAATAGACATTAAATATTGCTCTCGCTGAGAAATAAAAAGAGCAATAGTGAAGACAGATAATTTAATGCTGTAAATAACAGCTGTGTGAATAAATTAAAAATCAAATTTAGTTCTTTCATTTTTATTAAGACCTCAATCCATCACGAACTCAGATACACTCCTCAGGCATCTTGTAGCAATACTTAGTATTTTGTCAATACTCGTAATATTAATTTAGAAAGAAAATTTACAAATACAATAAACATATGTACTTACATGTGAACCTTTGGTACTAAAAATTCAAAACACCCAGAGCATGAGCAAAATTTACATTACCTCCTACACTGAAGATACAACATGCTACAATGAAATGTGTGTTTCAGTTGGCTTGCCCATGTATTTCTTGAGGACAGTCTCCTCAACAAAGTCAAGGAGTACACAACAACACTTTAACACTGGTCTGCTAAAAGAGCTTACAGCAAGTGTTTTACCACTCAAGTGTTAATTACATTAGAAATGAATATTAAACTGCTTTGGTAACAAGCATGTACGAATGTACAAAATATTAACATGAATGATATTTGAATATGGTGGGGGAAAATGTTCCTTATCAAGCTTATCCAAAATAAATTAATGAGCAAAGCTCTCAAGTTTAAAATTAATTAAAAATGTAACCTCTCCAGATTTTATAACATAGTCTTTAGCTCACCCATCACAATTTCTTGCATCTTGTTGATAAAAACAAACTATCAGAGACACACTTTCTAAAGCTGAGCATAAAATTCAATTTTCGTACCCATAGCTCATTGCGAGAGTAATGATGAAATGCATGTTCTTGCCCATGGCAACCTAAATGTACAGAATATCTAATAAGTTACTCCTGCTTTAAAATCACTAAATTTGCTAACCGGCCATGTAAATCATTCCCCAAGATTCCATCTGAATTCAGCTGCAGTTAAAATATGATGCAGACAATGAGTGTAGAAGAAAAAGCCAAACAGCAGCTAACTATAAATGGTCTAAATATCTGTGGTGAACATGGAATCAATACAACACTTCATGCAAAAACAATGCTATTTCAGGTCACAAATGATGGAGAGCATCATGTGGAGAGAGATATCGACATTATTCAACTCTGCGGACAGACCACGTCACCACGATTAACTTGACGTCCACAAGAAATTTGCATAAATCCATATGTCAATGGTCTCACGAGTAGTCTCTCATAGTTGACTTGAAACAATTCTTAATAAAGATCTGTCTTGGAAGCAACAGAAGCCACATCACAACCAGCTGATGACCACTTGAGGGAGGCGTGGCTCAAGAACCTTCCAATGTTTGCCGCTAGAGTTCATAGTGGATTTGTGAGGCAGTATTTTGTAAACAGTGGCTGAAAATGTGTGGTTATGATGCTATGAGTAGTTAAAATAATCACTTTCAAACATCAAAAATTTCATCATTTCAGTTGGTCCGAGATGTGGATAGTGAAGGTACATTGTAATGATGCAGTTAATAATAATTTAAACGGGACATTTGGTTAATCTTCTTTCGCTTTGCGAGGAATTTTAATTGCTTACCAGTATTTGAAGTCTTGGCCATGTTTGTATGTTTATCTGTTGTGCGTTTGCTTTTTATGAAATTGCAGTTGAGATTGCATCAGCCATCTGAGATATGGGCTCACATTCGTAGACAATTATTCCTTCAAGAACGTTCTAGAAATTTGATTATTTTATTTCTATGCAGTTAACCTGTTGTGGGAAAGTTGTTGAGACAGGGTTCGCACGGTATCCGAAGGGATTCCGTACCACGCCATGCCCTTATTTTGTTATGTTTTTGGCACCCTGATGCAAGGAGTGGGGATAGAGCACATGGCAATTTACGCTGGGTTGCGCCTGCCGCTCTCTAACAGATGACAACCAGCTATTGAAGGAGACACAGAGCATGGCAAATTTCGTCCACACTGACAAGCACCTGTGACCATTATTTTTGTTTTTTTAAACTTGAATTTT
This sequence comes from Dryococelus australis, assembly GCA_029891345.1. Classification (NCBI taxonomy): domain Eukaryota; kingdom Metazoa; phylum Arthropoda; class Insecta; order Phasmatodea; family Phasmatidae; genus Dryococelus; species Dryococelus australis. Next base: position 23,978,677 of record CM057004.1, read on the forward strand.
TAGCTTAACATTTATTCTACTAAATTGTTTTCGCCAGTGTGGAAGGTCACTAGGGTGTCAGGAGGAAAATTACATCCCTCCTGTCTTCTTAATTTTCTCGTGATGAGAGGTTTAGTGTTGTGAATATTTAATGAACTCTGCTGCGCTGTTCTGTGTTTCGACTGGCTTGTTAAGCTGACTGTTCATGCGTGACTCTGCATTAATAAATTGAAGAATGTGAACTGTTTTTTTAAACTTGAAATAAAGTATGGATGAAACAAAACAGTTGAATTCTTTTATTTCATTTTAATATGGTGCCTTTATTGAAGTTTCATGTCTCTATCGAGTGAGTAAAACCGAGCTGTGATTTCCAGTCGCCAAATGTGATGTCTGTGACATTAAAAAGTGAGCGATTAAGCAGAGAGTATTACAGCCAATTTATTTCTTTGTGCTTTAAAGATGTGTGAACAGCAAAGTAGAAATGGATGGCCGTGAAAGCGTCATTCTATACATTCCAATGGAAAAATTATGTTGTCCATACAATTTTTTCCAATGGCTAATAATCTAACATTTAAGACTTGTTATTCATGTCTTGACAACATGAACCAAGAAATTTAACTGTCACTGGTCTACCTTTCGCAGGGAAAAATATATCCGAAACAAATATGCAAAGTTATTTTTGGCCTTGATGAGGAACACATTTGGTTGTACAACTGCTGCTGTTCAAGTTTTATATGTGAGTTATTGCTACACTAGGATCAAAAATATTAAAATTCTACTAAACAATTTCTTCCGTAAGTTTTATGCAAAAGATATTAGATTTTAACCTTTCAGCAGAGAGGTCAAGTCTCACAAGACCAGTGTTACCAACCATGGCCAAGTTTGGCTACATGTAGCCTAATTTTGCATCATATAGGTTGTAGCATAATGGGTATAGCAGAATGTCAAAATGTAGACAAATTGTCCTATGTACACATAGCTTACAATTTCTTCTCCTATTCCTAGTAAAAACACTACTATCATCCAGCTTTTCACCTTAACCCATTGAGGAGATATATCGAGAGCTACCTTTATATGGGAATTTCGACAAAACTCGCTCTTTTATAGTTTCACTATTTCACTGGACTTTATCAGAATCTAAGTAAGAAATTAAAACTGATACTGATGTAGTGGCAAATATAGGCAGCTCACTTTAACATTGTCTTCAATGACAGTAAATTTATGCCTTTCTCAAAGGGTTAAAGCTTTATCACTCCGTTCACTTCTCAAGAAGAATGTTCCGACACTATAGCAACACAATGTTTCAATGTTTTAAAAAATGCTGTAATTTTTTCTTTGAAGTTCATATTAGTAATGCATGAATAAGTTATTTACAAATTAGTTTTAAGTATGTATTTGCATTTTTAATATAAATTATATTATTATCATCATACTATAATATTATATAATGTATTGTTATATTATTATTGCATTGTGAATAGTAATGCGCAAATCCTACAGGTTTGGAACGAGTATAATTTTGTTATTTGTAACCAAATTTCAAAAGGCATGTAGCCAACTCTCTGATCTTTATGTTGGTAATGAATGACTGGCCACCTGTTCCGGTGTCTTGTGGAATCGCAATGAGCACGTGAGACACCATTCTACACTTCTACAAAAGCCATCAAACTTATTTCCGAGTCATCATTTTGTAGTATGTTTCATTGGCGTATATATGTAGTATGTGCTAAGTTAGATGATTCTGGTGCGAAACTACACAATGCTATGAACCTCCTTAGTGTTCGAGTAGGACTGCAAATTTTTAATATGTGAAAAAAAATAAAGATATCAGTTTACTTATGTTTAGTTAAAAAAAGATTCACAATCAAAGGGCCAATATACTGAGATGAAACCACAAAATGCTATAAACATCATGTTCAAGGGGGATCAACATTTCTTATATTTAAAATAATAAGAGTTATATAAATATTTTTTGAAGTTTTATTTTTGAATATGTTATTTTCATTTCAGGAGGGGAGCGGGGATTGGGTAGTCCCATCTCAACCATCATAATTGAAGTTGTTACTTCCCAAGCCAAATTTTGGACTACATACATGGAACAGTCATACTACAATTAGAAGTTAAGTATCATGTATTTTGTACGAATATTAGAGACTTCAGAACGAAACAGTATTTTGTATATTTAAGTATTTATTAAACCAATATTTGAATATTACAGTACATTAACTATGATGTTAAAGAAATTGTGCCAGAGTTATTAAAATTATATTTATGAATTCCAAAAGAGCAAAGAGCAAGCCTGAAACGTGTAACAAAAGTACAGATTACCTTGTCACAATATATAATTTCTTATACAGTTTCATAAATTATATGTGGAACAGGAAAGCTACAATGAAGTGTTTTACAAATACACTTTGTATAAACGTATAAATATCAGCAAAGGAATCCTAGAACGAAAATAACAGCATTAAATGCTCATATTAAAAGTTGCTAAACTTTGTAAAGATACTGTTGAAAATCAAACATTCAGGAATGCAGAGGAAACCCTTGTATTGAACCCAGATGGATTTAAAGTCCATATCCATGGATCATATTCTGTGGTCCTATTTTTGATTTATCTGCATTTCAAGCCCACACTCATTGAAAGCACATGTGAAATGAAATTTTTTGTTAGTAAAGCCGACTCGATTATCCACGATAATGGAGGGGGGATTGACGCGGATAACCCAAAATCGCGAATAATCCGCATACTAAGAGAAAAATACAGTTTTTCCAAGACTAAGTTTCGTATGGTCTTAACTGAATACTGGATGTTTCAGTGTGAAACCTAGCCTATCCTTGTAATTACCCGATATTTTACAGCCTCGCATAATTTCTATACCCTATTATTTAATAACAAAACAAGAAATTTAAAAAATGCGTGATTTATGCACCCCTGATTTCTAACTTACAAAACCGGAAAATAAAGTGTGTAAAATATGCGGGTAATCATGGTAGTTCTCTCATGAACATTATAAGAAATGTGCCGCTACAGTTAATACAAACAACGCAGCAGGATGCGTGTGGTGTTTATCGCCGAGTGATACTGGAATCTGAAACTGTGTAAGAGGGAATGCAGGCTGACGTCACTTGGTTGTTAGGCAAAGCGCAACCTCCCACCCCCCCCCCCCCCGGGAGGGGAAACAAAGACGTGCAAAGCGAACTGCATGTCGCCCGTGTCGCACAAACACCTCCCACGCTGTCCAGTATGTGCGGCATACAGCCAGCTGTTTCAGCGTGTGGAAAACAGTGTTTAATGTAGGAAACAAGTTTCGCCTTCCATTCCCAGTTCAACAAAATATTGGGCTTGTTTCACACACACACTAAGCCCGACACTGGCATTTCTGCAGCTTGTTTCTGGTTATACCACTTCAGCATAGCCTTATCTAGTTCTGCGTACTTAGATAGTCCCATCGTTTTCCTATTCGCGAATCCACTTTTCGAGTCCGCACTGCTTGCAAACTCAATAAGTTTGAATTTATTGTTTCATATATCACAAATTGTTGTTTCTCCCTCTTCATACATAAATGAAAACTGTTTTATTACACTCCTCCTTCAAGTTTATTAATAATTTCCAGCGTCTGTTGTAAATTTAACGTTTACGTTTTGCAGATATTTTTTGGCTGAAAATGAGCAAAAACAAAACCGAATGTAACTACTAACTGCCGAGCTAAAACTGACACTGACAGTGGGAATGCGATATGCGGGAGGAATGCGGTGGTCGTGCCGGGTTCCGGCTATACCCGGTAGGTGGCAACTAGGCTAGCGAGTTGTGCGGTGTTGTCAGCTCGCAGTCTTGCGACGTAACTAAGCTCACTGCCCCATCGGGAACACATTTTGACGTGCATTTTCATAGATCAACAACCATGTTTAATTCCACAGTTATTTTCAGAGATTACATGTTACGAATTTCATTAGTTAAGATGGGCGTTTTATTAAATAACTTTGTTTTGGCAGTGTTTGAGTTAATATCCACAATTTATTTTCATCTTTCTGAATATGCCGTGGATAATCCGCTCACGGATAATCGAGGGTCTACTGTACTTTCATTTAATACACTGTGACCCACAAAAGTTACACATTTCGTATCCAACAACGACCCAAAGAAGGCCAAAGCAGATGCAGAATTTCCCCTTGCGTACCCGACCCACCCACAAAGACCTGGTTTCAACAAAAAGTTTCCCCTGGAGTATCCACGAGACAAAACACGCAGGATCAAAAAGTACGGGTTTGCGTATCCAGCCCATTTGTTCCGACCAGCATATCCAACCGAATCGGGGGGAAATTTCGACCTACACACCGATTGTTTCATACGACATATGCAAACAAAAAACTGAAAAAATGGGCAAAGACTATTTGTTTTTCTGAGCAGATCCAGGTGCCAAAATTGACTTGCAAAAAATTTCCTATTGTGTATCCAGAATAAATTTAGTGCCATCTCCCATCCCCATTCAAAAGCATGCAATGCACGATGCATTGTTTGTATATTCAAGGGGGAATAATAAACAATTATTATTATTCTTTTGTTAATGCTTTAAAGGGTATTCCAAAATCCGTGCACTTTTTAAAAATGCAACTTTTTTATATTTAACCATTTATTTTATAGTCTTTTATAATTTACCTCAACTGTTTAAACTGAAGGGTATTCCAAAACTGTGGACTTTTAAAAATTTAATTTTTTATATTTAACCATTCAGATTATAATGTTTTATATACACCATCACTTTTTTATAATTTACCCCAACAATCGAAACTGGCATAACCAAATTCCATGGAAACAGCAGATGCAATTGCATCAGTCATCACTGGCCAGACCAGTCATAACCGACATGACCGTTCTAATACACAAACAGCAACTGACTCACATTTACATGTTAAACATGCACCAACAGCAATAAATTCACTTTATCTTTTACATTTTAACTATGCACTGAAACAATAGGCAATAATAAACAGCAACTCATTTACATTTTTTTTAAATCTGTAACAAATAGAATCTCAGCATCACTTGCTCCTGTAATTTAAAACATCAGACCCACTCGCCCGTTTACACTTTCATTAACTGCAATAAACAGCAACTCATGTACACTTTAATTTTCAACTGCAACAAACAGCAATTCAGTCTCACTTGCTCCTGTAAATTAAAACATCAAATCCACTCGCCCGTTTACACTTTGCTCACCAAACACAAGCTCCGCTCAATGTTTTGCGTGTGCACTCTCAACGCCTCGTCCCTCTTCATCTTTAGCATGTTTCCAGTGCTGACCACTCCATTCTTTTCGTTGCATACAAACTTCCTCCTGTGATTCACTTGCATGTGGCGGTAGGCGTGAATGTTGAAGTTGCTGTAATTTCGCCAACTGTCATATGGTTGTACCGGGCGCAATCCATTTGCAGATAATCTTGGTTAAGTTTACAGTGTTCCTTTCTTCCAAGGGCACCAGGAAGAATTTGGTCGGGTCTTCCCTCTGCATTCCCCCAAAAACCCACTGGCCATGAACTTTGCGTCCTTTGCGGTTCTTGCGCTTGCCCAATTTTGACTTGTCAATTTCTACCTGTTTGCCCAGCCCGCCGATGCGTTTCCTGTAAGTCAACACCCAGTCTATGCACACTTGGCGGCAGAAACTCGATCTGGCGACGACTATCTTACCCGAGCACAAAAGTTTGTTTACTATTGTCTGCTGTTGCGGGTACTTCATCAGACATCACAGTAAACACAGCTCAACAATCTTGCCCAGCGAACAGTTTGAATACCCCACAAAATTGCCCTGTCTCGCACATACTTTAAAATTGCACTTAGTTCTGTCCTCTGTTCGACATCGGCACTGGTAAAATAAGCCCCTGTTGTCCACGAGTTTTGCTTCACCTTCCCTGCATCATTCACACGGTATTGATGGCTTGAGGATGTCTTGCTCGATGAGAAACATGTTTACGTAAGGCGAGAAATTAATAACTTGCCTGGCATTCAACATTGTGATTTTACATCCCGTGCACACCACTGTGTGATTTTCGAGAGAAAAATGTAATGGTTTGGAGAAAAACTATGCTTGGATACCCTATGTGGAACAATCGGCGCTGAACTTTGATACGCTAAACGGAATCTGTCGGATACACAATGCTGCATCAACCTGTAACTGAAACAATTTGAACAGATACCCTATAATACACTCACGCTTTTTCTGTGGTTTCCCCCTTTGAGCACGCAATATGGAACAATTACCTTTGAATTATCTGCATTTCAAGTCCACACTCATTGAAAGCCCACGTGTATATACATTTTTTGTTAGTACTTTCATTTAATACACTCTAAACCTTGCATAAAATCAATTTAAGCTTTTAACAACCACTAACTATTGCCTAATTCCATCAACTTACCTGTATAAAAATTTGAATGAAGCCTATGAAGTAGTAATTCAAACTGCAATTGTATGTCAAAAAAATACATAAAATTCTGTACTCCTAATGGAAACCTCTCGACTAAACACAAAGTTAACATTGCAAATTTTGTTCAGAGACCAAATGAAGCTGGCATCCTTAATACATACATGTTTGGGTATTTTTTCCAATGTAATTAAATCCATGCACAACCAAAACTCTGCACTGTGTGCCCCATTACTCTTCTTCATTCTCATTTCCTGGATCTGATTACAGATCAGCATCGTTTTATCCCTGGTGCTTCACTGTACTGCTATGAAAATATGCACCTGCACTATGAATACTGGATGAGAGAGTAATCCACATTAAAGTAAAATATCTTGGAAAATGTTAACACTGACATTTCTGTGTTGTTTCTCTGCATTTACAATACATAACTACCTGTAATCTACTGATAAACTGATAATCTGATATCTTCCAAGATAAGCTATTATGGAACCATCTCTATGAAAAGTGTCATATTTAGTTGATATACCAATGTATCAAACAAACTGTAGTTTTAAATAATTCAAATTCAATGAACAAGATTGTGCTCTTAGCACAGGGTAATGTTTAGACAAAGTGAATTATGAGATCTATTTTGGTCTGGAGTGGCATCTGCAGTCTTAGACTGGCGTATATAACGTCAAGGTAGAATTTAAAAAATGCAACAGTTATTTGAATTGATACGTATCCCAGGGGTGGATTCAAATGGACTGGGAGGAGGGGAGGGGACAAGGGCATGATTCCCCCTACAAAAAAAAACTTTACATTGACAAACTGTTCCCTGAATTTTCAAACAACATGCTGTTACACACGGTAGCTCACACCGACCGTGAGCTCCTGTTATGCACACACGGACCCAGTTCTGTGTCTGTTGGGGGGTGACCCACCTTGACTCTCCCCTCCCCCAGGCAAACCAGCTCACTGCACCGTCACTCGCCTAAGAGAGGAGGGGGGGATGATTGACAACTGTAACCTGGCTCACGTCTTGCCCCTCCTCCTCCCCCCTGCTGGAGAAGCCGATGAGCTTAAAGGATGCACAAGAATATTCTGGGAACTAAGACCTTCAACGCAATGCGGGATTTAGAGAAATTTCTGGGCGATGGCCTACAACCCTATAAATTCAAGTTGCAGCTGGACTGTTGGCAGTCTTTGGTGGAGGCCATTTGGTTGAGTGCGGGATGCGAAATCAAGTGTGGTGAGGGACAGACAATGGGAGATTGTGAAACGATTGCGGATGAGGTGTTCGTGGTGTAAATGGACGAGAACGTGTGAAACCCGTTGAGTGAAGGCTACTGTAAGTGAGGGTGCTCTAAGAACTCTAGAACATTGCAAACTGGTGGGACATGGACTAAACCGAGGTGGGACTGAATGAACATGTAATATAGGTTTTACTGTTAATATTGGAACTGTCAAATAGGACATAAATTCTATAAAAATTATTGAATGGGTTTTGATACACTGTCTATTGGGGCAGATTTTTTATTAATTAATTACATTAATTTATATGAGGTAATTTTAAATTGTATTGAATGAATTCATTAATTGTAAATATCAAGTGATATAAATTTATTTTTAGAATTAGGGTCCAGAGAATTTTGTGTTTAGTTATTGTAAATAAAATTATGAAATTATAATACTCTTTTATTAAATTAAGACATCCATCCCTTAAAAAACTTGGTTTGGCCCACTGACTGAAAAAAATTGTAACACTGGTGTCAGAGGTGGGACAGAGCCATTTTATTTAAGGTAAAAAAATATCTTAATTGAGATTAGAGTAGGAAATTAACTAGCAGGATACAGTTTGCAAATATATAAAATATCCATAGTAATAGGCCTAGAATTATTTATAAATTTGTAAATGCTAACTAGAAAAATGTTAGCAGACACAGAAGCGCACTGCTCGTTAATAAAAAGTTTAAGTGGCCAGGAAAATAGCAAAAAGAAACTGTAAATAGTAGAATAAATAGAGTTCTAGATAATGTTAATGAATATGCAAATATCAAAATTAGTAGTGTTAGTGAATATGTAAACAGCCATATTATTAGTGTTGGTGAATCTGTTGACAACCAAACAAGTTTTGTAAGTGAAATAGTAGACAAGAAAATAGTGTGAACAAAAATGTGGAAAGAAAAATAGTGTTAGCAAAGTAATAGACAAACTGGATAAGAAAATGGTGTGAATGAGAATGTGGGCAGAAAAAATAGGTGTAAGTGAGTTGGTGAACAATAAAATAGACTGAGTGGACAAGGAAATTGACAGTGTGAGATATAGGATAGACAGTGTCAAGAAGAAGTAAAACAGGAAGTACGCACCCTCAAGAAGGAATGGCAGGAATTCTTGAAGCTGCAGAGGAGAAAAGAGGCAGTAACTGAGGAGCTGTGATCGACCCTCACTGAGCTGATGATGGGTACGCAGCGAGAAGGTAGTGGTCGCCGTCAATACAGCTGTCGCGGATGAGGCCCAGCAGTCCTACAGTGTGAGTACGCTTTAATCAGAAGTGGGTAGAGGCATCACAATAAAGTCCACCCCCTACAATGGACCTACATGCCCCCTATGATGGACAGACACTAGCACCAGTTTGCGATTGTTGCTGCTCTGAATGGCTGGACTGAAGAGCAAAGGATGTACTACCTGGCGGCTGTACTGAGGGGACCAGCATTGAGCATACTGTAATCCCTGCCCGAACGATATTGACTGGAGTACTCCACATTGGTTTTGGCCTTGGAGCTGTGATTTGGCAACCAATACCTGAGACAAGCCCACCATGAACAACTGCAAAGCCGCATCCAGGCCAGGGGAACCACTGTAGGCTGTCACACCTGTCTCTGGAGATGTGCTCTAAAGAAGCACGAGATGTCCTCATAGTCTGCTTATTCATCACCGCTGTCACTGACTTTGAGGTGCGGCAAGCTGTACGGTTGGCAGCACCTCACACCATGCAGGATGCCTTCGCCCGAGCACTGGAGGTAAAGTCAGCACGGCAGGCATAAGTGCACCAACGTCCAGTGTAGGCAGTGATGCTGAATGAAGAGGCCAACAAAGTCAAGAGGATGCCAAAGGAATTGCAGACTACCATGAGACATAACCTCCAGGGTCAGTGCTACGGAGATTCCCGTCCCCCACCCAAATGGCTAGAATGTTGGTTATATGGACAGCCGGGGCATCTGAGAGTCAACTGTCCCCAGCAGCAACAGCAGCAGCAGCCAGGGAGCAGGCAGCAAGGGGCAGCTGAGAATGCAACATCTTTGGGAAACTTGTAAGCACCTGTCTTGAGGGGCAAAGGTAGGTGATGCTGGAGGGAAGGCCCCAATGTGTTTGCAGGTGCATTCAATGAAAAAGACTTGAATGCCATATAGGTGGAGGGGAGCCTAGATTATGTTTGTCAGATGGTCACTGACACGGGCGACTATAACGTTGGTAAGACTGGACATTCTCTGGCTTTTCCCCCAGCGAACATCCGATAAGAGCATAGATCACTCCTATTTAACTACAGTAATGGGCGAGACCACACCAGTCCAAGGAAAGAGAAAGGTACTCTTCCAGCTCGGTAATCTTTACATAAAGCATGATATATACATTGCAGAAATAGACTATGAATACATTTCAGGTCATGCTGCATTATGTAAGCTGGGGTGCTGTATCGATACTAGATTGGTGGTGTTACGGGCTGGTGATACAGAGTTGTTAATGTCAACACGATGAGCTTCATCTTTGCCAATAAGCTGTCCAGTAAAGTGTAATCAATTGACTGTGCTCCCTGCATCTAGCAAAGTTATTATTGCAGGCAGATGCCAGAGAAAATTTGTCAGGCAGTTGGGCTTAATATAACCAGCCCAGAAAGGGGGCATTTTACCAGATGGTGTCACTGTAACAAGGGCCGTACTTTCTTCAAATTGGACAGTTTGCCTGTTAGGATGATTAATTTATCTGAACATGCTACCTATCTTGAGAAGGGAGCCACAATAGGGTTTGCAATTAAGTCTCACAGGTAGTTCCAAATATTCTGAAAGCTTTAATGCCAGAAAATACTGAATGTCCTATACCAGATGTTCTGGGGGAACTGCTGACAAGAACAAGAAAAAACCTCAACTGGTGACAAGAGAGGGCAGTTTCAGAATTGCTACAGAGAAATTAAGGTGCTTTCTGCTGTGACCCCAATGACCTTGGCAGAACAAATGTTGCATGCCACCACATTGACACAGGTGATGCCAGACCCATAAAGCAGCCACCAAAGTGACTACCACTAGTTACAAACGAGGTCTTTGACTGTATTCTGAAAGAGATTAGGGATTTAGATGTTATAACAGCCATTAGTCAGTCCATTGTTTTCTCCCATTATGTTTGTTAAAAATAAAGATGGCTATTAGATTTTGTGTTGATTGCCGCCAACTTAATAATGTGACCAAAAAAGATTCTTACCCACTCCCTAGAAGAGATGACACTCTGAAAAGCCTAGAATGTTCAGAGAGGTTTTCTATTTTAGACATGAAGAGCTGGTATTAACAGTGCAAGGTGGCCCCGGAAGACAAGGAAAAGACTGCCTTTTGTGTCCAAGGGAAAGGAATCCAACAATTCAAGGTTATACCCTTTGGGTAATGCACTGCCCCTGCCACCTTCGAACGACTGATGGAGAAAGTTCTGCCCAGACATTTGTCAGGTAAATCTAGACGATATTGTGGTCACAGGCATATCATTTGAAGGGCACCTGGCACACCTAGATTCTGTGTTTCAGAACGTGGCTGCAGCCAATCTGAAATTAGTTCCCAAGAAGTGCCACCTTTTCCAAAAGAAAATTAATTTTCTGGACCATATTGTGTTGGCCCATGGGATAGAAACACACCCTGAGAAGACCAGAACAATAAGAGATTGGCCTCTAACAAATTATAAAACTGAATTGTGAAGTTTCCTGGGCTTATGGGCTTACAGCCATCAATTTGTGCCCGGGTTCGCCATGATCACCAAGCCTCTATATGTATTGACTAAGGCAAAAGGAAAATTTTATTGGACTCCAAAGTGCGAAATTGCTGTCAAAACACTAAAGGAAATTCTGATATCTTCCCCAGTACTGGGCTTCCCGAGTAGAGGATGAATTCATTCTGGATACTGATAGTGATGTAGGTATCAGGGCTGCGTTATCTCAGATTCAGAATGGAAAGGAGACACCATTAGAATACTTCAATAAGGTGCTACACAAGTCAGAGGAATTACTGTTGTGACGTGCAAGGAGCTTCTGGCAGTGGTGAAGACAATTGCACATTTCCACCCCATTCTATAGGTCACACACTTCATCCTAAGAACTGATCATGCTTCATTACGCTGGTTGCCAAATTTCAAGGACCTCAAGGATCAAACAGTCTAATGGATACAGCACCTGCAAGGATATGACTTTGAAATACATCACAGGTACGGACGCCTTCACAGCAATGCAGATGCACTTTCCAAGAGACCATGCGAACCATTCTGTCGTCATTGTGAACACCAGGAGAAAAAGGGTGGTGTATTGTGGAAAGGAAAGAGGACAAGAATTCAAGGTACTGTACCTTGCGATGGGTCACCTACATAGGATGATAAGGACATAAGGAATGATCAGCTCAGTGACCTCACCTAGCGTCCAATATTGGAGTGGAAGAAGTTGAGCATCGACCATCATGGGAAGAGATATCCAGCCTAGGTATGACAGTCAAGGCATATTGGGGAACTGTGGAATTCCATTGTTCTAAAGAATTGTGTGCTTTACAGGAACTGGGACAGTAATGACTGGGAAACAAGGCCATTTACAATTGGTCCTACCAGAGTTCCAAATACCAGAAGTGCTACAAGAACTGCATAACATAGCAGCAGGTGGTCACATCTGTGTAAATAAGACCCTTGACAGAGTTTGAATGAGATTCTATTGGCTACATTGTTGGAAGGATGTTGAGAAGTGGTACCATTTGTGTGATGCATGTACTGCGAGGAAGGGTCCAAGGGTTGAGGGATGAGGTCCCCTTCAGACATACAAAGTTGGGGCCCCATTTGAGAGGATGCAGTGGACATTTTTGGACCACTACCAGTCACTGAGAGGGAGAATCTGTACATCATTATTTCACAAAGTGGCCCGAGGTCATACCGGTGCCAAACCAAGAGGCTGGCACCGTAGCTGATGCAGTTATAGAGCATGTTTTCTCAAGGTTTGGAGTGCCCCTTGAGCTCCATTCTGATCAAGAATGGAATTTTGAAGCAACTCTCTTCCAAGAGGTAACAAGGATTTTAGGAATAAAGAAAATTTGTACCATACCTTTACACCCTCAGTCAGATGGGATGGTCGAAAGGCTAAATCGTACCTTGGAACAGTATCTGTCTATCATTGTAGAAGACAACCAGAAAGATTGGGAATCAAAGGTACCCTTATTTCTCCTTGCATATTGTTTGGCAGTCTACGACTCTACAAGCGTAATACTTTCAAGAATGCTGCTTGGGAGAGAACTCCACCTCCCTGGTGACTTGCTGTTAGGACGTCCAGTGAAAGATACCGCCACCTCAGAATATAGCATTAAAAAATGTCATAAGTTAGCCGATATTCATCAGTTTGCCCGGAGGCACGTTAAAATTAATAGCGAGAGACTGAAAACATGATATGATTGGAGAATGCCTGAAGAGAATTTTTAGTTAGAGTGGTTGTACAACCCTCAGAGGTGGAAGGCGTATTGCTCAAAGCTACAGAAATGTTGGGAAGGCCCGTACAGAATCCTTAAACAGATAAATGATGTCTACCGGATTTGTCAACAGAGCTCTCGGACAAAGGCTAAGGTTGTCCACATCGACCGACTGGTGCTGTATGATGGTCTAGATGTTAGAAAGAGTGTTCAGGACGAACAGACTTAAGGAGTGGACAGTGTTACACACTGTAGCATACACTGGCCGCGAGCTCCCCTTAAGCACATGCGGACGGACCTGGCTCTGTTGAGGGTGACCCATCTCGACCCTCCCCTCCTCCAAGGCAGACCAGCTTGCCGCCATATCACTCACCATGGGGGAAGGGGGTATGATTGACAACTGTGACATGGCTCGCATCATAGCCCCCCCTTCTCCCCCCTGCTGGAGAAGCAGATGAGTTTAGAGGATGCACAAGAATGTTGTGGGAATTAGGACCCTAGGCACAATGTGGGATTTAGAGAAAATTGTGGACGATGGCTTGCGGCCATATAAATACAAGCCACAGTTGGAATGTTGGCAGTCTTTGGCAAAGACCACCCAGCTGAGTGCAGGAGCGAAGTCAAATGTGGTGAGGTGTTTGTGGTGTGAATGGAGGAGAGGGTGCGAAACCCGTTGAGCGAAGGCTACTGTGCGTGAGGGTGCTCTGAGAACTCTAGAACATTGCAGACTGGTGGGACACGGATTAAACCAAGGTGGGACTGAATGAACATGTAATACAGATTTTTTGTAAGTATTGAAACTGTCATATATGGACATAAAATCTATAATAATAACTGAATAGGTTTTGTTGCACTACCTATTAGGACTGATTTTTAATAATTTAATTACATTAATTTCCTTAAGGTAATTGTAAATAGTATTGATTGAATTCATTAATTGTAAACAGCAAGTTGATATCGATTTGTGAGAATTTGGGTCAAGAGAATTTTGTATTAAGTTATTGTAAATAAAATTAGGAAACTATAAGCAACTCTTATTTAATTATGACCCCCATTCCTTAATGAACCTGGTTTGGCCCACTGACTTTACAAAAACTCTAACAATATTAATAGTTTTGAAGTTGAATTAATTATGAGGAAACATTTCATTTTGCTGATCACATACGAGAAATAAAAATTTCATTGATTACACAACAAACCGTTCCTCCACAAACAATACTTGCATCTCAAAGTGCAGTACATGATTTTTACGAGATAATACTCTGCTAAAAAGTACACAGCAATATGTAGCCATTAAAAAATAATGTAATATACAACATTAATGATTTTGTGAAGTATAAAGATATGACAGACATTGTGAAGATACTATGATGATATGCATGCATTATCTCCATAGGAAAGAATAGATATATTTTGGTAATCAGAAAATATCTCAAAGTTCTTTGCAATAAACAAACAATTCATTAGGAAAGGAAACTAGTTCCTTGGTGTTGCAGTTTTACCTTCAGAGATCATTGTTTGTAACATGGGTGAAGACGTAAGTTTAAATAGGTGTATTTCAGAGGATGAATCAGTAATCGATTCTGCAAATGGTGAGATTAAGTGCGTAAGATTGAAGTACCATTTCTTAATGTAACACAAAACTGTTTGCAAATGTTTGTAAATTGCTTACTAAAGCTGTTCTGATTCAGTAACAGAATTTGTTTACTGTAATTTGTATTATAGTAGATTAAACTCTTTGAAAGTGCAAACGTTTTGTTGTAACTCATGCAACTGACTTGAGATACTACTAGTGCTGTTCGTTTACATTCCACCACTGCCATGATGTGATGCCATGTTAGTATTATTCATGTCACTGTATCATGCTCTCATCGATTTACTGTAATTTTAAATTTTTTAATACGTTTTCAGAAAAAAATGCTATAAATTCCCTGCAATTACAAAAAGCAATACAAAGACCGTTTTTGTTTTGGTAGTGCAGAATTGCTGTAACGTAACCTTTATATACATATTTATTTGGCTGCAAACTATAAAGGAATATATATATATATATATATATATATAGTATAATAATGTAATTATATAGCTTAGCCTTCCAACACTGTGTAGATTTGTCTGGTGCGCTAGAGCGCCAACACTTATTCCTGCTGTGATGTGACATTTAAACACCTGTCTCTGAGGCTGGCTGGATCTGATGTCACAAGGTCACGGGGGTGCTGCCATCTCGGGGGTTGATTGGAACTGCTACCGTTGTGGCTAACCGAAGGGTTGTGGATTTTCTAGAGTTGTTCAGATATTGATACTAAGTATTGGTATAGGCAGATAGTTCGCCTTTTCTCAATGTATCTGCATTGGGTATGGTATCGGGTCGATACTTTAGTATCAGTTGTAGACAATAAAATTATGTTATTACTTTCTTTAGGCACAAAAATCACCACATTTCGGTTTGTATACACTGCACATTAAAACAAAAAAAAGAACAAATACAGTATTTACTTGTGTATAGTGCACCATTTTTTCCCAAAATAAAGGAAAAAATTTCAGGGGTGTGTGTGATACACAGGGGAAAGAGGAAGGGGGAGTGGTAGCCATAAATTGGAAAGAAACCCCACCCCCCCTCCTTCCGCCTAACAACCAAACCAGAGCTGACATGTTTATCCCCCCCCTCCCTTCCCAGATGTTACTGGTCGATAATTCCTCCAAGCCCTCTGTTTCCATGGCAGAGGCTAGTGAGGCATGTTCATGGTAAGGGGGGGAAGAGAAGGAACCAGGAGACTTTTTTTTTAGATAAGGGTAGTAGCTAAAAAAAAAAAAAATAAAAAAAAAAAAAAAAAAAAAAAAAAGGCCAGTCCCTGCTAAAAGGGGAAAGGAGAAAAAAGAAAAATAGCTGTAAATGTTGAGTAGTAGGAGCAGCTGGTTTCTAGAATTTTTGTTATTCTGGCTTTTTGCACCCAAGTTATTAAATTAAAGTATTTTAACACAATCACCACACATTAATGTGAAAAAGGAATAATTTGTTCCCTACTTACTAACAGGGCACCAGGAATTTTTGGTGGAGTTTTATTAATTTTTTTTTTCCTGGAAATTTGTGCACACTATACATGAGTGCACGCTATACACTAATAAATACAGTTGTCACTTAAAATAGTTTCAACTAACATCACTTGTATTTCAAAGCAAATGGTTTCACCTGAAAATGTTATGCAAAACCTTTTAATGAGGAATTATTATTTGTAAAGATGTTTTCTTTTGTGTTTAAAGGTGGTTTTTTTATCTGGTAAGGTTGGTGTTTCATTGTATCTGGCGTAAAATTAACATGACTCAACTTAATCTTTATTTAACTCAAAGGGCAGCATATTTGCAAATAAAATTATATGCCCAAAAGCATATACTCTACCACTTGTCAGTAAAAAATTGTTTGAACATCTAGCAACTTCATTTTCAGTAACTTTTTGAGGGAATCTGAGAATTTAAATTAATTTATTTCAATAGACACGCGTCTTTGAATAAACTAATATAATGCAAGTGCCCATTCGACACCTTTTGTCGTCTATATAATGGTTAGGTAAGCACTGAGCCGAGTGCAGTGTGTAACCCATGACAGGGAAAATTAGAGGATGTGATTTTGAATGATTAATTATTAAAGACAGTGAAGAATTCAATTATAATGGTCTCATTTGTGTCTCAAAATTACAAGTTTTCTTTGCAGTAAAATATGATTAATTAATTTAAAAGATAGACGTTTGGCACACATGCAAGGTGTCACCAACAGTTAGCGGCATGGAGAGGTCATCCCCCCCCCCCCCAAATACCAACAGACATGACACTGACCAATCAATAACTTCCCGTGCGCTCTTAGCTGATAATGAGCGCCGAACATTAAAAATATGACTTGCATTTGGTGTCGGATTACAATAAATTATATACAGTATTTTAAGACATTATTTTCTTTATTTAAATGAGTCTAGGAGGAATGTTTAAAATGTATTATTAATAGTAATAATTTTTTCTAAAATTCAGTGCGAAGGGCATTGGTATCTGTTTTTGTTATTGGGGTATCGGCAGTGATATTGGGGTATCGGTATCTGAAAACATGGTATCGGAACAACTGTAGAATTTTCAATAATAATTATTCTATTCATAGGGGTGGCGCTTGCATGTAGGATTCCGGGTGGGCTGTGTATATTGTAATTACGTGCCTCAATAACAATTATGTATTTGGCTGTCCAGGCTAGTGGAATCTCCTTGCTTGATACGTTTCTCTCATTCGCCACTGACATGACTTGCCCAGAGCTCAGGTCGATCATAGATGGGGCAAAGTCGCCCATAGGGAGCGCATCTGAGTTGCGCAGCATGCTGGCATACATCAGTACGAATGTCAGGGATTGCAGTTGTCTAGCTAGGTTGGTAACAGCGAATAGACATGCCACAGTTCAGCACATAACTAAACCGATGTTGAAACACAATGGCTTGTGAGCTGCCATACCATTCCTTCAGAACCATCTCTTCACTACAGAAGTCACTGCCACACTACAGTACCTCTGCTCGCCACACATCACAAAACAGAATTATTAAGATGGGTAGTGGAAAATCGCCACTGGATCCTTGATGCATGGAAAAACATTGCCTGGATGGATGGGTAGACACACACATTGGTACGAGCCAAGTGTTTTGCCAAGTGCACAAAATTATTGATGCCTTGCGTCAGCAGTGTACAGTTCAGGCTGGTGTTGGTGGTATCCTCGTATGGAGACCGTCTATGTGGAATGAAATGGGTCCCTGGTACACATGCTATCATCCCTCATTGGTGAATGATATAGGGACCTGCTGGCAGTTCATGTGCACCCATGTCTGTGCCTGCTGCATCACGCAGGAGACATGGACCAACAGCAAGACAAAGCTCCATTCCACTGTTTCTGAATTGTGACTGAGCAGTTTGATGAACACTCCACAGACTTGGGGTTGCTTGCCTGGCCCCCGAGGTAACCCAACCTCAACCCTATCACACACACCTGGGATACTGTCGAGAGGGATATGCATAGCTTAAATCTTGCTGTGACAGATCTTTTTGTATTATGGAAGGATATGCAGCGGCCATGAATCAGTATGGTTTCTGACTGCTTCCAGTGTCTTGTGAAGTCCATGCCATGCCGCATCACCGCCATCATCAAGGCGAAAGGAGGTGCTAAATCCTACAAGGTAGGTATCTAATTTGTCTACTCACGAGTGTAATATGTAACATGTTTAATGAGGGGGAGAGAAATCCCTATCTTGTGTAATGAAAGATTTTTAAGTTTTCATTTTATGTCTATGGCAGATCTTTATTTTGCTGTTTGTAATATTCTCACTCTTCTGACTAACATAAAAAATAAGCAGTAGGAAGGGAGTGGAGAGAGATAAATTCCTACTAATGTCATAATTAACATAATTACGCTTGTATACATCATGCACTTGCACACGTATGCATGCACACATGCACACACTAGTTTCATTTTGTAACTACATTCTCCCATACCACAAATGAAGAAGTAATTGTTACACAGCAGTCAACAGTCATTCACCTCCTCAGAAGCTAAAATTTTTTCAAGAAGATGCAGATTAAAGAAGGCAAAATTAAGGAATTCCATACAATATTTGCTATGATCAAACTGTCATAACACATGCTTGTGTTGTCAATGCTCCCTGCTAAGGTGTGCTTTTATGGTAAAGCATGAAATGAGAAACTTGCAATGGCAGTGTGTAGATTTTTCAGCAGTGCGATTGAGTTATAATGGCTTGTGCAGATGGCATACTGCTTCTACCTCTTGCTTGAAGGGGCATTGTACACTTGTGATAGCTTGAGAGAAATAACATCCCCAAGTGAACACACACCATGCCCTATCCACTGAAGTAATTAATGCAGAAAGTGATGCCTGTCATACGCATTGTGTTTACTTGCTACCTGCAGTTCACTTTTGTTTTTTCTAGTTGTCACAAATTGGCAGACAGACACCTTTCTTACACCACCATAGATGTTGGCCGAATAGTCGCACATTTACCTAAATCTAATGAAATTGTCAGCATTAGTAGTCTTGTAAAGACTCAAATGGGAAATGAGCTAACATCACAATACATATAAAAAATTATTCTTAAACCAAAGGTACAATCTGTTGTATAGAACTTGCGAAAACCAAATCCAAAGGTTCTCCTGATTAAGTTATGAGAGAAATCAAACTGCATTTCTCCTGTACTCAGGTCTGTGGATGAGTTTTACGATTGACTGGTTTAGATCATTTTAATTTTCATCAGGGTTTGTAACATTTGTATTTACCACAAAAGTAAACAGGAAAGTTTTCAGCTCAGTTTAGTTCAGATCACATACACAAGAGACTTTTAAAGGGTGCCATATTAAATTTTAAAAAATTAATTTCATTTTTTCAGTCTTCAGATGAGACTTTCACAACTTTTCAGAAATGTAGATACACGCAATGTCAGTTCAGTGATATAACAGAACAGCATCTCAGTAAATCAGGACTAATAATGTCACTACAAAGCTTGCACCGCAAGAAAAACTTAAGAAGGCAGGAGGGAGAAACTTTTCCTCCCGACACCCTATCGACCTCCCACACCAGCAGAAAGAATTTTGTAATATAAAGTTTTCGGCCGATAGTAGTCGACACAAAAGAAACTACGATCACTGGCTGGTGTGGGCTAAATTGTTCCACCTTGACCTATTCTTCTCATGGCCTTGTATTCATTTGCTACAGAGCCCAGGGCTCTTGTTATTCAGCTCAGCGGATGATGCTTTCCCCTCTCCTAGCTAAAAATCTAAAAATAGAATTTCCCGGGGCTCACATCCCTTCCAAGCCTCCACTCCTGTTTCCAAATAGGGAAACCCTGGGTAGAAACTCCTCCTATTGGCTAGATTAAACTGTGCCGCAGCGAACTCGTAGAAGGTTTAGAACAAATTTTGCTTACTAAAGGAAAACTGCAAGTGAGGTTGAAAAAAAAATCTATGAGAGTTACGCAACCTCTGTAGAACTTCAGAAACTCAAAAAAGCCAACATTCTATAGATAACAATTCGAATACGACTTCAACTATTGATAAACTATTCCTGCTCCACGTGGCACCAAAATAAAAATTTAAAACATTACACTCATTGGCAAAAAAAATGAAGTTAACGAATAATCTCTATTTAAAAAATATTATCAAATCTTTTAAAAATATAAACATATCACAACGTTACAGGTTTAACAAAGAATGTGGCCTATTCCATTTAGACATGACGGTAACTTGTACGTATGCCATAATGCAGCCCTACGAGAGCTTCAGCTCTGATCTGTGAAGAAAATCTGAAGAAAAATGGGATGTGTGGGGTCCTATTATCCATCACACCTTTCCCTCGCCAACCCGAACACGGAATGTGTTTCAGATTCATACTGAATATCTCATATATGGAATATACCATATACAAGGAAACGCAGAGCATCCCTTTTCTTAGACAAAGAAAGCATATCACCTCATACACCCTGTAATAAACTGAAGTTGAAAGCACACATGGTATCCTCATCACCAGTAGATGCATTTATGCAACAATATTTCAAAAAGGCATTCATTAGACAACCAGCTATGACAGGCGTCTACATAGAGCAACACAAGATGAGGTCTACAACTTGAGACTGGCACCAGAAACACTCAAACTTGCACCAGAAACTATCAAACTTCGGACCCGTCCTGCCATCTATGCAGTCTCGCCATGAAATTGCTTGCCAAGGGAGCTGGCTACTCGAGAGGTTCAAGGCCTTCCTAGTTTCCGCAGATGAGAAGCTCCTTAAAAAGTTTTTTTTTTTAGTATCCTACAACCTGCTTAGATACTCCTCAGCGAAAGCCTGTTCCTGGCAGGGGTAAGACATAGGAAACCAAGGTATAGGGAACCACCTGCCTGTCCACAGATCACTGCAAGAATGTAAAGCCCACTACGAGAGGTAGACCTAGCATCATCAGAAGACAGACTTCCTCATTGTGAAATTTAAGTCAAACAGTAATAATGTACTACATACATTAGCTTGGAACCACATACCTACCTACTGTAAAATCCAAAAAATGGTGAACCAAGCCAATGAAAAATACTTCATCCATTTTTATTAAAAAGCACATGGACATACAGTCATTTTGTGCAACTTGAATGTGTAAAGACGAAAAAATTCCCTAAAATTACCTGCATATGCTATTCTTTAGAAAAGGTACGAGTGAGTGTAAAATTTTTCTAGTTTTTCACGTAATACACAACTACGGTATTGCAGTTATACTACTATTTTGTTCCTCTAAAGTGATAGATGTAAACTGGTCTCCAAGTCAAACCAAAGCTTCCCCTTCATACATCCACAGAGACAGAGTTCTGAGAGCAACCAAACCCACATACCTTATGGTTGAGAAGCAACATCCTGTAGTACCTCTTCCCAAGATAGCCCCGTGCATATGTCTGAATGCCGAGAACACATTTCTTTATCCTTGCATACTGTGTCCGCTTTACCCAGCCTCGCACGTGCCTCTGGATGGTGATGGCAGCACGTTCTTCCCGCAAGTGCTGTGCATGCCTGAGCAGAAGTACAAGATGGATAAAACTGTGCCAATGTTGTTGCAAAACACTTTCATAATATATATTTGTCATACTTTTGGCATCAAATAAAATACTTAAGCTCATTAATCACCTCTCCACTTCCCATTTTGAAGAAAGACAATTTTCTTTCCTAGCATTCCTTATTATCAGCAACATCTCCTAAACTTTCCTCTCGTATGAACAGAGGAAGGAAAACAAATTTGCAACAGTAGAAATTAGAGGCAAGTGTCACTAGGCCCCTCTCATTGAGCAGACGAGTGCTGAAGAATGAGTATCTAAAGAGAGCACACTTTTTTAAAATAATAAATAATGAGGTAAGCAGCAGAGTTAAATTATGATTACATTTACAAAACTCATAGTGGCATATTAAGAAGGTTATCAAGTATTATTTCATATACTTTCACAACACACTGATAGTTTACAAGTTTCAATATTTTTTGTTTAATACATTTTTATATTAAACTTTTGCACACAATGAATTTTCACCAGCAGTCAAATTTTATTATATCTTTCTTTTTACAACAATATTTCTTAATACTTCAATCATAATGAAAAATATTTTGTAGTACTTGAAAGTTAGGGAAGATTTGGTTTCATCCCTATGATGAACCCAAAAATAAAAGTTAATTTCAAACTAGTCAAGTCATTCAAAATAAATCACAATGAAAAGGTAAAAAAAAAGATTGATTTTAAACACACAAAAATTACATAAGAACCACCTAATTTTACCGATCATAGTGTTCACGTACCGTCTGGCAAGGTATCCCCTGGCATAACGTTGCAGGCAACAAATTGAATGCAACATGCGCAAGTATTTTTTGCGGCAAATAAATGCTCTAACTTGTTTTTGGATGATTATACAGCATGCCCGTAGCTTGTCTGCACGTAGCTTTTCAAGGTAAGCCACTTGGCCAGCCCGGAAGAAAATTTTTGTCTTTCCAAATTTGAACTTGTCAGGATCCTATATCACAAATATAACATAAAATGTTACAGTCATATTAATAAACATTTCTCAAATAAAAATAACTAAATTATGCATAAACCTATAACTACTTTACAAAATTTCACATGATAATTAAATAAATACATATTTTGACAATGAATAAAACCATACAAAATTGCTAAAAAGCAATAAAATCACTTTTGCAACAAATAAAAAAAAAAAAATTGCATGCCATAATGAAACAATAATGGAAAAACAATCAAAGATTAAGAATTTTTCTAGTAATGTATCAAAATTATAGCATATGATATGAAAATAATATAAATATGCAGGGAGTGGTACAGAACAGAATATATTCTGATGTTATGCAAATGATTTACTACATTTAAAAGAACAAACATTAATGAATACCTTTATTCTTAAAAAAAAAATTTTAGTGTCTTACCTGAATATTGTTATCAAGAATTTTTTCACATGTGGCTTTCATGTTATTTCTCTTAATATCCTTATATTTACATAACACCCTGTACCGCTGGAAGAAATCAGCATAGGTCCATCTGAAATTTATTGAGATTTATCAAACAAAATTATATTACAGAATCACATAGTACACCAAAATACCTTTGATGTTATACACATTGCATTAAGTATTTTTAATGTCTTTTCAGGAGTATATAAATAGCAATGTATAAACACAAAGAATTTGGAAAAAAAAAAAATCAATCTTTTTAGGTAAAAAAATGATTAACTTCATCTGCCATTAGAAACATACCTGAAGTTGCACGAACATATTACCAAATACCATTATTTTTTCATTGTCTGTCTATCTGAAATATTACAACTCTGAAATGTTTTCGTAAACAGTTTGCATAACTGATTAGAACAGTAAAATAGTGGATTATAACTAAAGACAAATTGTTGTGCTTTTTCTCAGTAAATATTTTAGAATTTTTTTCTCTAATTTTTATTAGCATTTCTAGGGCATTTGGAAATTGTTACAAAAAATGTTTTTTCTGCTGGTCATCTATCTGCCTCAGCAGACACCCTACTTGGATGAATGGGACAGACAATTAACACTTTGCTCAGTGGCATGGACTGAATTTTTTTTAGTGGGCTGATGTTCATTAATACAAAACAAAGCAAAAAATTAACATGCCACGAGTGTAGTCATTTATCCAGACTAGCCTTGCTACTGTCGCGGCCCCTCTTAATAAAAGCTGTTACTCCGCACACGCCACAGCTCGCCCTCGACAACCAGAGTTGGTTCAGCCGCCAGCTGATGCCTGCTGCTGGACTGCAAATCGTTTCACACCACGGTGGTGGCTCTACACCATTTCAGCTTTCGGCCATGGAGGGTAATCAAGTGCCAGCTTCAGCTGCCTTCTGCCATCTCAAACACTTCTCTTCCACCCTCCCTCCTCCCTCTCTCTCTCTCTCTCTCTCTCTCTCTCTCTCTCTCTCTCCGAGACCTGTCTGCTACCTCCGCACCCTGCGCTGACCCTGTGGTCCGGGTATATATAAACTAGCAGCCCACAGTTCGAGGCTGATTTCTTACAGCACAGTTACCAGATGAAACTTTGCCAGAGTGGCTACAGACTTTGATCAGCCATACCTGTGACGCTGCTTATTAATATGGTGTTCCTCTGCCCAAACATGCACCGACTTCTTCAGTCATCACGTTCCACTAGCCAATTGTCATTCTTCAGTCTATCGCCAAGCGGGCCATTAGCTCACAGAAGCCTTCCGGGCATCTCAGCTACCCAGTAGCTCTGCACTTGACCGCCACGAGTCTGAGCACTACACGATTGGGGTCATCCCCACCCCTCGCATCTATAGAGTCTAGGTGTCACTGTGGTTCGCATACTAGGATCGGCTCTTCAGGCCCTAGTCAGGGTACAGGCTGGTTTGTGTTTGTGTACTAATCAGTCAATAAACAGACATAATCCAAACTTGGATGAGCTATCACTCCCAGCACACTCTACTTCTCTACCTTGCTCTCGCTATCTCCTACTTTGTCCCCAGAAACACACAAATTTTTGCAGGATTAGTCATGAAATGAAACCCCTGTTCCAAACCTCATCTTCAAGGAGCCCCATCTCTCCATTAGTGCTTTGGATCCACGGTGAAGTTACACCTGCCCTAGTAACACTAGAGCAGATACCTCTACCCAGCTGCTGACATCTTCTGTGGGTCTCCCCACCAAGTTACTTGCTGGAGACCAGTGGATCAGGCCTACCTACCCCATCTACCTGCCTAACTTTACTTCCCCTCAGGCCGTGCCTACCCCTGCGGTACACCCACTGTTCGTCTCTCTATACTTTCACCTCCCTATGCCATGCCACAGGGCTGAGCGGAAGAAAACAGCCAAGCAGATGCTAGCCCTGGTTGGATGCCTAGAGAGTAGGGAACTGGGTGTCAGCCAGGTCTATACTTGGAAGGAAGAGAGGAAGCTGCTCCACAGAGAGGTACTATCATCAGCTCTACTGGAGGACAAAAGAACCTGATATGGCACGTCACACGAGCTATATCACCACTGCCTCTCACATCACCAAAGAAACCAGCAGCTCCAAGTTGGCTCTCAGCCACCAGCAAGGTGGTCAGACACCTGAACTTTAGACCTAGCTACACCCCATCAAGAGTACCACATCAACAAAACCTACACTCACTAGCGCACCTCCTTGAGCTCAACGTCAAGTGACTGAGGTTCCAAAACATGCCATCTCTGCCCCTAGTAAAATCTCCAAGTTGTTGATGCCTACTTCTCAGCTGTCTGAGGAGCAGAAGGTGAAAAAGGGAGAGGAATGGGAAGGTTTGGAGGGGGGGGGGGGGGGAAGAAAAGCACTGATGCCCGTTAGGTAGGGTGTCAAAGTTGCTTTACATAGAGCAGCCTAACCACATATTTTGTACAGCAGTTTATTAGTTATATTTTTGTTACTAAATATGAACAAAATGGTTCCATAGCCAATATCAGAAAAACAGTAAACTTTATAAGGATAAAGAGTTCATTTATAAATCTGAAATGAGACGAAATTCCATATACTGTGGCCAGAACATACACATCTATGTTCTATCCAGAACTGGTGGTTAGTCTTGACCACTGATGAACAGAACATTATTTTTAACTATATACAAATCATCAAACCAATAAAATTTCTGACTGCAAAAACTGTCAAAGTGTAAAGTGATTATATCTCTGAATTTTATTACCCAATAAGGCAAGTGTGAGAAAAGAAGTCAAATAATACAGAAAATAAGAGTTCTGGAACAAATGATAGAAACTTTACAGTTTGTACATCTACATAGTGCTAGAGCTGTTTGAAGTGCACCAATAAAAACACTGCACTGTGATCTACACAATATGTAGAGGGGTAAAGTACAAGGGAATGACAAAAGCAAATTAGAGTTTTTAAGCACTGTGACAAAATTCATTAAGATAGCATTAATGCAAAGACAAGTTTGAAATAAAAAAAAATATGAACTGCAAATTAATTGGAATTTTAACAATAATATTGTGTACAGTAAATAGAAAACTACATGTTTTTAGGTGAACTATATTTGAAGAAAGGTTTTTTGTTTTGTACACCTGGGTTAAGTTCAACTTCTCTTAATTCCGTAACTTCCCTATTTAGCGACAACGTTTACTATCTAATAATATAACTTCAAGGATGCCCAATTGTTTATGTTGGTGCATGCAGACATGCAAGATATTCTGCCTCGTAGGTACATAAGGTATGCTTTTACCAAGCTCTGCTACTCTAGTCCACCAGTCATACTCTTCTACCAACACAGTAGAGAGCATAGCCATGGCTCAACATTTTGGGCTGTTGGTGCACCACCGATCTGGGGTGCAGGAGACACTGAGTTCAAATCCCTGGTAAGACAAGGGTGTTAATTTAAGTTGGTTTATAAGTTAGTCTGTAAGCCATCCCCTGCTAAGCTATCTTGCATAAAACCGGGGATGTTAAAAAGCTCTTTACAATACAAAAAAAAAAAAAAAAAAAACATTTTGACGCTCATTCACTGAGGACACGGTTCATTGTTCAAACACTGTGGCTGATTACCTGCTGGGACATCGGATTGTGGGTTTCTGTATTATTGTTTTATTTCTTTCACAAACAACCTATACTTAATAAAAATGCATATTTTAACATGTTCATGTAATTTTGTAATGCATAGTATTTAAAGAATTATAATAGTAATAAAGAATAAGCTTTTTATTTAAGACTATGTGTATTCCCCTTGGTCAGTATCTTACAATTATTTTCAGAATACAACATTTATACGAAAAAATTAAAGGTACACTGATAAAATGATAAAATAGAGTACTTTTACTAATGTAGTTTTATTTTATGCTCTAACTTATATTTTTATTTAATGGTGTGATGTGCATTTAAGTGTTGCTTTTGTTTTATTCCTATTCACCACATCTTGTATCTACTACCTGTTGTTAACTGTTGTTTGGTTGAGTGCATGTTTTCACTTTACCATCCATCCAGAGGTGAATATTACGACATGAATATAAAGGACAAACAGTTGTGGAAAATTCTATCTAAAGATATCCGGTATGCAGAAGGCTGATTGTAACATTCCTTCTGATGCCGAAACCAGAACTGCTGATGTGTGGGCCAGACGCTGAAACTTTAGTTTCCATAGTTAAATAAGTGTGCTCGTGCCAGGCACCTAATTGCTGGACAATAGTCTTGTGGGCAGCCCGCGGTGTAATACTGTCCAATCGTACAAAAGACTATAGGCAAAGACTTTGTAGGACACGTGGTGGTTCACAAACACACTTCAAGATCTGCAAGTACTTGAAAATTGAGCTTCTATATCAACGGCATTATGTTAGCTATCAAAGAGGCTTTTTCTTTACTGATAATGAAAGAAAATAAAATTGTTTATTTATGAAATGTAATTAGTATTTCAAAGGCTGGCAGGTTCCATTTAAATTTACTCCTTGACACTGCAGACATGAATGCAGATTACCATCAAAATTAGCATAAAAACCTGCATGGCTGACTAAACATTTTGTATAGAGATTGCTAGAAAATAAGACATCTAATCAGGAAACAAAAGGCAAAAATGTTCCGGTTAAAATTATTACAGAGTACTGCACATGTGAACGCACATTACCTCAAAACACCAATATTTTTATTGTAAACATAAATCATTTTTTATGCAATCAGAAGCTGGAGGGTGCTGGCTACAGAAAAAAATGTGTTAATTTATATTTGAACATCATAGTACCAAACTTCTAGACATCACCGATGATTACTCTTTCCTTGCAAAACAAGATGTTTAGAGTGCACACTTCTTGTATAAATACATGTTAAAATCATAATTTTACTGTTTCAGAAATGTAAAAATAATAAAAACAATATTACATACAGAACAGAGATAATCAACACTGAAAGAAGACACTCAGAGCTACTTCAAGACGTCTATTAAATTGTACAAGGAAATAATTTTACAGTTTCAAAAAATTGCTGAAAATAAGAAAATTCTTGCACATTTTTGGTTTCTGATTACCCCCAAACTTTTAGAAAAAAAAAAAAAAAATGTGCTAAACATGCTCTAAAAATGAATTACGGTGAGCTCTCAGTTGCAGTTATTAAATTTTCTGCAAATACGTGTATGTTTAGGCTATTCACGTAAAGTGAGCACTTTTTAAGGCCCTTACAAAATTTCCCTGTTAGCCAATTTTTATCTTTCCGCCACTTTTTAACATCAACCTTACCATGTGACTCATGAATATTATGTATATTTTCCCCACCCTCAAAAGTGAATGTCTGAGTCTGCAATAAAACATGCATATTAGTCGCTAATGCCTGGTTATTTTGCAGAAACCATGGAATCTAAAAAATTTTACCTGAGGAACAGGCAGCTGTAGCATTGCGATTTTTCAAGTTTTTATTTTATTTTTTTGGTTTCAGATTATTTGGTTGTTGTGGTGAGTCATTAATATAATTTCAGATTAAGATTTGGTGAAATATTTAAGCAGAGTGCATTTTATATTGGGTCATTTCACTAGTTTTTTTGATGTAGAGGTCAGTTTGAGGTATTTGTCCATTAGCCCTTGGAGAGTAGTAAATATTAAATTTTGTCAGTCAAGTGAAATTAAAGAAAAATCCTGATTAGCTCTCATCTTGCAATTGCTGATTGGATTAGTAGTGTGGTGTGGTCAGACGAAAGCCAATCAGAGTGCAGGTTAGAACAGGATGACGCTGAAGGTCGAGTCAAGCACATTTCTCTTCGACAAATACCGCCACCAACGCAGAGAACGGACACGCGTGTGCTGAGGCGTTATAAACCCAGAAGTAAAATAATGAATTTAGTGGAAAGTTTACCATGCATTGGTAGCACCCATGGCTTACCTTCTATAACTTTTTTGAACTGAACAGTTTTTTCTACTAAATTATTTTCCATCCGCATATATAGCCATTAGGGCATAGGCAGCCTCGCGTTTTCCTCCGTCGTAAATTTAGACGCTAGCAGTTAATCTGAAATTGCTGCATAATGCTTTAAGTCACATCATTGATAATGGAAATTGAGTGATATTCGTGTGAGAATATACGTGGGTCAATATAAAATAACAGAATTTCCGCATTCTAATTCTAAACAACTGTTGTTAACCTCCATCTGCGAAAAACCACCAAGCTAGCTGGTGCAACTTGATTTGGTGAGTAAGAACAGAAGCAAACACAACAACCAGATCTATAGCTTCAATCAATGCATGTTCTGAGAACACCACTACCACATACTACATAAAAGTCATACTATATGCCAATTTTCACACATGCAGCATGAAAATATGAACACTGAATAAAACAGATGTAGAAAAAATACATAATGAAACAAAGTTATGACAAGTGTGCTGACATGAGAAAGCAGGACAGGATCAGAAATATAAAGTAATGTAAGTCCAAGCAGAAGTACAGGATTTCATTTTAATGTAATTGAAAAGGTTAGGATGAATTTGTATGGACATGTAAAAAGGATGAAAGGAGAGAAGTTGCCAAAACAAATGACTGAATATAAAAAAAAAACAGGAAGAAGGCTTCATGGATGACCAAGAATGAGATCTGAGGAACAGATAATGGCAGGATTCTTGGAGAGGGCAGAAGAAGGAGCAAGATAAAGGAGGAAGAATGGTGGAAAGATAAGACATGAAGATGACCTGGTTGAAGGTACGGAACAGCAAATGGTAGTGGTGATGACAATAACATACATACATAAACTGCCTGACCTTGACGGGAAGCCAGCGGCACTGATCCTGATGGTCTCCAGAACGCCACACGCTCTCAGCTGCTGCACTGCTCTCACTGGGTTGTACTCGAATGGCTTTTTGTAGTCGTTTGGCTTGATGCAGCGCACGTAGTGTGGCGTGGTCGCATTCAAGGTGCTCATCAGCATGTTGAGGGAGTCTCGGAATTGTGAGCCAACCTGAAGTATGTACGCAGGTTACTATTGGATTACATATTTTAGCACTGTACACAGCCTAGACGATTCAACTGGTTAACCAACATTTATACATTTCATACAAAAATTCATGGACTGAACTATTATTTCAAGCTAGGCGGGTGCAACATAACTTTGTCTCTTAGATGAAAGATAATTCTGAATAACCGTTGGTTAACACTACAGTATTTTCTGTTAATCTACTAGAATATAAGCAAACCTTGTAGCAACTAAAGAAAAAATTAGCAGACACAAAGAGCACTGGAACATCCTCAATTCTAGTGAACCAATACGGCTCACTCATAAAAATGAGCAATAGGATTTAACTCTCTCCGATAGGTCAAAAATTGTCAACTGTTATATACATAAATCTATCTATAAAATCAATATTAATTCATATTGAAAATAATTCCTTATGCTGAAGTAATAAATGATTAAAGAGTTACAATGCATTTTGCTTTGGCTAATTTCTATAATTGAACTAAAAAGCATCTTGTAGCTGCCATCTATTGTCCTTTCAGCCCCCAGGCACCTTAGACAGTATGCTAATTCACCTACATGGTTGCATCCGCAATGATTTACAAGTCTCTAAGAGGACCCATCCATCCTGCAAGGAGTAAGAGAAACAATGACGTATTTGCAGAATCAGTTCTGAAGTCAGATTTTTTTTTTTCTATATTAATGTTTGAGTATAATTAATTACTGTAGAACTCGTTACAGTTAGGAATAACCCACTTTCAAGTATACAGCCCTTTATCTATAGCTTTTATTTTACTTGGAAAACTTGAATGTCACCAAAGTAAATAAACCTATTTGCAAATATTTGGTTACAAAGGGCTATTTAGAAATATAGAATTGTACAGTAATGGACGTAGTGGCATTATCATTACTCTCTTATTTTAAAGTGACAATATTTATAAACCTAACATTACTAACTAATTATAACTACAGAAAGCTCAAACAAGCCACAAATAGGCATACTGAGCTGACATTTTTTTCTTTGTAATTAAATCAGTTTACAATGTTTCACCTTTAACATTGAATACTTATACATATTTTCAAGCTACAACGTGCAATTGCTTGAATAAAACCAAAAACATGTGTGCAACAAGTTCCAGTTCAGCTTTTTACATCTTACAATTGCAAAGCGAGTACTCTTTAAAACAAAATCTTGTTTTCATTGACACACTGATGATAGTGCTGTGATCATAAGTTACAGGAACTAATGTCTGCTGTTAAATTTTTATTAGCATCTGAAAATAACTTCAAACCAAACAAGGTGCAATTAAAAATATTATGTTTAAATTCACTTTGAAAGATCACTAGATCAGAGCAATCAAAAAATGTTACTTCCAAGCAGTTTTTTTCTGTTAATTATTCAAAATTCTTAACATCTACTCATCTTGAAGTATAAGGTGCCTAGCCCATGAAAGTAATTCTCTCCCCCACCCTTCCCCCAAATACTGAAGGAAAGAAAATGCACCAATGCTTAAAAAAAAACTGACCAAGCCAAACTTTCAATAATCAAAATGTGATTAATATGTAATACTAATTCTGCTGACACAAAATAAGATGTCCTGACACAAAGCTGCATAGGTATAGACTATTCTCGGCCAACTAAGCACTTTTAAAAGCCCTGCCTAAAATCTACTTATATGCAGATTGTGCATTCCTCCACCAAATGTAAAATTAACATTTCCCTGGACCTGACCACTTTATTCACGTATCCGTCAAGGGAAAATTTGAAATTATTAGAAAGTGAACATTTTACAAATTTCTTAAATCTTACACTTATGTGTGTTAAGAGAAAGTAATTTAAGGGAGTGTTACAAACTTTGTGATGGGTACTAAAAAGGTGTTCTCAAAGCCTTTGGTTAAAGCACTATCCCAGGTGTTTATGATCAGCAAGTTTGCTGACTATAGTGCGTCTCACACTTGGATTGCAGTGGGTAGCTAATCAATTTTATATTTATACACTACTATACAATGGCAATGTTTGTTATGTATTTTTGTACATATGAACTTATTCTGTCAACACAGCATAATTTCTTGACTGTTGATAATTTCTAGCATCTGGAAACAGCGTGCATCATACACTCTTTATTGGAATCTAAAAGCGAGATGGATAATTGAGCAGGGCTATTCAAAAAACTGCCTGCAGGCCATATGCGGCCCACCAAACTAATCAAACTGGCCAAACAAATATTTTAACACCTATTCCTTTCTTAAAATGTAAAATTTATTATATAATTACCTAATTTAATGTCACCTGTAAACATTACTAGTGTAAAACTTGTAATAAAATAATATATTATACAGCTTTGCGACACTACATTGACTATGTAAAAGCAAGCCACACCTTTGTAGTAAGTGTGGCTCATCAAGCATTATAATTATTTGTAAGTGGCCTGATGGGAAAACTAACAGAATAGCTCTGGACTAAAGCCATCTATTACATCACCATGGCCCCCACACACTGCCAAGCCAGCTAACCACTTTTAGCAAATGGCCAGGAATTGGTACCACTCCTAGTAGAGGAGAGACAATGATCAGCACCAGGATGAAGTACAAGCACACTGTCTAGTCCGTGCCTGGAAAGTCAAATTATTTTGAGGCGACTTGGTTAAACAGGAAAGTTGCTCAAGACACTTTATCAGTCCCAGACTGGGGCTGTGACGCTGTCGCTGTTACCTTGTGTGATAGTGAAGTTGAGCAAGCAATCCTGTCCGAGACATTTGCAGGTGGTGGTGTCGCCTATTACGTGTGGTGCACACTCGTCAGCCATCAGAATAGCTACACTTATGGTCCTTGCTACCGACCATCTTCACATCAGGTGATAATGCTCTAGTCATATCCAAAAGGAAGACGTATGTACCAGCACCACTCAGCTGTATACCAGTATTGGGAGATACGAATGAGCATGTTTGTACACTACAAGGCCAGTTTGCGACTGCCACAAAGTATCCATTTAACCTTAGTGCACGCAACGAACACAACATTTTAGCGTTTGCAGGTGGTAGCCAAGCACAAGAATATTTGAAAGGATTAAGCCTGCACCTGCTTCCATCAGGTGGACAAAGAGTAGCTGCAGGTGTGGGGAGCAACCAAGTACCCAGGGCATGCCTTGGCATACCTACTACACCAACCAAGCATAGCAGCAGCAAGCTTCAAAAGGAGCTCCTGACTAGTGTATCTGGTATTGGTTCAGATGTGTAACCTGTGCGAGTGTACTGAGGTGAAAGCAGATCTGTCCTCAACCTCAGCACAAGCAAAAATATGTCTGCCGAGACAAACTCTGGAGATGTTTACACTTGCACTTCAGTAAGTTAGTCAAGAACAATATGACTGATCATCAGTGGGTGCAAGGGAATTCATATATACTACAAGCAACTTAACATTGTACTATGTATAATTACTTTGACTAAGTTTTCTTTTAAAGCCATGGTTGCACAATACCTTAAAGGCACGTAAACACAGAGATCTATTGGTAATGACACAACAAACATGAACAGCAGTTGCTCCTGACATGCATAAAGAGATGAATTTAATCACTAATTCTGCTGGGAAAAGCTCGCACCTCCAGTTGCTGAGGCACAACTTCAACTTGGTGTAAACTAGTTGCCCAGTTACTCAGTTTCACTGTCTGTGCGAGAATAAAGTATAGCTACTGCTGAATATGACAATTTACTATTGGTTCAAGTGACAGGATACGTACTTCTGTGAATGAATAATCACAGAAACATATCTCAAGCACATTACAGCTGTCCTTGTTTATGCAAAAGTAATTGTAAATTCACTCTGAATATTTAGCTAGATCCTGTAGTGCATGTTGCTGGCTATATTTAAAATTGCTTGTTAGGTATGGATGAACCCAGAAATGTCTTCAACCACGTTTTTCCTGCCACCACTGAATAAAATATAAAACAGCATCCTCTTTCTCAAACGACAATGACATTTTGTAGACTGACACTTTCTTCCTATATAAAAGTTGCAGGCAACATTAAACAGGTAATGTAATTACGGAAATGCAACTAACTTTCCACCACATTGCAGTTGCCAGTTACTCAAGTATAAGTGACCTAAGATACCTATTTGGCTATTTTAATTATTTAATGCATTTAGAGATCAGGAACATTGTTTAACAATAGCTGAATTATCATAACTAAGTTTAGATAAACCATCTTAAATTAAGAAAATAAACTTTATGCACAATGGAACATTAAGTTTCCAAACAAACTCGCAAGGCATTTACGATACTTCTAAGGACACACAACATGCTGCAGAAAGAAGATAAAAATCAGATGAATACTCTCTGAATCTGTACTATAGCAGTGCCAGGGCAGCAGACACTTCCACAAAAGATTAGCAGGAAGGAGACCCAAGAGAGAGAGAGAGAGAGAGAGAGAGAAAGGGATAAGGAGGATGCAAGAGGGGGATGTCAGATAGGGGGAGGGGAGAGAGGGCAAGGAGAGAGGGAGAGGAAGGGGGAAGGGCCAGGAATGGGGAAGGGACAGGAAGGCAGGAGGGAGAGAAAGGAATGAGGGAGAGAAAGGAATGAGGGAGGCAAATAGAGTGACGAGCAGAGGGAAGAAAGAGAGAGAGAGAGGGAGGGAGGAAGAGAGAGGGAGGGAGGGAAGGGAAGAAGAGAGAAAGAGGGAGGGAAAGGAGGGAAGAGAGAGGAGAGAGAGAGAAAGAGAGGAGAGGGAGAGAGAGAGGAAAG
This sequence comes from Dryococelus australis, assembly GCA_029891345.1. NCBI lineage: Eukaryota > Metazoa > Arthropoda > Insecta > Phasmatodea > Phasmatidae > Dryococelus > Dryococelus australis. The sequence continues at coordinate 24,013,468 of CM057004.1, forward strand.
AGAGAGAGGGAAAGAGAGAGAGGGAGAGAGAGAGGGAAGAGAGAGAGAGAGAGAGAGAGGAGAGGAGAGAGAGAGAGAGAGAGAGGAGAGAGAGGAGAGGAGGAGGAGAGAGAGGGAGGAGAGAGAGGAGGAGGGAGGGAGAGGGAGAGAGAGGGAGGGAGTGGGGGAGGGAGGGAGAGGAGAGGAGGGGAGGGAGGGGAGGGAGAGAGAGGAAGAGAGGGAGAGGGAGGAGGGAGAGAGAGGAGGGAGAGAGAGAGAGGGAGAGAGAGAGAGGGAGAAATAAAGAGGGAGGGAGGGAGAAGAGAGGGAGAAGGTGTTAATGGATGCACACACACACAATGCATACATGTACGAATTCTTGCCTCCTCCACCCTAATTATGTAGATGCAGTACTTCCACAAATAGGACAACAACTCACACTAAACCACTGCATACAAACATTTATATTTTAAATTATTTTTAAAAACCAATTTAAAACTTAGGTCGTTGAGTTACCAGTAACACAACAATCAAAAATGAACATATGTCTATAGTCCAATCCCGACTGGAAGTGACTTATGAAAATCAACCTTTGAAAAAACACACTAGGCATAACATGTCAAACCTGTTTTTTTCAATAACCTGTATTCCACAAATATATAACACTATGGTTAACTTTAGAGTACTGCATTATTGAATAAATGAAACTTTACCTTAATATCTGATATAACTTGTAATATTTATTTCTTTTTAAATATGAATTAACAACAGTGAGAGCAGAGACGTGTTGGCAAGGGTCAGTAAGAAATAGTTCCCAGTTAAAACATTATTTCAACCTAGTTATTTAGTATACTATTTGTAAATTAAACGGCGCCCGTTTAAATATTTAGGTAGCCCTGATGGCAACATATCACATTTTTACAGTTTAAAATAACAGCGGAAAATATTGTGAGTAAGCTGTAATGGTACGGTGTTGTTTTATTGAGCAAGAAAGCAACTGAAAGCAACTGCCTGCTGGGCGAGGCTTGTTGCTCTCTTCCTTTCTTTGTCTCTCTCACACTCGGGAAGTTTCACTTTGCTAGTAAACAAGTAAATTATACACGTTTTCAATTGTAGCATATTTCATACTTATTACAGCAAAATAATGATTTTTGAATTTGTAATTTACAGCTGAAAAGATATTTTAATGTTTGAATACTGATTTTAATATATTCAGATATGATGGCAGGGCAGTTACCAAGTGAAGTTGGCAGACGTGGCGAGCCATGACATGGCGTGTTGCTTTCTGCCAAACGAAGCGTAAATTATTCTTACTCCAAAAAATACTTCAAATTACATCATGTTTGTAGACATTGTGTTTTTTAAACCTACCTAGGCAAGTTATGATGTTGTGATAAAACTGTATTTCCACTGCAGTAATAAATATACTGTGACACGTTTTTTGTTAATTATTGCGTGTGAAATGGCGTGCCTTTGTGCATCGTGGTCGATACGCTGTCCCTCTGTGTGTGCGTGATTTCAAATATTTGATTAGCATTATTTATATGTTTTAACTGTGAACTGTTTTTATGACAAAGTTAATTATTTACATTCATGTCTGTTTATTTATCACAAGTTGTACCTTTGCCCTAAGAGGTTTGAAACACAGTCGTGTAACGTAATTTGCCACAATCCCAGAAAATACCAAGCCCAGCCCGATAAATTTCAAAAAATCTAAAACAGTAAGTAGCAATACACAGAAATATGAGCACAATAAAAGTTACCCTAGGCTTATTTGTGTGCATGATCACCTCTATCTTTTAAGTTTGTATGACAAAAATGAGCAACAATAGTTGTGTGCTTGAATTTAATGTGTCTTTTTCGTTAGACTGGTTGTTCCTTCGTTATAATATTTATTCCAACTGAGGTCATTCTTTTAAAGAAATAACCCAACACACATCAATAACAAAAGTATTAATACTACAGTTCTTTAACTTGCAGTTGTAACAGTGTTAAACACAGTCGCAGCAAAATATTAACGTGCAGTATATGTACTGTGCTATGTCGCAGAAAACAAATATGTTAATGTAAAATAACCATAAGAACTGTCATCAATTCAGGTATAAAGCTGACCTAAATAATATTGGAGGCCTAAACTGTGAATATTCGTACAGAATGGTTTTTGGAATATGACAGATGCTTTAAAAAGCTGTAACAGTAAACAACACATTTGACAGGTATAAAAGTAGAAGTCACATTTCAATATTTATGTTTAGGTGTAGCAAAAGTATATAAACACACGTACACACAGAATGGCATATAAGCAATGATTTTGACAGATGCTATATGGCAGTCACATGGCAATGTTTGTTTACATTTGGAAGGAAGGATATGAAACGAGCCTGCAAGTAGATATTTAACAGGGCTCTGAGAAAGTTGCTTCCAGTGGGGAATGGACTTTAAAAACACATTAGGAACTACGATACTATCAACTAACTCCTTTGCTAAAGTCTCATCACTGACTTGACATTATACATGAACTATAACTTTAAAAAATTTTTAAAACTCACAGTTTTCTTGTGCTGTTTTGAAACCACTGTGTGTGAAGGTTTTGTTGGCGTTACCTTCACCTTCATTGCAGGAACAGTTAGTCGTCTCTCATCAGATTCATCTCTGAAGAGCATTCTTACTAGCTTGTTCTGAAATAAATAATCAAAATGACATCTGATGGAACACTGTAATAGTGAGAAGCATGGACAAAACATATTTTAATTCAATTTAAATGTTTGTACTTTTCATTTTCAGTTATATCAGCAGTAAAGTGAAAAACTGAACACTGCAGCTCAGTACATACGTTTAGGGGAGATTTATTGATGCATTACGCTTCCTACTAAATGCTGTTCATGATAAATTGAGCACTTTTGAAATCAACCTTAGAAAAAAGTCACTGCCCCTGACTGCATATATTTCAACCAGCGTACCGAGTGACATGCAACCAGCAAAGTTGGTAACGATAGATGGAAAGTAGTTCTATATCTTAACTTTGAGTAAATAGTGTTACGTAACCATGTGTGATAATTTAAATTATTTATTTCTCACTTTTTTTAAAATGCATCAGTGTTTAAAAATTAACAGATTTATGGAATTTTTACTTTTCTAATAATTTCACAGAGCCACTTGACCAATGCATGAATACAGTGATAAGACCCATGGCAATGTTAATTTTACATAAGGTTTAAGAATACACGACGTGCATACAAGCAGATCTTAAGCCGGGATTTAAAAAGTGCTCATTTTACAGTAAACAGCCCATACTATCTTTTTTTCTACCTCACCTCATTCACATGCATGCTGCGTGCCCTGGAGGATAATTGAATTCCATCTGGCCACTTCCTAGGCAAAGCTATTATCGCCCCTCGGGAAAAGTCAGATACAGATTAAAGGAAGACACGTCAACGCTCTCGCCTATTCAAACCTGCAAAGAAGAAGCCATCTGGCATGCAAGAGTTTACTCCTAAAGCAGATATTACACAATACCTGCATCCGTACTTGGTTCTTGAACAAGCTTTTACAAGCCCTGGTGTACGAGCCGGTTTACCAGCCGCTATATGAGCCACAATGGAAGATTCATATTACACGACAGCAGTTTGTGTACTAGCATTTGGCACCCCCGGTGGGTGCGCAGTGTGGTGTTTGTAGTAAATATGAACTTCATTTGTAGAACTGCTACCAGTTAGTAACTTGCATATGCCTATAAAAATACTAGCTAGCACATCGTAATATTGCTATATTACTGTTCGCCATTGCTTACTAGTATAGTTTCATTCATTTTTTTGAAAATGTCATAAATTCACTAAGAGTAGGAGTGTTATTTTTAATATTGACGAAAATTACTGACCGGTTGCAAAATATGGTTTTTTCTTTACGTACCAGGATATTATCCGCATGTAAAATTTAATGATAAAAAAGTTTGGGTCCGGCAGGGTTTCGAACTCGTGCAAAAAAATTACATGTTCATTGCAGACCCCAAGACTTTACCACTTAAATAGTTTATATACTGCAGATATTATAGGAGTTTGAATTAATTTTTTCATACAGTAGGTAATATTTTTAAGTATTTAGAATGGTTTTAAGCAGTAATTGAAAGTTTTCATAACCAATATTATTCATCGTCGTACTTTAAATAAATTTTAAAGAGTTTCAAAATCACCGATGTAAAATCAAGATGGAGGCTTCCGTTTCAGTTTCTGAATCAACCCGTTTCAAGTAGTAGCCACGGGGAGTGCCCTACACTCTGAAACTACAATGTGATTGGCTAGGTACGAGAGCCGGTATGGAACCTGCCACGGAAAATAGGACAGGTCCAATTACCAAACCTGTGATGAAATCTGGCAGTGCCAGGTGAAAAATGCCATGACGGGTGCTGTACAGGTCGGTATAACGGCAGCTACGGCAGACCTTGCACAAGATTTTACGAAATCTGGTGCCATGTAATATGGCCCCTTAAGTGAGCGGTGGATACTGCCAATCATACTTGCCAAGCAACCCTGCTGCTACACCGCCTGAGAGATGCCAGCAGAGTCACCACCTGATCTGAGCCCAAGGGGTGGTGCCCAAAAATGACAGAAGCACCCGACACACAAAGAAGCTCCCCAGCTGAACGCCAGTTGTATCGCATGTCGTGTTAGCACAAGTTGTGCTAACACACACTCCCTTCAGCCACAGTCCTACTTAGGACTTTAAGACCTTCTAGAGTTTCTGCAGCATGAACCTCAGATACCAACACCAGTGCAGCTGAATAGTCTTCACTACCCCTGATACTTGCTGTCAAGTTCAACACACCATATACGTACACCACACGTGGCACCCCGAGTCCCTTCAGTACTAACCGCCGCAATTAGAGTTCACTTGTTTCATAGCTACCTAGTCGACACACTCTTCCACTCTTCAAGCCATGCTCTTCCAGCTGACAGGCTACTTTATCTGTCAAGCCTTTTAACCCATTCCATTAATTACCCATTGTGTGTTTATGAGAGGCGATTGTACAGGACACAACATTTTATCCTAGATAGAATAAAATACGTATTTCAGCTTACTTCTGTTTCCTTGCTATAGAGTGAACGTGTACCCTTTTCCCAACCTGGTGTCATCATGTAAGGGAGCGGCAGAGAATCACATATTTGGGAACTGCATTAACCACCTTGAGTAGGACAGTGGGCAGCCCCTAACCAGGACTTCACGTACATTGCACACATTACAGATTCAACGGCCATCCATACTGTGAACGAGGTACCCCGGTGCTTGGACATACGTACAATAGAGCTTTAACCACGAGAAAGACACACCATGAAGCATCTGGGACACCCAAGTCAGCTAAACCACACCCTCTAGGACATACAAATTTGCCGGAGGGGTGCCAGGCCTGACAAGGACAGACCCAGGCATTTCTGGTACAAGCGATAGATAGGGGATTATTGCCTGCCACCCTCCTTAGGGGCGGATGTTAGAACCTTCCAGCCCATGCCGCTCGCATGCAGACTAGGAAGCTAGTAGAACACCCAGAAGATAACTGCTGTCCTCGCTACTATCATCCCATTCGCATGCAACCCATACCAGCACTCAGCTGTTTGTCCCAGCAGGAAAGAGCACAGGCTACTTGCAAACTAGTGAAGCCTCACTTCACTACCCTCCCCGCCAACCTCTTAGGCCCTTGTATTAGTATCCCTGGAGCTACCCATCCAGCACTGAAAATGCTTCTACCTCTGGTGGTAGAACCAGCAGCGGACCAGCCCACCATGACAGTCGGCAATGACACCACAGACAGCCAGCACCGTTCCTGCCAGCACATCCAATTATCTGCCATGGGATCATAACCCCAACAAACCAGCTCCTGCAGAAGCCATCAGTGACAGTAGGCCAAGCAGAGCCCTCGACTGCCCCGGAGAGTACGCAGCAAAGGTAAGCTAGTGATAGCCCTTACCCAGCCACCCAGAGGCAGCACCTCACAGCTGTAGATTTTATGTTCAGCATGCAGCTTACCTGCCCTACCCTTTCTAAGAGACCAATGAGAGGTCGTCAATCCATTATTCAGACGCCTCTTCAGTAGAGCCGCCTGAGCCTGCATGCATGACTTTGTGCAAAACAAAAACCTTTTAGCACGATGTCCAGTTTCCCTGGCCATCACGCATCAGTATAATGTTCTAAAACATGTCTATCAACTGAATTTGGATGTGTACAAGTACATAAATGTTTATTTCATAAGAGAAAATTTTAAACAAAAATTTGCTAAGAGGACACGTTTTGAAAGTAATGAAGTTAATATCAGATCCATGAGAGAGAGTTATTTCTAGTGTTGTTTCAAAAATTTACGCAAGTGTAAACCACAGAGCATTCTAAAACTCATTACATAGATGGATAGTTTGACTTGTATGTTCACAATATTTTTTCACTACCAAATATATTAAAAATTTAGTGTAGTGTTAAATGAAGAAATTATTTCCATAAATTCCCAATGCATACCTTGAGTGTTCTTGTTTATATTATTTTGCCACAAAAAAATTTAGCTGAGAAACATTGAAACTATTAAACATACCATGTGTTTTGCAGCTTGTTCTCTCTACGAGTATAAATTTACGACTGCTTGAGTGTCTACCAAAAAAAGTGACTATAGGCTGTTCACGTTAAAATGAGCACTTTTGAAAGCCTTGCTTAAGATCGACTTGTATGCATGTTGTGTATTCTTCCACCTAATGTAAAATTAACATTGCCACAGACCTCATCACTTTATTCACACATCGGTCAAGTGAAACAGTGAAATTATTAGAAAAGTAAACATTTGATATATCTAATAATTTTTACACATTGAAGCATTAAAAAAAAACAGAATGTGAAAGATATAATTGAAATTATCACAAATGGTTACCTAAGACTATTTGACGTTAATATATGGAACTACTTTCTATCAAGCGTTGCCAACTTTACCAGGCGCATGTCACTCAGTGTGCCCATTAAAATATATGCAGGCAGGAGCAGTGACTATTTTTCTAAAGTTGATTTCAAAAGTGCTCACTTTATCGTGAACAGAAGTTATCAACTTGTAACATTTCTGTATAAATTCTGTTCTCCATTTTTATTTAACTCTTTCTTCTTCAACAAATTAGACAATTATTAATATATTTCCATTACTGATGAAACATAATTTAAAACATATTACAGCAGTTATAGTAATAATGTCAACATATTATTAATCGTTTAATTTTTTACTTCAACACCCAATGCATCTGTGCTTGGCAGTGGTCACCATACTTGTCACAGAAAAAAGTTTGATTCGAACTTCAGCATAATACATTGATACTTGCTCTCCGATTGGCTGTCGTATAACCATGCCACATTTCTCCTCCAATCAGTAATGACAAGTTGAGAGCCAATCAGGACAATTATCTTTAATTTTAAGCTATTTAAAATTCTCAATACTTTATACCCTTTAAGGACCAATGAATAACAACAATAACAACAGCAATAATCTCTAATTTCTACATAAACAAACTTGTGACATAACCCAACTTACATTGCACTTCGCTTAAATCATATAATAAATCTTAATTTAAAATTATGGTAATTAATTGTCACCATAACCAAATAATCTGAGACCAAAGACACATATAATACCAAGAAAACTGCACCATTACAAACTATAAATGAACTACTACTTAATGAAATGTAATGGCCCTCTTTACAGGAAAATGCTAAACTAGACCTACTAAAATTGAGTAGCTCTAGTGCCCTTACATTTGCTGAAACAGAATTAAAATTATAAATGCAAGTTTTATACATTACATTCAAATAGTGCTAACTGAATTTCTGTGCGGTTAAGCCTGGTTAAAGTAAGCTCTCTCTCTCATGGAGAAAAAACAGACTATATGAACTAGATACATTGAAAATAAGAGCAAATTAATAATGTAAAGATGTACCTATACACCGATCAAACTGCAAAAAATTTATGTTTGTAACTTTGTCATGACTTATGAAAATCATAATTTCTTTAGGCTTGTGAGCACACTTTGCTCTTTGACACTACTTTACTTGGTTCCTCTTTAAATCAGCAACATAAGAGCCAGGTAAACTACATAAAAACAACATTATGAAATATTACCAAGTACATAAATTATGGAAATATATTAACATCTACCCATTAAAAACTAGTAATGCTTGTTGACATTTCAAAAACAATAATTTTCACCAAAAGATATATATATTTTTTTTTACCAAAATCAATTATCACTACTGAAAACAGAGGGAGGCAGAGGGAACAGAAATCAATGGTGACTTATCCCGAAACCTTCTTGCAAATTTTCAGTTTTAACCCCTTAACGAGTTATACTTGTTTCTAGTTGTTCCTATAGGTATGTATTTTGAAACCAATTCCAATACAGTCATCAACGTTATGAATGACCAAAACTTTGTAACTGCTTACTACCTGTGAACTTGATGACGGAAAATAAGTGCCACTGTGCAAGTTACACACGGGTATTTAGAAATCCTCTGTGGCAACAGTTGAAATGTAAAAATGTATTAGTTAAAGGGTTAACTAATAGTAATTACAAAGTCCACTTTAACAACTATCACAACAAAACTATGATGCAAGCAGGCTATTTAAAAGTGCAAATTGACATTGTAGCTTAGTTGTTACAGGAAGGCAAGTGTTCATGTGGAAAGTATTTTGTAAGCAAACAGCACCTACTTAACATGGCAAGTACTTAAAATCATACTGAAAAATTTGTAATAAGTGCAACCAGTCATGATTGTACAAAATATTTTTCAAGTGACACTTACTAATAGCTCAATAAAACACAATTACTGCTTTTCGCAGTCGATGCAGAATGTGTAGCAGTAGAATAAAATGTACTAGTAAACCACACACATTTTAATCCCATTTAAAGATGCATAACAATTACATACCTTGCTACTCTTGAGTACATTAATCTGATCTTCAAGCACAGTGTCCCGGTTCTTCTCAAGGAATCCATCACTCTGGTATGTGACATTGTCAGCAAAGTGGTGAATCACAAATGCCACTGCACCAAACCTTGGCCTCGCAAAGTGATTCCATTTTGAGCACTTATTGTAAAGCTTCTCAGTCCATGACTGATCAGACCCATTTGGCATCTGTATCGCAAGACCAGAAAAGAAAAATACATATTATAATACTGGGTTGTGTAAGAAGTTGTAAATACATATTATAATACTGGGTTGTGTAAGAAGTTGTATTATGGTAGAATACTGGGTTACAAGTCATGCTGCCATGTGTAGGAAAGTTATGGGTTACGGGACAGTCAAATTACAGATAAACAGTTCAGCATGTTAACGGATTGGTTATCTGCATCTTGCTGTGGATGGGTTTGGAACTATCATTAATTCTGTTTTTGTTACACATACACAATATGTTCGTAATCATGGCCTGAGCACTTTCAGACCACAAGCATGTGTTTATAACTACGTTTTAGATTTCATACAATGGCTCTTTATGAGCACTAGACAATAATGTGGTGTGAATTCAATAGAAAGTGCTGATGGTATGGAGTACAGAAAGGCCCACTGGTTATTTTCCTCTAATGTTACAGCTTCTCTAGTTACTAATTAATAACAGTCCCAAAAAAAAACAGTTTAACCCTTTCTGTAAAATTGTTTCTTTTTATGAACTTCCTTCAAAATATACAGTAACACAATTTACAATGAAGTTAAATTAAATAACCAACACATTTTTTAGTACATAAATAGTATTTATAAAAATTCTGCATAATAATTTAGGCAATAACGCAGATAGCATTTGGCTGCAGATATTTGACACAGTTTGTCTATTTTGTACTGATATAAATATGAATTGCTATTCAGGAACATAATGTACTCCACATGTTTAGAAATAAGGTGTGTGTGTATTTCACAGATTAGGCTACCAAATCAGCTTTGGAAAACAATCTTTCGCAAGGAACTGACTTAACTAGTACATTGAATCTTTACAATATTTTGGTTAGTATCCTACATAAATTCTGGGTCTGTTTTCACCATAAGAGGGGATTTGATTCTCTTTGGAGCAAACTGATTGAAGTAACTATCAACTTCTATACTTGCTGCTGCTGCCGAGTTTGTATCTACAAAAAATAAAGCCAATTATAAGACTGTTCATGGTAAAGCGAGCAGTTTTAAGGTCCAAGTTACTTTTCCCTTTTAACCATTTTTTATCCTTTAACCACCTTATTACATAAATATTACCATGTAAGTAATAAACACTGTGTATATTCAAACATACTCTGAAGTCAACGTCTTAGGTTAAAATAAAATATATTGACTATTATTCCAAATGAGCGGGCTTTCAAAAGTACCCTTTACCGTGAATGGCCTATAACAGTATTTTCCAGCATATGTGATTTAAAAAATTATTAATAACATAGGGAAATTTACCTTTAGATTCATTAGTAGACGACATTTTGTTGATTTACTACCACGGAACTGAGTCTTCATTATTGTGAACATTAAGCTTATTTTTACTTGGTAACTCCTGTGCATGACAAATGCGACGTTACTGTTAGTATTATTTTTGCTACTTTTTTTTTGGTGCATTCCCCTCGAAAGACGCTACTGCCAAGTTGTTCAAGAAGTCTTTTAGTTTTTTTTTTTTTGGGTCTAAAAAATTGCACAGTGAAATCATTTGGGTGGATTCAATTTTTCTGAGTCTTGCAGGAAAAATACTCTCCATAACTTTGATAACTTTCTGAACACTAGGGTAAAATGATTGTTTCAATAGTTTTTCACATACCATATAAATTGCCCTTGTGAACATAATTACTTGATTTCCAGTAAAATATTTTTGACCACAGACTTGCAGAGCAACAAACTTCTTCCGGTGAGCACCAGAGGTTGACCTCTCCATCCTCCCCTCGTGCATCTGTACCCAATCTGGGTAAGGCACGAGACCACTAATCCTGTGATCCTCTTGATGTCCTTTTTCTTGATCTCTGTTTGGCTCTTCCACTGTGAGTCATCATCCAATATTATATATATATTACTTGCATCTCTTTTGAAGCAAGTCTGTCATTGGTCTGCGATTCTCATTCTGATATTTGTTTCCAAGTAATCCCAGGCAATATCTTTATCAGCCCCCCACCTGGGCCCAGTCCCTCTGGAGGAGTAGTTGTTCCACTCTCTCTTTCTTTCTTGCCCACAGTTAATACAGAACTATCTTATAGCTGGTAAAGGGCTTCATATAGTCGAACATGTGCCTCCCATATGTTTTCATTGCTTCCCTCCTGGTCTCTTCCAGGTCAAATGTCTCTCCTCTCCTGAACATTTCCCTGAGGAGTTTTTCAAACTCTTCCTTTTCTCTTGTCAGGTTGCTGGTTGCCAGTAGTATCCTGTCATGCTGTTCAGTATAGGGGAACATTATCCCGTGGCCTCCTGTCTACCGAATCACTGTTGGAATTACAGACAATGGTATTGGCATTACTTCCGGATACGTTCCCTAAGTACAGCCATGTTGTAAAATGGTGCTGGGTCCATTGCCACCCGTGTTTCTTCTCTTTATTCAATTTTTCTTCTCTTTATTCAGAGATTTCTTCAGGTGGAACCTCTTCTCCCCGAATCTTCCATTTGATACACTCAACGCCACAAGTCATCTCTGAAAGCTGTTGCACTTGTCACTTCTCTAGACCAACATCCCTGTTCAATGTCCTGGATTTGCCTTGTCCTATTCAGTTTGAATACTGTCCGACTGATAGCATTTTGTATGTGCTGCATTTGTTGCCACCTAGTGCAGAACGCCCATGCCTCGGCCACTGCCTTAGAAATAGAAATAACTGGTGCCCAATTGAAGAGCACTCTTCGTTCAGCCATCCTGTTCTTCCTCAAGTTCCGCATCACGCAAGTTATCCTTATTCTCTTCGTCCTCAAGCGAAGCAACAGTCAAACTCTTTTATAACTTTGTACAGTTCTTCACAAACTTGCCAGTTTTACTCAGAGGACTAATAAATCTACTACTTAATGTCACAGGCATTATGATTGCATCTTTCATTTCCAACAGCCGCTTCCAAATAAGCAAGTTAAATTCCATCTAGTAGAAACTTTTTGGATGAGCTTCTTTGGCACTGGTATTCTGATCCTTTCCTGGCACGTATTAACTTTTCCGCGACTGTAGAATTCCTCTTAAAGAGAGAAATTATTGTATTAATATGTTCTTTCATTGATGAAACACCTTTAAGCATGTTTTGCACAATCAGGTTTAAGGTGCAGGCATAGCATCCAAAATCTTGCCAGCCTAAATTACTTGTAACTGCAGTTTTTGTATTGCTCACATTTTTTTGTAATTACAACAAGAAACTTACCATGAAGATTATAATGGAAGGTACCAATTTTTATTTCTTCTGCTATATTTTTATTTGTGTGAGAAATATCAATGTTTGAGTAACCTAAAAGAACTTATTGTAATTCAAGTTCTTCGTTGATAAAATGAGCTGTTAAATGCAAGCCAAATAGTTTTGGTTGTCATATGACTTCCAGCAATCTGAAGTTAAATACACACTCTTACCTTTGCTTAAGAGGATACATACAAAGTTTGTGCATTGTTCATGATTTGCTACTGTCATTGCTTGAAAAACATTTTTCGACTAGGTAATTTAGACCACATGGGTATTCCAGAAAATCTATTTTCAACAATCTAAAATGGTTATAAGTCAAGCATAAACAAGTTTAAAAGCAGTTTGTCTACCATTGAATTAATAAATGTGCGATGACAACGCAGTTTCCTGAACACAGTTAATACTCGCATATGTTACCAAAGTTTCAGCTTAAAAAAAAAACATTTGGGTAAAGTTTATTCTTTATTATTTAATTTCATACTGCTGACACACATCAAGAGATTAAAAATTTTTTAAGCTGACTGTGGGAGGCTGCTTTTGTTAATGTTCCCCCCCCCCCCCCCAGTTTTTTAAAATCATTTATAACATAGTTTTTGACCACACAAATAGCATAATGCAGTTTTCGTACCAGGATCCTAAACTGTCAATTATGAGTATAGCTCGCTTGTTTCTGCACGTTTGCTCGAACTCATTTTAAAGACTTTGCACTTGTACAGGCATGCCATTTTAACGGATTTTATATGTTTTTTTATGGATTTTTAACACTAGGAAAATTGAAACCCAAAGTTAAGGAGTGTGTGTTTTTTTTCTTTTTTAAAGCTACCAAAATATTTTGGACATTCGCCATTGCTTCAATAGTTTATGTCCAAATACTTTGCTTCATTATTCACTGGCATGGGAATATTTACATATTCTGTTCCTGGCTGTATGATCATATGCAAAGGCCAAGGCTATTATTGAAATTATTTTTGCAGTGAATTGCCATTTTTACGTATGCAATTCGAATTTGGTGACTTTTCTGCGTTTGGCATTGATATCACAATGGCGAGGAAATGAAAATAATTGCTGATACGATTGTCATATAAACAAAAGTATAAGTGTGAGTGGAGAAAAATGAATTAACATGGTTTACACATTCCAAACCAAAACTACATAAAATATGTAAACATCTTTCATATCCACTTTTTTCTGAAATTTGGAATTTTTTTAATTCCAAAGTTTTTACAGGATTTGACTGAAAGGTTCCAGGATTTTACAAGATTTTTATATACAGGAACAGGATTTCAGCTTCAGGGCTGGTGGCAGCCCTGCACTAGTAACACAACAGAAAACCACTCATGAACTGTTATTAGCAATACAAATGTAAACTTCTGTTATGTACTGAACAATAACTATTGATTAGTGGTTAAATAAAGTTCACAGATGCAGTATAACATAACCAACTGCACAATCTAACTCTGGCAACTGCCAACTAGTAACACATTTACTTCTTGACCAACCGTAAATCTGCCCACGCGCAACAGCTCCAGAGTCTCCCACTGTTCCGCCATTCTTAATAGCATGCTACAGTTACTCAGTTCCACTATATTCTGTTGTTCCCAGCAGCAAAAGACATTACAGGCACAGTAATATTTTGTAACAATATTTCAGGTAACGTTTTCCCTAAAGAACACATCCAGCACAAAAAAAGAGTGATAAGATAACTGTTACATTATTATGGGCCATCCCTACTATAAAAGCACATCCTGTCCGAATAGAGTCTACACTATTATCTTTAAATTAAAATTGGTGTCTTTCTCATAACAGTAAGAAAAACCATATAGTGTATGAAGACAAATCCTTGCCTCATATCCTCATGCTTGTAAACTGTGTTTTTAATAATATTGTGTGATAGCTTACTTTAGTATAATAACATTTATGAATCATAACACTTTGAAATGTTTTCAAAGAAATAAACATTCATTAGATAATATTGAAAACATTTCCCCCAATATGATAAACAGATGGTACTAGTCAATGCTACACTTGACGTGCCACGTGCATAGTCACTTTACGCTCTAGTCTCATCACAGCCGTGGCCTCCTCCAAGAATATATATAGCAGTACACACTACAGAGCGCCTCGCCAGAGCTACACAGAAGTAGTGTGCCTCCTGTCTACCTGCAACCCATTTCATGCACAGGGTCTGCTTACCCCTCCAGCCTTGGAAGCAAGAGGGGAAGTGAGCCACCAGCTTTGACCATTTCCACCACGCCTCATCATTTCTCTCTCCTCTCTGACACACCGCTACCTCTGCACCCCTCGTGCCTGCCCTGTGTTCCGCCTATATAAGGAATTTGAGGCTGACTTGCACAGTTCTGTTGCAGAATGCTACTCTGCCCGCAGATGCGTACAGAATACCTTACCCACCGGCTGCCTTGCTTGGCTTTGTCACATGTCACTCTGCCCAGACGCGTTCCAATACAGCCATTCAGTTGCTAGACGAACCGCAGCCCGACAGCATGCCATAAGCTTCCGCTTACTTCAAGACAGCTATCTAAGTCTACAAAGTAGACAACCAGCTGCCTCGCAGCTCACAAAGCCTGTTGCACTTCACTGCTACGACACTTGCCACGCCTCTAGCTGTAATGTATATGAGTTACTGTACGATTGTAGCTACCCTTGCCTCCTGCACCACCGTGTCTACCGTGACTAGGCACTACAAGTTCTTTTGGCATCCTAGGTTGGCCTTTCAGGCCACAGGCTGGGTTGTGTGTGTTTGTTGACGTAGTAATTAACAGGCATAAACCAAACTGGTTGAGTTATCATCACTCTCAGCTACTTTGCTTCAGCACCTTGCCTTCTGCTATTTCCTACTTTGTTGAGCGAACCGCAGACACCTTGCAGGAGCAGGCAAGTGCCGTCACCCGAATCCCATTAATGCAAATTGGGAGCCCCAACTTAGGAGTGGTGGCCCATACGACTGTTGCACATTTCTGAGAGTGCTTAAGTCTGCTGTCGACTTCCCACGCGCCAAGTTACTTGCTGGAGGTCAGCAGTCAGGCCTGCCAAACTATCCCACCTGCCTACACCAGATTCCTTCAGGTTGTGCGCACTTCTAAGGAACACCCAGTTCTATTCTCTTCTCCACTAACCAATTTGCCTCGCCACAGGGCTGGGCAAGATACGGCGGCCAAGCAGAGGCTGCCCTGGTTGGAGGTCTATTAGGGGAAGATCAGGATGCAACTAAGGTGTACACCAGGAATAATGACCGTCCCAAAATAAAATTTTTCTGGGGAACCACAAACTTTTCCATTAACGACCCTCTAGAAATAACTACCCCTTTCGAAATAACTACTTTCCAGGAACCTTGAAGGGTCGTAGAGTCAAAAGTTGACTGTAATACGATTAAGAACCAATTGGTACATTTTGCAATAACTCTCAAGTACAAATTACAGTCTATGCCCATTGCACTAACTAAAATTGTTTGTATCCATAAACCATATCCACAGGTAATTTTCAGTGGTTCTGGCAAAACTCCTTTGTAAACAATGATAAAGTTAACCGCTTGTGTTGTCATTGGATGGTGCGTGGAACAAAATATATTTTGTGTCCCGTGACCTAAGATTTCCCGCAACGATCCTTTTTATGCTGGTTGTTTATGCAACATCTCTTACTATACTCAAGATAAATTTTTTTATGGCTAGAAGTTGTATTTTATTGACATAGATGTCAGAAACCTCATCTACCGAAATCCTGCATGTATGGAAATTTTTTTGGCAGTAAGCGTAACCTGAATAACGATACATCTAGAGTTGACTGTAGACAGAAAAATTGAATGTGACAAACAAAATTATGAATATACTCTAGTAACAAATTTTGTGATCACTTTTGATGGCATAGACCAAACACGAAGATTACTAACATTCCATTATATCAAAAAGTGAAGATATAAGAAAATTTAATTTATGGCTAATGGCTTAAAATTAGTAATTACTTAACCATACACAGATTACATAAATTAGTTAATTATTTCAGTATCTTACTGGCTCCTCTGTTCCTATCTATAACCAAACACTATCTTACCACCTCAAACTTCACATAAGGTTGAACAATATCCTGGCTTCATGTCACCAGTAACACAGCTATTTTAGAGGCAAACTTCAAAAGCAAATTTCAAGTTTACATGAGAAGTGAGAAATTAAGGATGCAATGGAACAGTGAACCAAGCAATATACCTATCATAAGATATTGGGCCAATAAATATGCAGTGTTCTTAACCTACAAGAAATTTTTTTGGAAAACTACAAGGGCAGTAAAATGAGTTTACTCACTCTGCACTCCTCATCAAGTAGATCAAGGATACCAAGTTTGGTTTCTATCAAGTCAATACATGGCTGGTTATCATAGAAGTCAATGAACTTCCACTCAATCTCCTCTTTCAAGTACTCTTCTTGCTCTAGTTTAAATACATGCTGGAAAAAATAAATCTCTTTTTAAATATACACATTAGAAACTCTTTTCAAAACATACACATTACAGATTAATATGAAATATACATATTAGAAACTAAAGCTGTGCCAATTCAAATTGGCTTTTATAGAATTTACTTATGTCGATCAAATCAGCGCTTCTACTGATTTAACAAAACAAATGTTACTCTTCAGTGTAATATATATATATATATATATATATATATATATATATATATATATATATATATATTTATATTTTAAAATCCTTTGTTCGTGACTAAATCACATCATCACTAACAAACCACTGGACCAATTGAGACCATATACATTGCATATGTTATTGAGCTGGCGAGTAAGGTTTTTAGTTATGTTTCATTCCAATAGGTGGCGCCAGAGTCTAACTTCTATATTTATGGGTCGATTTTGCTCATACTTGCAGGAAATGTTTGTTGACTACAAGAGAAAAATGCCAGCGATATCATAGTCAAACATCGGTCGACGTACCAGAAGTAATAAGAGGACACATTAAGAAGGCAAAATAGAACATGAAAGAGGCGGAACAACGTTCACCGGAATCAGCTAGTAACTGATAAAGCTTGCCTTTGTGAACACAAAGTTTTCCCCTGTAATAAAGTGCTTTTACCACTAGTACACTGCATTTAGAAAACAAAAGAAATGGTGAAAAAGAAGCTCAAATTCCACAGTTTTTTCAAACAAAATTTGTAGTTTTAGTCCCAAGTTCCACCCTGTTACAAGAGGATAATCTACCATAACCAAGGTCAGTGTGTCTGGAGGAAGAGAAGTGGGGCTGTTTTCACAGCTACATCCATCGGCAAAGGGAGTTGATGAGGGGTAAGTGGGGAACCAACCATGAGAAGATAACTGATCATAATGCTGATTTGCCATATCGAAAAATTCTTGTAGCTTTGCCTTCATTTTCTTAACATGGTCAACTATTTTAAGTTTATCAAGTACAGAATATGCTATTTTGTGACATACTGTACCCACTCGCACAGTAAACCAGATGTCAATATCTGGATGAAGATAAAGCCTGCATGTATTGTTTGTTAGCATGCATCAGTTTTTATTTTGGTCCCTTGGAAAACTATTTATACAGGTTACAATGTATTTCAGTTTTAACTTAGGTAAAGGTTTATATTAAAATGTTTTTGACTATGTACTATCTCAGTTATAAAATACTTTCTCACATGTTAAGATTATAAAGTACTCTAAAAATGTAAATTTGGTACATCAGTTTTGTACATTTTAAGAGATGTGTACACATGAAATTTCTTCTCTTTAATGAACATATAAAGTGTTCTGTTCTGATACATTATACAAGAAGGTTCTACTGTATTTATGAATTCTTTAGTAACATTTTCATCTTCAAAATAGTTCTGCGACTGAAAATTTTGAATCTTACTGTTCATAAACAAATATTTCCACACCAACCAAAATGTGTAGCAAAGCACCTAAGCACAAATAAAATAGCCTGTATTTTGTTTTATGAAAGAATTAGGTCTAACAGTATAAATTTTGGAAGTAACAATCCTGTCTATTACAGAACCAATGCATTATAAAAACAATCCACCATTTTCATTTCAAGTCTATCACTTGACTGTCAACAGCAACAAAACATCTAAACAACCTTATCCAAGCTTATTGTATTCTGTGTTCACAAATAACTATTTTAATAAATATTGACAGATATATTGTTTTTATTTTTGTCATCACTTGAAATAACATGGTTTGTTGCATAACTGTATATACTTTGTAAACTGAAATAAATTAAAAATTGCTTTTAATTGTGATGTATTTCTCTAATACTATTGTTTTTAAGTAAAATAGTAACCTAAATTGAACTTAATTATAAGCAAAAAGCTTTTTCACACATTGATAGCACATTTACGACTTATGACAGAATCGGCACATCTGTGATTCTCCACATTTGCACTCTTTTGTGAATCAGCACAGCTCTATCAGATGCTCCACTTTTGAAAGATGAAGCAGAAACTCAAAAATTCATTGAACACACACATTATATATATATATATTTTTTTTTTCAAGACTGATATTCTGGCCTATGGTGTTCTATCAAGAATTTAACTCAAAACTAAACAATTCAAGGTCACTGACAAAAATTCTGCACTTACCTGATTAAACTGTTGCTGCAATTTTTCATTTGCATAATTAATGCAAAACTGTTCAAAGCTGTTAATTTCAAATGTTTCAAAGCCATATATGTCTAGGACTCCAATAAAACTTTGCGACTTGCCCGATGATTCCAAAGATTTATTGATGACAGTTACAATCCAGTTGAAAAGTTCTGCATACATGTGTTTTGCAAGAGCATCCCTTGCTCGTACTGCCTACACAAAATTACAAAGTTAAGTAACATGCAGTAAAAAAGTAGAAAATATTCTGCTCATACGATAAACATCTCTTAATTTTTTTTAAAGGGGAGTACTAAAAGGTGAGAAAATGAAAAATATCAGCACATATTTTTATTAATTATTTGTGAAACAAAGAATTATGGCGTTGCCTAATAAAAGCAAAAAAATGGCTAACACAGATCAAGGAGTTTTCATTTTGTTTTTGTAATATTTTAGATTTTGCAATTTTTTTTATAAACAGAAGTGAAATTCTGAATAGATTATATTTCTAATTAAAGTTATCAATCCATTTTAACTGAGTTTGCAAATACAGTAAGATTTTTATTAAGTGCTTATTATATACTCAATATATTCAGATGCATGTAAGATTGTTAATCACTCGTAAAGGCAACAGACATACATATTATAACTTCAACCCAAACACGAAAAAATTAATAAGCTGATTAGTAATTAAAGAAACTTCAATCTGAAAGCAGAAGAGTGCAAGTTAACTGCACAGTCGAGTCCATTGATTTGCATTTTCATCTATGCTCTCATGCAGCAATTTAGTCATTTCCAACACACTTGAATATTTGGAAGACAATATAATTAGAAACAAAGTCAACTTAAAATGTTCAAAAATCAAAATTTTTTCCTGGATTTTGACAATATTTTATAGTTTTATGAAATTATACTTATGATAATGTAATACAAATACCAGATAACTTGTGGGGCCATGGTGGTGTAATGATTAGACTACTCGCCTCCCATCTAGGCAAACTGGGTTAGATTCTCAGCAGGATCGCTCCTGGATTTCTGGATTTTCGCATGTGGAAATTGTGCCAGACAATGCTGATGGTCAACGGGTTCTATCAGGGATCTATAGTTTCCCCTGCCCCTTCGTTCCAGCACTGCTCTACACTCGCTTCACTTCACCCTCAACAGCTCTCAACACCTCAATGTTAAGAACCTCCAAATCTCTGCACTTATTCTCACTCACCAGATCATTTGAAAAATTATATTCATTATAATTTTTAGCACAAAAAGAGAATGTGAACTTAAAAAATATTTATCTCCTAAAAATTTTAAAAATTTATTTCAACAGAAAGTTTGATTTTAGCTTAAGTACATACGTACTTATTGAAGTAATGGTAATGGCATGTTGCATTTCTTTGGAAATCAGATATTTGGTTCACCTGTAATAAGGGTTTGGCATTTGGCTGTTTTGAGATTAAATTGTTTTCTCAAAAGTTAAAATTTACAGACGGGCTATATGCATACCAAATTTCCAATAAACAACCACCATGAAATTCAACTAATATAAACAATTATTTTTATCTATACCCTAATAGTTTAACTTTTGTATAATCTTGAAATTTGTATTTAAAATATATCAATTAAAAATTCTTATTAGTTTTATTTATTTTGTAAATTTATTACCTTCCATTTTCATACTTTTTTCTCTTCAGATTATTATTTCATATCACAATGGAAAATAACGTATGCCAAAAAATTTAGAAAATTATTTTAACCTCTTGAATGCCCAAAAACAGCAATACTGCTTACAGTCTTATAATTTTTTCTTACTGGCAAAGATAAGGCATCCTCGTATGAAGCATGCTGTGTGTCCTTACAGCTGGACTATGCATATTATCTGAACACCTCACTGTCTCTACAAATGAAGTGAATACGAGTATACCAGCTGCTGCTGTGCACGAAGGGGCATATTATTGCAACCCATACAACACAGCCCAGCACACAGTAGGAAGGGAGAGTGAAAGCCAAATCCTATACCCTCTCAGTCACATGCACATATCTCCAGGGAACGGCCACATCTCAGGTTACCTCTTCACCCCCTCCTGATTCTGTGAGCAGAAGGGTAGATACTGCAGTGCACTGGCGTGAAATTTTCACTGGACTATATATATATATCCTTGCCTAAGGACTATTTTCAATCATATATCTACAGCATTAGTCTAAGACTGTTTCTCCACAACCTTCAGATTTGGTCACATATCAAGAAGCATAGCTTCTACATCTCTAGCATTAACAAGTTACCCACTGGACTGTCCTTTCAGTTGAGGTACTTGAAGGATAGCAACTAGTCACGGAGCTTCCTCACGTTCAGCCAGAACCCTACTATTCTTGTGCCAGGAATTAGACAAAAATTTCAGGATTGTGCTTGGAAACTACTAAACTAGGTTCAGTCTCAGAGGGTATGCAAACTGTTTATATATTGCAGTATATCACACTTCAACATTCATTCTCTCATTTCTCCCTATGGTTTCCTTTTCTTACGCATTATGCCAACCTGTGTCTTTCCCAACAGTTTCATCATTCCTACACACCTCCCACTTTTAGTTTTGGAGTACACTCAAAAGAAAGGTAATTCTGATATCGCACAACTAGATGGCTCGCTACAGCACTAGTATAACTACAACAACAAAATCATTGGCCAACTTCCACCACATCTCATCTGCCAGTGGTTGGACCACATTTGAATCCATGGGCTCTTATTTGGTAAGTGTGATTTCACGAGAGCTACCTACACAACAGGTAGAGGTGTAGCAGGCTAACACCAAACCGTGGATCACAGCAGGATATAGAGACCTGGAAATTTCAAGGAGTCATTTGTCAATAACGCTGGATTCAACAATCCTTTGTTTACTTGAGGTTTAGTTAGCTGTTCATTGAGTTTTGCGTCAGTTGTCACAGGCTGGGTAGCACAAGCTTCACTTCTGTGCTTGTTTTCTTGCTGGCTCTTTACTGGTTGAGTCATCCAGAACATGTCTAACAAACAGTAGTCTAATAGAAGCAGAAACTCAAAGGCATACATGGATTAAATTTAACTTGTTCTCAAAATAATAAGCGATTTTTGCAGGTGCGTACTAATATTATCTATTCATCAATTTCACTATCTCACCACAACTCGGCCATTCAGTGAAGAGGATTAGGATCACTTAACTGCTCAAAATACTATTCACCATACGCATAGGATAATACCACTGTTCCTCTAAATTTTCTCCCTGCATTGGGGGGGGGAAAGAGAATTTTAGCAATCAAAGTTTCCCATTTCAACAGGGTTTTACCAGCTGGACCTAACTCCTCTACTGTTTATACTGACACATGGGATCTAATTAAGGAAATATGAGGAAAGCTTGTAAGGCCCTTACACAACTGAAAACTAACATTTGACATTATGTTTGCTTATCAACATACTTCCTACGGACCATGACACAACGGAACTGTCAAAGATAAAGTCAAGTAATTTTGACTTTACGAGTTCGAAAAGATGAAACTTAAAGTCGAAGTCAAGCAGCTATTTTGCAGAGTATCTAACAGAAGTTATGTGGGATGAACATTTGTTTAGTGCAGGGCGACTTTCATCTCTGTATATTAAACCAAGCTCATATAAATTAAAGAACTGGCAAACAAATGTACTGTTAAGAGGAAATATATGAACTGATACTTACGAACAAAGTAAATAAGTTTTTTTTTTTGTTTTGAAATAAAATTTTAATATAAATGTGTAAGACTATTTAAAAAAGATACATAAAATGAATTCCTGGATCATATATATTGATTACATAACATTTTTATAAAGATTGGAGAACTGATTTTTAATAAACTAAACTCTGACATTACAATGGTATTTTGTATGGGCCTTTAGCCAAACTGCCATGCAACGTACAAACCACATCATGCTTGTGGAAAAATCTTACGAACCTTTCCTACAGCTGACATACCACTCACACTAACTCCAAGATAGACAATGACACTCAGCTACACTAGCCATCCTAGCAGCACTACCGCCAGTAATGATATTCGCTGGACTTATGAGCTTGGGTCCTGGCACCTACAGTTACCCAAACAATAGCACTGGCCAGCTATGTGTCTCAACCGAGATAGTAACCAAACTCACACTTGGAGCCACCTCGACTCCTGCAAAATACAGTATCACCCAAATGACTGAAAAAAAGAAAGGGAACATCTAGTGGAAGTTACAGCCAGCTAAAGTCTAATAAACCACCATATTCCCTCAAATAACTATATCTCCGACATATTAAAAAATTCAGGGCCACTATCATTACGTTTTAACACTAGGCACTATAGTAAATAATATACAAAAAGGATAACATCCTACTGTTGGTGCATAACTTTTTAAAGTACAATAAGAATTAAATGACAGACAATTTATTATTTTTGTTTCCTTCCCTCCAAACCCCAAATACTGCAAAACAATTGCAATAAAAGGAATGCATTTTGTCTGAGAAAACTGGATGCCAATGTAAAGATAACATATTTACTGCTCGCCTCCCACCAAGGTGAACCAGGTTCAATCCCGACTGGGTTACTCCTGGATTTTTGCAAGTGGGAACTGTGCAGAACGATACCGCTGGTTGGTAGGTTTTCTTGGGGATCTCCAGTTTATCCTGCCCTTGTATTCTGGTGCTGCTCCAGTCTTATCTCATTTCACTATCTGCTTTCAAGACCTTGTTAAGAACCACCTAAATCTCTCAACTAAACCCTAACCCTGTGCAACTGGAAATTTTTAAAAATGATTCTGTTGCGAGTAATATGATGGATACAGTTGTCTGCTGCTGTCCCAATCCCATCCCATACCAGCTTATTCACTCTTGAGGATGGCCAAAAATTTTACACCTTTTTCTCAGATAGAGCAGCAGCTTCAAGTACCATTTTCCTGACCCTGCCTCACATGCTGGAACAAAATATTCATGTTGCTTTTAATAACATCTATGTGTGTGACATTCCAGTTATTTCCATGCACTGAGCAGAAAAATAAAGCTGAAAGGTACAGCAACACATGCAACTGGCATCTACTGTGTAGTCACCTGCTTTCTCCCAGTCTTTCACTTTTCTATATCCACTCTGGCATGAATAACATGCTTCCAGTACTGCAGAAAAATACATAAAGAAAACAGTAATAATGTGTAACACAGAACTGTGGAGTGCAATATTATAACTTTGCATGCAATTCTGCAACAGCTCTGAATTAAATAATCTTCCTACCTAAAACTTAGCTTATGTACAATATAGTAAGCCCTTTATCAAGACATTTGTATACAGGAAATTGCTTTAATATACATATTCATGCCACTATTTTAGCAGGCAAGGATTCACATTCTTGGGCAGCCTGTACCAATTGTTGCTTTATGTAAACACGTGTGCCATTTTCTGCACATCTGATGATGCATTTCAGCTACACCCTCCCCTAGTGACATACTTTTCCACAGATACAACAAGTCGCATAAGGGGCCGGATCTGATCGCCTATGTCACAGTGCATGCACAGCAATTTAGAACCATATTTCTAACCCCATTAGTAAGGAAAATTCGTAACAGTTTCGCAACAATAAATTATCATTGTTTGTAACAGACTATTGTATAGTTTAGTTATGGTTGCAAGTAGGCAGCTAGGCTATCAAAAATATATAAAAGGACAGGAATTCAAGTACTCACAGTCTAGTACTTGACATGCACACACACAGAAAGATAACAAACACATTCTCCACGCAGTTGCATGATTGTGACGTTTCGCTGGCTAAACCAGCTTCAACAGCACTGCAGTATAGTGGAAGGGCAGTGTTAGTAGTAAACCTAGCAGCCGGGTGGCCAACTAGGGTGGGGCGGGAAAATTGAGAAATTGCCAGTATAGCCGACATATTTAGGAGCTGTGATTATCTTATGTTGAGACCTGGCAGCTGCCTTGATTTTGTTATAAATTGGCGAGCTAGTTCCCAGCATTCAAGTTCTGCACTATTGCTTGAAGGTGGTCGGGCTCTCACAACTCTGGTACTGTAGCAGGAATCAAAATCTTAGTTGTATGATGCTGCATGGGCTGCAACTGGTTTGCCCTGTAGGTTATTGATGTGACCAGCTATGGCTTGTTTGGTGTCTGCTCTGCGGCCATTCATTCTCTGCCCGAGCGTGTTAGTAGTGAGACCGATGTATTACTGCATTATAGAGTTAGCACTGTAGCTTATAAATCCAATTTTTTGTTGCAAAGTTGTAGTTGCCTTGGATTGGGTATGTATGGCTAGTGAGTGTTATTGAACGAAGTTGAGTGTTGGTGGATGGCACAGGAGTCACAGCATGAGCTATTCCGGGGAGGGGGGATCCTTTGGGGGTGATGGTTTGGTTGGCATTTGTGGCGAGTTGTAGCTTTGGACGAACCAATTTGTTGCGGAGGTTAGGTAGCCTTTTGAAGACCAATCTGGGCAGTTTTGAAAGCAGGTCTTGTGTTTGTGGTGAGAAAACCACAATTTTGTATCCAAAAAACCAGTTGCAACATCGCACAACAAAGATTTTGATCCCCAATATCGAAACCACGAGCGAGGTTGAACCTCCCTCCATGGAACCTGAATTCACACCTAGGGTGATCTTACCGTTCATCCCCCTCGATCACTGGTCACCTTTAAATAAGTATTTAGGAGCTTGTTGGCTGGAATACAATCCAGAACAGACATGTCCTACCCAGCAGGAGACCACCACCGGTAGCAAATGTTACCCCACCCAAGGATGAACAGGATACGTGTTTGATCAAGTTGGCTTCAGGGAAGACGGCCCGGGTTCGACACCTGCCGAAGGGAGTTCCCAAGCCTCACCTAGTTTCTTCCCCTGCGAACTATGTTCCCGCACGTCAGCCTATGCGGCCACTGCGAATAGCCCCAATCTCTCCGGCCAGATCAACCATCTCTACCACCGCCATCGTCTAATCATGCCTCACCTCTCATACACCCTTGGGACAACTGGCGTCTCACCTCTTGGCAATCCTAGTAGTGAGGAAGATTGAACTGCAGGAAACAATTTCTTCGCCTCATTCTGGAGTTTGAATCACCTCTCTTCCGATGGTACTCTCCCACAAAGCGGCTTCCCACAATCTACCATGACCACCGGGCCAGTACAATCGCTAACACGCCACGGTAGGTTTACCTGACAAACTAAGGAAGGTGGTCAGTGCCTTAACCACCATCTTCAAGATAGGAGCGCGCATCAACCTTAACCCCAATGACCTTGAAAAAAATTTAAAATAAAATTTAAAAAATTCATAAAAATGTACAAAAATATTACGTTATTGATTCCCACCCCATGTTAAATACTGACAATCTTGCAGGAGTTGTATGGTCATCAGTATTTTGAACAAATGACTGTTTATTTTGAAGTTCATAAATTTCATGTGAAAGTCTTGCAGTGTACATTCTGCACCAACCAACTCTACCTCACGTCGTAGGTCTCTCATTCCATCATTAGCATTAATTATCTTGTCATAAACGTCTGTAGAACCAGCACCCATTGGATGCAGCAATGGGTACTGAATAAATCACTTGCTGGCTCCCAGTAGATGAACCCTTGCAGGTCTTGATGTGTTCCTTCAATGTATCACCGTGCATAAACTGCATGTGGACACTGTTGTAATGTTTCATCATGCAAAAAGGACTCTTCGTACAGGCGGTTCTCTCATATCACTGAGCAAGGCATCTTTTGCTGAAGATATTTCCATAGTAGCTACACTGATTTCCATGAAATTTTCCAGCAATGGGAGAAAGTACATCCACAGAGGTAAGCTATATAGTAGACTTCATATAATTATTGGTTTGAATTATATTCATAAAAAACTGAAGTTCTTCCTACAGTAGCAACTTTTGTACCAAATTTGCCTAGCTAGTGTTCTATACAACATGTTTGGAAACTACCTGTTGAAATTCAAACCACAGCATCTGTGGGCGAACAGAAACAAGAAACTAGTCACACGATGTTCGGAAAGGCTACTTATACTTAGTATGTTTAAATTGAAGTTGAATTTCGGCAAACGACGCAGTGTGTCCGCTGCTGTGTGTATATGCATGCACAACAAGCTGCACGACACAAAGGTGAATGGATTCAAGGGAGTACTGTACGCAGCACTCCACGCCTCCTGTCGGTCGAATGGGTTGCCGCTGTCCACGCAGGCATCACCGGAGTGGCAGATGAGAGTGTGTAGTCATAGTTGCCTATGTACAGGCGCTGGCCACACGTCGTGCTACTGCTGTTCGCATTTGTATCAAGCAACTTATTGTGTACACAGGTACATATGGCCACGGACAACCAGCATCATTTGCCGAAATTCAACTTCAATTTAAACATACTAAATGGCCTTTCTAAACATTTTGTGACTAAAATTTCTTGTTTCTGTTCACTCGCAGATGTCGTGGTTTGAATTTCAACAAGTAGTTCCCAATTCAATGCTCTAGGTCTGCGCGCCTGTGGCAGGGTACTGATTAGAGCACCAAACTCATGCCGGCAACCACCATTGGAAATACACTTAGATAGGGATCTGTCTTGTGTTCACGATGATCAACGAATATCTTTAAGTGTCAATCAACCTCTATGCCTTTTGGTAGAAGGTAAGGCTCACAGAGGGCGTGTATGTTAGACCTGCCTACCCCAAGTAGGCAAGCCGAGCGAGACAGTGGGGCACTTACCCGCTTTCTGAAGAGTCCTTGATCCCCAGTATTTAATTATATTTATTTCCCTGAGCACATCCATATTGCCAGGGAACACCATCCCATTGTACAAGGTCTGATACAGGGTACAGATGTAAGGTATGGGGAAGCTAACCCCAGGTTCTGGAGTCAAGACTAAGTGGAGTGGAGTCAACGGTACTGTGTTGGTCGGCAAGGTATCAACGTCCATCAGCCTTCCTCAGAATCGCCTGTCTTAGCCAGCCAACACCAGCTCCATCGACGTCAACCAAAGTAACCCCTGGTAAGGCAGGTACTGCAAAACCGACTAGAATCCCGATTAAACCAGTTGCCATTCCAATAGTAGAAAACTGTTTCCAGTCTCCAACCGACTCATCCAGTGCGAGTTGCTGGTAAGAAACGTACTAGCACTAGCCAAACATGTATGACCTAACGCAGCCAAAACCACATTGTGCCAAGCATGCATCACGCTATTGATGTAGTATATGCTGGGCATGTACGGGGAGCACTTTTTTGGTTCGAGATGAGATTGTGACGAGATGCCTAAAAAATTAAAGATTCGAGACAAGATTGAGAATTCTTATAACTACATTTTGCCACAACAGAATAGAATTTTTTCTGTGAAATAACTTTACTTTCTTTATTGTTCAAGTTTACCTTCTTGTATTCTGTCTCTACTGTGGGCTGTATTTTCAAATGCCACACATTTTCAAATGGTTGGACCTGTTGGCATTATTTTTTTTTTATCATGTGTTGCAAACTACTTCAATTCTATTTTCCCTGCTAAAATATTTCCAAACAATAGCTCTGGTTCCACTCGTGTTAGTGCCGGTATTCTCATCAGAATCACTTTCAGACATGTTGGTTTTACTAAATTTCACACTATTTTAACGAAAAAACAGCACATTAAAATTTTAAATAACAACATATGCACCATAAACTTGTTTTGCAATAAAACCAAACTGTACTGAGGCGTCTGCACCAATGTGTCAACTGTCCAGATAATCGAGAACAGCTGTCACCAATTCTATGAACGTAGTTCCTTGTATTGTCATAGATAGCAGAGTTCAGATTCTAAGTAGTTCCACTATTTGGGAGCAAATTGCACTATTATCGAATGCGTATTCCAGGCCCAAGTAACTCAAACAGTTCCTATTTTACATTTCACACAGTGCTGATGGTGCATGGTGAGGCGTGATGCAAAAATTTCATTTTTAGCATGCAGAAATTAATAAAATATTAATTGATCAATATATAAGGTTTCCATTATTTATCAGCTGTAATTAACAATAAAGTAAACATACTTCCTACGGTTTGATTTATTTTTATGCATGGAACTTTATAAAAAAAAAATATCTCCCACACACGCATGCACACACACACCTATGGAGATAATGATTGCAACTATTAAGGAAACTGTATGGATATGGTGTTGCTTTGCACCATTACGAATGAGATGTCCAAGAGTATTGTGATTGTGTTACTTTCTTTAAATATCCGCTTTGGTGATATTTGACCAGATGTTTTAATATATTTTTGTTGTGGATGGCAATTATTTATCCATTCTACACAAGTTAAATACAAGTGAATTAAACAGAAAAGCAACCTTCACAGCCTATACAGTTACATCTATTGACGTCACCATTAATGTCATATAGTGACGTGATGTACCAGTAGGCACTTTGTAAATACCATTTGTTGATATTTTTGCAATATACTGTGATGTGAATAAAGAAAATTTGCCGCAATTCTTTCGTGGAAGGAAACCGGAAACTATTAGGCTACCTTTACCCAAAATTCCCCCACCTTGACCCAGAAGAGTATTGTGTGTTCCTCTGTAACTCCCAGTCCAAACCACCTACGAAGATAACCTCGCATTGTACAATTTCTGTATGCAAGCATAGACATGCTTTTCAAAACACTATAAAATATAAAGTTTGATTTGAGATCGAGATCGTAATTTTTTCTCGATTCAATCATGAATGTTCGAGTCTCGCACGTGCCTAGTATATGCACACGCCTGGATCTTGATTCATGTGCTCAACACACCCCTCTTCCCATACTCAAGGGTCCAATCAGGATGCTCATGAGCACAGGCAAGACAGTCAGTGGTAACACTTGCGAGTGGATGAAGGATGGATTGTCTGCTGTGAAATTTCATGCGTGCCAATGTACGCCACACTGTTTAGGACATTGGTGTCATCCTTTCAGAGTTGTATAGGTCCTGTAATTTACAAATGCTGAATTGTTCAGATTGAGGGGCAGTTTTACTTGACTCATCTGTCACCTGCAATGCACCTTTGCAGTTCTACCTCTCTGTGCATGTTGTTTCATTGTTCACAATCTTTTAAACATTGTTGTAAGGAACTATATATTCTATACAGTCCATTCTCGTCATCCCGTGTCCATACAGTGAGGTATTCATTGCATTTTTAAGGAAAATCTTATTTCACTCAGTATACATTGTAACAAGTTGGTTTAATCTGAATCTCATACCATTAATTTACTACTAGAATTTCATAGGCATAAATGTCTGGTATGAGTAAAGAGTTCAATGATGTAGATAATCAAAAATTCCAAAAGGTAACTTAAATAAATATCTGCAACTAAATAACGTGTTAAGACTCACACTTTTGAAATTTGCCTACCTCATAGGCACACATGCTGCAACTATGACTTGCTGCACTATTTCATGTTAAAACATTTTTCTCGTTCATGTTGCCATGAACAACTAACAACTATTGGTAATAACAGTACAGGCCCAAATTTTACGAGTACCTGATTTAATGAGAACAGTGATTTTACAAGGCCGTTATTAGGAACTATAAATAATAAAGAGACACAAGAAACAATGAAAACTGATTAAAGTTACATTTGCTAGTCCACAGCGATAAAATATATGGGTTGTAGTGTCACTGCTTTTAATTGGTATGCCACAGTATAAAGAGGAGGGGGGGGGGGGGGAAAAGTGAAAATCTAGCAAAAAGAATGGCAGTAAAGGGTTGGGCAAGAGCACCGCCCAGCACCTGCAAGTCAGCCTGCCCTGCACACAACAAACTACGTCATAAAGATAAGCCTTGTTCTACACACCCCTCCCCCTCGCTATAAAAAAAGGCCTGCAAATAACTGTTACAAGGGGAGGTTGTATACACAGTTCTGGGATATACTTTTATTCAGAAGAATTCTATCTCTTGAAATAAATTAATATTTCATTTAAGACCCCCTAGTTATTTTTGCACCACAGATTATTAAAAACTGACTTAATGTGAAAAACTTTCTTTTAACACAAATTCTGGGTTTTTAGATGAGCGGCTGTTCAGTGTGGGAGAGGGTTAGAATTAGTCTGCAACAATATAACAATGCCATTCTCTGGAATCCTGAGGCCTCGCAAAATTAGGGTCCAGCTGAATAATCATTTTAAGAACAAACCTGCATACAAGATGCAATGGACTGAACATAGTTACCTCATCAACTGTCATATTCTTGAATATCACATCCCTTATGCTGACAATTTTCCTGTGGCACAACCAACTTCTCAAGTCAGCAGCAGTCAATTCTAGCAGTTCACAGAGAGTCAACAGATGGTGGTCGTCTGCCTACACAAAAAATAGATAAATATCAATGGTCAAATTATTCTCCTTGCTGCTAGAAATAATACAAGCCACACTTAGCTACTAACATCCATTTCAAATGCCCACCAATAATCTGGTCTTATTAAAATTAATAACATACAATGTTTTGAGTTAAGTATATCAGCTGTTGAGCAGACACCTGGCTATAGGAACTGAAGATGCTGGAACCAGAAAACACTAGTCTGCTACAAAGGGAAAACATCACTACATACAATAAATTCCAATATTTTGTATTCCTGAACAAGGATGGCAGCTTATCTCAATAGAAAATTATTTTTTATGCAGAATAAAAATATATGAAACTATCCCAAAAAGTACTGGAAGAGGGAAATACCATTTCATAACCATGTGCTACAATGCCACTGGCAAAAATGAGATATGCTTCCATTCTACCACAACTTTGGAAATTACTACTAATGTTGCACTTTCACCAAATTGATATGTGATATTGGACAGAGTCATATCACAAACACATGATGCATTCTGCACATTGCACATGCGCAACTATATTTGTGACTTTGCCCCATTATCGAGCACCAGATCTCATTTGGGGAAGTCCTACCAGCAGTAAAATAAATCATGTGCCTACAGTGTCCAGCAACGTGACTACAGTCACGTGGTTATGGGGAAATTTTAGTGTTCCCTCACAAAGCCGTCATGTGGTCGCCTACTCCCCAATGCCGGACTTTACTGTTCGGCAAGCCGTCAATACCCTGCTCGCAGATAAGTAAGTTCCATGTGTCACTGCAGGGTGGCAGCACCTAACCCGAAAGATCATCACAGCTTTCAGTGCCTCGCACCAAGGCGATAGACATGTCAACAGCCTCCAATGAAGGCAACATGAAAAGGGTGGCGAGGCCACCAAGTTGTAATAAACTACACCTGTGAAGAGTGTCTAGCCACCCCCGCACCTCTGCGACAGCCAAAAGTATGAATATTTTGTATATAAGGAGGTGCTAAGTCATGGTTCAAGACATCTGCTGGCCCCTTCAGCAGGATTCACACCCAGACTTCAGGCCATTCTTTTATCTGCCGTCTCTGTCCCAGCTTGTACAAGGCCAAACAGAGGGAAGACCAGATATTGCCTGGTGCCCTGGAGATGTGCTTTCGTAAAACATAATTGTGTGTAGCAGCCTTCTGCTGAGATGCCTTGTGCAAAAAAAGGCCAACAAAGAAAAATAAGGAGATTAGCCCAATGGGTCTTACAAAGTGAGTTAGAATCATCAACCCATACAGTAACACCATTGACTAGTGACGGAATCATATCGGCCAGTGTAGAGACTGTACCATTATTCAGCCTGTTGGTAAGAGGACAAAAATATAGAACATTCTGGGTTTGAAGCAATAAAGTAGGGTGGAGAATTACTCCTCGGCTTAGACTGGCCTGGCACAACATTAAACTTCTCTACGAACTTGCCCCAGTTGTGAAAACACTGGAACCAGTCTCTTTCTCTCATCCTGTCCATCCGCCACGATCCTCCACTTCCACATATCAGGTAAGCACGGCATCTGGGAAGACTATCACACTTTGCATCACACACCTTGATGAAAACTATTGTCTAAACCTACTGATTTCATTCCAACTAGCCAGCCAACTAGGCCGTCCCCGTATAGGAGCAGACCAAAACCTGATGTTAAGGACCCTGCTTAGTTAAGGAGTTTAACCTTTGTAATCCTTCCCCTTGTGAAAAATGACTTCACACATTTTGGCGACCTTCACAGTGAGCAAGATCAAA
Source organism: Dryococelus australis (assembly GCA_029891345.1). Classification (NCBI taxonomy): domain Eukaryota; kingdom Metazoa; phylum Arthropoda; class Insecta; order Phasmatodea; family Phasmatidae; genus Dryococelus; species Dryococelus australis. The sequence goes on from CM057004.1 coordinate 24,046,509, forward strand.
GTCTCTGGAAGGGAGACTTTTTTGTTTAAGTTTTCCCTGGGGTTTGAATCCCCTCCACTTTCGTGAGCCACCCAATCAGAAGGGCGTAAACCTGACTTCTCCAACGTGGGAAGATCATAGACCCAGCCAGATTCAAATTCAGCACCCTTTTTGATACACCAGGTGTCTACGGTCAAATAATATTAAGGAGTGGAATCTGTGTTTTAACCTGGGTGAAACTACAAGTGTTCCTAGAAAGGACACCCCGAACTAACGTCACACTGCTTCAATATTTATTTTATTACACTGAAAATTACACACATAGTACATAAGTAATGAAACTTAGGTGAATAAACTGCAAAATATAAAACAGAATTACATAAATAATAAACAACATTTCATGAATTAATAAGATATGGCGGAACTAGACCGCTAGGAAACTAAGTACATAGTAAAAAGGAAACTGAAAACAAGTATTCATAGGGCGGTATTTGTGGACACACACACATGCCCACACATGTGCACCCACACACCTACCCACATGCATGAGCAAGCCATCCCCCCCCCCCCCACACACACACACACACACACACACACACATACTGAAAAAAAAAGTCAGACGAACACACATTTTCCACACGGATGTGCGGTATTGCTTTCCTTAGCATATAGCATCATGCAAAGTGAACAGGCATCTGTATGAAAAATTTGTTCATCCAACGTGTGCACATGTGTGTGTGTATATGCATGCACATGTGTGCATGCATGTGTGTATCCGCGAGTACTGCCCTGTGAGTATTGGTTTTCTCTTTTGGTTTAATAATGTAATTTCATTAATTACGTTAGTACAACAAGGTGACTGCAATCAAAACTCGTGTCATGTTACATATGATAACATTGAATCATCATAAATTTTGTGAGCCTAAGTGAATACAATCCAGAACATTCATGTAAAGAACATACATAACCATACTTAAACTGCACAAGACACTTCATACACTGTACTTAAGGGTTTATATTTAGTCAAAATGCAACATTTTGTTACTTGCAATCAATCATTCAAGTAGTGGCACTGAAACAGTCGAGACTAAATTCTTGCAAACAGGATTTCTAACTTTCTCTCATGTAACCAACTGTTCAACAGTTTTTTACCTCACACCAATGTTGCATCATACTGCTTTAGAATACAGGCCCGATTACTTGAGAAATAACTATCGCAAGACCAGCAACCAAATACTAAATCATTTTTATTTCTATAAAAAAAGAAATAAATTTTGGTCGGAATTATAGCATAATTCCATGTTCGTGAAAGAAGGAAGTGTGTGTTGATCAGACTGGAAGGTAGATGACAACCAAAAATATCAAAGTATATATGGTGCACCAATATGAGTGAGCAGTTGGCAAAAGCAGCACATACATTGTACTATTTACCACAAAACACTACATCCTTTTTGACCAGTCAATAATTCTATAGGATATTCACAATAAATTGATCACTTTTGAATGGCCTCTAAACACATTTTATTTTAGCTTTAGGCGTTAACTTCTAAGTGCAATGGAGTACACACACTAAGTTTATTACTTACATGGTAATAGTTATTTAGAAAGGTGGTTAAATGATTCTAAATAGCTGAAAGTAAAAAATAACTAGTGCCTCGAAAGTGCTCACTTTACAGTGAACAGTCTATAAGTTCACTACGAAGATTAATAAGAAAGGCAGTTACAGTTAAAGAAAACATGTTTCAGCCAACTGAAAATATGAATACAAACCTTCCCACATCTGGAAACACTTTTTAAATGTAAAGTCTCAGTATGGAAAACAAAAAATTAATTTTGTTACAACGCTGACAGAAAAAAGAGGACAAAAATGATTAATTACTGTAAGTCTCATTTTACTTCATATGCAATTGAGCTGCCTGCCTGTTAGTTATTTATAATTTTTACCATTACTTACTGTGAATTATAAAGCCCGATCGAGGACAGCTGCAAAGCTTGTCAGAATATCACGAGGTGATAAATTTGTATAACTAAATCTTAATAATGAACACTATAACTCATTTCCTCAAAACTTACTGTAATAAATAAATTTACTTAAAAAAATTAGATGTTTTAGGACATATTGCACTGGGATTATACAGTATGTGTACACAACAGTAAAACCCAATACAAATTAACGAATTGTATTTTACACACAGTACTCACATTTAGGACATGTCTAAATTCACAAGCTAAGGGCCTAACTTGGCTTTGTACCCTAGAGAAGCGCACTAAGATAGTGACTTAATTTTGCAGCTCTCCATACACACAGTAAGAGCATGAATGCACCGTAGAATGTCTAGTTTAGCCAAGGGGACATGAAACTTGACCTCCTTTGAACCTTTAGTTGGTTCCGACGCTCTGTTACGTACTTCATTTACAAATGTTTACAAACTTGCATATGGTAAAATCTGACAGAATGTAAATTGAAGTGGAAATGAACCAGAGCATCCATAACACTTCTTCAGGAAGGGAACAAGGGAACTTTACAAATGATTGAGTGCAAGTTATAATAGCCTGAATGTGTTATCAACCACGCATAGGATAACAAAAAAGTATAATTCACGTAGTTTAAAATTTCAATTCCATTAACTTACTTCTACTCCAATACTTCCAGCAATACATAAATTGCTACAAATTAAAACCAGCAAAATACAAAACATAAATTACAAGTAAAACTGAATTAATTTTAACAAAACAGGGTGGAAAACATTATTTAAATAAATAACTAAAATTTTCCAGGGGAGTGTGTTTTGTAACAAATTTTAATTTCCAAGTCATAATATTAATAAAACCACAATGATAAATAAAACTTAAATATTTTCGCCAACAGTCAGAACTAACTTTCTTTCAATGTAATTAAAAGAACAACTTGTAGCACACACACATGCACACGCATCGCACACACACACACACGTGTGTGTAATTGGTATATTCTGGAAGTATTTCAATTGTCAATATTTCCGTCAAGGATAGCAATTCATGTAATATTTGAAAGGTCATGGCAATGACAACTTGTTTGTACTTAATATATTTTCCTTTTTCCAAATTTGTTATTTTTCTTTCCTCATTTCATCAGTAGTGACAGGCGTAAATATCTATTAAATTTATTTTCTATCGGTGCGAGGAGTCAATAAGGCACCAGGAGAGAAAAGTAACGATTCTCTCTCGTCTTCGTAACTCTTGAAGAGAGAAGTTTTGTTTCACGAAGGCTGCCATTCTGTCTTGTTTTTTGGTTCGTCGGCTGCGAGTGTCAATAGATATTTGTCAATAGTTTGTTTTGCCGAGACAATAAATATCCAGTAAACACTTAACTTCTATTATTTATTAGCAATCCTGGCATCAACCAACTTTCATTATTATGTAGATAAAGTCTACAACTCGTGCTGAGCGAGTCCGTTGGTGTTTACTGAGAACGACAACGACAGAACAGGACAGAAACCTGCTACAAAACTGCTATAGTAAAAAATATTTCAGGTAGGTAACTGGTTCGCTGTAACAAGAATGATGAAGCCTCACCTTGATAGCACTGCCTTCTCCATCTTCCGCTGCAGCATCCTCAATGTCCACATTCCCCAAGTGCAAGACTGCAGCCAGTATTTTCCACATGTTCCCTTGCTGCTCTTCTGAAAAACCCAGCTTTATCAATGCATCGCGAGTCACCTTGAACATGTCCTCATCACTCACATCGTCTATGTCTGGACTCTGGCCCTGATTAAGGTAGTGGAATGTATCTTGATGAGCTGCAACATGAAAACATTCAAACTTAATATGGAATTACAATCCATTGCATTTCAAACAGAAATATGCACAGGAGGAAATGCACTTATAAAATAGATAGTATTCCATATCCCTTTATGGTTACATTCTTTATACAAAAAGAAAGCAGGCAAGAAGTAATGGAAAAGAAGGTAAACATACATGCTGTAACAAAGGTTACTGGCAAAAGGATACACATTAAAAAAACCAATGAATATAAATTCATATTGATGCAAACTTCAAGTACTGGAGAGTAAAATAACTGCAATAAATGTCAAAAAGATTCCGAATTTTAATGCATAGAACCATATTCTTGAAGAGCTCTTTAAGGAAAGAAAAGTGGTCCACTTAAATAACAAAGAATAGGAATACACTACCAGAACCAAAGTATCTAACACCCAAGCTAAACTGTCCTAAAAGTGTCTCTTGGATATACTGCCCAGTAGCAGACGTTAATACGGGGTGCACACCCTTGGTATTTATTACAACTAAGTTTGCAGAGGAGATCATCACAACTAGGTGTTGGAATGTCTCCAGGAGAATGGCAGACCATTCTTCCTGCAGCGCTGTAGGAAGTGTAGTAAGTGATGCAGGTAGTCAGGGCCTGACAGGCAATCACCATTCCACTTCGTCGCAGAAGTATTCGATGGGATTTAGGTCAGGTCTTTGGTTGGCCACACAGAATAGCACAATTCATTACTTAAAATCACGTGCATCTCCAGTCTTTTGCATTTCAATGGTGGGGCTCTTTACACCACCAAATACAGCATTTCATGTTCATAGGCAAAATGTGCGGTTTGAAGTCAGGTGCCAGAGCTTTACACTTTAATCCTCACACCCTCGGTGAAATATCATGGTGCTAGTTGCAAAATTAGTGGCCATGCAGAATTCACTGTTGATGGTATCACATATTGATATGCAACGTTTCAGTACCATCCTCGCCAATGCTCGACATTCCCTGCTGGTCAATACAAGTAGCCAACATGAGGTGATTTTTGTGGTTGCACCTTTCCATTTACACTTCACAATCACATCCTTGACTGTTAACTTTGGGAACTTGACAAGGGCTTCAGATTGCTTACTGATGTGGCAACCAATAACTATATGATGTTCAAAGTCCCTAACCTCCCTTGCTCCAGACATTCTGCCAATACCATATAGCACAGATCCAACCTTGAACCCTATGCCTCCTTTTACAGCATAAATGGCAGTTTTAGCAACATACAGTCGTGAGTTTACATTTACAGAGGCGTCCATATACTTTTGATCAGATAGTTTATTCTGAAAGTGGTGAGGATTCAGAGCATTTTGAACAAAAAGGGCTAGATTAGTGTGATTTTGGCATTGAAAGTAATACATGAAAGTTTGTCAAATACAGCAAAAACATTGACTATGTGAAAACATTGACAATGTGAAAACATTGACTATGTGAAAACATTAAATGAAGGAGTACATATACAATAAAGGATTCAGCTGGAAAAATGTATGAGAATGAAATTTGACTGAAATACTTCGAGGGTAGTTAACACTGTCTTTAAGAGCCCATGATGTAGGAGGGAAGGGAAGGGAAAGATACACCAGTAACAAATTGAAGGGGCAGGGTAACTGAGTGCCCCACGAAAACCAGTCAGCCAATGGCATCTGCCACTTTATCCACATGAGAAAATCTAACGCGACCCCACTACGAATGGAATCTGAATCGCCTAGATGGGCGGCCAGTATAAAATCCACACGACTATGACCCCAAATGGAATTTGTAAGAATGAATAAATGGCATGAGCTGGGCTCTCTCACACTAGCAAATAGATTTTTTAATCTCCTTTTGTGAATATGGAATGACATGGAATGGAATGACATATCAAAGAATAGAAGTTCTGGATTTCTAACTCAATAGTTTGTGGTAGGGCAGACTTGGTGCCAGTGGCAAATGTTATCCTTAGTTTCACCTGATCACAAACTGTTATGTACTCTTGCTTATGTACAATTTTCCTCTCAGTTTTATGGTTTAGTGCAAAATTTATTTTATAGATATACATGTGGAAAAAGCAGAATGAGTGTGCTACAAATATAGAATACCAGACTTCAAGTTGCAGATAATGTTGTGTGTGGTGTGTGTGTGTGGTTGCGTGCATGTGCGTGTTATATATATGCTTTGAATGCAATCTTAGGAAGTTACAAATCAAACTATTAGCCTACTTTCTTTAAAATTTATACATCAAAGTAATTTTTATGATTTAACATACTAGATATTATAGATATTAAAATATTTTGTTACAAAGATTTTTAGGCATATGTAATTTTTGGAAAAAAAAAGTGGAAATTGGCAGAACTCTTTTTAAGACGACAATTTTTTTTGATGGAACTCCGAAAATGGTGGGTAATTCCCTGTTAGCACCATGGTATTTTGGTATTTTTGGAATCTGAAACTGTTCGAACAGCTGGAAGTAAAGCAAATTATATGTGTGTCTTAAGAGCACTTCATACCAGCTGGCAGCTGCGAAATTTAAATAGAAAACTACATGTTAAAGAAATTTTGCCTTAGTGTGTCAATTTTAAAGATATGCATATCAAACTAAATGTATGCTTCACAAATTTTTTTATAAGAAGATTCCTATGAGTGTATATTTTCAGTACAGATAGGCAGCATGTACTTTACACACATTATGGAAACATCTCTGCTATAGTGAACTTCTGAAAAATTTGTGAACATTTTATTTGAAACACTTATATTTATAATTAACGCACCGAGGTGAAATTTCCTTAACATGGGATTTCCTATTTAAATTTCGCAGCTGCCACAGGGAAGGCAATGGCCTTTATAAGTGTAATTTTGATGACATCCTGCAATGAACATGTCAGTGTCGAGGGAGTCCTGCAACTTGCACTACTCTTGCCTCAAGTTACTCCTACTGATACACTAAAGTTGATATAAAGCTGGTTACGTTAGGTACCCATCCTGCTCCAATAATGCTTGCTCTACTTTTATCACATTTAAGTATTTGTTACTCTGCCTGTTATCTACAACAGTTTTACTGTCTCAAAATTCTATCCACGTCCTGTAAAAATTCCAAATTCCATTCTCTTCTATCATGGTGGAGTCTGGTTCAAGGTGAAAATGAAATCTTGCAGAGGAGTTGTACAGCATATTCAACAAATTGTGTTATGCACTATTTATGTCTACTCTTTCTGCACTCTTGTGCCCAAAATGACTGGTGGGATTACATCAAGGGGAGCAGGTTGCTTTTCAAAATCACTTGGTTCAACACCAGTTATGTCTGTGAAAATACTAATAAACCATTTTAATTAATTCCTAACACTCAGCTGTGAGAAGGAAGTCCATTCCAGACTGTACACATACAAATTCGTATCACCTGAGTTTTTCTTTTTTTAGGCATTCGCTGCTATACAGAACGTGTATGAACCACCTGCCACACTGGGGTTGCCACTAAGTCACATACGGACAGTTTCAATGCACACCACCTGCTACCTTTAAATAGCATGTTGCAAACTATCATCCAACCTTCATGTCACCTGACCTTAGATCAGCATGATGGAAAGGAATAGCCATAATTTGTTTATTAATCATATTGAGTCTTTTCTTGTATGGCATCAGTTATGGCAGTAAGCATACTGTCAATGTACTCCCCAAGTAATTACATTACCCTGATACCACCTCTGTAAAAAGTCCCTCTTGATTCTCTTCCTCTGGAATGAGACTGCTGAAAATATCCTATTTGTAGCGGGTGGCCAAGCGGTTCCCTGCGCTCGGCTAGAAACCACCCCAATCGCGACAGTATCCAGGGTGAGGCTGCCAGCAGCGAGTTGTTATGAAAACAGATAATTGTAACATACCGCAGAGCGAGTATTTAGAGTGCGCACAGGACTGAAGTAGGGCCTGTAGCTGACCTACTGCGAGACAGCTGCAACCCGAGGATGGATGCGAGGGCGCTCCAGGACCACCGATATAGAGAAACTACAAGCAGCATTTGGCATCAATCATGGGGTGATCTTGTCCCGTACGATTCTGCAGACACTTTAAATATTGATTATCGTGACTGACAGTAATTGGAATCAATTATATATTTTCAACTCCCCCGCTAAGAGTAAAACCTTTTGTAAGAGTTGTGTTAATTGTGTTGATAGTGATCTATATAAAGAGATTAGATGCAATGCCAAGAGTATTTTTCAGCTACACCTTCCTGTTAATAAGCTCTTAATATTATCTGTCTCGCTCTCTTGTATGTTTAGATCCATAAGGCATAAGACAATCCATACTAAATTTACGATAATTCTGTATACAGTATAGAAAATGCGGGCCTAAAACTAGTAAACGTTACACTAGTGGAAACATCTAAACTCCCACCTCGCGCTTATGCAAGTATACTTCTATCTAGGAATTCTTTTCATAAATTGTGCTTCATGCTGTTCCTTTGCAAGCAACAGGTAAAGAGTATTGTAGAAATGTTAAACATGGCTGCGCTTCATGTAAACCACAGCATGCTAAGGCGCACTACTTCAACGATAATTATAGTGTATATTCATTGTAATTCTATATGAATACGTTCACGCAACTTCACTTATAAGTATAAGTAGCAGTGTATATTTTATTCCCTTGTATACGTTAAGAATGCCAGTAAAATTAATGAATTAGCGCCAGCGCAGGTAACAGCTGTTAACTTCCACGTGGTCAGGAGAAGCGCTGTAAGCGAGAGTGTGCAAGGTTGGTTAGTAACGTGCGTCGGTCAGTAGTCCACGACGTCACGTCGACGGCCTTGCCAGCCAGCACTTTTGACGTCACACCGCCCACCTCCGGCACCTTGCAATAGTTTAAGCTTGCTTTTATTAGCATCATGCATGCTTACTGCTTATTAATGCATGCTGGAACATCAGTTCCCTTGTAAGCGAGAAAGACTCCACTTGTTTTTGTGCGTTTCAGAGATCATTCTACATTCTTCTCTCTTTGTATTTAGAAATTATAAGTTACACACAGTGTGCGTTCTACAATACAATTACATGCACCACATCATTTTATTCTACAATACGGAAATTAATCCAAAAGTAAAATCTACCTCCAAAACTATTAGGAAACTAGTTAAAACACTTTTAATTGACTTAAGCAATGCTATAAGTGCAGTAGAATTACACAAACAAGCTAAGAAACCAGTTAACCAGTGATATACAGAATCAATAGGTGAAATACCGACCTCAACCACACTACAGATTTCACCACTTCAACATTCTTTAACAGACCGACCCACACCAACCAACATTTAACAAGGCTGGTACAAGCGGACATCTAAGACCACGCCCACTCCACACACTTCAGACAACAGATCCACTTTTAATTTCCATTCCCAGTACGAATACTGATATCATTCAACACTAGTACACGAACGTAAATAACACCACAGAACACCAATATGTCAATGCTACAAACAACAGTTCATATTCCACAACCACCCAACATTCCAAATCCAACTCAAGTTATTTTAAAACACCCATAACCCATCCCCACATTCACAGGTGAAAATAATCAGAATGTAGAGAAATTTATGGATACTTTCAACGCCGCAAGCGAACTTAATGGCTGAACTGAACTCAAAAAACGGAGTTTTAAAGTTTCATCTGCAAGGCACAGCCAAAAGGGCTAATGAAAATGTATATTACGCCAATTGGGAACACATTTCTTTGTAACATATTGAAGACAAACTATTGCATACATTCACAAAACTTGACACGAAAGACCATTACAGACAGCTGCTACACTCAAAGAAACAAAAACCAGGCAAAAGCTGTCAGGCTCATATAGAAAACTTAATCTTCTATGAAAACAAATGTGAACCACAGTTGCCAGAGCCAGAATTCATTCGAATCATATGGAAATCTCTCTCACCAGCCATTGCCAAGTACTTACACCTCTCCAGAATGACACACTAGAACAAGTACTCTATAATCTGAAAAATATTGAGCTAGGAATATACCGGTACAACCAGGTTCTTTAAAACACCTCACTCAGTCCACAACACATCAAACTCCAAGAGGGGATTACTATGTTAAAAGAAGAATTACACAAATCCACACACATGAACACAATTACAAACAAAGTACATGAATAAGAATACGCTCAGAATTACTACTTAAGACACGTAACTCCAGTAACGAACAAATTTATTATGTGAGAAAATATTTTGATTATACGTAGCATAAGTTACAAAAATGGTAGTTGTCATCAATTACACAATTTATGATGAAAATGAGTCCCATTATAAACATTTTAATTATAAATTTCTTACACTAAGACTCGAGACATGTGAAAACTAAATATATCATATATAACAAAATTTTTATTGTTTTTTTGTTTAGTACTTGATATGTAATGTATGGAATATACGACTATGTATTAAATTTTATAATCAAGAGAAATTTAACACAACATTTTGCCCAAAACACTAATTGAGCTGCCACATTGCTAATAGTACATGAATTACATTTTGACAATACAGAGAGTTAAAATAAATGTTTGCCACACCCTGCAGTAGCACTCTAAGCAGAATAGATGAGAGTATGTTTTAAAAATAAAACAGTAATGCACTTGCTATTATGAAAGTCGTACAAATGAATTTTCACACTTTTTTTTAAATCGGTAATATAAATAATAATGCAGACATGGAGATTGATACATGTTAGTGTTAAGAGATAATTTTAAGCTAGGATAAGTAATCCTTGTGAAACCTTGTTCCCTAGTAATGAAACTTAGAAAAGGGGATCAGTTTTTCTAACAACATTTTTACACGTAAAAATAGGGAATAATAAAATCTACGTTTTATTACAAACTCCATACCATTCCTGTATTTAGCAATATATCGCATAGGAAATAGAAAATAGACTTAACATTTTAAAACTATAAACTTCAATTGCTATTATTTATGTTCTCCATATACATGTAATGTAACCTATTGCGTGTGTATTCATATTTTCTTTCAATGTAATCATGTGATGTGTCTAATCTACTTTCTTTTCAGCAACCCTTAAATAATCCCCATGTATGTCATTTTTATAACACAAATAATTATATCAAGTATTCACCTCAACAGATTTTATAAAAGACGGAGATTAGAATATCTTCAACTTTTACAGGTAGTACAATTTTTTTGCTTTCTTAAACAATTCTCACTTTAATGAGACCTAAAAGATATCTAGCAAGTTGCCGCGTCACGACAGCAAACTCGCTTGCATCAGCCGCACTTCCGCATAAGAGGCACGTCCAGTAAGTGCAAACTTAAGGCCATGACTAGTAACAATGAAGACAAGGGACATTTACCTAGTATTTAGCATATCAAATTCAGATTAAATAATGCAACTATCTATAATATCAGGAATTCCATTACAATATTTGTTTTATTTAACACCTTATAATAAGCAGATAATACACAACCGACAAGTAAGAAGGCTAGGCAGTTCCCTAACCAAAATTTCCTTGTTGCGTTTCCTAACCTCCATCTAATTTCCCACTGTAAGAAGAGTTCTTCAACCAATCGTATTCCCACTGCCGAGAAGCAGACGTGGAGATTAAGGGCCAGGACTGTCGTACCACATCACCACACCCCTGTCGCAGAGCTGGGGACCAGCTCTCATTGAGCAAGGGGGTGATGTAGCAGGCGGCCAAGCAGTTCCCTGCGTTCGGCTGGAAACCACCCCAACCACGACAGTATCCAGGGAGAAGCAGCCAGCAGCGAGTTGTTATGAAGACAGATAATTGTAACATACAGCAGCGTGAGTAATAGCACGTGCAGAGGACTGAAGCAGGGCATGTCGCTGACCTAATGCCAGACAACTGTCACTCGAGAATGGACGCGAGGGCGCTCCGGGACTGCAGATATCGAGAGACTACAAGCAGCCTTCAGCATTAATCCCGAGGTGATATTGTTTTGTAGAATCCTGCAAACACGCTTTAAAAATTGATTATTGGGATTGATAGTAATTGGAATCAATTATATATTTTCAACTCCCTCCCCCGCTTAGAGTAGGCCTTTTGTAAGAGTTGTGTTAATTGCATTGATAGTGATCTATATAAAGAGATTAGACCCAACGACAAGAGTATTTCTCAGCTACACCTTCCTGTTAATAAGCTTTTAATACTGTGTCTCGCTCTCTTGTATGTTTAGGTACATAAGGCATAAGACAATCCAGACTAAAGTTAGGATAATTCTGTATAAAGTATAGCAAATAGGGGCCTAAAACTAGTAAACGTTACAAATTGGATACCACCAAAACCAACACCATACGTCTAGCAATGCCAGCAGCATCATTCTCAATTTATACCAAATACCTTGGTAACCAGTCTCAAAACTAGCCTCCACAAGGGTTTAGAACTAAGCAAGATGTAAGATCTCAACCGAACAAAGCTCATCCTAAATTGAGTATGCATGAGTAAACATACCCTTGTGAGGGATACATAGTAGGTTGTGTAAATCTGCTGGCCATGCAAGGGGAAGAAACCTCTCCTTTGATAGATAAGGTATCCCTGGTAGTTTATCTTTGTTGGTCTCAAAGACCATGCAAGAGCCTACTGAAATCATGTTAGGGCCATGATGCCCAACTGTTTCTTGATGGCCATATCAGTGAAGCAAATACATACTGGCTAAGGAAAATGAGTAACGGACAGTAATTTTCATGCATCATTTAAACTGACTTAACACAATACCTGCACGGACAATCCTAATGGTTGAGAAAGTACACTTACAGTCTTAAATTTATCTAATCAGATGTTTGTAACCTTGTACCAGATGGTGCCACCTAACACATACACGTTCCTTGAAAATGCTTTCCTAATCTCAGAAAACATTACAATTGTGGCTCCTATGGTGATAATTTGCATTTCATATATTGCTCTCCTATTGCATACGAAAAGGTTAATAAAGAAACGCTGGAGACCTTTTGACAATAGGTAGCTCAGCAATCTTAAAACCTAGTGTGAAAATGTTGGCATTAAATACATGGAGCAGGGTGCTTCACCAAACTGGCAAGACAGATGCCTAGCAACTTTCATTCCTTTAATCATTTACTAATTCTGCATGGACACAATTGTAGTTACTGCTAATTGTGACTTATGGTATAAGAACAAGCAATACTGTATTAACTTATATCTTTAATAAAATATAATGAGAAAAAAAAAATATGATTGTGAATGATTAACGGTTTTCAAAACTAACAAAGCAAACTTTTATGAGCTATCCATTTCTTAAAATGAAACTTTTTACAAAGAGCACATGAATGAATAATATGTAAGGTATGAACAGATGTACTCTATGTGCGCTGAAGTAGTCGGAAGGGGGTAGGGGGGAGGGAGATGAACCCTTCCGCATTTAGTACAAAAGACTAATGTTATCCACGGGCATATAGTTACACAACACATGCTTCTTAGTTTCCTTTATGGGGAAATTGGCAGACAGACATTTACAGACATTTTAAGCAGCCTCCACAAGAGGCGTCCATTTTTAACAATTTGCTGAAAAGGTAGAAGGTAGGGAAGGAAGGCTTAGGATTTCAATATTGGTATCTCTGATACGTATAAACCAAAATATTCTACTATTATGAAACTCTCTCCTCTATTATCAAATCTGTTAACATTGAATCTCAATGACACACACTATCCTACTTTACAAAGAAAGTAACAGTGAATGAAGACAAAATTTTTAATTCTAAATTCTGTTGAGATCTAAAGTGCTTATTCTGCACCAGATGTCCTAGACTCTGGTTTGCTTCCTCTATCACGTTCTTGGTCTCGAGAAAATGCCCAACTTCCCATAGTCGGTTGGTGCGCTGTCGGTCTGGAGTGCAGGAGGTTCTGGGTACAAATCCCAGGTAAGGCGTGGGTGTTAGTTTTAACACTGAGGGATGTTAATAAGCCCAATCCAATCGAGAAAATTGTGGGATTGTTAAGTTGATTAGCTTCACTGTGACAATTTTATTTTTAATTGACTGTGAAGAAAGGCTCTTAAATTGTACCTAAATAATTTATAAACTATTATTTACCGACACTGTAAGGTGTGAGCTGTTGGACAAACATGAAAAAAATATTAAATATATAAAAACAAGTAGGGGTAGAGTAGAGATCTCTAGCTGGTTCCTGCCAGGGAAAGTGGTAGACCTGTAAAGGATGACCACTAGGGGACACGAAACCTCAATTCAGTACCTGCAAGGGGTTAAGGAAACTCAATACGGTTTCTGCAAGGAGGAAAAAGTATGGTGAGCAAAGAGACCTCAAGCCCATCCCTGTAAGACATTAATAAATGAGCACATCTGTGCTGTAATAACCAGTTTTAATTTTATAGCAAAGCGAGTTAGCCTAGTAACACACGCATATACTTTTATAGTTTACTTGCAAATTACTGTAAGTCTTGCAAAAATTTACTCTACATGGGAAAAGTGATAAACATGAGTTGCAACAAGCTTAGGGTAGTTCGACTGTCATTTTATACGATTTTACACATTAGACGTATTACACCAACATAATACATTTATTCTAAGTTTGCAAGTGTTTAACATATACTGTTTTGTTATTTTTGTAACAACAAATCACATTTTTCCAATTGGAGAGCTTGCATAATTTACGAGTACGGATTTCCTTTTACTACACATCTGCACTTGAAGTTATTGTTATACGTACTGCAAAACCAGATCAAGCCTTCACAAACCATACTGAATGATATAAAAGAACAAAGAAATAGTAAGTAATAAAATTTAGATTGAATGGCTAACATATTAGTGCAGTACAAATACAGCTTGGTGATATACAGATAAATTTAACATATTTTCATCATGTACTCCATTCAATGTTACTTCCAACTTTCCCGAAGCCACGTTAAAGTTCTACCTCCAGAATATTTCTCCACCTCATGTAAACAAAACTTAACCTAGTCTAGAAAATTACACAGAGGAATAACACAGCAGATAATTGCACACTCAGTGCAATTATATTTTACATAAGAACTATTTATCCATAGGCAATACCAACACTCGTATATTTTCCCTGTTTTAATTCATCTATTTTATAAATGAAATATTATAACATACATATAAAAAATAGGTAGAAGTTCAATTTAATATTCGTTGAAGTTAAATTTAACCACGAATAAAGCTTTTTTGTGTATAGAGAAGTACAGAACGCTTATGATATATCACAGATTTAGGAAACAATACAGGTTTGATTCAAGAAGTGTGAAGAAACTGCGAATATATACAGTTTATTGCATATCAAGAAGTGGTAATCAATATCATATTTTAAGTAATCAAAACTGTAGTAATTTGATGAATTCTGGGATATAATTATTTTACATTACGAAAATGAGTCGGAAAACAAAGTACTCGCAAGATGGTACTCGTGGACATTTACACTCAATCACACGAAAGTCAGACGAACACATTTTCCACAAGGATGAGCAATCGCAACATTTGGCTGACTGGACCAGTTTCTTCAGGCAGCAAGTGTTGGTTCACTGTAGTTCCGAGAGGTGGTTCATAAAGAGCAAACCTAGTGATTAGGAGGCAAACTCAGGTGAGGCAGGAAAATTGTAATGTGGCGGAGGAGTTATATCATATTTAAGCCAGGTGGTTGAATTTGTTGACGTATTAATGGACTAGTTCCCAGCATCGCAATTCTGCATTATTATTATAAAATGAAAAGGCCATCACCATTATGGTTTTATCCTGTTACAAAATCAGAGTAGCGAGGGCCTTCACACCGAACAGCGACGCTGTGAACTGGCCCACTAATACATCACCAAATTCAGACAGCACCCTGGCTTAAACGTAAGATAACTCCTCCAGCAAATTTCTAATTTCCCATGTCACCTTAGTTCTCCTGGCAGCTAGGTTTACTGTTTGCCAACTACCATGCAACAGACTGCAGTGTACTAACACTCGCCGCCTGAAGAAGCTGATCTAGCCAGTGATACGTCGTGGCTGTGCATCTGCATGGAAAATGTGAGAGACTGCGTGTGCACACACATGTGTATCTACAAGTATCACCCTGAGAATACTTATGTTTTCCATCCCATTTAACAAAATAATTAGTAGCTTAGCTGCCTTTCCCAACCATATCTTATTTTACAGTATGCAGAAACATTATCTGCTGGATGGGCCTTTACCACACAGTCATTTAACAGAACTATGAAATACATAATATTGCAGAGTAGGAAAGCGTTTAAAAAATGTAACTTACCTAACCGCAGGTGAGGGAAATTGCGACGCGCAGCACACAGTTGGTAAAAAATGTGGTAATTTCGCTCATCTGGAGCCTGGAACACCACTCTGGACTTTTCTAGCAGGTATGTTCGCATACTTGCACCCTGAATATGGTACTTCTTGTTGAAATGTATTTCTATAAATTTTCCAAACCTTGAGCTATTGTCATTACGTGTTGTCTTTGCGTTGCCTATTGCCTGCAAAAGGCAGTCAAAAATTCATTAACACAAGTGACAATTCCCATGAAAAATTATTATGCTACATGTGCAGATGAATTCCATAATACATATAAGCAATATTTAATATACCCTACTTGTGAGTGAAGAGATTTGGGAGGCTCTTAATATCGAGGCCTTGTGAGTCAATGAGGGTGAAACGATGTGAGTCTGAAGTAGTGCCAGACTGCAAGGGCAAGGAAACAGGAGATCCCGAGAAAACCCGCTGACCAGTGGCATCATCTGGTACGATTCCCACATGTGAAAATCCTAGGGTAACCCTGCCAGCAATCAAACCGGGTTCGCTTTGGTGGGGATGCGAGTAGTATAACCACTACACCACCGTGGCAGCCATACCTTACTAAATGGCTTAACATGTCACTCTCTGCACTCTTGTTACACTCATGTATTGCAAACTATGCAGAACACACACACACAGTTCTCAAAAATTTTCCTGAAATAAACTGTTCAATTTGAAAAGCCACCATTTTCAAACTGTTAAAAACCAAAGTAAATTTGATTTTCTTGATGCAAAAATTTTTTGCTACAACCTGTACCCAAAATCTGAGTTCTTTACGAAAATCTTATACAATTACAGGTCTGGTCATACAAGGTACACAAACACCATTCTCTCCATAGTGACATTTAGAATAGTTTCCACATTTTCTTCATTCCAGTACATCTCTACAGCAAACTAATCTGTTGAGAGTTTAAAAGTTAATTTTAAAATTGTACATTAGCATGATTCCAATTTATTCCATACATATTTTAAAAGTGTTTAAAACCACTGTTACTTCCCCTGCAGAAGGGAAAGGAAAGAGTTAACACACTAGCACTGACCATTTTTGGTTAAATTATTTGCTAAACTTTCTAATCTATGCCTTAACATTGTATCAAAATAATAAACACTATCCAATCTTAAGGCTAAGCATGACAAAGAAAAACCAAATTCTGGATATTAAGTTGTTCCAAAAATACATATAAAGTTTGAGATTTGTAGATTACATTAAAAATAATCTTCTACTTGTACAGAAACCTTGAGTTAAAAATGCTTATTTAGGATAAGCTTTCAGAAAAATAATCAACAACTACTGTAATAAGCTTTTTGCTCAATACTTCTGAAAGATATGAATGAAGATGAACAACATGAAACTTGAAATTCAAACCAAAGGGCGCACACTAACTAGCAAATGACAGTAAATGGTATTGGCCAGTATGCCTTGCCGCCGGAGTTGAGATACGGTTACAAATATTGTTACACCATTTTGTTAAATAAAAACACGGCTTCACTGTTGACACACACACACTACTTCGGGGGTAGGTGGTTAAGGCACTGACTGCCCTCTCTCGTTGTCAGGTAAGCATTGACCTGGTGAGTCGTGGTGGTTTTAGATTCCGTGGGTGGCTGCTTAATGGAAGGGTACCATAGGAAAGGAGGTACGTCAAACCCCAGAGTGAGATGGAATGAGATAGTTTCCCACCCAGGGAGCATTATCTTCCTCACTACTACGATTGCCAATAGGCGAGATGCCAGTTGTCGCAGGTATACGAGGTGTGTTGCAGTTTAATCAATTGTGGGGGTGGGCATGGATAGTCTGGCTGGAGAAATCGCGGTTATTCAAATAGGCAGAGTAAGTCGGCGTGCAGAGACATAATTTGCGAGAGACGATACTGTGTGTGGTTTGGGGACTACCTTAGACGGGAGTCGAACCCGGACCGTATTCCCCGAAGCCAATTTAATCTGGCACATGTTAGATTCGGCTTCGGAGGGTCTACCTTGGCTGTGGCAATGATTACTACCGAGGGTGAGGGCTCTGGATGAGTAGGGTGAGTTCCCTCTGGATCGTATTCCGGCCAACAGGCACCTAAATACTTATATAGGGAGTCCAGTGATCTAGGGAGAAAAAAGGTGATATTGGCCTAGGTGCTGCTTCAAATTTCAAAGGCGGAGGTTCGACCTCACTCGTGTCTTCGTTAGTGGGGTTGGATTTGAGAGCTCTCTCTAAGGCACTGCGTTCTCTATGTCGTCGATGACACTGAACTCCACCCTTCTTACGATACATGTGTTCTGTCCCCTGACCCTTCAGCAAATGTACAGTCCTGGGGGTGTGACTTATGCAGTTAGACCCAAGGCCCTGACGTGGAGAAGTGCAGTCCGGTATTGGGACGTCACTGAAGGTAGGCGCAGGAACACCGGAAACCCAGTAGCTGCGGTGTGTCTTGGCTGACTAAGGCTTTCTGCAAGTTCTGTCTCCTGTACAATTTGGTGCATCTCACTGCTAATCTCCAGCAGGATTTAGTTACTGAACCTGGCACAAGACTTCGTAATGCACATGAAAACTAAAATTACTAATGACTCGGGGATTAATGTTAAAATGACTGTAAATGGATAATTTAAATTCACGTAAGTTTTATTACATTATTTTGAAAACTTGGAAAGTCCTGGCTAATTTATACAAGATTAATTAACTAGCCATATAGTAATTAAGATGTATTACGTTCTAAAACAGGCAAAGGTGAGCCTAGAACTTAATTAATAAAAATATACGGAAATATTTACGTTGAATTACGCAATTCACAGCGTTCCCCAATTTACAGGGGTTTTCCAGAAGGGTAAACTATGTCACGATGACCTGCTACAGTGGTGTCATAGAAGTTGACCGAGGTAAAGGGTGGTGAACCGCCTTTACGATCGGCTGGTGCAGTTGTGGACAAGCCTTGTTCAAGCTGCTGGGATGGTGCAGTCTTAAAACTCTGCAGAGGTAGTTTGAAGTCTCGTTACAAGCTTCTGGAGAGATGAGCCATGTTGCAGGCTTCTGGAGGCTGAGGAGAGAAAAGCGAGAGAGGTCTTCCGTAGACCAGGGAGTGCTCACTGACCTAAATGGCCGGTGAGCCCAGCGTCTGTGCTGGGGTATGCTAGCGAACTTCCTTATATACTGAAAAATACCTTGATCAGCAATCTTCCAGGGGTCGGATTGTCAGGGTTGTGGCGGCGGCGGCGCCGTTCATTTCTTATCTCCCCGTTTGGAGGCGACGACAAATTAAAATACCTCATCCTGAGGCTGGCGGAATGAGATGTCACAAGGTCGCAGTGGTGCTGCCATCTCATGTGTTCATTGGAACTTCTTCCACAGCTAAATGTAAGGTAGTGGTTTGTCAAAATTGTTTAATTAATTCATGGGGGTGGTGCTTGCATGCAGCTGACCAACACGTGGAGTCTCCTTGCACGATACATGAAATTACTTTGCCACTGTTACTTACTTGCCCCGAGCTCTCATCGGTTTGAGATGGGGCGAAGTCACCCAAAAAGAGAGCGCATGTGCGCTGCACAGCATGTTGGCATGTGTCACTGTAATAAAATGAAAGCCCACAATAAGGTGTTCAGTACATTACTTCAACAGCAGGAAAACAGATTTACCTTTGAAAATGACAATTATAAATGAGTCGTGGAAAATAACCCGCAAGATTACAATTCCAATCATTATTCTCCTTTTCTACTTCAAGTATAGAGGAATATTATAGGTTAATTGTAGTATAGTAATGGGGAAGTGAGAGCTGCAAGACAATCACAGCCTATTTACAAAAAAAAAATGATTGCAGCTTTGAAATGATTTAGTTAACATCTTGCTGGACACAACCAATTTTAACATTTTCTGGCAAATTTTCTAAGAATACTGTAGTTTCTATAACTGAATCTCCAATGTGACTGCATTGAGATCAGATTGGCTAGGTGGTGCACTGCTCTAGAACTGTATTAAATTTACTTATGGAAATAGTGTACTTTCCACCACATCATTTCCTTAAGCTACTGAAGGACTTGTGCACATGTCAATACATATAGTTTGTGTTCAGAATCTATCAAAATCAAGGAGCCAACTCACCTCCATGATGGGGTTCGATGCCAATACCTTCTTTTCTACAGACGTCTCTTCTGCAGAACCACCCACTGTAGCAAAGTAGCGCATAGCATATTTCGCAGACACTGTCTTGCCAGCACCAGACTCGCCTGAGACAATAACCGACTGGTCTCTCTGCTCCCTGAAATTATTTACAAACAACACTTTTTTTCAACACATACGAATTAGAGTCCAATTTTCCACAAAATATTATTAATGAAGGATACTAAATAGAGAAAAATTTGCTAATACACAACATTAACATACAGTAACTTGAGAGTTGTGTATGTACTTCTATTCTTTGAGAAGAAAACTTTCAGTTCAAAGAAACAAAACAATGAAATGACTTGCCATTTAGTAAAAAGAAATTTAGTTGTGATTCCATATGTCACCAAGTGTAAAGAAGGTTATTTTGGCTACATAGGATATTATTGTTGAAATTTCTTCAGCCCTCTACCGCTGATAGACCTGTCTTTTAAGAAGGTAAGGGATGCAGAAGAAAGGAAAATTCAGGAAGCTTGTAACACTACACTATCTGGTAGTTCTTTAAAATTTCATACCATTTTTATTTCTTTTATCTTGTAGCTGATATGAAGACTAACCTTATCACAAAAAAATTTTAACACATTGAAAATATATCAAGTTATAATTGTCTTTAAATACTAGAAAGACCTCACCATCCATGTTAATCTAGCATAATTTCCCCAAAATCATTTGCTCTTCTGCATTGCTTAAGTTTGTACTTGGTCATCTAGCATCCAAGCCCTCCCTCTCACTCTTTTCTGACATCTGTGCATTAGAGGTGATAGCAGTGGCGGACGTCTCCTCATGCCAGTGTATTCTAGCTATGGGAAAAAACATGACGGAATGAGAGAATTCACAACTTTTGGCAACACACACACACACATTCCTGTAACATGTGTGTATTTCCAGTGCTTTTTCACAAATACCTGCAACTGTTTGGCTAGCAGCACATTTTTGACCTAGGAGAACAGCAGAACTGGCAGTCAGGTCATCCACAACACACTTGGGAGGTCCAGTATAGTTTACAACATGGAAATATGTATGGTTTCTGATTTTGTAAGTAAACAAGCCCTTTCTTGATTGCTCTCAAAATTATCAAAGAATACTTTCTGCCCTTCAGCAATGGAAATTATATAGAATACTTTTCAATACCTTGAACGCTGACAAAAGTTTAAAACGTCTTTCCGCCAGTCAGGAAAAAGAAACCCCCCCCAAACAACATTTAACCAAAAGAGAGCTATACCGATCTCCCAGCAACTTTAACGTTTCTTCCTGCAATAAAAAATTGGAATTTCTGGTTTACTTTTGCGCAATACGTTGGCAAGTAGGTATGCAATGTGTCATCAAAACTTTAGACTGTGAATTCACCAAAAGTGGTGGTGATATTAAAGTTTAAGATGGTACCACAGTCATACATGAAAGATTTCCATTATATTTTTTGTAAAGTCTGAGGCAAACTTAAAAATGGTAACAAATATGGAGAGTTGTGTGTATTCCTAGGCTTAGGTTGTAGTACCTGAATAAAGCGACTAATTGATTTCCTGCAATGTGCATTTCATGTTTTGTACACAAATGAAAGTGAGTATTTTTTCTAAAATCAGTTAACTAGAAGCTAAAATATGGAAGTAGAAATATTTCACAACATTAACCAACTACCTGCTACTGTTTGGCTAGCAGTACATTTTTGATTAATTACGTATGCAAAAACTAGGAAAACAAATTTGTATTACAAAAATGTAAGCACTCTTCATTTATGCCATTACTTAAGTGTCACAAATATTGGCAAAAGATAATGAAATTAGGAAGAAACAATACTACTTCTATACAATGTGGATTCCTTTTGTATTTGCGTGTTGCTTAACATTTCATCATCAACAAGACATAATAGATGTACGTGGCTTGGACATGCCATAACTGAGAAGAAATTGACTATGGCCTTCATTGAGGGACCATCCCACATATGCGTAGATAGGAATTTGAGTAAAACCAAATTAAGAATGACTAGATCAGGAATTTAACCCAAGTCTTCCTGAATGCACCACCTTGCTCTGTTAACATGGTGTTTAATTCATTGCAAAGTGATCTTTTTTTGTTTATTGAAAGTTATAATTTAGCAGTGTGATCCTTGAAGAGATACCACACACAAAATAAAGCAGCCTGTATTTGCAGTGGCAGCATTGAGAATAGCACAAGCACCTGTTCATGCTGATCAATTTTTGAGCAAACATATTATATGGTAACTGGAAAAAATTCTGACGGACTGTCGAATGATGACTGGATAATGGAATGTTGATAAATCCAAAGTTTCCTTTTGGTAAAACATAAGTAACAAATTTTGAAACCCATAAAATGATTGATTCCGTGTGGGCTTATGAGGTTTATTTATATACATATGAGTAATGACAGACATAAAATACAAGTTCTTGGTTTTCTTCCTAGATGTTGCCACAGTGCAACATATGCCCGACATTGTTGCCATTACACAATGTATGCCCAACATTGTTGCCATTACACAATGTATGCCCAACATTGTTGCCTACAATGTTGCCCAACTTGTGCCATACACTATGGATGCTCGACATTGTTGCCATTACACAACAGATGCCCGACATCGTTGCCATTACACAATGTATGCCCAACATCGTTGCCATTACACTACGGATGCCCGACTGTTGCCATTACACTATGGATGCTCGACATTGTTGCCATTAAACAGATGCCCAACATCGTTGCCATTACACAATGTATGCCCGACATTGTTGCCATTACACTACGGATGCCCGACATTGTTGCCATTACACTATGGATGCTCGACATTGTTGCCATTACACAAGAGATGCCCGACATCATTGCCATTACACAACAGATACCCAACACAGTTAACATTACACAACAGTTGTCAGACATTGTTGCCATTATACAATGGATGTCCGACATCATTACCATTACACAACAGATGTCAGACATAATTACCATTACACAACAGATGTCAGACATCATTACTATTACACAATGGATGTCCGACAGTTGCATTTCACAACAGATGTCCAACATTGTTACCATTATACAACAGATGTCTGAAATTGTTACTAAATATCAGGAAAAACGTATGTAATATTATGAAATAGATGCAAGTTAATATTTTTTTGTTTGGTGTTGTGTTCCGAGATGAAATTTTAAACAGTAACAAAATACAGAAGACAGACACATTGTTAAACTTATTTTTATGATCATGCTCAAAAGGTAAATTTGAAATGTTTATCTTCCTGCTGCCATTCATATTTGCCTTTAATTTTTCAAAGCAATCTAAGTTGAGTGCATGGAACATAAGCATCTAAATATTCAGATCTTTATGTCAGCCATTATTGATGTGAAATTAAATATCGTAATTACTAGTTTGTATTTCTGTGTACAGAAATGAAATTGCAAGTGTTACTGAAACAGAAAAAAAAAATAACATTTACAAATACACTTATTTCGATGCTACTTTTCATTTTCACCATATAGAGCTTACATATCTTTACAACTACTACGGTACAGAAATAAAAAAAAAAAAAAACACTGTAAAAATTTTAAGGAGGGGTTAAGAATGCAAAGACCATTAATACAACTGTGTCTATGAAAACTTACCTTTCAAGTTTTGTGTATGCTTCTTCTGCAACAGCGAAAATATGAGGGTCCAAGTCTCCCATTGATTGACCTCTGTAGGCCCATATTGTGTCTGCTCCATAGATGGGCAAATCATCATATGGGTTGATTGCCACAAGCACAATACCTAGCATAAAAAATGTAAATATTTTCTTACTTTAAGGGAAAATAAAATAAATTCAGAAAATTATATTTTAAATTTTGACATCACTTTACACTGACTGTAACCCCTAAAATATTATTTCAGCACACAAAAAAATTGTTATAATTTATTTTGTTATTGCTTCTACTTGTTAAGTCACATCAGCTGTAAATTTTCTTGTACAGTTTTACACACATTTTCATTATAGCCTACCTTGTTACGGAAGTAATGTTTTAGATCAATCTTCATAAGGGTAATAGATCACTCATCGGACATGCAAATGCAACCTTAAATAACCACTCAAAATGGTTACTGAGGTTGTTAACTGCTATTAGGTGTGAGATCCATCATAGCCAAAGGAGCTCCTCGTAAGAATATGAAACTGTGACTGACAATAGCTTAAGTGAGTGACTATACCGTAAAAGACAATATGGCCAAAATAGATTTTCCTTACTTGACCAAGATGAGGTTTTACTAAATAGCAGAACTATATATACTGCTTTTCACTATATCAGTTAGCATACTGCAAACCACAGAGTTTATTTTCACATTGAAGTAATTTATTTCATGTTGCAGAATATTATTACCTGCTGTCGTCTCAGACTATCAAACATTCCACATCACAAGTATTACAACTGCAACAGTGATGTCTGGTTGAGATATTCTACGAACATGTATTACAGTGAGCAGAATGAATTCCTTGCATATATTTCTTCTTAAACTCAGGATTGATTCATCTACATCTAATAGATAATTTTTTTTTTGTTGATGTTTAGTTTTTTTTTTTAATGCTGAGTATTTTCTAGCATTTACTTAACTTTCACTACATTATACACAAAATTAATTTTATTTTGTTTCAGCCCACTTGAATTTACATATAAATCAACAGTTTAACAAAATTAATGGTTTCAAAACTCTGCCAAATATTTTAGTCGCTGGGTGTGGATGTAAAGTGAAATTTATTTTACACATATTGGATTCTTCCCTTGAACATAGGTAAAGAGCGTCTTGTGCTGCAAATATAGTTACATGATAACATTCCACATTTGTTATTTTATTCCAAACGTGTGCCAGATGTATTAATCTATAAATACTACAACTAAATCTAAGCAATGTTTTCTTATCCATTTTGAATGAAACCATATGACTTTTCAAAGTAACCTTGATAAAGCATGCTCAGGACAGATATGATTGAAAAAATTATTTGCTGGTAGAATTAGCCAGCAATAATTCTACTATTTGCAAATAAATATTCTGGTTTTCTGTACAAAAGTCAATTTCTAAAATTTGCAAACTTGTTAGCTGAAATAACCTCTATCATGGTAATAAACTGATGAGCATCTGATTGTACTTCTTGCTCATGTACCAATTATTATTCATCTGCAAGCATCCATTTTTGTTGTGTGCTATAGGGCTGCCCACGTGAGCCTATATATATATATATATATATATATATATATATATATATATATATATATATTATAATATATATAATATATATAATATATATATATAATATATATATATATATATATATATAAGTTAAAAAGCATTTACTATTAATCTTACAAAGAGGTTTTAGGCTGGAATCAAGGCATACTGTAACTATTCCTAAAACTGAAGGCATAAAGCAATACCAAAAGATTAATATTTTCATAAATATGACTTAACGGTACAAGGTAACATCTCAGAACCCGACTGAAGAGGCACATACCGTACTAAGCCTGGATTCCTCAGTTCTTTGAGAGACTTTAATGGTGTAATTTATTTTAGGTGTGTGTCAATTACAATGTTTTATGTCGAGCATCAGTGAGTTTGTGAACATATGAGTATTTTATGATTCATTGTCTGAAAAATGTTGTAATCTGTTTTCTTGGGGGGAAAACACACTCAGCTGATTAGAAATGAGCCACACCTACAAGAGTGCTGGCTGGAATATTCTGATATCAGATAAATTATTATTGACAAATGCAGGAAGAAAGTTACACATAATTACAAAATTAAAAAAGATACTTTATACCATACTGAAATTGTAGGCACATACTAGCAATGAAAAAACTTTTAACTGTGTTTACACTTTATTCATAGGCAACAAATTATCATTTACAAATAGCCTACAACATACCTGCAAATTTCAAAACTAGGTGAAGTTAAATCACATGATCAAACCAAACAAACAGAAGTCAAGCCATCCTGAAAATAAGAATTTAAAACAGGGTGATATAATAATTCTAATTTCTTCTTGTGAAATATTTGGTCATGTTGTGGAGGTCTATGCCCACTAACTGATAGCTCAAGTAAGATTGGCAGCTAGTGTGGAATTGGTGGTAGTTGTGGGTGGTGGAAGCACTGGTAGTGGGTTATGGTGGTGATGGTGATAAAGATAGTGATTATTATAATGGTGATGCACTGGACTCTAGAAAGTTTTATTTTGTTGTATCTTTTATTGGTTTGTACTGCAAGGATTGTATATTGACATACAAACCTCGACTAGTCTTTTGGTACATTGAATTAGGATTTTCCCCAACCCCCTCCACTGGAATAAACCTGGTAGAGTCCATAGATGAAATCAGAATCATCAGCATCGACAACTGCTGCAGGTATTGCAGATTGTGTTAGGCAAGACAATGACAACTACTATTCTTGTTAAGTTAGCGGTGCCATGGCATAAACTAAGACTACCATTGTTGGTTGCTAATACTACTCTTGTCTCATGAGGCAGTTTATCAAAGGAAAACGGAATGTCAAAATATCAAACTGTCGGTACACAGGGGCTCAAAGAGGTCAGCCATGGAATGTATCACAGTACAGACACACTTAGCTTTACCTTACAATGTCCTGCCTCAACAGGGTTATGCCCCCTCATACTACTGCCAAATACACCTCCATACTTGGGATGCCCTCTTGGAGCCTACACAATGATATTGTTAGGTTTAATAAATGTTAATGACACAAAAAAGCTAACTTTATGATATTATATTTCAGTTACAGTACACAACAGATCACATGATAGAACTAAGATAAGCAACTAGCGTGTATCAAGTAAGGTTACATAGAGGTAGGACTAGTGAAACAAATTTAAATTTGTTTTAATTACGTGTGTTTGTACCACCAGAGATGACATAATAGGTAGGTGGATGCTCAGTCTGCCGCCGATTAGGTGTGTGTCAAATATTCAGAGCCCCATACCACACAAAGTTTAACTTCACTTCCACCCACTCCTAGCCCTACAATGGTAAAGTAGGGCCTCGTTTTGCTCCTTATGCATTTGACCCCCTTGTTGGAGTGAAGAGGGATATGGCCAGTTCTCAACATCGAGCAGCACCAGAATGCAAAGGGCAGGAAAAATGGGAGTTCTCCGAGGAAACATGCCGACCAGTGGCATCGTCCACCACGATTCCCCGCATGCGAAAATCTGGGAGTCACCCCACCAGGAATCGAACCTGGTTTGCCTAGGTGGGAGACTAGCAGTCTCACCACTACACTACAGCGGTTCCTGCCTCCCCCTCTCCCTTTCCCATTGATGGCCCTGCTGTTAACCACCGGTATTTCTTCATAATCCACAGAGGTCCACTCACTAATCATCAGTGACAAGTGATTTCTCAACACTCACTGGTAAGTAGAAGACTTCGTTTACGGGATGTTATTACAGGATGCAGGATCACAGTCTGATTTTCTGTACTTTCAGCCCTGTTTATGACAATTACACTATCACACTAACCTGCACCTTACAACTATGGCGTGCCTACTTGGCGATCTCACACTGTATTTAAAGCTCGTAACTGTGTCAATAAATGAACTGTCAAATTGATGCCCAAGCAAAATAAATACCAAAAGAATGCCAAATGAGAAGTGCCATAAAGTGAGCCAGTGAAAGAAAACCTGTGCACATGTTTAGTACCCAGAAGGGGTAGGCAGGGTGGTACAAGGGTGCAAGTGATGGAAAAGTAGCAGACAGCTTCATAAAATAGTTCCTTGTTTACAGCGGTCTTTGTGTGGTATCATTGGGCTATGTACTACTGTCTCACTCGAACAAGACCTCTCTTTTCTTATACGATGACATGAAAAGCTGGGAGGTAAGCTTTGCTGTCTACCCAGATAGGTGCTCACGTGAAGTGCGGCATGGCTGCTGGACATGGAAAACTGACCAAACCACAATGTTCTACATCCATTACACAACAAGAGAGAAATGCAAAAGCTAGAAGCAGAACAAATTAACATTTTCTTACCCTGCTTCTAATCTACAAACTATCAGTGGGTAGGTCAAATTGATGTTCCCAACATAGATACTTGAATTATGCGGTTAAATAAAAATTATTTATATAAATTTTACGCATTAATTAGGCTCCAGTACATTTAGTGTACTTTAACTACAAAATAAATTTGATTAGTTCCCAATTTATTGTAATATTGCAAAACCTGATGCCGGCCATGGCCTATCCCAGAGCTCACCACCTAGCGGAGCAGGTAGCAGCCACCCTGCACTAACTGCACCAAGCACTGGCCACATGCCACGTGACCGAAGGCCACATGCCCAAGGCATGTCATGGGAGTCAGTGCAACAACTTTTATTGTCACAAGGCGTAATTACGTCACAGTTCAAATAAACGGCCTAGCAGACAATTTATAATTACCACCATAAATTCCAACACCACTACAAATAAATCTGAGGAGATTCCTACAAAAAGAACAGAGCATTAAGGATGCAAAGTACCGACCATGTGATTGACGGGATCTAGATATTCCCGTAACTTTTCAGAAATCCAATTAGTACATTGTGTAACACTCATTAAAGGAAAACGCAAGCTGTAACAGACATCCTTAAGTGCTTGTGAGAATTAACCAGAAGAATGGTTTTAACTCCGGAAGTGGGACACCTAAACTTAAACCAAGCAACGCCAAAATTCTCACAAAATTTTACGCATTTTCCATATTCTTAAAAAATATATTTTAATTAATAAGTAATCATTTGTTCAGTGTGAAAATGGTTCAATGTACGTAATTACTTTTCAGGTGGCGAAAAAAGATTTATCTTGAAAAAAATTCAAAATTTCATAAATATTATTGTGTCATAATTTTTATTACTTTTTGTTACATGTATGTCAACAACTGTTGATGTCTTGAAAGTTGTAATGTGTTCATAAGGGTCATGTGTTTTATTTCATCAATTTTAGCGATTGTCTAGGGAAATTCTGTTCTGGCGGCTGGTGGATAACTATAGTTACCACTGCAGTGTCAACACTTCTTCAGTCTGTCAAGAGCGGGGGTTAAGGCAGGTTGCATCAAGCGCCTTGGGAGTGAAGCAACATTTGTATGCCGATTATTTCACTACAATATACTTAATTTACTGGAACTTTTTCGTATTTCTTCGTGCACCCCCAACTTTGCCTCTCTTCCAGAGCACACAGTTCTCTAATTAATTCTTGTTCAGTGTCCGTCGACGCTTTGTTCCCGCCGGCTTAGGCCAGTGTGGCGCCTCGTGCAGCACGCCTGCTTTTTTGCTATGTACCAACTCACGTGGATTTTCTTCAATACAAATATTATTTTCGAAACAGATGTGTATGCTTACTTTATTCCCACTTCACAGGGAGTTTGAGGGTGACTGCTCCTTATAGCCATCAATAACCTGCCACGTTATCTATGTCAGTGTGTGTTTTAAAGTAATTAAAGTGTTTTATGTCTGTGCATTGGAACGGCAAGCTGGGGAGCCACAATACCCCAGTTTGGTAGTGTGTATATGTTTCATTGTCTACCCAGCCACAAACGGCAGTCAACATGCTCTACCTTGTTAAGACGGCACAGGGTCCCTTAGCCTGTGCTGTTTGACCACGGCCCAAAAAAGGAGTATCATACTCTTTCCGACTTAAGTCGTGTGTTACAAAACCTTTAATACCTATACTTGTTTAACAATCATCATTTACTATAGATTGGTGGTGATTTTTAGAGAAACACTTAAAATACTGATAGTGGACCAATTAATTTTAACGTAACAAACAAACATGTTAACATTCTAAAACTTTAACATTAAACATATTAAATTCGAGTTAAATTAAATAATTACTTCAACATTTTAAATATTTCTTTAACAATATAAAAACTGTCAAATCAGGTAAAAATATTCTAACACATATTAAAACATTAATATTAAAAAATACCTTAACAAAATTACATAATAAAACATTAAAATCATTGAAACACTTTAAAAGGCCTAATCAGTTAAATATTAAATTCATTTAGATATAAAAATTGTCACAAAACCATACACATTAAAATCATATAACCATAAAATAGTTATGACATTTATCACAAAACAAATCACAACATGTTCTTTAGCCAAATAAAACCCAAGTTAAAATTATTAATAAAAATAAAACTTAAAAACACTAACATATTAAAATAACCTGAGAGTAGAATTATAGAACTATCCTATATAAATTTCTTCATTCCTATCAACAATACTTAAATCCATAAATTGGGGGGCATACATCTCTAAAGAACTTCTTAACACACTTAAACACAGACTTTTATACAATCCATAAGTACCAATACCCAATTTTTACAAACTTTTTTTGTTTCTTTCGGAATGATTCCCTCACCACCAAAACGATTGGCACCACTCCTCTACAAATTTTATCATCAAACATGCCACCTATTTTATCATCTAATATGTTATATTTTTCCTCTTTTTCCTGAGCAGCTTTAATTAAACTATCGTCTCTTTCATATCAAATTATCACTTCAGCAATAAAAACCTCTCTCTCTGTGGTCAGAACTAAGTCTGGTTTGTATCTTTGGCCAGCCACTTCGAAGGTGGGTTCCTCAACCACCGTCACATTTTCATAACACGCCATCCACTCCCGGGCTATCATTCTACATACCTCATTATGGCCCTCTTAGTTTTAGGGCAAGTACATAAAATGTGACCAGTAGTTTGACCACCCTTATACCAGGCCAATGTCACCCTGTTATTCATTTGGCCTGTTCTCATTTTAATGGCCTCGGGGAACCGTGATGCTCTTAGTGTGTCCGGTTCATATACCCATACATTTGATTCGGGGTTATCTTCTAAAAACATACACACCTCACCTTGTGTCCGCTGGTCACCCCATTGTTGCCTTGTTCTCTTTTTATGTTCTTTTTTAAAATTTTCAACTGTCTTTTTGATATTCCCAATAATTTGGTCTTCGACTCTTTCCTGGAGGCATTACATTTTTAACTCTTTATCAATTACTTAACCTATATCCGCTTCTTTACACACCCATTGCAACACTTTATCCTCAGAGTTCATTTTAGCGAACTGTTTAATTCTAGACAGTCCCACAATCTCCGTAAGTCTCATTAATCCTCATCTTCCATCTTTCTTGCCAGTATACAAAAATCCATCTGAAGTTTGTGTAGGTATCTTTAATACCTTCTTAACACTTCGCTTAATATCACCATTCACGTCCTCCAGGAAAGCCGAAGACACTCCCTGTCCCACTAAAGAATAGATAAATCTTGGAATCCAATTGATTTGCATAATTTCTAATTTTTGATAAGGTTTCAGTTGGGCCCCACAAATCTGCTCAACTGGAGACTTAATGTATTTTAAAAACTTATCATCCCTTCCATTAGCAAATCTGTAACTAACACCCAGGTATTCAAACTGATAACCACCCTTCAAACATTCAATGGGTACACCTCCCAATTTAAACTTAGTTGGTATAAAAGTCCATGTTTTATTCTTTATCACAAGGTGACATGCCCGGCACTTGGGAACCGACACCTCCATCCCGAGATCAGTCATATATTCACTAAAAATTCCCAACATTTTATCCATCAAGCGTCTCGTGCTAACCCGAGCGGATTCCCTTAACTGGTTAGCTGGCGCCCTCTGAACATTAACTTCATCTTCTTGACCCTGTGACAACCCCGAAATCACAAGAAAACAGTGTTTGTGGTTCAAATCTCACTATGCAAAAATTATTGAACACTTCGTAGCATCTTTATTGTAAAAAAAAATTAACTGAAAGGATTTACATCATCCTCAAAACAAATAAAAGAAATTGTAAATTGTGTGCCTATGACTGGATGTTTAATTTAAATTAATTCTGAAAATTTACAAATAACAAAAATTGTTTCTAACATACATTAAAATTAACAATATTTACATAACTACAATCACATTTCAGATTTTCATTAACTGTAGACAAAATGCAAATTACAAATGTGTGTATCTATATGTAAAAACAGTTCTGAAAAAGTTATCTTAACATAACTCCATTCCTAGTGAAATTTTTTTCCTGAATCTTTAAATTACTTTATTACATCTCTGATAAAGTGAAAAACTATGTCTGTAGTTTGGGAATTCAGACAGTTGGTGAAAAAAGTTGTTCGAAACTAATGAGCTAAACTGAATTATTGTCACTAGTCTGGAAAAATGGTTAAGTCATGTCACTTTTTCATCAACAAAAAAAACTAATGCAGACGTTACAAAGTAAAAATTAAGTAATGAATTTTTTTTATATGGCTTTATTTGTTAATAGCAATGTTAGGTCGTGATTTCTCATTTTTTGTCGTTTTGAGTAGTTTTTATTCAGTTTTTTTTTTGTTCGGTTGCGGGCTGTTATTTGTATTTTTGCACATTTTAGTAATTTTTGTGTGGTTTTGAGTTTTTGGGAGTCAATCAGTTTTTGGTATTGTTTTATTTTAGGACATTTTTTGGCTGTAATTTGTTAGTTGTATTTTGTTTGGTTGATGTAGATGTAGCTTCATACTAAATTTTTAAGTTGCTCACCTATCTTATAGCCTGATGGCTGGGAAAGGGACATTAGATTAGCTCGGGGCTCTTGCGATCACACATTGCGGCAGTGACTCGGTGCTGACCTGGGCCTTCGTTCGGGCAGTCCAGCCAACAGAGATATGCACGTGGGCTGTGACTGTCTGGGTGCGAGCTCAGCAAAAGTGGACGGCGACGCAGCGAAGAGTGAAGTCAATGAAGAGATTTGGGCGGCTCTTAATAGCAAGGTCTTGAGAGCTGATGGGGGTGATTGAAGTGAATATGGAGCGGCACCGGAATGAAGCGGCAGGGGAAACAGGAGATCCCCGTGAAAACCCGTCAACCAACGGCATCATCCGGCACTATTCCCATTTGCAAAAATCTGGCGACTCAGCCAGGAATTGAACCCGGTTCGCCTTGGTGGGAGGCGAGCGTGCTAATCGCTCGGCCACCGTGGCCCTGGTGACGCAGTGGCATGTGTGGATTCGCTAAGGCGCATGGCGGCAAGGACGGCCATGCCTGCCTCTAGGGCACCCGAGGGGCAGGGAAGTAGGTGGCTGGAGCACCATGAGGTGAGGGAGGTGGATGACAGCAGAGTTTTATGCTGACGTCCACCTGGAAACAGCAACGCGGTAGCATGGGGATACGCAGGTTGCGAGGACACAGAGTGAGTCTTGTGTCATCGTCCAGAGTGGAAGGACATGCTTGAACGACGAAGCTAGAAGGAAGTGCATGAGGCCGGAGGAGCCTGGTCGGGTTGTTCAACATGTAGCAGCAAAAAGATAAGTGTTCCATGCCTTTTGTAGTTCTTGTATCTGGTTCCATGGCTCCGTTATGTTTTAGAAGTAAGGATTAGCTGTGACTAAAAGCTGCAAAATGTTTTGAGTCGTTAAATAAAATTCAGAACTGCGAAGGGGATAACTGATGTTTTTGATTCATTGATGATAACTGTGTTCTAGTAGCCCAATTTAGATGATCTTAGAGATGTATTATAAAAAGCATAATAAAAATTTTTATCCTCGCCAGATAATTCACGACCATTCAAAGTAAATTCAAATGTGAAATATTGAAGCATTTTGAGTTGTTTTAGTTTGATAAAAAGTTTGTCATTAAATAAACAGACAAATAATAGTATTTTTGAACAATAAAGGACTGCAAATTTCTTATACAGGATGATCCGCAATTCAACCGACATACTTCGTCAGCGTGTTATACAGATCATTAGCAACAAAAAATGTCCTTAACAATTAGGCTATGCAGCCCCATTTCAGAGTTACTGGGACGTGAATGCAATAAATACACAAATTGGATTGACTGATAGCTTTAATGTAATTTAATACATTCATGTTGTGAGTCCCATACAAGCTGTGCCCACACTGACTGTCAGCAGCCTGCTTGTGTGGCTGGCATGGCCAGTCTTTGTTAGTGTGTCAAGACGAGAGGTTGTGCAACTATGCCAGAAATGTTTACACGTGCACAGTACGCAGACATGGAGTTCGTTTATGGATACTGTGACTGAAATGTGCGTGGTGCAGCAGCTGATTATCCGCGTAGGTGGATTGGAAGAGGTGGGCCAGACCCATGGCCAACGCGCTCTCCAAACGTCCCCCGGTTGGACTTTTTCTCCTGGGCCTGCCTGAAAAGTAGGTGTAGAGCGGAAGGCGATCAGACACATGAAACCAGTTGCTACAGGCAATATCCGATGCCACTAATAACTTAAGAAAATGAACTTTTAGGCATGTAGTGGAACCAAGCCATGCCATGGTAGGCTACAACGTATCACAGCCAGCATATGGTCAGATGATGCACATTTTGAACAGCTCATGTGAGACAATCAACATGAATGTAGACAGTTGTATTAAAGACATTCAGTAATTCCAATTTGTGTTTTTATTGCATTCACTTCCCTGTAACTTTGAAATGGGGCTTCATAGCCTAATTGTGTATAACATTTTTTGTTGCCAATGATCTACGTAACACGCTGCCGAAGTATGTCGGTTGAATCGCAGATCATCATATATACATATATATATTTTTTTTTAATGTTTTTAAATGGTTAATTTTTAACAAGATGTCCAGAGATCTAAAACAAAACATTTTGTTTGTTAAGCAGAAGTAATTTTTGTAAGTATCTAAGCAGAAGTGTCCAACTTTTATCTTTGTAATTAATACACAAAGCTATGTTGTTAAATATTTATGTTGTTGCTTTGAGAAAAGAAATTCAATTGAGTAAAGTTGAAGTTCAGAAGCTGTTGTTAATTTTTAAGTAGACATACACCCTAATGTGTGTCAAAGTGGTTATTTAATTATTTTAAATTGTGTTCTAAGATTTTCACAGACTTATTATCTTTCCCTTTTTTTTAAATGGTAGTCTGCGACCTGTCTTAGATCCCCTACTATGTACCTCTTTTGCCAAGCAAGTACTCTTTCTTAGAGTTTAAACTTTCAAGTGCTCTACAGTTGTTTCAAGTATATTTTTTGGAGCTTTAGGACGGCTCATGAAAACAGTCCTGTTGTGGAGTTACCTCCTCCCAATAGATAAAATCATTTGAAGCTACTTAAGCTGTATGACGACGTTTTGACGATCTGAACCTTACCCCTTTAGACACTGAATTTACATTTTGTCACAATTGGTGGAGGTGCTGGGTAGTAGTATTTAGGTCTAGAACTTTTATAATTTTTTTTTTTTTTTACTATGCTTGAGATTTAATTTTTTTGTAAAATTCATTTTTTTAATATGTTTGAGATTTAATTTTTTTTGTAAAATTCATTTTTTTCTCTAGCCACTACTAGCCAGCGGTTGACAGGACCATTGATGTAAGATGCAGTATTAGTAGGTTACTTTGTTGTTTATTTCGTATTTAATTTAGTTTTCTTTGTTTTTCTCAATTGACTTTACATATACAGCCACTGTAGTGAAACAGAAGTACGGTTGTAGTGCCTACGGTATGCGTACTATAATATGTAGTTGCCATACTGAAAGCCCATTAGTTTAATTGGAACCAAGTAGAATTGTAGACTTAGTAATGAAGTAGTCGTTATGTATTTCTAATAATTTACGGCTAGGATGAATATTTTTTTTAGCCATTTTGGCTATTACCGCCATGGAGTGCAGGATGCACGTACGTAGTTATGGTATAGGCATACGATAATTGTGTTGAGTTTTTATGGTATGGCCTGAGAGAACTTGTATTGTATGCTGACAGTTTTGACGGGAATTAGCATGTTAGTAGTTATTAGGCCAGTTAGTGAAATTAAAAAAATTTAGTAGCCGAGTGGTTATAGCCACGAGATCTGTTGTAATTTCGTTCTAAATTATTTTTTTGCTTGTTTGGAGTTTCACGTTGTTATAGCCCATCAATGTTTTGATACATACTTTGCTGATAGTAGTGCATTTTCACGGTGGGGAATTTTTTACTAGTCGTTTCTGAAGCCGTAATGTTTGATGAGATGAAAAAAAAAACATAGGGTTGGTTGTTTGGCCATTAAGAGTTACTTTTATTCGACGTTAAACAGTACACTGTTGGAGGTGCTAGATCAGAGGTGCTCACAGTGGCATGCACCATTAATTATATGTTTATTTCGAGTGTTTGCCACAAAAATTTTGAGTTTCACAAAATGGCACTAGGTCGATTGTTTAAAAGTTGTGAATTTCATGGTTATTTTCTTTTTTTTTTTTTTTTGTAGAGTGATGATATTTTAATGCCACTAATAAATGTATCGAAATAAATAAAAATACACCATAACGTAATTATATAGGAACGTTTTAGAATTACTTTTTTTTAAAGGAACCCGAAACTTAAACATTTTTACCAAAATGTTACAATATTCAGACGATACAGGCGAGTCGGTGCAGAGGTTGGACGAGCCAATCAGTGGATGCTGGCAGCATGCCGAAGAACTGAGACTCTAAGCAGCCACAGAAGTCAACAGGAGGAGACAGCTGTTGCTACAAAATAGACGTTAAGGTAAACGTAATCTCTCGTGAAATAATTAAATTTTTTTTTAGGAGTCGTTAATTGTTGTTGAAAATAAACAGAAGAGTTAGTGTCCTTAAGTAAAATTTTTAAAATTTTAGGTGGCAAATTGGAAAATAAAAAGGAAATCTGCCTGGCTTGGATATGCCGAAACTGGACAAAGTAATTCTGAAAAACAAATAGTAGTAGTAGATGTAACCTGGTTTCTCTTCACATTAGTTGAGTATGGGTTGAAACCCCAATATATAATTAATTTTTTCTTTATCCTGTTTTGTTGGTATAAATTTTGGTATTTTTGTTATTGAGATTTAAAAAATGTTAGGTAGTGAAATTCCGTGTGTTGTGGTTTAAGGTTAAATTATTTTTGTGGCAAAATTTTGAAATTAGAGTTTCTGTCAGGTCAGGTCTAAAAGGTGACGTCTGTTACCAGCAGTTTTCAGGAAAGCTGTTACAACCTGTGCTCTGAATTTTCCTACTTCCTCTTCTGCTTTTCTAGTTCTGTCTTTCTTCTGTCTATTCTGTCATGGGTGGCACATGGCGACCCTTCCATTAGTCGTCCAAGAAGCCCCACTCATAAACATCTATCCTGTTTTCTGTTTCATTACTTGTATCTGTCCTGAAATTTCCATTGTTTACCTTCATCCTCGTCAGTTTTTAGGCAACTTGTTAGGAGCTAGCCCTGCCCCGACCCTCTTTATTAAGAAATGAATAAAGTCACTTTGTTGACTACATGTTTTATTTCACAAAGTCACAGAGCTCATGACTGATGATCCTATCAGTCCCTGTAAGTCACAGATTTGTGGTGGTACCCTTACGGCATTTTTGTATTTTATTATTTCTTTTTTTGTTTGACTACACAGCAATCTTTATGGTTGTTTACAACTGCCATTAAAAGTTTAATTTTCTTTTGGCAATTTTTCAATCCCACTCCACAGACCATATGGCGTGTTCTTTAATTTAAATGTTTTGTTTTAGTTTTGTTTTGAAGCAAAATTTAACATAGGCAAAGCACAGTGTCAACACAGGTGATTTTCATTTGGTTACTGGACTGCATCAACCACGTAGGAGGGTTGGCCAAAAGGGTGCGAAGTTCATGGATCCTATATCTTGCAGTGGGAGGAAGGTTCTGCCCCGAGAGCGAGGACAGATGGACAGTGGCCTGCCCAAGGAGAGGTAGTCGCAGAGCCTGCCATGGGAGAACAGGATGTGTGGAAAGAAGTGTTACCACTCTTATGTCAGTAGCCATTGGTGGCCTAGTTGATTTTATTTTTTGTATTGTTGTTAAGCTTATATTGGTTTTTCATGATGATGTTAATTGTTTAATTAGTATTTGATTGTTTATTTGTTTATTTTACGTTGAATTTTTTTTTTCGGATACTCATTTGCTGGTTACATAATATTCAAATTATATTTTTTGGAAAGAACAGATGGTACTGAGTAAAATAAATTTTGTAATATTAGTGACCCTAGGACATGCAGTTGTTGGATTGAGATGCTTTGTTGTTGAAAATCAAGGGAGGTCGAGTAAGAGTTTTGATCGTGATGAGCTGAAAGAAAAGTTCCTTAATGATGGTCATTTAAACAGTTCCAAGGAGAGGATAATGAATTTGAATTTTTTTAAATTTAGTAGTTTGCAGCAAGCTGTTAGAACATCACTAGATGTATAAATTATATTCGTTACGGCCAAGAAGTAGTCCACTAGCTGCAACCTCGCCTTTGGATAGTGTTTACTTAAGCTGTGATGAGAAACGAGACAAATAGAAGAAAAAAACTTTGATGGAATAATTGTTGTTTTGGGGTCTTCACAAATAAGTTGTACGTTTGTTAGCACTTAAGAAATAGGTTAAGTGTGCTTGCTTTGTTACAGATGCCAATTGAATAGCCGCACCTGTGAGACCACTCGAGTGACCTCCAAAAATAATATGTCGGATAGCAATTATTTGTGTTGAGACACCTAGGCTACATAGGAGCCCATTTTGTTTGTTGCTACAGTCGCTATGATTTCAGATGTTAATGATCCTAGATGCTAGATATTCTAGTCGGAAATATGTCTGTTTAGGTTAAGTCGCTAAAAGTATCCTATAAATACAAGATGTAATATGTGCCATTACTTATAAGTAGTGGCCAGATTATATGGTGAATAGAAATAAAAGCAAATTAACACCGAAATTCAAGTTAATACACTGTCAACATTGAAATTCAAGTTAGTATCCACAAAACAACAAAATTAAAGTTAAAATAAGAAAATTAAATTAAATAGAGCAAAAAAAAAAAATGACTATTTTAAACTAAATTTATGAATTATGTACTAATCTAAATAATTTAGATTAACTCAAAGATTTTTTAAACATTTGAGGATGGGGAAAGAGAATATATACATACCTACATATATTTCAGGTTGATAACATGTAGGTAGAGGGAAACAGATGCTATGTAGTGTAGCTAAAATTATATTCTATTAAACAAGGC
Organism: Dryococelus australis; assembly: GCA_029891345.1. NCBI lineage: Eukaryota > Metazoa > Arthropoda > Insecta > Phasmatodea > Phasmatidae > Dryococelus > Dryococelus australis. Next base: position 24,085,658 of record CM057004.1, read on the forward strand.
TGCCAAATTGAAAAAGTAAGAACTTATAACAATGTGGTTTCAGAGAAAGTTTTTTCTGTTAATTCATATTAAAAATTGTTTCGTGTATTAACCAAATGAAAATCACCATTCTCTGGAAAATTAAACATCTGTGCATAAGAAAAAATAAACTGTAAAATGTGATTTTTTCTCTATTAGTTTAAATACAAAGATGCTCACTCTTGAATATATAGTAGTATAAATGGTAAGTCCTTATTAAAAATGTTTATGTAAACACGTGTGTAAGTATACACTATTGTTAAATATACTCAGAATAGGTCTACACAGAAATAAAAGCAATTACACTGAAATATTTCATTTTTCAAATTAAGTAGAGCTAAAATATGTTTTTGATAATCACTTATTGCAGTTACCCGAAGTTATCGCGACTGAATTTGACAAGTACATATTGATGTACGCACAGTAAATCTTTTATAATGGAAAAGAAAAAATCTGCAATTTTTAATGACGAAAATTTCCTTTAAATAAAACCATAAAATCTTGGCTCTACTTATAAGTGTTAAGTTAAGTTTAACTGAAAGATGACAGGTCCTCGATTTAAGATACTTATGGAGGAGATGCGAGACTGTACTGAGCCACATAGCTATAGGTTAAGAATTATTTGTTGACTATTTGATTTGTTTTGCTGATGGGGTTAAATTATACGTTTAGTTAGATGGGTGAGTTAGAAGTGGGCAGGCCTTTCTCTCCTTTCCCTACCCTCCCTTTGATGCTGAAGAAAGGCGTTAACGGTGCTTTCTGTGAGAAGTGGTGTGTTGTAATAAAGACTTGTGGACTCATGTGAAAGAGGTGTTAGTTGGGACGTTCTGCAGTTTGGTGTAATGGACTGGATGCAGAAGCTGTTTGACTGTGGGAGTGGCTGCTGGCTACTTCAGGGGAGAGTTTGGAGTTCCTCCCCCTGAATTCAACATCCGTAGCCAGTCGAGCCCTCATCTTCGAAGTAGAGGACCCAGTCGCTAGATCCAGAGGTGATGTCGATGGAATGGTCTGGATTCCTGGCCTTTTCAGGAAGGGGTTTTTCTGAAGGTCTCCCCCCTTGTCTGGAGTGACCAGCTGGCCAATGGAGTCCGCCACCTGGAGGTCGATCCAGAAGATGGAGCGCTGTTTGAACTTCTTGTCCCCCATTGTTGGCTGCTTTCTGGACGGAGGGACACACAAGAAGAAGACTACACTGAAGAGGCACACAAACGCAAGTGATGAACTGTCATTCGGAGATATTTGTGCCCAGCCCTACGCGTAGTCGTGTGAACACTATCACGCCCCTCCCCTCTTCCCTAGTTCCTTCTTTGACGTTATAACCCAAAATTAAAACTTATTTCCGAGTTGTAAGATCTGCTATTTAGGCTAACGATTTGATGGAAGATTTTGGTTTTTTTGGGAAGCATTGACCTGATTTTGGTTTTTTTGGGAAGCATTGACCTTTTTGTTTGGTTCAGGACATCTCATAGTCTCTCACCCCTTCATTCTTCATAATGATGTTTTAGTATTGTTTGTTATTGTTAAATTAAAGACTTAAAATTTCTGTTGCAATGTAAACAAAAAAGGTTAAAGTGTAGAAATAGGCCAATTGTTTATGGACGTGTGTTGTTAACTGGCGGTGTTACTGCTCATACTGTTATGACTGGACTGAATAGATGGCTGATTGGTGCTGGAGCAGTGTTATTTATATTTTTGTAGATTTTCATAATTGTGTGGTTTTGAGCTTTCGGGAGTCATTCGGTTTTGGTTAATGTTTTATTTTGCAACCCTTTTTGGCCGTAATTTGTTAGATGCATTTTGTTTGGTTGAGGTAAATGTAGCTTTATTATAAATTTTTAAGTTGCTCACCCATCGCATGCCCTGATGGCTGGAATAGGGCCACTAGGTTAGCTCAGGGCTCTTTCGATCACACATTGCGACAGTGACTCGGTGCTGACCTGGGCCTTTGTTTGGGCAATCCGGCCAACTGAGATATGCAAGTAGGCAGTGACTGATCGAATGAGAGCTCAGCAAAAGTGGACGGCGGCGCAGTGGCGTAATGAGTAGGTTCACAGAGAGCACAGCGGCAAGGATGGCCGTGCATGCCTCTAGGGTGCCTGAGGGGGAGGGAAGTAGGTAGCTGGAACACCGTGGGGTGAGGCCGTTTTAATATTTGGTTCCAGGACTCCAGTATGTTTTAGAAGTAAGGACTAGCTGTGACTAGCAGCTGCAACATTTTTTGAGTCGTTAAATGAAATTCAGAGCTGCGACAAGGATAATTTGTGTTTTCAATTCATTGACGATGTAATTTTGTTCTAGTAGCCCAATTTAGATGGACTTTGGAGATGTTTTAAAGAAAAGGATGATGATAATTAAAATTTTTCTCCTCTTCGGTTGATTTGTGACCAGTCGATAAAGTAAATTTACATGCGAGGCATTAAAGCATTTTCAGTTGTTTTAGTTTGATAAAAAGTTTTCATTAAATAAACAGACTAAGAGTAGTATTTTTATATGATGGACTGCAGACAACATACACAAACACACACACACACGTTTTTAATTGGTAATTTCTAACAAGCGGTCACAAGACCTGAAACAAAACCTCATTTTTAAATATCTAAGCAGAAGTGTTCAAATTTTATCTTTGTAATTAACAGACCAAGCTATGTTGTTAAAAATTTATGTTGTTTTGAGAAAAGAAATTTGATAAGAGTAAAGTTGAAGTTCAGAAGCTGTCATCATTTATTTTTAAGTAGAAGTAGACATACTCCCTAATATGTGTCAGAGAGTGATTGTTTAGTTATTTTTAATCGCATCCAAAGATGTTTTATAGACAACTTATTATTTTTCCTTCTTATTTTAATGGTAGTCAGTGACCTGTCTTAGATACCCTACTATGTACCTCTATCGCCAAGCAAGTACTCTCTGTAAGAATAATTTTAGTACTCTACAGTTGTTTAAGCTTCAAGACACCTAATGAAAACAGTCTTGTAATGGAGTTAAAAGCTTCCCCCCCAAATATATAAAATCATTTGAAGTTACTTAAGCTGGATGATGTTCACTTTAGATGCTAAATTTCCATTTCGTAACAATATTGCGTTATTTGATCACCCTTTCTATCCATCTAGAAGGGCTTCATTTTTTACTTTTTGCTTAGCTACTATGCAAATTAACTTTTTTTTTGCAGCGTAGTCACTCCAATCACTTCTCTCCTTCTTAAACTCAAACATTTGTGGCATGCAAATAAAACTGCGCATAAAATACTATGTTACTAGATACCTGGTTAATTTTCAGAGTTTACAAACATCTATTTGCTGGCAGTTATGAAAAACTTCAGATAGAATATCTTATTCAAGATAAGACAAATGTGGCACATCAGGCAATATGAAATGCCACTTCCGATCACAATCACAAGCTCTCTACTCATTACTGCTTGATATCGACAAATAAAATTATGATGATAAAAAAACTAAAACCAGACTACACAAAAGTTAAAAACAAGTCTTCAGTTAAGTGTAAAGGTATAAAGCTGTAGTCACACTTCGTGCCGTTTAATACACTTTACACATAGGGGAGCGAGAGGGGGAAGAAATCTCAACTAAAGTAGGTTTCTATGCATACTATATTTCATGCATTTCAATGCCGTACAAACTACATCGCTGTGACACCCCAGGATGGAAAAATGGATGGACTTATTTTATTATTAGCCTATTCTGTCCCATAGCTGAGCAAAGGTCTCTACCTATGCCTTTCATTTGTCAGTCTTGAGCCAGACTTAGAATTTAAAAGTATCATTAAATTGCAAATTAATTTTTTTCCCCTGTACCTCCCTCTATATATAGTGTCTTAAATAGCAGGACACGCGACTACTGCTTATGATTACGTTTTTACACTTAACTGAAGACTTGATTTTAACTTTTGAGTAGTCTGGTCTTAGTTTTTTGCAACTTCATATTATTTACCCATTTTTTCTACTTACACACAAATATGGAAGGTTGACCATTATCATGCTTAACCTACATATTATTAATTTCAAAGTGTAATTATTGTAAAACATTAAAGGCACATCTATTTAGTCCCAGGTGCCATCTTGAATTTTCTTAACTGTGTCATAGACTATGACAGCTGTGTTATCAAAAGGAATTGATAGACACCTAATTTATAAAAATTGATGCCATAGGTGCAATACTACAGTGGAACATCCTAAATGTAATATACACATAGCATTAAAATCATTACCCTTCCTTTGCTTTGTCGTAGTCGAGTAAAAAATCCTGGATAACTTACAAACAGTGAATAAATTTTTACTGACTAGAACTTGTGTACTTGCCAATTAAAGCATAACTAATAAGTACAATGTAGCCTATAAGGGTAAACAAGACATTTTCATTAACCCAACTACAGGGCCCAAACTGCCAACCAATGCAAGGTACCTACATACTTTCTTCTTTTATTTCATTCAGACAAGCAAAATCAAGGTTTCTTTTACTCACAATTTATATCACTTAACTCTGAATGGCTTTTAACGAACTGCCCAGAAAAACAGCCATCAAATTTAGAGTGTGATATATTAGCCATAATAACATGAAAGTAGCTTTTCTTAAGGACATAATTCTCACATATTTTTTGTTATTAAAGCATGCTTTGTTAGTTATCTGGACAGACACATAACGTATCAGTTTATAAATGTACATATTTGGTAGTGAATATGCTTGCCCGTTCATGGGAGTGTGTGTGTGATCAACCCCACCACCGGCTGGGCATTGCATAGTGGTACACCACTCTTGTGCACAGCTGGGTGAACTTCATGGCCATCCCAGCTGAGCCTGTGAAATCACCATGGGTGCCACAGCACTCATGGTTGTTTCTGTATGTTCCACGAGCAGTGCGTGATACATGCATGGAATTAACACAGATGCATCTTAGCGACCAGCAGAGTAACTGTAAAACATGAACTCCGAAGTGCCACTCTCAAATGCTGGGTATTGTATTTAAGAAGCAGCAAGTCAGCTCTTGGGCTTAACCTACATCATTCCCCTAGTTTCATGTTATTTTGGTGCATTATTGGTCAATCAGTGTGCTGTGCAGTACCGTCTATACAATGTGCCTGAACTTGCATATTTGTGTAAGCATTTCAGTGTTTCACACTGCATAATTCCTCTGTAGGTACATCTGATTGTGGACACAACTAGAACTATGAATGTCCTTTACGTATCACTCATGGTTTACGACAGGCGTCTGTTTTTTGGTAGCTGTAGTAGCTGCAGGTCATGCATTCATGTGCTCCACAATGGTGAGAGAGTCTACCAATAGGTCAGTTAAATTTCAGCAAGCATTGGGTTTAGAAACCTGCAACCACTTCCTTTATTTATAATTGTGTACATAGCTTATAATACGGCAGGGAAACTATGTATGTTCCATTTAAATAAATATAACTGTGTTGAAAGGGGTACTTTCATACTTTACAGAAGTGTGTTTATCCTCTCAATCTGTGAGATCTTACGTGGAAATAATCCTGTGCTAACAATTTGGCAATATCTAGTTCCATTTCTGTATTATTTCAGGTCACAGTGTTAGATGAGAGATCCTGTGTGTGTGTGTGTGTGTGCGCGCGCGTGCGCACACACACACGCACGCACGCACGCACGCACGCACGCGCACACACACACACACACACACACGTAAAGGATGTTCACGATAAAGTGAGCACTTTTGAAATGAACCTTAGAAAAAAGTCACTGCCCCTGAACACATATTTTAATATGTGTACATGCACAATACATTACTAGACATGCACCCAGCAAAGTTGGTAATGTTGAAGGGAAAGTAGTTCCATATCCTAAAGTTAAATAAAAAAAAAGGGCAACTATGTGATAAATTTAATTATTTCTTTCACTTTGTTATTTTTATGCAGCAAAGTGTAAGAATTAGAAAATTTGTAAACTATTTACATTTTTAATAGTTTCACTCGATCAAAGCAGTAATACAGTGTATAAGGCCCACGGTAGTGTTAACTTTATATAAGGCGGAAGAATACACAATGGGCATACAAGTAGATCTTAAGCAGGCTATCAAAAGTGCTTATATTACTGTGAACAGCCTATATACATGCTATGTATGCGTATACATGTTATGTATGTATAGTAACAAAATATTTTGTACAATTATTTAAAAACTTACTTAAATCACCTCGTTGCAAAATCGGTAAAAAAAAATCTAATTAAATATGAATTTTGTACAAAAGTTAACATGTTAATCGGCACGCAGGAATGGGCCTGCCGAGGTCAGATTGTAGGGTCTGCCCACCAGGGTCATCCTCGCAGGATCGGCCTGCCAGTTGGGGTCTGCCTGCCAGTCATCCTTAATGGTTTTCACATAATGTACAAAAAATAGTTTTTAAACAACACAGTTAGCCACACAAGAGTGGTACACTACAAGTTTGAAGCTACGAAATGGGCCAGCATGCAGAAAATATGGGTACTGCACACATTGCTACAGACAGACTTGAGACAGAAAATGCACTCACCACAATATGTGTAGATAGCACTGTGCATGCAGAACCGCACCTGCAGGTTGTACATCACCGCAGGTTCGTGCAGGTACGACAGCGAGGTTAAATCATTCTCACCAATAAGAATATCCGGGTTTCGTAAAGGTGGTAAGCTTTCATCTTTTGGAATTGGCAGCTGTACAACCTATATCGCAACAATAAAACTTATATAACTCTATTAGCTTTATATAGATGTCCGAGGATGAAAGGTCATTATTCCAGGAGGTGAAAGGAGAGGTCATTGTAAGCAAAAAAAGGCTGTACAGAAGTGTGCCCAATCCTAAATAGTTTCCAATATACAGTTACTTTAAATTACACATGTTTTCAATTGGCGCGCAGTACTTTCCAAACCCTCCCAACCCTCATTGCTTCACTCTCCTCTGCCATGCAGCATGCAGACATGGTACAGTCATCCGCTGAACATAGAATTATTATAGAATTATATTAGAGTAATTATTATGCGTTGTTTGAAATATTCTTGCAATGGAAGTGAACTATTAAGTGAAATATTTCGAACATACGCCATTGTTTCACTATGTTGTCACAGAAAACGAAGCCAGAGACACACAGAACGAACACAACAAATGAGCAGAGAGTAGCTGTAGTAAAAATATATAAATAAAACCTATAATAAATTACACATGGAATTTTGTTAGATAATAAAAAAAAAATGAAAATAATAAAAAATACAGAAAAAATTTAAGTAAAAATTTGAAGGGGGAAAAAAAGCAAGTGAAACCTAAATTAAGACAGCATAGATGAGCACAGAGAGAATAAATTTTTCACATAAAACAGGATAACACAACAATGAAGTAACAGTAGCAGAGCTAGACTACAACGATGATAACCCAGACGAACAGAGTTGGTTTCAATCAAACAGAAAGGAGAAAAAAGATAGTACAGAGGCGATGACCAAATTTCGCACAAGACGAAGACATGATGATGACTCAGAATAACACAGAGTTTCTTAGACCAGCTTTTGGCAACATTTCGGGAGCTGACATCTGCTTCAGTCTTCAGGCAGACTAAAAGTGAAAACAGGAAAAATAAGGTTCCACAATCAATGTCAGTCAAACTCTGTTCTGATCGGGCCGCGCACCTAAGAGTGTTTCTTATAGACTATTGTCCTTGTGCAACGGTTGTTCAATATTCACTTTTTGAACCACCATCACACGAGGAGAATAGCCTACAAGAACCACTCTTAGGTGCATTGCCAAACAGGACAGAGCTTGACTGCCATTTGCTGTGCAAGAAGAAGGGGTCTAGACAAAATATTGGCAACCTTACTTTTCCAGTTTTTACTTCTAGTCCTCCTCAAGACGGGAGCAGATGTCAGTTCCTGAAACATCGCAACAAGCTCACCTAAGAAAACCTACTGTATTATTATGTGGCATCATTGTGTCTTCCAGTCTCATGCGAAACTTTGTCTTTATCTCAGTGTTCATCTGTGCTGTCTTAGTTATGTTGTCCTTAGTATTTTCACTTTTTCCATTCAACTGAAACAGTGTTCTTCCATCTCGTCGTCGTGTCGTCTAGCCTTGCTGCTGTTACTTCACAGTTGTCTCATTCTGTCTTGTGCGAAAAATTTTGTTTATGTCCCTGTGTTTGTATGGGCTGTCTTAATTTGGGTTGCCCTTAATTTTTTTCGGTTTTTTTTTTGTTTGACAATTGGTTATGTAATTTTGATTTTTGTTTCCTATTTGTCATGTTATCTTAAATATTTCAGTGTGGGATATATTATATGTTTTATTTATATTTTTTTACTACAGCTACTCTCAGTTAGTTTTTTGTGTTTGTTGTGTCTCAGATTTGTTTTTCTGTGACTACATAGTAAAGCAATTGTGTATGTTCAAAATATTTCACTTAAAAATACAGTACATTTATTCGCACATGGAATACACATATATGTTGAAAGTTTATGGCTCATTAATGTTAATGTGCATACCGCTGTTGAATACCATCTTTGCTTTCGTACACATTGAGTTCCAGATCGAAGAGTGTTTTCCAGAGTGTACTATTGTTTTATATGAAGGTGTTAAACACCCCAGTGCTCATTCAATATTGGAATGAGGCAGGCAACACTATGTGCAGCACGACGAATGCATTCTTAATATTGTTCGGCATAGGCCCACAACTAACCAACATGTAGACTTTCTGCACATCTCGTGTTTTATGAACATGAGAACACTGCATGATTAGAAGTTGTGCCCTTCTGACCCACAGCCTATGCAACATCTTCACATAGGGGACAGTGCCATTCCCCTAAAATTCTGTTACTGGTTGGCAATTGTGAAGTGTTTCCTACATTACAATTTACAGATGAAGCTACATATATCTGAGATGGGGCGACCAATACAGGTTAACAGTCACCAATGGTGTCAAGAGAATCCATATACCATACAGTAGAAACAAATTTCCACATTTTTTTCCATCAATGTGTGGTGTGGTATGATTAATGACATAACTGGTCCTATAACCATCTTAGATCATAAAATGATAGAAGACAGTTATTTGCAATATTTGCAGCATAAATTACAGGAACAACTATGACATTTTTATTCAACTGGATGGCTGTGTACTTTCAGCATGACAGGCACGTCCGCATTCTACAGACTTGTGAAGTAACATCTCAACCAACAGGTTCCCTAATTAGTGGATTGGCCATGATTGTATCATTAACTGGCCATCACCACAATCTCTAGACCTAACTCCGTTAAACTTTTGTTTATGTGGGGTTAGATGAAAAGTGAAATGTACAAACAAAACATTGCTACACATGATAAACAGTTAGCTCACATTACAGATGCTGTCCCCCTAAGTAACATGCAGATGAACTCTGATGATCAACAGTGTTCTCACGACAGCAGAACAATGCACTGCAGGGGATGGAAATTCTTTAAAATTTTAATTTACTTTAAACTGTTACACGTTACTGTGAACTGTAATTAGTGAAGTAGTTTAATAACGGAAACCATTTGGATATGACCACAAGAAACTATTTTTTTTAAAATGGCCTCTACTTGCATTCCCAGAATTGTTACATTTCTCCTCAGGACATCTTGTATAATGCTACGTTTATAAACTCAAAGACCCACGGCTCACTCAATCTGCAATCCCCAGTATTTATTACCAGCAAAGGTAGAATGTTGACATTTTCTAACCGGAATTTATACAGTGGGCAGTGTGGATTTTCTCTCAGGTCGTTGCTATTTTCCATTTACCCTCATTCAAAAATATCTCCCTTCTCATTTCATCAAACCTTGTAAGGTCTTCACACTCGCAAAGGATACAGAATCTGCCTACTGATACCATTACTAGCTTCATGTGCCTATCATCCCATTCATGCTGACCATGGATTAGACAAAAGAACAATCTGCAAATTTTCACTATTTTTAGTAATAAATACAAATAGACCCTTGTGAAAATAAGGCCTTCAGACAAACATGTCAGGTGTTACTCTGATACACTCTCTAGATATTGTCAGCAAGATTAATGAAATTTGGTGTGTGAAAACTGGACACACTACCACCTATAGTTGAATACACTAAACAACTTTATAAGTACGTACTTTGAACGTGCTTCGTACTTAGAAAAAATACTGAGCATTTCATAATTCCATCAGGAATGCATGGTATACAAATCTGTACTTACTGTTCCGTCGTTTTCTGTGGAAACTTTCAGCACTTTTTCTTTGTAGTTTTCTACAACCACCGCTCCTTCCCAAACCTTTTCTGGGTGTTTGATCCATACTCTCGCACCCTGTAAAGTATTAAAACTTCAGTCATCTCTTTTCCAGTGCTGTATGATTTACACATATAAAATAGGTTTACACATAAGAATGTAAAGTAATATAATATTAAAAAACCTAAAAAAAAAAAAAAAAAAAAGTTTTTTTTTTTTTTTTAATTTGGACAGATAGATTGCAAAGTACAGTGATAAATTAATTTGATGATGCCATTAACTATGCAAATAAAAATTTTTTCCCTTCTGTGTCAGCAAAAATCAATTTTATAATAATTGCTACCAGTTTAGATCAAACACTTTGATATTGTGATGTTCTACTGTACAGTCAAATTCAGCAGACCTCATTGGTGTACATGGTTGGAACAGAAACTCAATAGTACACGGAATTGTGCGTATTCATTTCAGGTAAAGTAATTACGTTTGTGTTGTTTTCAGGTGTAAGTTTCAGTTCAATTTTTAAACCACTCGTGACAGGACTACCGACAAAGCAAGGATGTAAAAAAGAGCACAATTAAAAAATTTAAATATAAATCAATTTTTTTCCAATACAATTTCTAATATGAACTAGAAATAGCCAATAACCACAAATAACCAGAGCACAATAAGAGTACATGTAAATACATTGCAAAAACCTTATAGCCTAGTAAGCGAGTGAGGTTATTTGGGCGCTCTTAACAGAGGTCTTGAGAGCCGATGAGGGTGATTGAGGTAAGTATAGAGCAGCACAGGAATGCAAGGGCAGGGGAAACAGGAAATCCCAGAGAAAACTCGCCAACCCTCAGCATCGTCCGGCACGATTCCCACATGCAAAGAACTATTAGCATAGATTTCTTGAAAACCACTTGCTTAATATTACTGTAAAGAGACCAGAATTTTGGACCACTCCACTTAAACCTATTGTTGAATGTAATTATGTTTTAAAAATATTGAATGTTTGTGTATTAAAACCATGAGATATGTAGTAGGAAAATCAGGTTGGAAGCATCTAGCCTGCAATCTGAATCAGCGGTCAAGCACAAATTTTCAAAAAAGTATTGCCTTATTAACCACAGCTCGTAAAAAAAGAACTAATTTTTTGAACACACACACCACACACAGCACATGCAACAACAACACATACACACACACACACTCCAAAAACTTTTGTATTGTATTTACCAACTTCTCACCATAAGTGCATCATTCCCCTTAAATGGTTTATACAGTTTTTGCAGGCATTCTAAATTTAGATATAAGTATCTTCTAAAGTAAGCACAGTAACTGACAATCTTGAAACTATCACTTTTTCTTAACAGCGCAAGACTAGTCTACGAAAATAAACGAAAACGGACTTGCAGATGAATACAAAGGTCACCAATGTAGCGACAATGATGAGTAAATTATCTGTAATTGGAGGCATTTGAAAAAAAAAGGAGAAGGATGCCTACAAATAACTTTGAGAGTGAGATTAAGTCATTATAATACAGTTATTTCAGTACAAGCGACAAAATTTGAATGAAGAGAACTCGAATTGTTTATAATGCTATCTTTTATTGACTGACAGTATTCCAAAGTTTATTACGAACATATGTACAGTGCATTAACTTCTGTTAGCTGTAACTCAACAGTTTTATGTCAAAATGAATAACATTTAGTAACTTTTTGTGACAAAACTGCAGAAAAAAGGACCTTAAGTGTCAGAGCTTAAAAAAGTAACTTTAAATAACTTGTCCTGTGCCCTGGGAATAGACGTCAAATTATTGCTTATATGCAAGCAGCTAGCTAGGAGTACAAAAATATACTCCCATACAACTGTGCTTTGGTATACCTGGTTTCATGTTATCCATACAAATATTTTATATAGTACACAATTTTATACGATAAACCTCTACAGTAACCTGCATTTTGAAAATGTGCAGTGACATCACAATTTTCCAGTAACACAGCAACTACAGCTAATATAATGGAAAATCTTTAAGTCTATCAGCCTATGCTAGCTTTCATTCTTTCAAACCACGAGCACAGGCTGCCAACTTTGTGCATAAAAAATTTAATTTAGATATCAAAAGTTTATCATGTGTCCTTTTGTGATCAAATAAATCAGTTTATTCACTACATTCAATTTTTTAATTTATTGTAAAAATATTATGCAATACCAGTACCTTGTTGGTGGATTCTGATCACAGCTTTTTTTTATAATGTCTGTGAAAAGATGTACGTTCACGCTATTTTTTTGATGGTATACCACTTTTCCATGTATTCAACAGCACTATCCAGATGATAAAACAATAGCGGAACACAGTTGGAAGCATCAAGTTAGTAAATTTGTAGGAATAAGACATTCACATGTCACCTTGGATGATAATGTCCATTCTATCCTGAACTCTACTACACTGAAATAAATGCAACCAAATTCTTTCTCCGAAACTACTTTTACAGACATTAAATAATTTGTATTTTACAAATGGATTTGCTTTGAAAAACTGTGACGTGAGTAAACCTTCCAGTTTCTTGTATACCTTACAGGCTATTGAAACTTTTGATTATTAATAAAATATTCCAAAACCTATATAAAGTATTGTTATGTTTAGAAATTTCACACAAGTGCATAATAATCTACAATAAGTGGTTCAAAATGCAACAAAATATAGAAAATTTATTTTTCCAACTTCCCCCATCCCCAATGCTGATAGGTTGTTTTATCATCATTGTGAAAGTTCATTCAAACAAAAAAGTAAATTTAACATTATTAGAACTATTTATCAATAGGAAAATTAACCGTTATACAGTTCCTATTCATGTAATATTGAAATACATGTCATACGTGTTCCTTTACTGCAATACTCTGTACATCTTTGTACACTCTGGATACCTAACACAACCTTTGATTTGTACAACCATAGTTGTGGGAATGGTACTAAAATGTAAAAAAACATTAAAAAATTGTAATCTGACATACTGTTTCAAGATACGAGTTTTTGTATACGTTTATCTAAGGGATGAACATTTTCTCTGTGACTAACAACTGAGGGGGACCAATCAAACTCAACTTTATAGTTTACGACAGTCTAGAAAGTTCAGAATCAATGGTGAAAAATTGTGAAATACAAGAATTTACATAATTACACGATTGTATTTAATTTATTCAAATACCTACTAAAGCTAACATAGGAGGCTAAAATGTCATCCGGGTTCCACAATGTTGTTATGAAGCTTACTGGCCTTGCTGAACTTGATATATTAGCTGCCATAGACAAGCTGTTTTTCATAATTGCTGGGAGTGGAGAATATGACTGGCCGTGAAAGCAAAACATGGTCTTCTACACAGAACCTGTTTTCTGTTATATAACTTAGGACGCTCAACACCGGCAATAGTGGCACATGTGTACTACTAGGAACACTACGTATCATGAACTAATTTTGACTTGTAAATTAATGCGAACATAATATAACACACACATATTACTACCAAATCAATATTTATACAACTATTTATTTCAAATCTGAATATGCCTCCTGCAAGCTTATCCGAGGCTGTATTCTATATCAAACTGCAACCATGCCGAACCTGTGACAGGGTTCATACCCAAATTGAGCATGACTCAGTTTGCAAGTTCTGTATTTAATAAGACTGAAAATTGATTGCAGGAACTAACATGATCAGCTGCTCCCAGCATTTAATGTTTTTCTAAGAAAAAAATGTGATTTAAAATAAAAATGAACTTCTGCATAGAACTGCACATACCAAACTTCTTATCCAACAATTATTACTATACAGGATGAAGTTTTGAAAACTACCTACCGTTAGCACAAATTTAACACACTACAATTTTGTACTAAGTGATATAAAATCTTAAATGAAAGTACGTGTATCACATTCTCCCATGAGGAATTACTGTAGGTACATACTAAGAACATGTCACAGCTTTTTAATGTACAAGAAAACAGCTTAAATCAATGCTCAAGATCCTGCTGCTTCTATCAAGAATCTAGAGAAATAATATCACACCAATGGAAGTTAACTGGACTTTTATCCTATAAGCAAATACTACCAGGCTATGACAAAAACTATCTTTAGCTATGGTATAAAATTTGTTAAACAAGAATAACCTTTCAAGTATAATACCCAGTCAAAATTTTGCCAATTATGGCCCAACATTATTAACCCTGCACACTTAAAATTTATGGCGGGGGGGGGGGGGAAGTATTAATGTAGCCATTTAAGCCCACACAAAACTGATTAAATTTTCTATGCTCATTAAAAAAAAAAGTATCCCAGGACATTTTTTAAAATTTTTTAGTGTAAGAATAACCTCAAATCTGCAGGCTCATGAACGTAATAAAATAAATATTACTTTTGCTATCCACTATTTGTGGTTTAGACTTTCCATTTGTGAAGTCAGATTTTTACAATAATGTAGCACTAACATGCTCAATTTAATGGTAATAGTCATGAAACCTTCAGGATACTAAACCATACAATAACTTTCAGATACTAGTGATACTGACTGGAAACATTAGTTCACAAGACTCGAACCATAAAGTTGTTTTAAAAAATTACATGGTCAGCATAAAACCTGTTTCATGACTTTTGCATCAATAGTAAATCTGCTATAAAATAAAACAAAATTTCATGAATTAAACATTTTATCTGTAATTTGCTTTCAGTCATTGAAATTCTTTAGTAAATCCCAAAAGCAACAACCTTAAAGAGTGATAAAAAGCAGCACTGCTAAATGCCGTAGTAAACTTACAGCCTCGTACAATACACGGAATTCTGTTGCTACAGTCCACTGCTGAAACCGACGAATATGTTCTGCAGCCAATTCCTTCGCTTTTGGTAAGTTTTTTTCCATGACTCAGATGTCGGGCATTCAGCCCAGATGGGTTATAAGGTAAGAACTGGAGCA
Source organism: Dryococelus australis (assembly GCA_029891345.1). Classification (NCBI taxonomy): domain Eukaryota; kingdom Metazoa; phylum Arthropoda; class Insecta; order Phasmatodea; family Phasmatidae; genus Dryococelus; species Dryococelus australis. The sequence continues at coordinate 24,100,838 of CM057004.1, forward strand.
TTGTTTGCAATCCAATCACAACACTAGATAACCAGAAAGTTGAATCTTAAAGAGCATCATGATAGAAAATTTTTTAAAAATAAAATCTGCCTATAAGGCCTGTTACTAAAGCTCGATGCAAAAATATATGCATAATTTGAGAGCAATCACTACACTTGTTTAACACTTTGTGATGGTAATACCACTTATCAAGAGCTCCACAAGTTAAATTTCACCAGCATGAAACAATGTATACTTAAAAATCTAGCTTTGAATCACATCACTGCACCATTTCTTAAAGTGCTGCCGCATAAGTCTCGTCACAATATCAGAGCGTCAACAACAGTACAAAATCCAGCGCCCACCAGACTGGTTCTTGGGAATATGATACCACTCACGGAGATTTAACACCCGCGACTACTGTGCCACTTTTCATACTTTGTAAACACCGGCAAAGAAAAATTTACATACGTATGAACATTTGTAGATATTACATTCACTGCAGAAACATATTTTTTTTTTAGAAATTTAAACAAATTTAAACCCATAATATATATGTGCAACTCAAATTCAGCTTTAAAAAAATAATTAATGAAAATTTATAATTTTATATGTGTAGCGGTTCACTTAAGTATATTTTAGAAATTTCAGGAAAAGAAACATAGTTGTATTTCACAGCAGTCACACAAGTAATAATGATCACTCAAAAACAGCCGCAAGTGGTTGCATGCGGTGGTGAGGCTAAATGAAACTTTCGCCTCGCCTGCCGCAGAGCAACTGACGAGCCCAATCAGGCACAGCAACTGTTTATGCTGGCAGAGGACCCGGTAGAGATCAGGGGGACCCCACCACAGGATGGGCGGACCAACTGGCCATGACAGGAACCTTCAACTACTGGCTACTGGCGTGGAAGAAACCTGTTCCAGATGCACAGGTGTGCTCGAGTAAATAAGCCTCATATGGCACAACTGTGTTACTCATTCTCATCATCCTAACAAGTGTCATTACAACAAGCACACTATAATGTAATCATTTTTCAAACATCACTAATATACAACTGTAAGAAATAAATGAGAGAAAATTTTACATAGCCTTTCAATACTTTTTATACCGGCAAAAAGATCCAGATTAAAAAAAAATTGCAAAGTCTCAGAAACACTTATTAACTACTCCTTTGATATAGGTAAAGCGTTAGTACGTATGAAATGTTGAATTCAAAGTTTTCTGATCAATAAATATTTCAAAAACAATATTGCATAGAGCATTTCTAAACCTTTTATAGCTATCAAAAGCACAAAGCAGAGATTAGTTACTGTTAAACACTTAAATGGTTTGTAGTAATACTGTTTCATGTAAGTATTAAATCAAGAGTGAGCATGTAATTGGAAATAATTTGTATTTGAATAATTCAGTGATTTCAGTTAATACACAATATAAATATTTGAATATAATAATACAGGTGCATTTATACAAGAAAATACATCCTGAAATAAGTTAGTTGAAAATAATGTGTAAAATTAAACTGAACTCACTGAAATGCCTATTTTGCAAAGTACGAATTGCATATTATATAAAGGCTCTAACTTAAAAAACTTACATATGATACATATCTAAATTGTTTGTTACATTTTACACAAGTATTTATATATAAATGCATACATATGTTATTCTAATGTAATAAAAATATATACAGAACACATTTAAAAATCATGAATATGCACATAATACAAAGTTACACACACATTGTTCACATCTAGCAATAAGTAATATATTAATATAAAAATTATTGAAAGTGCCTAAACATGAAATAATTATTTGTATTGTTTATTTTTATGTCATCTAATTTTTCAAATGTTTTAGTTTTCATACCATTTAACTCAGTGGCAGCTCCAGTAAAAATTTCTAAGAAGGGCACAAAGTTAAAAATTAATCTAAAACTTTATTTAAGATAAAATTAACATGAGCCAACCTTTTAATACATACAGGTTTTTACTTTTAGTAGTTTCAACATAATCTCCAAGACTTGACTCAAAAAGCCACAAAAATTATTGTTTTCTATTATTTCAAAAATGATGTACCCATTGTTTCCTACCAGTTCATTATATTTTTACTGACCTGTCAACTTCATCAAACTGATTTCTTATATCTATTTGCTCTAGCATTTCCATTTTCATTTCATTTTACACTGGTAGTTTGTTCCCTAAATGTTTTTTAATCGTATTGTCCAAATGTTATCGACCAACAACACCTGTAGTCGCTCACATATAGTCATAATCAAAAAGAAAACAAAAACAATAAAACACTGTTTATCGTCTTATCCAGTCATCAACCTAACCAACTGGCTTCATGGAATTTTTTCTACTCAAATTATGTGTATAGTTTTGCTTTGTGTGTGATAGATTTGTATTACAATAAGTTGTGGTCTCGGAGGGCCGAGATTTTCACATAAGGCTTGACTCACCTCTTTTGCAGAAATTCCAGTTTTTGTCATAATTTCAGATTCAGAATAATTACTGACAATGTATGACTATAGAAAATTTACATTATAGGCAGGCAGTTAGGTAGCCAGGTAGGTAGTTCGGTAATTGGGTATGTAGTTAGGTAGATTTGTAGGTAAGCAGACAAACTGGCATACATTTAAATGTGTAGGAATCAAAGCAGGCAAGTGAAGAGGTAGGTAGATATTTAGGCAAGTAAGCAATCATGTATGCAGACAGGCAGTGTTGTTAAAAGTACTGGGAAAATATAATTAGGCTCAATTGCAATTACTCCGGTGACAATGTAACTAATTACAAGTAAAAATTACTTTTGATAAAAGTAATCAGTAGAAGTGCAGATACAATTACTTTCCACTACCATTTTAAAACTGAGTTACAGTGCAAGTTTCTACACACATTAAAAAATGTATATACATATTTGGTTTTTGAAAAGTATTTGCAGCTAATGGTATTAGTGTATTATTTTAAATAATTGAATGTTTTTTGTGGTCATGCTTGTTTGACTAAGATCAAATACATGCATATAAAATAAAATAATAATAACTTTTCCAAACCCCGCCACTGTAATGTCAATTCGTCTTAAAAGATTAACTTATTTAACACAGTCAAAAAAGATTTCATACCAATTACACACTGTAATAAAAAACTTTATATTAATTTTGAATAAACCTTACAAAACAATTGCATTTCAAAATATACAATCTTTGGCCAAAAGTCTACAGTAAACAGCGGTGCTGCTGTTCACCTTTTTTCCAAGTTCCCTTAAAGTACTTCTTATTGTTGGCTGCAGGTAACCAGCGAACATTTTTTTTCCCGCTTGAAATATGTTTAAGGCAAATGTCAGTGGTTTCATTACTTTAATACTATTCAAATCATAAGATATTGCAAGCGACACAAGTCAGCACATGTCATATAAAAGAAAAAATAAATCGCAAAAGTGAAAATTAAAATTCAATAATTATGTCAGAACACATCATAAGTCAGCACAATTTATTAAATGATTAGAAAATGTTAAATATTGAAAGAATAAACACAATAAATTAGCAATGCATACTAGTATGCTTTTGGACAGCTGTTAATAATGACATAACTGGCAATCACAGTTTTCAGTCATTATGCCAGGTTAAAGCAGTTTGTTAAAACACAAGTGTACATTGTGGTACTACTTCTTGTTCTTAATTTTATCTGAAACACATTGGAAGTATAAGAAGGCACGACAGAACGTTTGAAGCACTAAGGAGAGTAATTGTCAGAGCCGACAATGAAGAAGGCATCACCGCATCAAGGCCTGGAGAAGCTCTTGGCTATTCTGCAGACTCGGTTCAGTAACACAACACAAAAAACAATGTGCATAAACACATGAAACTGAAATAATGCACTGTTATTTTCAAAATATTCACAAATTCTCAAACCTTGAATATAATACTGTAACAGTAACAGAACATGTGTTATAAAGTCGAAAACACATTGTTACCACAGATTTAAACACATTTTGCAGATGAAACGCACCTGCCATCTATCGAACTGTTGCAGCACTGCCTGAACCGCTTAGGCATAGCTGCCATGTGCCCTGATTCTACGCACTTTGGCTATTTCCGAGACATAGTGAGTGCCTTCGGCACAGAAAAAAATGTACAGTAGCGTTCACACAGACCATCTGTGCCCCACAGTTGCTAGGAAAAACATAGTCCACGCCTAAAGTAAGGAGCCCCTATTCGCAACCTAGTGATACAGAACTTAGTGACCAAATAGGTTACTTCAACACTTGAATTATAAAATAAAATTGCATTAAAGAGCAGTTATTTGCTGGGCACGTTAAATATATATATATATATATATATATAATATATATATATATATATTTTAATATGTTAGAATTAATCAAACACAAAATAAAATAATTTTAACAATTAAAAAAATTGGTTATACTTCAGACAGAGATAGGGCAACACTAGCACATAGCAAAATAAATTTTTTGTTTTACTCATAATGCAGGGTTGCCAATCCCCCCCCCCCCAACAGTATGCAGTAAGATGCAAGGAATCCCCCTCCCCCAAACTTTTACCTTCTTTTCAGCTTGTTGTTCCTGCACTCACTGTTCGCGTGTGCCCAGAGCACAGACCAGGGAATAATTCATTCTACATTGATTTGATGGTTTAATTGGGTACAATAATGTTTATTCAAAACTATATTTTTATATTACAGAGGGTACAAATTTTCCCAAGACAGAAGAAAAATATCTAGTTTTACGATAGGCTGAGTCCACTTGATTCAGAAATGTTTGTAATAGAGCAAACACAAAGCTTAACTGTTTAATTAATTACTTAGATATGTCAATTTAAACACATCCATGACAATGGTTAACATTATGATAGCAAACCATGATTGACTGCCATACATATTATGCAATAAAAACACAAGAAAATAGAAATAAAACCTTAACCCTAAGCAAAAACTAAATTAAAATCGACAAGTTTTTGAAGATCCGAAAGGAAGTATATAAGTGAAATATAACACACTAAATCATAGCACTGTGTATATATATGTGCAAATTGTGTCAAAATTTTCAAAGATAAAATATATACAATAATTTGAATTAAAAATTTCCCTGTTAAATTTTTATAACTACAGTGCTGTTAACAATTTGAACCCAAATTGTGCAATTAAAAAACATAAATAAAAGTTTAATCCTGAACAAAAATGATTAAAATCAACAAAATATTTTGTACTCAAAAAATGTACGAGTTATAACAAGCAAAAACATAGCACTATTTGCATAAGATGAAAATGGCTTGAATGAATTTTGTACCCAAAATAAATACCTAATAAATAAACAGCATTTAAAAATGTCATTTTTATGTTAAACATTTAAATGTAAAAACTATTAGTAAGCTTATCATCCCCAATATATAAAACTAATTCGGCATCCATAAACAGTATAGAACCAAATTTTATACAACTCGCAAAATCACTGTAGAGTATACTTAAATATCTCAAGTTTTAAATAAACCACACAGTATAAGTAACCCATATGTAACTTCTCTGTATCAATTACAAAAGTATTTTCCTTACGCATTACCTGGTGACTCTGAAATGGCAGTATTTATTTATGATTTTAAAATAATGTTGCACTAATTATGTCATAATTACAAGTTGGATGTAATGCATTTATGAGTGCACCGCAAGGTAATATATGTTGCCAAAAAGCTATAACTGCATTGTTAAAATAGATGTTCCTCAACAACAACAACAACAACAACAACAACAACAACAAAAAAACCCAGTAATTCTCACGTGGTGATACCTTCATAACTGAGAACAAAACTGTGATTTCTTGGTATATTCCATGTTTTTCATTAATACTGTAACATAAGTTGTTTGAAATTGTTATGAAGATGTGGCACATTGACATAAAATATTTACATTGCTGTGATTTTGAAAATATATGACTACCTCCATAAGTAAAAATTTTTTTGATGAACTATCAAATCATAACCTGTCACCTGAATACGGTGGGTATATGTTAATAGTTACCTCAGAGAGGACATGAAAACATAATTCTCCATGTGGTGCTATCTTCCAAAATGGCAAACAAATTAGTTGTACTTTCAGTACAAAGTTAGGTAGAAATTGGTTATACTGTTTCGTAGATATAGCTTGCTATGTTAAAATGTTATATGGTGCTATTTTGAAAGTAAGCACCTGGCCCTCTGAAAACACAGCTTGTCAATTTATATGGCCTACTACAGTATTACTTGTTTGCCAAATTGGAAGGAATTGATTGATTGTTCCCCGAGATGACAAAACTTTACTTATTCACGTGGCACTATTTTACAAAACGGGGACAAAACATGCTATGGGTAGACAAATTTTATGATTGTAATAGATACTGTCAGAATACAAAATTAAGTTGAAATTTAATTTGTTGAATGTTTTCACACATATAACACAGTATTCTAAATACTTGATATGCTCACCATTTTGAAAATAATAGTCTGACCATCTAAAACATGTCAGTTTACATGATGTATTTCTTGAGTGCCATATTTAGTAGGAATCTGTTAAATGTTTTCCGAGATACTACATTAAAACTTTATTTTCATGTGGCACTATCTTACAAAATGGCATATAAAATAGTCTACGTATTGACACATTTTATGATTGTGAATGATAATTTCAATCTAGCAAGTTTGATCAGAAATGGACAAACAGTAATTGGTAGATATTGCAAACAAATAAACATAGAATATTAATATAACTGCCTTTTAAAAAATAAGTGCCTTATCCATTTAAATTGCTCATAAAAACATGGCCCACATTAGTATTACATATGCCAAATTTGGGAGGAATGAATTATGTAGTTACTGAGATATAACATTAAAAAATTATTTTTCATCTTGCACTATATTCCAGAATGACCTGATAATAACATTGTCACTATGCAAAGTGTACTTCATGCACTGTTAACATACAAATTTGGTTCAAATTGGTTGAACATTTCCAGAGATATAATGGAAAAGCTTTATTTTTCAGTTTGCACTATCTTCTAAAATGGCGCATTAATGACATCCCTTTCTAAATGCAAAGTTTATATAATGCACTGTCAATGCTCCAATATGGTTTAAATTGGATAATTGGTTCTCAATATATAGAGGCCCAAAATATGATTGCCGCCATTTTGAAAATAAGTACTCGGTGTGATTAAAACTACAACAGTCTGATGTCCTTTCTAACTACTACACGTGAACTTAGTTTGGTTAAATTCGTTTATCTGGTTTAAAAGTTATTAGAGTGGGACATACATTCCAGACAGACAACCAGGTGACTGCATAAGCTTATATTTCCTTCATAAAGAAGGCTAAAAATTTAACTTACGAATACAATAAATAATAAACTTCTAACACTGTAACACTTCAGACTTGTCACACTTAATTACAGTCAACAGTTACTTGCCAAGTATTTAAATTTTATGGAATATTATGCAATGTACCTGCTTGCGTTAGAGAAAAAAAAATGGGTATACAAATTAATTAAACCACGATCTCGGATAAAAGGAAGGTATGGTAAGTCGTATACACCCCCATCATATACGTAATAGAGGTTGGCAATTTTGATTGCATGCAACGTCCACACAATGAAGTTAAATTGATTGTGGATACCATCGGATGAAGCAGGGCGTCGTAATTAGCAAATAGGCCCCCCCCCCCCCAAGTTGCAAATCTCTAGGATCCACCGTTTCCGGTTCTATGCTGTTTATGGAAGTCGAATTAGTTTTATATAGTGGTGTTTATAAGCTTACTAATATTACTTTGGCTACTAAAGCTGGTGACCATTCCCAACTGTTTTATTTTTGTTATGATCACATAATATACTAGTTAGGATTCTGTTTCGTTTTATTGGCGAGGTGGGGGAACTATAGTTTTACGTCTTTCGGGAGACTTTTTTTTTTTGTCGTTCTTCTTATAAGATAGTGGCGTTTGGAACTTTCATTGTTTTGACGATGCAGTGGAAAATTTTGTTCGAGCGGAAAATGCATTCAATTTACTATAACTCAAAAAAGTTTTAACTTTATCGACAAAACTAAATGCGATAAATGTGTCGCTGCTCGTACCGATGCGAGAAATGCTCAACAGGTAAATATCATTGTGCATTTTATGTAATGAACTACACTAAAAGGACGCTTATTTAGGCCACGTACATTTGAAAACGTCCCGCAAGAATAAAACACAATAATTACTTCACTTGTAATACTGATGCACGAAATGCACAATGTAAACATGTTCAGCAAATTTAACTTCCAAGTAAAAATCGTTAGGAGTTCCAATCAAATAAAATACCAAATTCATTTGAAATATTCTAACAATTCAAGAAAACATTATTAACAAAACACACAAACTTACTGTTCACTTCGTAATTCTTAAACATGTGCCAAATTTTGGATGATTAATTCGCTAAAATCGCTTGTCGGGTAATGATACGAGATAATTTTTGTTGACTTATGCAATTAAAAAAACAGTTGAACTATTTCTTGAAACCAACAAATTCAAACTTTACAACATAAATAATTTTTTGCATGCGCTTCGCGATGGACACTGAAAATGACGGACCACAGCACACAATTTTACAAAGCGGCAGACACGTTTGAATATTCCATTTCACTGGGGAGACTTCTAAAAAGGCACCTACGACGAACTACACTTAATGAAATACGTAAATACAAAAATAATTAACTGCACATAGCCTATAATATTCCGACATCACCAGTACCGAATTCTCGTATATAGATAAATTATAGCAGAAGAGAGCACAATGGCAACGCTTTTCACCGGCGGGTGGAGACCATAGACAATAGACTCAACGGAGATTGGTGGAGACCTTTCACATAACCGTGATGTTCGCATGCTCTACAATAATATTTCTAAATATTTTGAAAGCCCTTGCTCTATAACTCAGGAAAATCGTGTATTAGTCTATGAGTAGAATTGTAACCATAAATGTTGTAATTATCATTAATTTTCCACATAATTTTTAATTCGAGTACTATTTTCTTTTAGAATCATCGCAAAGAGCGCCAACATAATACGCATCCTGCAACAACCATCAACTGACACAGTAGTTTACAAACGGGGGCGTTTACTGTTAACATGTTCTGCAGGTTGGTCACAAGGCCTGTCAAGTTTTATTGAAATTATATTGAACATACTATAACAGGCCGCTCGGGCAGAGGGTGAGAATATATTCTGCACGAGGGGGGGGGGGGGGAAGTAAAACTGACTGACGTGTGACATCGTGCATCACACCACCAACATGTGTGTTCAGAACGAAAACTTTTCTGCAGAGTTGGGTATCTGAGAGTTTGTGAGCTCAAAACTTTATTTAGTAGTGGTCATTGGAGGGTTGTGGGGTGCACGTCAACAAAAGAGGGACAGGGTAACCCAGGCCCGCATTCCCTGCTACCTGAGTCAGCGAGGGAGGAAGAACTGGTCGAGTACTGGGATGGCGTTCCTGCGCAAGCTATGCAGGGCTAGCAGCAGACTCGTATTTTACAAGGTGTACTGTGATTATATGTATGCAGTATCATTTACCGTAGTAGAATAGCAACACGTGCAGACATCCAGTAATTGAACTTGCATCTATGGCAACCTCCACGTTATCCATGCTAACAATCAGCTTCGTTAGCAAACGAAATCCGTTAGAATTAAAACAATGTGTTTACCACTGGGTGCAGGAGGTCTAACCTACTAACCAGACCATGATCTTGCTACCACTGTACCCTTCGTTTCCGATTTAACAGGAAACAGCGGGTCCTAAAGAGTTGCAACTAGGGGACCTTATTTGCTAATTACGACGTCCTGCTTCATCCGATGGTACCCACTATCAATTTAACCACATAGTGTAAATGTTGTATACAATCAAAGTGTGCCAACCCTGATTATTTACATGATGGGAGTGTGCACGAGGTACCCTACATTCCTTTGATCCAATATCTTGGTATAATTAATCCGTATACCCATTTGTATTCATCTAACGCAAGTACGTAGTATAATATCCCACATAATATGATCGACGCCCTCCGCCTTTAAGGGCTTCTACAGCCCTTATTTTTTGAGATATACCATGGGTGCCCTGTATCATTCTTCCTCTTTTCCAGTCACGAATCACGTGCCCGAGTTCGTACAAAATTCTAAAACACATTGTATAGTGGGGTGAATATACAGTGGGAAGGAAAAGTTACGGAATGTAACAGCTGTAAAAAAAAAACATAGCGCCCTGAGAAAACTGATCAGCAACATCCGCCACGTTTCCCCGTAGGCGAAAATCTGGGCGCGACGTCGCGTCTGTGTCACTGGGAATCGACTGCGGATGACCGTTGTAGGGAGGTTGGCGAGCTAGCAAGACGACCACTGCGGACCTGTAGTTTAACTGAAATCTATCAAGAATTCCGCTAGCCCGTCCAGAGTTTGTGAATAACTGATATACATTCAAATCCCGTCATTTGACAGACAAATTAAGTGCACAATGTATGTTAGTATACTACAAAACAAAAATAAAAGCATTACTTGAGGTCGCACTTTTTTCTTTAAGTTTATGTAACTGAACTATTGTGTGAACCGTATTCCACTACCCAATTGAATGTTATTGGCTTTGCTATGCCCTCCTGGAATAAACCACACAAGTTTACGAACTATTTATGGATGAAACAAACAACCGAGCTGAATTAACGTGTGAAGTACTAACCATTTGCATACAGTGTCAAACAGTATTTCTCTCTCTGAATCATCGTCAACTAAGAGAAACTATAAAATCACTATCAACCCTAAAATTCCGAAGATACAAAAAAGGTGGTTATATAAAAACCTGTTATGGGCACTACAAGATGCTCGTAAATGGCAAGTCCCACTCAACTACAAGGCCATGCGTGACGTCATAGCGTAGCAAGTAGTGGCGACCCCTCGAGACACCGGACACCAGCACGCCTCGAGTACAACATTCCATCATAAATTCCGCGTGTGGTAAAAGCCTTAAGAGTATATATATATATATATATATATATATATATATATATATATTATATATATATATATTATATATATGTGTGTGTGTGTGTGTGTGTATATATAAAGTGAGTCCTTTAAAAGAGGCCTCGTGGGATATGTGTGAAACGGAGCGAGGGAATGAGAAAATACAGTCCAGTGTGACGACAAAATAGCTAGAGTAGGTTCTGGAAGTGGCCTCCATTGACCTCCAAGTACTCAAAAGCAAACACACACATAAGTGATAGAAATTAATAGATATAACAAATTTAAGTAGCATATAAAGTAAGATTTTATTATTTTTACTATTTACAAAAAGAAGCTCGTGTTTCCAAGTGTCAATCTTCAGAAAAGATATTTCATTATACTGTTACATAAACACACACATGAAAACAAAAGAGTGCAAAAACCAAACATTGCACACACCACACAGCCTTGTAAATAACTCGGGAAGTGCAAGTTTAGAAGGCTGTAATTTCACCCGTTCGTCCGTCAAAAAGTTAAAGCTTGCCAAGGTTTTGACGGACGGAGAGAATTAAGGGGAATGGTGCACGAAAACCGTATATTTACAAAATTTTTCTAACTACTTGTTTCACGGAAGATTTTTCGAAATTTTCTGCTCGACAAGAAGTAAATAACAGTTTTGAACACCTTACATTGTTACGAATTCACTGCGTTCGTTATTCTCGGAGCACTGATTGAATGTCCCACGGGGCTCCTTTTAAAGGACCCGCCCTGTATTATATAAGCCAACGGTACTGAGGAAGTGTAAAGGCTGTTCACGATAAAGTGAGCACATTTGAAGTCAGCCTTATAAAAATGTCACTGCCCCCTGCCTGCATATAGTTTAATGGGCACAGTGAGTGGCATGCGCCCGGTAAAGTTGGTAACGATGGATGGGAAGTAGTTCCATACGTTAACGCCAAATAACAAGTGTTATAGGCGATTCACGGTAAAGTGGGCACTTTTTAAGGCCCTGCTTAATTTTTCTTTTCATTAGATTTCTGTCTTCCTGTCACTTCTTATTATAAACATTGCCATCCGACTAACAAACACAGTGTATACATTTCACCACTAACAAAAGTTAACGTCTGGAGCTGCAATAAAATCTATTGGTGGCTAATGCCTGTCGAAAGGGCCTTAAAAAGTCTCACTTTACCGTGAACAGCCTATAGTTGTCAGACTGCAGACTGCTCGCCTTCCATAAAGGCGAGCCGCGCGGGTCCAATCCCCGGGGGCGGGACACTAGCGCCACGTGCGGATTCTCGCACGGTGAGAAAAACGGCGGACGTGGCCGCTGGCTGATGGGTTTCCTCGAGGTGTTCCTTCTCTTCTCCCACTATCGCACTCCATCGCTGCTCTACTACGCTCCACATCACTTCACCCCCATTGGCGGAAATCTCGTACGCATCTTAATTTCCCCGCAGCTAATCAAACCAAAGATTCAGGGAACAAATACGGAACATGGCGATGGAGAAGTACATTAAAGCCGCATACTGAGACAGCACGGCCATCGCGTACAGGCGAGTCCTAAGGCTGAAACTGTGCAGCCACCCCCCCCCCTTTTTTTTTTGATGCTAGGGCACGGGTGTTTGTTTTTTTTTATGAAGATAACTAGACCTATACATATGGACAGGGCCATCGGGACCGTTTATTGTTGGAGGGCGCAAGATCTTTGACAGAATTTCGTGTCCGTGAAAAAAAAAAATTGTCTACACATTGCTCCACGGCACATAAACATTAAAAAATATATATATATAACTGGGTAAGCTGAACTATTTAACATAATTATCGACTTCCATTTGTAGTAACTATACATAAATAATGACACTTAAATCTACATCGTTTTCTTGTAGCGTCTTTCATGCAGTCTTTGGCGCCTTCCAGTGAGAATAAAAGGGGAGGAGGTAAATTCCCCTTTGCCTCCCCACCTTTCGACACTCTTGCACCCATATATGTAAACATGTATACGCTGTTCGCGACTGACTGAGCACTTTGGAAAGCACTGATTATGATCTACTTTTGTCCTCAGTTTGTCTAATACAGCCATCTGTAAGATTTACCTTGGCGTGAGCCTGACGACTTTATCCATGCTATGTCACGTCAAAATATTAAATTTTTGGGGACTTAAATGTGCTACTGAAATGCCAATTAGTAGTCTAATATGTATGAAACGTGAAGAAACCAACTTTATTTGTTACAAACATTACATTCACAATATAACGTCAAGACGTGGGACTATTTTTCTTCAATCAATGCCAACTTGACTAGGAGTCTGCATGTCAGTGAGTGTGCATGCCCTAGCATCTATGTAGTTTCGGTATTTTTTTCTCTTCAAAGTTGATTGCGAACAGTCTATAGTGACAACTACGCTCTAAATTCGAATCAGTGGGAAACCACTGATTCAAAGTGAAATTCGACTACTCAATCAGTGAAAATGGCTCCACGTATAATCAGTAGCAAACCACTGATTGTTTCAGTGATAGAATTAGTGACATGAAACAATTTCACTGATTAAATAAGCGACGATCGACTGCAGCGGCGCTTTAAATATTGTTTTTATTTAATGTAGGCAAATAATTTCGTGAAATAAACATATTTACGGTAGTCCATATTGTGCAATTTACCGTACTGGCGCACCCTTCTACTCAAGGCCGCTGTCTTGCCATATGAGATACCACGCCATGTTGAAATTACGAGAGGAAAGTTCCGCTGCGTAATCGTGTAGTTCAAGTTGTATGCTCATTCTTTTCGTGTTTGGTTTGGTTGGAACCGTTAAGATTGTTAAAACGAATAGCACAGGCGGAGGTATTTAAAAAAGACCACTTGTAAAGATAGAAGAAAATAGTTCAGACAAACGTTGTTTGGGGTGAAAGGGGCCATAATGCGACGTTACGAGTTTGGTGTTACGTCGAGGGTTGAAGGAGTTATGGAGGTCAACGTCGGTATTGTAAATGGGATGACATACTTTATTACACACCTCTGAACAGCTCTTCGCAAGATGAATGCAAACATGCGTCACACGTAGAGCAAAGTGCCCTAATACTGAATACGTTCGTAGTATTGAATACCAGGTTAGAAAATCAGTATGCAGCTGCCATCTGTTGGTAGTGGTGGGAACAAATCGAAGCGGTTCCCCATAGTGTATGTAGAAGTAGAGGGTAGTCATCCAGACACAAATCGGAAATGTTTTGTGCGTAGTTTTGTGTTTGTCACGTAAAAAAGTTTTTTTTTTCTTGAATGCAAGTGCAGGAGTTATAGTGTTGACAAGGTAGGTGATACGTGCATTATATTTTTGCAAATGATAGTTCGAACCATGTACTTTACGAAAAATTGCAATATCTCACATGTAATGGAAGTTTGGCTAACAGCAAGAAAACAAAATGGATTCAATGTGCGTAATATGGAGTACTAAAAATTTCCAAATGTTGGATATTCCATATTACGAACACACAATATATAATTGATATAAAGTTGGGTTAGGGATATTTACTGGGCAAAGGAACGTTACGCAGGTTTTTGATATTACTTTTTCATTAAATAAGTAATATTTTTCAAGACTTCCCTTTTATATTATTATTTAATAAATTTATAAGTCATTTAAACAGTATTTTAATTTTATCTCGTGCACTTGGCTAGCCAAGACATTTAATAAAGATATATTTTGTATTTTAGAGTAAGCATACTAACACGTGTGTTTAAGGCCGCGGTCACAATTCTCTAAACAAGTTCATTATTTTGTTGTTTCCACTACAAAAAAAACAGCATGCATACTTCAGTTTCGGAAGTTACCATATTCTGACCGCAATTGTATAATGAACATCGCTATTCGACCTAATAGTTTATTATAGTCAATTGTATGCTGAAAATCCCGCCTCATTTATGACAACAGCCAATGAGAGTGCAGCGCAGAAGATTTCCACAATCTGTTTACTTTAAACGAGAATCTACTGCGATCGGAACACGTTCGGATCAACAACTGCTTACATAGTTAAACTTGTTTAAAGTTAAGTATTTCTGTGTGCAGTGTGGCCGTGGCCTTAAACAACGAACTATGTCGGGGTTTTATCCAGAAAGAAGTTGAGCACTACAATCACTAAGTTTCAGTCGAAAGAAAATTTTAACTTAAATAAATTAATAGTTCTTAAATACAAAGAAAATAATCGTGTAAAAACGCCTAAATTTCAGCTTGTTTGACAACTCAAGAAAGGTCATCTTCCCAACTTCTTTGTTTATTCCTTTACCTCGATAGTAGTCTGCCATAAAATAAAATATGTTTACACCCCCTGGACAATGGTTTGTGGTGTATAAAATATGAATGTAGTGGCTGCTGTTTTGAAATATGCTACTGTAGTTGTGTAGCACTACATTCATATATTGGTTTACAGAGGTCTCCGATACCTCGACATTGTTGGGATGGTGCCAACATGAAAGCTGCCATATTGGCCGTTCAGTCCAAGGAAATGGAATTTATTAAGGCAACACGCTACTTACCAGTTCCCACAGGATCATTGTTTCGCTTAGTTGAGATTCTCAAGGACGATCCAAGACTTACTGTTGACGACGTTGTCTCCATTCCATTACGTCGTAAGCCAGCAATTCACCCGACCATAGAATCACAGTTGGCCAACCATAGCTTGGAAACGGAGGAAAAGGTATTGTCTCTCAGCAGGAGATGTCAGGAGATTAGCTTGCCAACTAGCCACTGCTAACAACATCCCCAGTCCTTTCAATAAGGATGAATAAAGTTCTGGCAGAAAATGGTTCAAACAATTCCTGGTACGCAATCCACAGCTGTCTCTTCGAATGCCTCAAGGCACATCACTGAACCGTGTTGAAGGTTTTCGTCGAGATAATGTTGAGAAGTCCTTCAAAGTTCTCGAAAGTGAGTATGACAAGCAAAGTTACCCAGCACAGTGTTTTCAACTGCGACGAGACAGGTTTGACTGTTGTACAGTCAAAGCAGATAAAAGTAGTGTCGAGAAAAGGGAAGAAACTCATTGGTGCGCACACGTCTGCTGAAAGGGGAAGTCTTGTTACAGTTGTAACGTGCATGAATGCCAGTGGAACATTCATTCCCCCATTCGTTATATTTCCACGCGAAAATATGAAAAATTAACTGATGGATGGTGCCCCTCCTGGGACGATTTTCGACTGCCATAAAGCAGGCTCGACTCGGATATGTTTACGAAGTGGTTTAGGCATTTCGTTTCCATAACAAAACCAAGTGCTGACGACCCTGTTCTTTTAGTACTTGACAGTCACTATTCTTATTCTCGGAATCTAGATGTCATAGAATATGCTCTTGGGAACCATGTTGTTATTGTTTGTTTGCCCCCGCACAGTTCTCATAAATTGCAGCCTCTTGATTTGTCATTCATGCATCCCTTGAAAACATTCCATAATTCAGAAATTCGAAAGTGGCTAGCTAATCACAATGACCCAATAAGACCAGTTATACAGTACCAAGTTTCAGAACTATTTGGCAAAGCCTATGCAAAGGCTGTTCGACTGAGACAGCAATGAATGAATGGCTTCCGATTATCTGGTAGACAAAGACAAATTTCGTGATTACGAATTCCCAAACGAAGACACTGACATTGTTACACAAGAAACGAATATAGCAAATGATGTAATTCCAAATATTGTGATGTGGGTGTGGAAGACTTTTGTTCCATACCGCCATTAAATGTCGCTGCTACAAGCAATCGTGGACCAAAACGAGGATCAACCATGGTTGTAACAAGTATTCCAAGCAAAAATTAGCTAGAAACCAAGAGGAAATGTGTATTGTAACCAGCTTTGAATTCACTTCAATTAAATAACAAACATAAAAAAAAAGGAAAATTAACCCATCCATAGTGCAGAGTGAAGATTTTTCTTCAGAACTCGGTCATAATCTGGAAGAAAATACCGGGAGTGATCAGGACACTGAGAATGAAGAAGCATTAGAAGACGATGATGCACAGTGCATCTACTAAAGCCAGTTGTGGTCTAGGAGCAGTACGGTATGGATCCAGTGCCAGAAGTGTAAAAACTGGGCTCACATCAACTGCGCAGGAAACCCTAAAAAACGATTCTTGTGCTGCAATTGCAAATGTAAATAATCTTTACACTCATATTGTAATAGTGACAACTGTTTTAGTTGCTGCGATATATAACCTCTGAGAAAAATTTGCATTTTAAACATAACACTAGTTTCGTCGTGTGTTACAGGAACGATAACGATGAAAATTATTGGTCTTGTAGTAATTGTAGTATTATTTTGTAAGTTGTGGTAAATGTTTTACAAGCATAACTGGTAGCACTAAGATTCAGTAACGTAAAATAAAAAGGAAAGTGTTATTCCATATTAAGCACTATTCCATATAGGGCACACTATGTATTCCATATTAAGCACTATTCCATATAGGCCACACTATGTATTCTATATTGGGAACACCATGTACCTAATTTGGAATACTGGTAAACCTCTAGAAAAGCCATAGTAACGTTTGTTTCCACTTCATATAAAATATTGAGAAAATTATACATTACTTGTGAAATACTATTTAATAGTGTATTAACATACAGAAACCAGCCAGAAACAGCCAGAAACGGATAACATTATTAATTATAAAGTTATTTGGGAAAATATAAAAAGTATTCCATATTCGGGCCCTTTACTCTATAGAAACGTAAACATTAAGCCACATCGTCCCATTTAACATATCGCAGTTGACCCCCAGATTTCCGTCACCCCTCGGCGTACAACACACCTATTTATTGACGTAACATTATGGCCCCTTTCCCCCAAATAACGTTTGTCTGAAACATTTTCCTCTATCGTTACAAATGGCCGATTTATTAAGGTGGCCTGTTTTAAATGCCTCACCCGATATATGAGTGCACTCTCTTCACCACATTAAATGCAGTTTAAACCTTCAGAGTGCTGTGACTATTAGGCTGTATGGAATCGAAAAGAAAGGCACAAAAACGGAATAAAAGGCTGTGAAAATAAATCACTGAGAAATCAGTGGAAAAAATAGCATTTTTTCACTGATTTATCAGTTAAATTCACTGAAGTGACTTATCAGTCAGATACGTTTGACTAATTGAAAAAAGTGAAATATTCACTGATTCATATTTAGAGCGTACAACCTTTGACTTGAAAGTGAGGTCTCTTGATATCAAGAGTGGCGATGCTCGCTTGAACAGCTTTAACTGGACCTTCCGGGTTCCTGAATCCAGCCACGCACGGTAGACATTATAGTTGGCGAAGCGAGTAGACAGGCACTAATCGAGGCCGGCTGGCTATACCCCACCCGAGAGAATTAGTCTTTCCCAGCAAGCGAGAAGAAGTTATTAGGCGAGACGTGGCGGAAAATTGATACTTCGTCGGAAATCACGCGGCGAGTGCGTCACACCAATATCCACTGAACAATCCACTGAACTGGTTCAATATCCACTGAACAATCCCGACATCCTTGGGAAAACAGTCGCTGCTTGTTGACAACGTGGTAATCCGTCTTAAAGCTCGATTTGAATACAAATTCTGCCTAAAATACAAAGCGTCAAGTTGGCAGCGAATGTGAAAACAATTACCCTAACATTTTGTTAAAGCATATATGCTTAACTGGCAACGAAATATGTTCCTGTCTCGTACACAGTAAAAACATGATCATATTTATTTTTCGAACGGTTTCGCCAAGTCTACTGACGAAGGGCTGGTAGTCACAGGATCCATGTTTTATGTACAAACATAAAGAGAAACAGGTTACTGGAACCCACGAGTGCTGTCTGAAGCAAGCAGTTAAGAGCTCGCTGCCTAAACGATATTTACGGCAAAGTGAGCCTTTTCAAGTCCCTCCCAGCAGACCTAATATATAAAAAAAAATGTATATATTTGATTGTGGTCTCAGACGTTAACTTTTGAAAGCTGCAAAATGTTTACATTGTGTTTATTAGTGACGAGGCAATTTTCATATAAATAACTGAAGAAATTATACAAATTAGCTGAAAGAAACCTTTAAGCGTACCTTTAAAATGTGCTCATTTTACCGCTAATAGCTTATACAAACCCTACAGCCACATAGTTTATATATAGGAAATCAATTTTAATTTCCTTCTCGAAGCATCACATTTAAAGACCACTGTTTCAAACAAAAAAAAAAACCCATTGAATGCCACTTTTTCAGAGAATACTACCATGTAAAAAAAAAAAGTATTTAGATACACAGGATTTTTTTTTGTAAAATGTAAATTTTAATGATAAATTTTAGACAAAATATTACTAAACACAAGAATTGGAAATATTTCTTAACGTGTCAGTATTATTTAACTAAACGTCACGAAGAATACTTCTGGTTTGAAAAGGCTATCTTCAAAATTGATACAAGGAGAGGGGACATTGATTTGCCATTTGAACTCTGTGGCCGCAAGCTTGGCAGGGAACGAAATGACTTTCCAAAGCAATTAACACGAGCCAGATGTAGGTGCTGATGTGAGACTTAGGTGCAGAATACCCAGCCCACTGGAGCTTTGAACTGAAGTGGCGAAAAAGTGTTTATAGGCTGTTCACGGTAAAGTGCGCACTTTTTCCGCCCTTCTCAATTCTTGCTTTCACCCAATTTCTATCTTCCTGCTGCTTTTTAACATAAACATTGCAGTGTGGCCAATAAACACATGGTATACATTTCACCACTTTCAAAAGCTAATGCCTAATGCTGCAATAAGCTATATTTATTAGTAGTTAATGCCTGTTTTGAGGGCATAGCCTATCGCACGAGACGCTGCCATTGATCTCTATAATACGGCGCCATGCTAGACTACACACTACACAGTCTTTCACATGCTCGAGCAGAGGACAGTTGCTTCCTGGCTGCTGTCCCAGAGGTGGTGATTACTCGCATTCAATAATGCCAGCACCCCCCCCCCCCCCAAATAAACTAGCCTTCAGCTGTCATAGGGGCTCAACCACGTAAGGCAACGAATATCGGAATTTCACGAGTTTTTGTTAAAAATACAGCCACAAACTCGTTTAATTCACAGCACCCATAAATACGAAATAATTTTGTATTCCCAATTTCAGCCGTGGAACAAAAAAAAAAAAAAACATTGCCAATAAGAACCTGGGACGTTTTAGAGCATAATGCATTTTTAAGCCGAAGCCACAAAGTTTAGATGCTATTCTCGTCACTTCTGTAGTAATAAAGCTCTTTTGCTAGGGCGATAGTCTTTCAAAACTGGGGCCGCGATGGGTTAGCGGTTAGCACACTCGCCTCCCACCACGGCGAACCGGGCTCAATCCCCGGCCAGATCACTCCCGCACTTTCACATATGGGAATCGTGCCGGACAATGCCGCTAGTCGGCGGGTTTTCTCCGGGATCTCCCGTTTCCCCTACCCGTTCATTCCGGCGCTGCTCCATAATCACCTCTATCACCTTCATCGACAAGACCTCGCCCAAATCTCTTCACTCGCTCTTTCAAAACTGCGATACCGCCGGAAAAAAAAGGGGGCAGGAGGGGTTGTACTGAAAGAATTCTGATTAGTTTAATTCACTCATTTGCGCCCAACCCTCTGCTAAACCAAAAAGTTGGAGCAAGCATGGGTAAAAGGGATAAGTTAAACAATGGGTCACTCGCATCGCGTTACGGAAACCATCTGGCCAAACAAAGTCTGATGACTAGTAATGACTGTTCAGTTTCAAGTGTGTGGCAGTGGCATGTCGAATGGGCGAAGGCTACAATGCTGCGTCATCACAAACTCGCGCCCCCTGCCAATTAATTGCTTTTCCTTGTCGCGTTTCCACCACGAAAAATAAACAGCGTTGGGAACAAGGTGAAGCTGCGAGGGTTAGCATCCGACGGATTACTCTGAAAGTTATCAATATGTATTGTAATAATAATAAATAATAATAAAAAGCTTTTCCAGACTAATAGTTTACACAGCATTATAAATGGGGAAGGGGAGAAAGATGGGGGATCTATAAAATTCACTGCCTCGGTGATGCGGCATTCCCCGCTCCATAGCTTCTGTGCACGAACGGAATGCACTACTGTGGAATGAATATAATTCCACCAAAAACTCCAGCGGCCATGAATCAGCAACGTCGATCGTTTTACTGGTGCGCATTCATAAAGTGTACTGCGGCAGAGAAAATCACGCAGTAATAGATCTCATTAACGTTAAGTTTGCGGTAGAAGGTAATGTGTGCCATAGTCCATTCAAGCTATCTTCACACTACTTTATTATATATATATAAAAGCACCCCAGACGTGACGTGCACTTTTTCTTGAAAAGTCAAATACTGCATAAATATGTTAAAAGTATTTCGATTAAATGAAAGTTTCGCTTTTATGTATTGTCTATACAAATTATATTTACTTCGTAATCAATATGAATTTAAAATAGTGAAGGAAAATAGACGGGGGTGGGGGTGTGCTGGCAACGGCTAGGAAGAAGTTTACCTGCAATATGTTATTAATTACACGATATTTGTAAACTGAATTTTTCTCACTGAAATATTAAATTTTCTTGGTCACACTGGTGGAAAGATCGTTACTTATAAATACTTGTGATTGTTTATGATCTGAATAGCGCTAAATATCGTGCTTTGGTCAACACGAGGCTTTCGTCTCCTCGTGTTTCCCCCCCCCCCCCCCAGGGATAGTGCAACTTTTGAAATATGAGTTTTTTTTTAACATAAACTTTTAATGTGTTTCACTTTTGTCAATTTCTTCAATTACGTTTCCTATTATATACCATTTTAAACATAAAATAATAGCGGTGTGAATCCATGGTCCATTATTAAAATGTGCTAAGGTTCTTATTAAAGTTGGCCAACGTTTTCAGATGTGATTGCGGGATGTTAACGACTTTCAAGTTGGCCAAACTGGCGACATGGCGTGTTGCTAGACAGTTATTTTCCTCCCTAGCAAAAATACTTTTCAAATTGCCGAATAAAGTTTCTCTTATATTTTCATCTTCCTAATTAAGTAATAAAGTTGTGTTTCTACAGCAGAAGCAAAGATATTTCAATTTTTTTTTCTCAGTTGGGCGTAATGGAGTAATGTATTAATGAAATGTTGGTCGACTTTCGTACACATGGTTAAATGTTTGACATAGGTTGTTCACGGTAAAGTGAGCACTTGAGTCCCTAGTTACTTTTTCCTTTCAGCAGTTTATCCTTTAGCTCAAATTTTAAAATAAATATTGCCGTGTAAGTAACAAAGACAGTGTATGTATTCCACCGCACTCGGAAGTTTACGTCCAAGGCTACAGTAACATATATTTATTGACTATTAAACCATATGAGAGGGCTATCAAAAGTTCTCACGTTACCGTGAACAGCCTATAGCTAGTATTGGACGTACGAAAGGTTAGGACTAAATACTTTTAAACCGTGAACGACTTTCGTCACTGTATCAATAATATAAAGACCACGCCTGTTTATATAACAATTTTAACTTACCCCAAGTTGTTTAAAACACACACAGTGCGTGACAGCTGATATAAATAAGTCACGTGTCATTGTTTATGTTTACAAACAGCGGTACTTTGTACCTAAAAGTGGGACTTGAGCGAGCTTGAGAAAAATGTGAACAAACCGTGAATTGACTATATATTCCCGTCTCAGGATAAAAATAATTAAAAGGAGCTTGCTAGATATTTGAAATTACATTATTCCCCTACGACAAAACCTGCCGGTACGGCAATAACTTCTATACAGCTGCTTGTTTGCCGATAATCCCATCCAGTGCGAAGAACTTGCCAACTGCTTACGCAGGTAAACCTGTTATGCAAATTTCCACTGAGAACGCATTCTTTATAAAATCCCTGTACACTCCCTTCATCACTCAAATGACTGCCTGTCATCGTGCAAACTATGTAGTGGGTGTAACTTTAATACCAGTAACCAATTAAGTAGGTGCGAAATTTTTCAATTAACCAGAATTGCTTCGGGACGCATACGTACGCGAGCGTAAACAAATCAAACTACAGCTGAAAAAAAAAAATGCGAATAATTGAAAAAAGAAATATTACCGCCGTATTATGATACATTAAAATTTTAAAACTGGATATGAAAGTAATACCAGCAAACGTAAACAATGGCAAGAAGCGAAAAACTTATTTTGTTGCCTAATTCAAGAATTTACAAGAGAGATTATAAATTCAAATTTCCCGAAGAATAATATAAATTACTCAATATTTGGATGTATTCACTGTCGGTCGAAATTGTACATATATAATATATATATAACGAGAAATGATGTAAACAGATGGTGTCCGGGAAAGAAAGGGAGAATGGACCTTACCACAATAACCACTGCAGTGAACCTGTTGGTGTTATGAGACAACGTTCCAAACTTGGCGTGTACGGAATCGACAAGCCGTGGGTTGGCAACGCGACGGCTGTCAGCCGCCCTCTGTCGTCCACGACAACTCGCAACGCACAACGCGGCCAGTGCGTCGCGTCCAAAGCACAAAGCAGATAACGAGACGAAGCTCTATGTATTTTGGTGGGTCGTTGTTTTCCTCTATGTCTGGGCTGTTAGGTAGAATTTGCTGCCAACCGTACAACTCTTAAAAACATAATTATTTCCAATTTTCAGGCAGACGTTTCAGTTACTGCTAATGACAATTTGGTAAGCATTGTATAGTTAAATGCTGTATCTACAAACGGTAGCGTGAAACAAAATGTGTGTTAATAGTTGATGGTAGAGAACACACAGGTTGGCTACTCTGTTTACTGCATAGTCGTTTGTTAAGATACTAATTGTACATATTTATTTCGTTTAAAAAGGCATTATCGCTGATATCAATAACTCTTGTACCATTTATTCTTAAGCAATCAGCATTTTAAAAATCAATAAGGCTCAATTATTACAATTCCTGCAATTGGTTGCAAACAACAACTTCATACTCTCCAGCAACGAACACAATAGAAACAAAACAATTGAACAACTGAACGCTCAAGCGCAAACAATGCATGCTTACCTAAAAAAAAAAATATTTTATGAATGATGATGAGAATAATTAAACTTCATTTACTTGTGAGTTAAGTATACTTAAAAATAAAAAATATGTTTATAAAATACACAGCTTTCTTTATTAAAGAGCATTATTTTCATTTTTTCAACAGTTGGCGAACTCATTCTACCTAATAATTTAGTGGTCAACGAAAATCCCTACAGAGCTTCGACCCCCTGGTTAAAAAGGCAGATTCCCACGCCATCTTGGATTTATGTAATTTTTTTCCATACTCTGGAAACACACTTTTGTACCATGTTTTTTGGAACGCCAGAGCACAGAGCATTGCCTAGCGCATTGTCTGCGATCAGCATTTCTTGGTTACCGTTGATAACGTCGCCTTTGTAATTGTTCACAAGAAATAATCTCGCGTTTCGCCTCGACAGTCGTCAGCTAAAAATTAATAAATGTGGCGAAGCTGCGGCAGTTTGACAAAGTTTGGGAAGCTGTTATTTAGGATATGTCATGCGGGAAATTTCAATATACCTTTTGAAATAGAAGCTTCGGCGAACAATCGATAAATCCAAGATGGCGGGTGGGTATGCACGGTCATAGCTCGCAACCTTCAAGCACGCAAGAGATGTTAAAAAAAACTATATATCTATAT
Source organism: Dryococelus australis (assembly GCA_029891345.1). Classification (NCBI taxonomy): domain Eukaryota; kingdom Metazoa; phylum Arthropoda; class Insecta; order Phasmatodea; family Phasmatidae; genus Dryococelus; species Dryococelus australis. Next base: position 24,125,469 of record CM057004.1, read on the forward strand.
AATCGTCGATATGTTTCAACGATAGTTTATCGATATCAATATATTTTTATAGATAATGGAAATAAAAAGAAAATTATAATGCTTGGAAATATGCACCAAAAACCGGCGCCACATTTTTCTGCAATTCCTTCGTGTCCTCTGTATGTAACATTCGAAGCAATTTGTCAAGTCCTTATTTACATAAAATATCTAATTCCGATGTGCCAAAAATCAATATTTTTTTTCGATACATCGTTTTGAAAAAAGATACTTTTATAAATAACCAGTATAAAATATCGTTTTTTTTTTTTAAATGATAACACCTCTAACGCACGCACTGATCATGTCAGCTTCACACTGTTACCAAGTTAGCTCAACCAAGCATTGCAAACTGTCCCGTACTGTACGGAATTTCCCGTTATACTGGGACAAAGAATTATACCGCACGGACACAGGACGGGACGTCATATACACAGTATCTGACTTCTTCGAAAATAAACCGAATATAATTCACTGTTACTTTCAAGTTTAGATATGTGTTAACAGCTTAGCTCAGAAGCGCGAATTTGGAAATAAATGTTTAAGTATACGATTGAATGTATTCCGGCGACGAGACGTTACAAACAGAATATATTTAATTACAGAGGAATAAAAACGCGCAGTAAGAACATATCATGCGTAAGGCTCTTAACTACTTGCGCCAAGCTTTTGTATACTAAATATAAATTGATATAAACATAATAATTTGTACTAAAGTTTTATACGGCTTTTAGACATCTTACTAGTTTTACAAATTCTGTAACTATTATAATGATATTCTTACTGTATTTATAAGTAATAGGTTGGTCTCAAAATGTTTTTATAGTTTATTTATTTTTCAGTTTTTAGTCACAACAATTTTTTTTGTTATTATTTATGTATACTATTTTTATATTCATTTATAAATTTCCGTGTCTAAAAATACTAAAAATTTGTAGTTAAAGTCTGGTAACCCCCTCCAAACTTCGGGCTGCAACCAAACTAACAGCAATGCTTTGTATAGGCTGTTCACGGTAAAGTGAGCACTTTTGAAAGCCCTCTCATTTGGAATAATGGTCAAAAAAATGTGTTACTTCAGCATTAGACGTAAACTTCCGAGTGCAGTGGAATATAAACACTCCCTTTATTACTTAGAAGGTGATATTTATTTAGAAATGTGGTTAAGGTATAAGATATGGCTGAAATAAAAAAAGTAACTAGGGCCTCAAAAAGTGCTCACTTTACCGTGAACAGCTTATAAGCAGACTGCACGCCATTTCAGTGCAAAGAGGTTGGACAGAATGTAGGTGCAAGGTAAATAAAAGCTTGTAAAAACACCTCATTTTTGGTTAATTTTTTAAAATTATATTTTATCTACATTATTATTGATTTTCATTCATAACTGGTATAAATGAAGACAGTAACAAAACAGGTATGATGGTAATGCCTAATAATAAGTAGTTCTTATGCAAAATGTTATTACACTGAAAAAGCACGAATGTGGTTCGCTGGTCCTCTGGTGAAATTTTCTAAGCTTTGTTTATATGAGGCGGAGGGATATCCTGGAAGAAGAATCTTATCAGGGCTTCAGAAAAGTTGGAACTAACAATTAATGGAGAATACCTAAAATGTAGTAAAACAAAATCTTATAGGCGGCTTATAACAAAGCGCTCTCAAGAGCCAACGAGGGTGAAGTGAGGTTGCAATGAAGCAGCGCCGTGGGAAACGGGAGATCCCCGATAAAACCCGCAGACCGGCAGCATCGCCCGACACGATTCCCACGTAAAGACCGCGAGTGGCCCCGCCCGGAAATCAAGACCTGTTCGCCTTGGTGGGAGGCAAACGTTATAGTTACTGCGTGACCGTGAATCCTTGGAAGGAAAGGTGGAAAGAAAAAAAAAAGGGGGGGGGGGCATTTTGAATTGAATTCTTTTCGCCGCGTCTCATAACTTCCGCGTAGTGTAACTTTTGACGAGGAGAAGCTATGACGCTCGTTTAAGTTTCAATCGACAGATCTCGTCAAGATCAATCGATTGCGTATACAAAAAACGTTTGTGTGGCATGGTTATGGTGAAATTGTGATAGTTTAATGTACAAAATTAAGAAAACTTAACACAATGTAGGCCTATACTCGTCAATAAGCCAAGTCGAAATACAGGAATCGTATTCGGTTAGAAAGATCATCTCAAAAGCAATCCTGTGATACGCGTAAAGCCTCACATGATCGAGTGAAGCGGTGCCGGGAATGTAAAATAAACATCAAGGCTTCCGAGAGCGTTGACGTATTCACGCAAAACAAACGGCCGTGTCCCCAACACAGCCACGCCCCATCTTTTTTTCTTTAATTTAAAGTAAATTTTTCAGGTGCCTGATAAACCAAGAAGAATGGCGTACGCAGCGGGAGATTTTGATCTGAAATGGAACCCTCGTTGTGGCAGCATGGACGCCAAACATGCAGTTTTCTTCGCTTTGAGAAGTGACAGCGATTTCTTTAACAGCAAGTGATTTATTACTACTGCACCTCCTTTTAAATTCTGCCGCCAGGAAGGACTTTTTGTTTTCACAACTTGCGAGATTCCCCTACAGCCACTCGTTACAAAATCAGGACGACCTTGTTCAGGGGGAGAGATTTACACCGGTAAAGAATAGCGCCAGATTTACGTCAGCTGTGTTCAGTCTGTGAAGAAAACCAACTTTCCTCTATCCTACAAACGTGGAAATATGTGGTCGAATCTTGTGTTTATCTCTGGAATTTCCCACGGAAGAGGCTTTCGTTAGCCGCCTTTTGATCGGCCGTGACTTCTAAAGCAAAGGGTAGTCATCACCGGTGCTTTAACACTTTGCGAGTACAACATTTTAGGTAAATAAAATTTACCTTCCCAATTAAGATATGAGAATGCCTTCCAGCAGAACATTACACACGAATGTACATGCAGAACTTATTAGCAAGTATTGCACACACTAAAAAAATAGTCACAAAAGCGCGATTTGTATTGTATACGAATAAAAAAAAGGTAATTTTTTTTTCCAGAATTTAGTTCGACACTTATTACAAAGCTTTCCCGCTTTATCTCACGCTATAGGAGTTCTAATCTGTGAAGGAAATGATTATTAATGGGGAGCTGTAGGTATATTGTACTGGACGAGTAATGAAGCTTGTCTCCGATGCAGGACGAAGGAGAGAGAGAGAGAGAGAGAGAGAGAGAGAGAGAGAGAGAAGAGAGAGAGAGAGAGAGAGAGAGAGAGAGAGAGCGCGAGAGGCGAGAGACGCGAGAGCGCGAAGAGCCGAGAGCGCGAGAGCGCGAGAGAGCGAGAGCGGAGAGCGAGAGAGCGAGAGAGAGCGAGAGACACACACACAGAGCTGAAGTAGACCGACTGTGTTTTTACAAAATCAACAACAGTTTATTTTTAATCAGGATTTAAGCATATTTATATTATGAATGCGAAAGAGAACACTTTGCAAAATATACAAACCTCAAGCAAGACCATCATAATAATTACTCTTATTTTATGAAATAAATTAGCAAAAAGTTTCACATATTTTTAATAATTTATTTTATGCACATGCACGTCAGCAATGAAAGTATACATTTTACAAATACTACAGACACTAATACAGGACAGTTGGCGATTATCCGTGCGAAAAGTGATTACCCTGCGTTCTGCTGGCTTGAGGTGGCGAAACATTTGTTTACATTTACCGTCTGGGAATTGCTTATGTTTTATATAGTTCTCGTGATATTAGTGATTCGCGTTCATTGAATTACCAAGGCAGGTGGCCTTTGCGCTGTGTATAATTGTTTGCTACACTATTAGTTCTGCAAAATCTAACTCCATTTTCGGATTTGCTTTTCGACTAACAAATATCTTTGTAATATTTTTACTCGTTACTTTCAGCACATAACACACGAAACACAAGTTTCCGAAGCTTGACAATGTTCTGGTATAAACACTGAAAAAAAAAAAAAATTATTAAAGAATTGAAAACAGACGCCTAATCCCCCCCTTTTTTTTTTTCAAACCTTCCCAACCATTCCTTTAATAATAAAAAAAACATGCCTAGATCCAACACTGGCCAGTAAAACAAAAATATATGACAATAATATGTCCTTGATTTTAAAAAAGGGCAGAGGTAAAATATTAGGATTAATTTTCCCTTGCTGTTGGGACTACAAAGTTGTGTAGATCACCAACACACAGACCTAATGAGCACAACAGCAGGTTTCAAGAAGCTAATTTCCAAAAATGTTTTACTGCGTGGGAACTAAAGCTATTTGTTCATTAAAAATTCTCGATACTCGTACGCTGGAGATGCGCATTAAATCGGAATTTAGCTAGAGAGACTACTCGTACTTGCTGAAGCAACAAATTTGGTTTTATCTCTTTATTTTTGCAATGAGAAAGGTCACTAATGTGTTTTTAGAAAATAATTCTTATACGAAACTTACCAACACAACAGTATTAATTCGCGATAAATGTTACGAAACATCAAGTCAAAAACGTATGTGTGTTGTAGGTTAGGCCTAGTGAGGAAAAACAAGCATATATTATTAAAGTATTTCTGCAGCATACACACACGAACAAAATTTAAAAAAAAAAAATCTTGTTTAATAACGGTGCGTTCCAGATATTCAGAAGCGTCCCGAATACTACAAGATAAACTTTACAGTTATTATTGTAAAGATTGTAGAGTTCACTTGTTAGTCGAGATTTTCGGCATTAAATACCGCCTTTTTTAAGAATCAAAACTACTCTACATGCAATAAAACACCTGTACTACAATATAAAATAACACGAATAATGTTGCAAACAAAATACTTTGTAGGAATACTGCATTTCGTGCACGAATTCACTCGGTATGTCCCCTGTGCATATACACAGATTCAAAGTTGGCGGGTGTTTGCCACCTCAAGCCGCTAGGTTCGCTGCTGCTGCTGCTCACACGCTCGCCCATGTTGTTCGTATACAGCTGTCCGGTATTAGTCTCCATTGTATTTGCTTTTTATAACCTAAATCAATGTACATAAAACCAATCATTAAACTATTATTTTTAATATTAATACATTTATAGGATTTGTTATTGTTATCGCTCTGATTTACGAAATATTATTAAAAAAAAAAAGGTTCTTTCTGCAGCATCTGCAATGGAAATGCGCTTGCATTTTGATTAACATAAGATATTTAAATACGTAAATTTCGAATTTTGACACAGTATTCGAGTGTTACAAAACGTGATTTGTGTCCCCTTTCATACACAAAACACAAATCGTACTTTTGATCATTTTAGGGCGGGCGTCGTCAGTCTTGGGCGAGCGGGCGTCGTCATTCTTGTGCGGGCGTCGTCAGTCTTGGGCGGGCGTCGTCAGTCTTGGGCGGGCGTCGTCAGTCTTGGGCGGGCGGGCGTCGTCAGCAATGACAAACAAACCGGTAAAACACGAAGAGCCGGTGATAAGATGAGCGAGGTAGGGCATGGGAAGAGGCGGCTCTTTAGGGCGAGGTCTTGAGAGCCGATGGGGGTGATACGTGATGGATCTAGATCAACGCCGGAGTGCAAAGGCAGGGGGAAGCTGACTGCATATGCTAGATATTTTATACAAATTTAGAACCGAAACTAGCATTACGTAAGTGGCGTTGCTTTTATCCTGCAACTGCATATTTCTATCGCTTGGTATTTTTGAGAGTGCCGAGATTGGGGTTTGTCACTTGATAACGAAATCATATTTAGGCCTAGTTATCTTTATCGCGTTTCAGAGATTATTTCACGGTTGCCTTTAATTCGCGCTGGAATTGTTCAGTAAGCACGATTAATTTTTCTCTATACACAGTTTTAGTCCATAGCAGTATTTCATTCCGATTCAGCTCACGCGTAATTTTAGTTTTTGTCGAACACCACTACGTGGGAACAAAAATAGAACAATTTCTAAACATAAATGGCCTTGTTCCATTCCAACTCCTAAACACGGAAACCAATACAGATAATATTCACATGTGACGGATCATAGACTGAACTTTTTTTTTTTTACCTTTGCGCAGATGATCATAGGGAAAATATAGATTTCAGATAATGTTAAAGACTTCGTAAAGATTTTGTGTTAAAACCAGCCCGGAAGCAAGACGGCCGTACATGTTATACAACAAACTCACATAAGTATCTTTGAAGTTATCCGACGCCTAAATCGTCACTGACGTGATATGTAACATCCGACTTGTTTACGTCTTGTATAACTTAAATTCCTAGCGTGTTTTGTAATAGTGAACGGGCCCGCCTGTAAACATTTCCTGGCTACTTTCACGAAAGGTCTATACCGCAAATGCGACCAAGCCCCACCACTAGACACGTTGCTAACAAACTTGTTTGTTACATAACGTCGCTAGAAACTTGTTTGTTGACATGCACGGATACCGAAAAGTGAACGATATATGAAATATTAGGTACTCTTTTTCAGATTAGCAACACTTCTGTAAAATGTCGAACAATTTCTGTGTAGTGCAGTTGTAAGCCAGCTATAGTTTTGGGAATGTCAACGACTTCTTGCTAGTAGGAAAGTAAGGGGGAAATGGAATATTATGGCGGTTATGGAATATTGTCATATTGGCTCTAGTATATGCTGCACTCTCTTGTATAGCGGCACAACTACATCAGCAGTAGCTAATGTGACGTTACAACATGGCCGAGTTGTGTTAGTACCGAGTGTGTTTCTAAATAAATTGTTTTGTTGTTTAACACACAAGGAAATGTTTCGCAGGCATGTTTTATTAAAGTTACTGTGATGAATGTTTAGTAGTTTATTTACTAAACTATATTTAATGACAGAGGGTATAGCTTGAACTCTCTACCAATATAAATACACGTTATTTTGTTGCACGTGTTTTGCTGTTAATGGTATGTCCGTTAAATATGGGTGTGGCGGCGGATGTGGAATACTACATCCAAGAAGAATTCCATAATCCCATCCAAGTATTCCTACGAATCTAAAATATATTCTATGGAATTTGTTTTTATTTAGATGACGATGTTCAGACACGTAGTCTTCTGTTACACTTAACCATTAATTATACCGATTAATTATATGTGTTGTTTACATATTTGTCATGTACTATTTCAATAAAAACTGTAATTCACTGTTGGGGTGTATTTGATCAAAATTTCTTATTAACGTGGCTAATATTTTACATGGGTTCTAGATATGTTTAATGACCATGAGGATTATATTTAAATTTAAATTACCTACTTTTGGTTATTAAATTCATCGTATCACTAACAGAAGCCTATATGCTGACTATAGTATCAGATATTTTCGATTGAGCTTATGTACTACATAAATTGTTTTTTTTTCTGTATTAACACAGATAGTTAATTAAAGTGATGCAGATAATTAATGATTTACCTGTATCTAGGTTATAATGTTCTATCAAAATCGATTAAAAAATCTATATAAAATTCAATTTTTATGTCTTTAGATTGTCTACAATGTCTAGTGGAGGCATTGTATCACCTGAGCATAGAATACGAAAGTTGTGGGATCCCATCAAAATGGCAAGAGCCATTAAACTGGCGCGTGAGAACAAAATGGGATACCTGAAGGCTGAAAGAGAATAAGATGTTCCCAGAACGACTTTATTTCTCTTGGCAAGTTCCAATGAGAAGGAAGATGCTGCAGTTGCAATAATAATGGGTGGTAAAACCATTTTGCCTCCTGCAGTAGAACATGACCTTGTGGACTACTGCCTTCTCAGAGAGCCTCTGTTCTACGGCCTAACTAGAAGGGATGTTCGTCTAATGGCTTACACACTGGCCATAAAAAAATATTTCAAACCTATTTGGCGCCTCCAGAATTGCTGGAAAAGACTGGTTGAAGAGATTTTTGAGGAGGCATAAAGACAGATTGTCCATTCGGAGACCTACGGGGCAGATCTGATGCCAGAGCTTCTGGTTTTAACAGAGACAAGGTCAAAGATTTTATGACAACCTAGATGAACTGTTCGACAAACATCACTTTCCCACAGATAGAGTCTTCAATATTAATAATATAGGGCTGTCCATCGTGCAAAGCAAGATTTCCCATGTTGTATGTAACAAAGGGAAGCGTCAAATTGGAGTCCTGACAGCTGCAGAAATAGGTTCGCTGTTGACAGCGATTGTATGAGTGCAGTTGGTACATTTGTTCCTCCCATGACAATTTTACCTACAACCAAAACAAGTCTTCTGTTGATGAGAGCAGCACCACCAAGGTCGATTTCTACCTGTCATCCATCAGGGTGGATCCAGTCAAACTTCTTCAACAGTGGTTTGAGCACTTCATAGACAAGACTAACCTATCAGAAGAATACCCTGTCCTATTGGTGATGGATGGACATCACAGTCACATGAGGAACACTGAAGTGATTGATTTGGCTCGTGCTAATTATGTCTATCTTATCATGCTGCCACCTCATTGCACGCACAAGAGGCAACCACTTGTTAAGACTTTCATGGTACCGTTGAAGATGTACTACAGTGAGGAAATACGTCAGTGGCTTCGCAGTAATTACAGAAATTTGGGACCGTATGAAATCGTAGAACTGTTGGGACGCGCCTACCTTAAGGTGCAAAGTGGTGAAGTGCTGTCAACTGGTTTAGAGTCACTGGTGTCTTCCCTCCGAACAGATATATTTTCAAAGACCACGACTACATTGCTGCTGAATATGGTAGACAAGACACTGTTCAAGCCCAACGACAACAGGATCAGGGAGATGAAGTGAAACAGGACCAGGGAGGTGGAGTGGTCGAAATGGCTGAACAAGCAGAACCTGTAGCAGGTTAGTGGACTGTGGTTTATGACATTATAAATATCAATGCCAGGTTTAACAGTTGTAGCTTGTGAGATCGAAATGTAATTTACCAAACATATTTTTGTTTAGGACCATAAACAGCCTCTGCTACATTTTCGCCCTATGATATTTCGCCACCACCAAACAGATATAAGAAAAGAAAAACATCTTGACGGAGGCGGCCCAAATGTTCATCACAGATCTTGACTTCTTCCCTGTATGAGGAGTTGGAAGTGTCTCTCAAGGGGCGAGCATCTAAGAAAAAGGCGAAGGTTCCTACAAAGAAGCGGGATAAATAAAGTGAGGCGTCTAAGAGAGTTAAGGTTTCCAAGAGGTCACATTCCATTTAGTCTACTTCATATAATTCTTCCATTGCTGTCCAACTCATAAATTCTAGCGATGATGACCTCTCGACAAAGGAACATCAACATGATGACACAAACACTGAATGTATTTTTTGCACTTCTAAGTTTTCTGATGATGTCAAAGGGGAATAATGGGTTCAGTGGATGCAATGCGAGATGTGGGCTAATGTGGAATGTTCCGGTTGCGAAAAAGATATTTATATTGGCGATTTTTGTATATAGTGTGTGTTTGCAACTATGTAGGGGTATTCCATAACTCCTGTCCTATTCCATAACCACTGCCCAACAATTTTTGTATTGGTTTTGGTACTGTAATTTTCTTTAATGTTTTTACAGCTATATGTTACAATATCTTTTTAAGCCCTAATGTCATAATTTAGTCCCAGAAATGTAAGTGGTATTCCATATCCCCTTACTTTCCTTAGTATTTAGTGTTATTTTAATTTTCTCCCAATCTTGATAATTAACATACGTTTAACTCAAAACTAATTAAAAAATGAAAGCACAAACAATTTTTTCAAGGATTGGTAACCGAATAGTGCTCTTGTTTCTCTTTCAAATACGGAATAATAGATTATAAAAAACGGCTGGGAGATCGATATTCTTAAAACACGGGAAATTAAGTGACACTAAAGAAACAGCGGGGCCACGGTGACAGAGATTAGACTGCTCGTCTCCCACCAAGGCGAACCTGGTTCAATCTCCGGCCGGGTCACATTCAGATTTTCGTACGTGGGAATCGTGCCGGACGATGCCGTTGCTCAGCGGGTTTTCTCGGGGATTTCCCGTTTCCCTTGCTCTTTCATTCCCTTGCTCCACACCTCAATCACCCTCATCGGCTCTAAAGACCTCGCTGTTAAGAGACGCCCACATCTCTTCACTCACTCCACCCACTCACTAAAGGAAAATTTATGATAATTTGATTTCATATCTTTTGCAATAATACGTACCAAATTGAACTTGGTTGGCCATTTACTAGATACCTGCTGGAGTCTCATGAGCAACGGTAAATTTCAGTAATCTAAATTGCAAGACTAGCTATTATTAACTGTTTTAATTATAATACGCAGACCAACTTATTTCCTCGATATTCCGAACAAAAATAAAGACATAATATGAAGTAATGTAAAATCAACCTCAGTTTTCCCCATCATTTACAAGAAACACAACCAACCTACAAGTTTCAAGCATTTTTCATACGGAAACCTGAATGATATCGACGCTCACTTACGTTACAGACCAGTTATACGTCAGTTCCGTGGATACGCAAGCTTTTCGAGGAATCTTGCTCGAGGAATCTTTTAGCCTACGAAAAATTCTCACGTGCACGCCCTTTACTTGTGATAAAAAAAAGAAGTTAAAATTTGAGCGGGTTGTTAACTCTCGAGAAAAAAAAAATCGAAAGACCGCGAAGTTAGTATTTCATGTATTTTATAACCGTATTTGGTAGCGGCCGTAACGAACAAAAGTAAGTATGTTTTACAATTAAAAAAACAAGCTTACGATTATTTTTAGTACTTTGCAAAACCGAAAGATACAAATAGCCTACTTTGTCCCATTTAGAATACGATGATTCCCAAACTCCACAAAATAGTTCTCTCAAACGCATAGATGACAGCGTACAGCAAAAAGCCTGTGCATCAGGTATGACAGAACGCACTTCCGAAAAATAATTCAAAGTGTGATGGTAATTATAAGCACTATAAATAAAATTCTTAAAACAATTATACTGTAAATCGTGACCGCTACAATATCATTGAAAGAGGCCAGTCCAACTAATTACAGTCCGTCGAGGACCCAACTCTGCCGCAAAAGATGTGATAGGTATGGTTGAAAGTTACTGTAAGCGGATATTCATAGGAGACAATGTAACGTCAGGAAACGGATGTCTGTTGTTGCTGATCAGTGATAAACCATAACATGTGAGTCACTTCATCCGCGTGCGGCCGATAGAAGGCTCGCAGTTCCAGAATGGAACTGCTGTGTGGAAGGAACACGGGAATACCCATCTGTGTTCAAATTTGACGAATTTTACTTGCAAACCAAATAAAATACGAAAGAATTACTCCCGTCGGAAGGAACAAGCAATGCTTAATGCTTGCGCAGAAACAACTTATCCGTTCAGAGATCGAACGATCTCATCAAAATCATTCTTACGATTGGTTGTTGTTCAACTGCAAATGTATTACAACAACGAAACTTTACCAAAATATTGATCTCCGACTCCTCGATATTATTTGCAGAAGCAGAGATCAGGAGCAAATATGAAAAAAAGTATTGCTACTACTTTGTAACTTACTTCAATAGGGAATTTTGGTATTTGTGAAAATTCTTTGATAATTCTGAGAGAAAGTGTGGGTTTTCTTCTCTTAAAGCGCTCAATACACTACATCAACATATCGTCGGAATTTGGTTCGTTAAATAACATTCCATGCACGTTTGCTAATTTCCATTCTTACGTTAAGTTCAGAACACCACCAGTACTCTATTATCAGCACAAATGATGTATTCCTATATCGCCTTTTCAATTAAGACATTATATATATATATATATATAATATATATATATATATTATATATATATATATATATATATATAATATAATGTTACTCAATTAGACCGACAAACTTCGTGAGGCGATTTGCGATTTCTTCTGTAAAAATTAGTAGAAAATATACAGGACACGTACTACCTAAACTGAATATAGTAAGAGAGTTATAAGCCGTTGGGAAGTGAGATTTTGTAATTTTTTTTAATATATCGGAAACAAAGTGAAATGAAATTACAATTCTCCGATCACTGTTCTATGTTAATGATATCTTCAACTAGGCAAACTCACATTAACACACTTCCCCCGTACAGGAAATAACAGAGGTGGCCACCCTATTTTTTTCTGGCAGCTCTCTTACAGCCAGGAATTTCCAACGTTTCACGAATAAATATTGAGCAGCATCGCCTAAGTAACAAAATTATTTGTACTCTTGTCGCAACTGTCCAGGACACACGTGTAAAACACACACAAACATTCGTCTACAGAGATTCAGTGCCTAGCACATAAGCAATACTACCTACATCCGCGCACAAAACGCTAAGTAGCCACTGCATAGACGGCTGCCAATTTGTAACTGGCGACAGTTTGCATGTATTCCTGGTATTGTATGTTTGAATAAATTGTATTTTAGCAAATCGCAAAAGAAGTGAAATGAAATTACAATTCTTCGAAAAATGTGTTATGTGACCGGAAACGTCAACCAGAGAACAAACCCATATAATACCACACCCCCCCCCCCCAAATGAAGATAACAGGGGTGGCCGCCCTCTTGTTGCAAACAACGTTTTTACCGTCAGGAATTTTGAACGTGTAATGCTTATTTATCGAGTAACATCTACGTAACATAAATGGTCCTTTTGTTGCAACAACCTAGGAGCCGACGTTTTCAAGATATCAGAATGCAAAAGTGGTGGGGTGTGTGATAATCCCTGCTAGGTAGGCAACATACCCGACAGGTACTTGTACAAAGGCACCGACGGAAGGGAGGGTAATCGCACATATCTTCAGCACCAGCGATGGTATCTTGACACTTGGCCACCCCTGTTATCTTCATCGCGGCATTAAAGAGGACTATGTAACTGCGCGTCCCAGGTCAAGAAGCGAGGGAGCGATACGGGCGCCAAACGCACTTCTAGCGCCTCTTCGCTCCTACGCGCAAGGCGTGCAGTGTTTCCGCCGTGACGCTTCACTGTGTAAACTAGATCTGTAACAGCGGGGTTTTATTACACGCGATGAAAGTACACGGACTAAACTACGCCCGTATGATAGTACTTTTCTCTTTCCGCTTAAAGAAACTTCACAGGCGAACTTTAAAAATGCGATATTTGACCACTTTCACGATTATTTTCTCCAGTAATACACTTAACATGACAAAAGTAAAAAAATAGGGGCACAAATAATGTTGTTAGCCTTTTCTGACAAAAAGTCGTATTTGCAGAACATTTATTTACCGGGACACGTGTCTACGCGCAAACAACAATTTCACAGGAAACATTTCAGTACATACGACCCTTAATACGGGTTTCCTCGTAGGTTGACGTTCCAGGTCACATAACATATTATTCGAAGAGTTGTAATTTTATTTCACTTCTTTTACGATTTGTAAAATTACCAAACAAACATACAATACAAGGAATACAAACAAACTGTAGACAGAAACATATAAGCAGCCGTATGTGAGTGGACACGCAGTATTTTGTATGCAACTGTATATAGTATTGCCTATGTACTAGGCACTGAATCGCTGCAGAATAATATTTGTGCGCGTTTTACACGTAAACGGTGGGCCCTGGGCAGTTGCCACAAGAGGATAAATTTTGTTACTTAGGCCCTGCTGCTCAATAATTCATCATCGAAAGTTCGAAATTCCTGACTGTAAAAAAGTTGCCAGGAAAAATAGGGTGGCCACCCCTGTTATTTCCTGTACGGGAAAGGTATTACTGCGAGTTTACTCTTAAATTGAAGATACCATTAACATAGAACAATGTTCAAGGAATTGTAATTTCATTTCACTTTGTTTCCGATATATTGCAAAAATACATTTCATCCCCAATTGGAAGAATTTGCTCTATTACGTTTTCTGTTTTTCTTTCCTACGTTCCAGATGTTAAGTGGCGATTTTTTTGCTACATACATGAGTCAGTACTAGTTAATTGCAAACGGACTTCTAACTGCGAGTGTATGGCCACGATCACGGATGATTCTGAAAAAAGCCTTGGAAGTTGCATGCTAACCCAAAACTACTTTCGCAATCCACACCACGCAGAAAACGTCCCACTTTGAACGAACGAGCGAGAGAGAGCGAGAGAGAGAGAGAGAGAGAGTACATCTTAGAAAAACAGTGGCAGATATCCCAGACACGTGCTTCTCTGATGGAGCGTCTATTCCTTAATGATCGTGATTTCCACATCATGTAACTTCTGGTGTCTGGTTGCACCACTCAAGTTCAATGCTATAGCCAAGATGATAATTCGGGTGCCAGGATTAACGCACAGAACTATTGCAGCATCAGAGATCAATGTATGTCTCCACACGGACTAGAATTTTATTAGGAACGCGCGATATGGTTGGTCGAAAACTTTATGTACCGTGGGGCCGTGGTGGTGAAGTGGTTTAGACCACTCGCCTCACACCAAGGCAAACCGGGTTCGATTCCCGGCAGGGTCGACTCAGGATTCTACCATGTGGGAATCGTGCCGGACGATGCCGGTGGTCAGCGGGTTTTCTCGGGGATCTCCCGTTTCCCTCGACCTTTCATTCCGACACTGATCCATACTCACCAAGACCCCGATGTTAAGAGCCGCGCAAATCTCTTCACTTTACTTTATGTACCATACGAAATTCAGCAATTACTTACAGCTGTTAAGCTTGTAGATATTAGACGTTAAGTCTTGTTTATTCAATATTTCAACAATTAATTGCCTGTCTGATGAATGCAACAATTAAAAATCTTAATACTCAATTTATAAAGTACACTGAGTAAGAGTTATTTCGATCTTGACAAATAAATTGAGAGTGTAAAATGAGCACAGAATATTTATTTTCACTCGGCAAAATAAATGCAGTATGACTGATTGTGATGAGCAAAACACGTATATACAAAAAAATAACAAATCAAGGGAAATATAGGTATACTGATCACACTCCTTACATATCAAATCAGAACTTCAGTCGGGAAATTTTGTTTCCTAGGCACCATAAGATACCAACCAATCATAACTATTTCATATTTGTTTCAAGACATTTGTCGGATCTACGAAACAGAGATCAACAATAGCGAAGTTTCGTTGATGCAAAAATCGCCAGTGGAACGTCGACCGAAGCGAGAACTGGTTTAACAACCAAGATCGCACAACTTTCCGACTATCTACAGACGTTTGTTTATTATGGTGACAAATAACTGTAGCTTCCACGCCTACAACGCTACGTTACACCAACGAAACTTTCAAATGTCAAATATTTGTACGCTATAAAAGTAAGCTTATGTTTTGGAGAAAGATTCACTAACGTCCATTCACAGTTACTTCGAACTTTTATTAAGCCCTGCTAAAGTTATACTTCCAGGATACTCCCCCGCCTCATGCAAACCAAACCTTAACCAAGAATAGAAAACTACACCGAAGGGTTAACGCGCCTGATTTGTACGCACTCTAATGTAATATCTTGTACAAGTACTATTTCTACTAGGCGTTAACAACACACATTTTCTCTGTTTTATTTACATTAATTAAAAATGAACTATTATAATTTATACATAAGTATAAGTAAAAAATCAATTTAAATACAAATAAGGTAATTTTTCAAAGGCACGATTCAAAAGTGTGAAGAAGCCGCGAATAGACAGACACGCCACTTCATTAATACGAAAACAATGATAAATAATATAATTTTGCATATGTTTTCCTCTATTTGTTTACAGTAGGCCCTACTTCAAATGAGATCATCGACAAACTTGGAAAGTGGAAGGACTCGGTGGTGACGTGACGTCAGCCCTGCACTCCTACTTAGAATTAACACTGCAATGGGCAAGGTTTATTATACTCAGACTGGAAAGCTCAATGCTTTCAGTTTGGGAACTAAAATTTTTCGCCACTAGGTAAGCGCTAGTGTCGCATGTGTAACCGATTTCCTAAATTAAGTAACAAAATAATTGCAATAATCATAAATAAAAAAACAAAATAACTAAGTAATTAAGTAAAATCATTCATTTTATTCACGTAGCTTAAAATTGTAATTATAGGTGACATCTTTGGAACACTAGCGCTCCTAGCGGCGTAAATTTCCCCTATCCCAAACTCTCCCATAAGAAAACTCGTTTTGTTCCTAACCTGAGTAGAATTAACTTTCGTCATGGAACCAAATACTTTTCTATTCCTGCACCAGTCAAGTACGAAAGTGGAATCGATAGAACATGGATGTGCCACTACAATGTGAAGTGGTATATTACTGAGCATAAAGCAGAAATAAGTTAACTTGATTCGTCTTAACTTTAAAATCTCGCAATACAACGACGAGACTTGGAAACTATTTTCCTCGATTCGCTGCCAACTTAAGGCCACGGGTGCGTTTTTCTTCGCCCTTTTAGGACATAATTTTTTACGTTGAAAACACTTTGTGGATAATGAAATCCAGCCATACTTTTGCCATATATGGATTCACCTTTGTGATTGATTTTTTTCGTAACAGTATACAGTACAGTAATATTAAAAATTTGACTCCAACAGCAGAAATGTTCTTCCACGATGCTTTTCTTATGGGACAATCGTGCGGTCACTACAGCAGGAATTTGTTTAGCGAAATATAATCGTGCGGTCACTACAGCAGGAATTTGTTTAGCGAAATATAATCGTGCGGTCACTGCAGCAGGAATTTGTTTAGCGAAATATCGTGCATACTCATTTCTAAAAAATAATTTGGACAAGGATTTTAGAGGAAACATCAACTAACATTCTGTTCTGACACATCCTCCAAGGCAATTTCAGCCATCTACTACTAGAGAAGAGCGGTACGGCTCAGCATCTGAAGAGAAAGGATCTAGGTTGTGTGCTGCAAAGGGCCAGTTAATGGAAGGGGAGGAGAACAGGCAAAGCCTACAAGCAGCAGAAGGGGGGGGGGGGGGAGACGACTGACAGGGTCAAAAATAAAGAGGAAAGGGGTGCGCTGCATGTAAAACTGTAAAATACATTTTGCACTCCGGTTGAGCCACAGCTCACTACAACTCGATTCTAAACTATTTCCAGGTCATAATTAAAATTTACGTAATTGCCAGTACATTTTGTTGAACGTGGCTGTTAGGAAAATAAATGATGTATTAGATACAATCCGTCGCTTTCAGAGGAATGAGATGATAATGCTACAATTTGTTCCATGCCAACAAAACGCTGTATGTTTTACACACAAATAGTTTTTGTAAATCCTAAAGCTTTTATGCCATTTACATATAAGAATAAAGCATATGAGTGTTTATGCTATCATTTGTTTTCAGTGTCGACGGATACCAAGTATTCGGCCTACAACGATTACCATTCGACCTTGTTCATATGTGTCGAGAACAATTAACCGTGTATATACTACAAGATCGAGCAAATAATTTGGTTTGCTCTTGATAGCTGCATGTAATAATTTGTTTAACCGAAAAAGAACTACCACAAAAATTATAAAAGAACAGATTGTGTAAAAAAAAAAAAAATTAAAACTTACAATATAAAACATTATGCAGCTCCACGCATAGACTGTAAAAAAAGTGTGTTGATCCCTTTTGTATTTCAGTTGGAAAAAATAAACTGCAATAAAATTTTAATTTCTTCCATATTTGCAGAAGTGTGTGTTTAGGCCTATACTTCCTTCACTTGCATTCTACAGACAATAAATGGTTCCTGAGTTACTGCTATACCGACACAAGTTTTCGTTTTGTAGTTTGAATAAGTATTATTTCGCTTCTTACAAACTACAGTAATTTTGTCGTGTTTAATTTATTCCTGTCTCGTTTAATTTAACCAATGAGAACAAACTTATGGCCCACCCATGGTAAATGGAACACTTATAAAATTAAACTTTTAAAACATTTCCTTTTCATCTAGTTACATGTATTTTTCCACAAACTGTGTTTGCGATAAGATTCATGCAGTATTTTTCTTCTAAAAGTTGGAGACCATGTGGTGAAATAATTCTATACTTTGTGAGTTTACACTTTCTCAGCTGACAAAACCAGTCGAGACAGAAACTATACATCAGCGAAACAAACAATGCTAACACCTTCTTGGAACTGTAGAAAGGTGGCTTAGTAGTTGAGATAGGAGAAAAACTATGGGTAGCGTGGGAAAGCAATTTCCACTTGCCAGGACATGCCCACTACAAGCTACACCAAAAGCAGAGCCGGAAAAGTACCGTTTCCTCAGGCCTCAAATTGGCGCCCACTTTCACCAACCTCAGTCTCGAACAGTTGATGGAAACGGCAGGACACGTCAGTGGTATCAGTTCTGCTAATTGGTATTTCGTGTGTACTGAAGACACATTGAAGAAGAATGCCTTACATCAGAAAAGGGATATCTAGGAAAAGAAAATGCATGTAAGGTAAGTTAACGGTAGCTAATTCAATAAGTATTTCCCTAAAAATGTTTGTGATAGTAAAACTCTAATAACCTATAATGGTTTATGATTCTTTTATACTAGCACTGAACAGACCTCGCTAATGAGGCAAAATCATGATCACGTAAAATAAATAATTTTTCCTGATATACTGAGGGCTGTACAGTTAAATTGTTCACAAATGCTAAAATGTTGTCGCCCGGCCCAATACAAGCCCTAGTTTTTTTTTTAATTCAAACAAATTTTAACTATAATCCAGGAAACTTTTTTAAATTTATAAGACATATCTGATTCACTCGCTAAAACATAACTGTTTTTTTTACAAGTATTCAAACAAAACATATTTTACTGACTCATTAAGAAATTTTTTTACCATCAAATCGACGTATATTTATTCGTACAGGAGAGAAAAAAAATATTGGGAAAGAATTGCCCATCTGTTAACAATGATATCTCGAGAGTCAACGTGGATGAAACGAGGCGAGAAGGGAGAAGCGCGTGAGACTAGAGGAACGAGAGAGATATCCGATAAAACACTTGTATCAACAGCAACATCTAACACGACATCCACACGTTGCGAAAAAAATGTTTGTTTTTATGGTGTGAACCGCCTGGGGAGGCGAGCATGCTAACTGGCCAACCCACATGTTCCCTCTTTTTATGTATAACCAGAAACTTCCCAACAGCAAAATGTATTCCATGTAATATAAAATGTATATATTTGAATTTATTTAATATTTTAACAGTTTCCGATGTAAGTTTAACAAAACAGTATGTAAAAAGGCAGGGATCATGTTTTTCGGAGTTGGAATATAGCAATTTTCAACATTATTCTTACTTTTTTACTAAAAGGTTTAAAATCTTGTAAATTTATGAGAAAATGGTGGCCATTTTGAATCCTTACAGTATATGAGGGATAAATTAATTTTTTCTCAGTCTTAACTCGGCATCTGCTAAGGTCACTTCGTGTGCATTGCAGTAGCATAGATAATGATGCAAGGATTCTACTACAGGTGTCTACACCAACGGGAAGTGTCTACACCAACGGGAAGTGTCTACACCAACGGGAAGTGTTGACAATGTGAACAATGTCAGGCTTCCACACCAACAGGCGTCCATCACATCTACTACAGCTCCAGTCGTCCACACAGAGAACGACACAAGATGACTACTACAAATTCGCTATATCTAGATCATCAACAATGCAGAATACACAGGGGATTTCATCTCTGCATTAGCTCGCAACAGGTACAATGCATCAAGGTCACTGCTGTGACAATTGTAAATCTGAATGTGTTGAAACGTTCAATGCTATTTTAGATTATGGGAAGGCGAAAGCCTTATAAAGTTTAGTGTGTTCCAAGCTGCGAGTGTTGCAGAAAGAATTTATAATTTCTTTTACGGGTCATGAAATAAAATTAGTGTATCCATTCCTGGCTGAACATTTACAAGCTGATGAGGATATCATATCTTATTTACCTTGTGATGACTGTCCTTACGGCATAACTGCTTTTGCTAATGATGGGAACTTGCAAAATATGAGGAGGGATTATATATCGTGCAGGCTGGAACAGCTACTTGAAGCTAGAATCGTTCCAGATATAGCAATGGACTCATCTGGAGTCGAAGTAGATTCCGACGCGAGCACTGTCATCTTAAAAAATTTTATATGAGAGAGACTTTTTTGTAAATGGTGTATTAAGAAATAAAGTAAAAACGATGTGCTATACTCAGGGTTTCGAAACCTACCAAGAAAACTCATTTGTAATTAAGGAGCTTGCTATTTCTTATGCAATCGATGCTAATGACTCTAAACTATCATGCTTTAAATCTCCCATACCTTGGTACAGTTTAAAACCTGAAGTTAAAATTATGTTTCGGGAACAGACTTACGAGATACATAACCTGAAATGGGATTCGTAACATAGCTTACGAAATTTTTTTTCAATATATAAATGATGCATTACTCGAAGACTATCCCATATATGTGCTAGGAAAATACAGAAGGAAATTTTAAAAACTTTAAAACCAATGCAGAAGTAATACATATCAGAAGATACGACTGTTCGAGTATTAATTCAATAGTCAGACGCTATAATACTCATCACTGCGAGGAAAAAACATTCTGCTCACAATGTAAAAGTAAAGCCTTGAGAGAATATTTATACCAACATCCTATCTATGTTTGGAGATATCAATTTTCGAAAAATCATTTGTTCCAGGTAGTGTAAGATTTCGAAAAAATGGAGAAATTCGGCCCAGAGAAAACGTACTCCACTATTTTTCGAGGACACAAGAAAATATGGTTCGAGTCTCTAGGCAACATGTACTTCTAAACAGATGTGTAACAGAAATGAACATTGGAATTTAGCAAAATGTTTTGGAGAAAGCCTGTATACAGAACGAGTGCTGTGTGATGGAGAATACTGTCCTGTTTTTAATAAGTGGCCTGACAGCGAACTGCCCTGTTCTTCTTGGGACCTATGTTTTGAAAAGCACAAAACCGAAATAAACAAAGAACTAGGTTTTCATCAAATCAAATATAAATTGACTAGAGAATTTTACACTACCACCACCACAACCTTATGGACTCAAACATATAATAATAAGGAACACATCACGCAAATACCAGGTCGTATCGGCCTTTTAAGACCGCCACATGGAATGTTGGACTGTGATGTTTGCGACAGTAATGTTAGCGTCAGTAAATTTTATCTAACAAAGTTGTCGTCGAAGAACTAATTTTAACTGGAAGAAAATCTGTCTATATAAAGAGGAGAATCGTACACCAGAGCTTCAGTTACAATGGAGAGGTTCGACTCATTACTTCAGTATGCCAGTGTTACTCCATGATATAGACGAGTGTGGTTTCGAATTGAAGATGAACATAGTCCACAACAGATACAGATGTGCAACAGAGATGAACATTGACGTTTCTCATTAATCAGTCCAACAGAAACTTTTAACCTTTGGATGTATGTTAAAGGCGAAATTATTGTCCTTTATATGATTTACATCCTGACATCAAGCAATCTTGTAATGAAGGTAAACTAGAATTTGAAGCTCACAGTGGATACATCACCAAACGCAAGTCCTACAAGAAAATCAAATACATTATGCAAAAGGAGTGTAATTGCTGTTCTCTTACAACAGTTTGAACAGAACAATGCAACATTAGATGTATATCGGTGACCAAGAATTAACCTTACACTGTGGCATGTGGCATTGCAATGTTTTTAAAGTAAGAACATCTGAGTGTCTATATAAATGTGTGCGCCTAGTATAAAATTGGCAGTCATGGCTAGGATCTTCAACCCTACAGACGTATACAAGGTCCTACAAATTTAATAAACAAATGAGTTCTTTAAACCATATGACTGTATTCTACAAGTTCATGTCTGCAACAATATAGAACATTGGTGCTACACTTTCGAAAACAGTCTCCTCATTCGCTTTGGTGAAGGAATAGCATGCAGCGATTGTGTTGTGAGATATCTTCGCCCCGACAGTGACTTGCCATTAACATTAGAAGATTTGATGATTGCCAGTCTTAATGAGGAGATAGAAGAGGAACGGGGATACGGAGTAATCGACTACCAACTCACGAGACCACACTGGGGAATCACCGTTCATTGGAAGGAGACCTACGACGGGGGCATCCACAACTTTATTTTCGAACAAGGAGGATTAGTTTTTCCCATCGTTGTGTACTTTATATGCGTGTGCAGTGGCTAATTCAGAATAATGATCCCAATGTTCCCATTGTGCCCAACAAAATACAAGTATGCATTTTTTACTAAAGGTTCACATTCTGTAACTTATAGCTTATTATATTCACATTATGTTGTTAAGGAAATGTGAGTGTTAGACATTCATTTCAAATGTATGTATTTCTCTCAAGATTTTACAGTATGTAGTAAACCAAATACTTATGATGCTACTTTAACAAA